>CM061142.1:5641376-6841376 GCA_030789695.1 Scilla litardierei | reverse complement strand
TAAAAAATTAGTTAGTTTGCTTTTGCATGTTTGCTTTCGTATTTTTTTCTCTTTTCTAGGATCTTTTGCTAAGATCTAGTACTCTCCCAACATTGCGGACAATGTTTATTTTAAGTTGGGGGGAGAGTGTTAGAATCTTTAGATTTGTTAGGATTTTGGTGTTAAATTTTTTTTTGAGATTCCTCCATGTTTCGCCTCATTCCATGAATTTCATTGCATATCATATTTTGGCCTCCTTGCTCATACGCCATTTGCTTTGTGCTTAGTCCCTACATGCTTTCATGTCATGCAATTTTTTCGGATTATCATTTTGGTATCAACTTTTTGATGTTGGATTGGCATGTGTTAATTTCTTTTCCATTTTGGAGTCGAATGCTAATATGCCATGTATGAAACTATTTCATATGTTGTGATACTCTCTTTAAGATAATTTGAGAAAAGTTTGGCGTAAGTGATTGCATGTGTTGGGATGAATGGTGTAGTTTTTAATTGGATTGGATTTGGCCAATTGTGCATGCTTTGTTTTCCTCTTAGGAGTGGGTGGATGAGTTGCTAATTCATGTTGGAATGAAAAAAAAGTTAGTATAAGTGAATGTTTCTTTCTAATCGAATTGAGTAGCCGGTGCCCCACGAAACATTGGGGAGGATGCCAAAAATGAGATTTAGGATATCACTCCATCCATTTGCATATATAGCGTCATCGCGTGTATGCAAATGTTCCAGTGTTTGCATTTATGGCGTTATCGCGTGAATGCAAAACATAAATATCAAAAACAAAAAAAACAAAAAAAAAGGAAAAGAAAAGAAAAATGAATGAAAAAAATGAAAGAATAAGTCACATGAGTGATGCAATCTCGTCTCCCACAACTTAGAGGAATTTTTTTTTGTTTTGGCCATTTTCCTGAAAATTGGAAATTTTGACATCGTGATATTTCCCGATACGTGTGATACTGTGCTTATTACTTCACTTTTCGTTGAATTGGATCGAGAGGAGTATCATTTGTTGTTTATTTTCATACATTGGGTATATTGGCTTTGGAATCATTTGGAAATCCCATTTTTGGAGTATGCCATGATGACATCATGAAGTTGGTGCATGTTTTTCAATTTAATCCGAATTTATCGCATATTTTGCTAGTGACTAGCAAAAAGCTAGTTGGGGGTGTGATTCAGAGTAAAAAGTGTATATTTATACACCCTAACTATCCTCATTTTGTGCTAAAGATTACACTTAATCGTGCTCTTTTGGGTATATTTTCATTTCATATCAATTTTAGGGCTTACTCTCATTCTTGACACAAAATACGGTTTTTATCGTACTTATTGACTTCCTACTATTTTTCACATGCTCCTGGTATTATTTTGATCATATTGACAAATTTTGAGAATTATTTGAGCAATAGGTTATTTTATATGATTTTTGGAAGTCAATATGTGGTTATATAAGTCATTATATTTATTTTCACATCATATGGACTAATTTACACTTATCCTATTTTTCAGGTACTTCTGGGATTTTTGTGGATTTTCTGGAATTTTTCCAGAATTTTTAGGATTTTCTAGCTATTTTTTGGAGATTTTTGGAGCTAGAATGGCATTTCTGTAAATTCTGGAAAGAAGAAAAAAATATACAACGGAAAATTTAATCCCGCCCCCCGGTTTGCAAAGATATTATTTTTGGACCCGGATTTCGGGTTTGATTGAAAAAAAGAAGAAGAAAAATAGAGCAGGGGCCTGAAATGAATTGTGTTCTGTTATTTCCTGGGCTGAAGACGTTTTTGGGTGGTAGAGCTTCGTTTTTTTTGTTTTTCTTGCTGTTTTTCTTGGGGGTTCTTCTTCCCCAAAAGGCTTGGCTAGGGGAGGAGGCCATGTATGAAGCTTGGAGCTTGGAGGAGCATTTGGGAGAGGAGGATTTCCATCTTGGAGTGACACTTGGGTGAAATTTCTCCAACTTCTTGTGTTTTGATTTAGGGTTTTACATTGTAATTGGATGATTGATTTTGAGTAAAAACGTCTCCTTTTTCATTATGAATGTCTAGATCTCTCTTGTGTAATTGTGTTTGGTGATTGTTGGTTGCTTGGGTTGTAAAATTCATCTCTAGCACATTTTATTTTCTAAATTAGTGTATGAAACTTGAGTTAGCTTTGTTTATTGGAACCCTAAGGGGAAATCCAAGAAGATGATTATCCTAGCGGACCCTCTCTAATGCGCTTATTGTCTATTACTCACATGGGTTTCATTCATTACTTATTGCACCCTACATGTTCGATGAAATGCCACATCCTCCGATTGATCGTCTCTTAGCCGGGAGATCAATTGAGTTATATTTGGGATGAATTCCCACGCCCACGGCCTCATTCATACACACACCACATGAGTCCTCCTTGTTACTTGCCGATTCGGCTCTACACCCTTAGCCACTTTGGTTAGATTTGTAATTTCACCACTTTTATCTGACACTCCCATCCACCGTAATTGAGGTGGTTGTTTTCACGCTTTATTTTTCTTTATTAATCAAAATTTGTGAATATAGAACGACTTGTCCCTGTGATCCGACCCGGTACTCACCGGTTATTTTTATTGCATTGACACTCCTACGCTTGGGAGTGGAAGGCGTGCACTTGCGCGTTTTCCGAGTCAACCACCCTTCCATTAAAATCCTCTTCTAAAAAGAGATTTAGGCGGTGAAACTCTGCTTCGATCCTCTGTGACGAAGTAACTGTTGAGTATTGGACTCCCCGGATTTGGTTTTGGATGATGAGCAAACATAAATAAATCGTGAACTAACACTTTGTAAGCGCAGTTATGGAGATCGTCGCCAAATTTACGTGAACATCCAAAGCGACGTCTCAAGACTTCTCAAAGCACGTATTCATATGCCTAAAGCTTCGTTGAAGCTTTTGGACCAACTTTGAGGTCATGAAGATTCGATCGAAGCTTTTGAAGACGGTTTGTCTAGATTTATATTTTGTCTTCTAAGCTTTGTTCTTTAGAATGTTAAGCCTTGAGTAGGTATTATCATTTGATCTTCATATCGCTCCTATCTTAGAGCTAGGATCTTAGTTGAAGTCCATACAATCCTTCCCGAAGCTTCGCGCTTCGATTCGGGACTTCTAGTGCATGTTAGTTGGTTCAAGAAGAAGAACTGACCGACTAGATGGTGATCTAGTCGGTCGGCAAAGCTTCTTGGACCGACTAGTTTGTTTCCTAAATTTCATGCACCTTACTGTTTACAGTTAGTCGGTCTACGTTGACTCACCGACCGACTAGTTTGTGAACTAGTCGGTCAGTGATGCTTCTTAGACAGACTAGTTGAGCTTTACTGTACATGCCAATTTTCACCTAAGCTACTGTTTATCGTTAGTCGGTCTAAGAACGTTTGGCGACCGACTAGTTGATGATCTAGTCGGTCAACATTTGTTCTTTGACCGACTAAATCAATTTGTATTCAGACTAATAGTTTTTGACTCTTAGTCGGTCTAAGTTAACTGACCGACCGACTAGTTGAGAAACCAGTCGGTCAGAAAGTCTTCTTGGACCGACTAGTTTTTTAGGTCTGAAATTTCATCTGTTCACTGTTCATACTTTAGTCGGTTCATGTTGTTTCACCGACCGACTAGTTGATGAACTAGTCGGTCAGTGGTTGTTCTTTGACCGACTAATTGCTTCAGATTTCTATCCGTTGGGAGTTGACCTAGCTCGTTTTTATGGGACCCTATAAATACGAAGCTTGGTCATTTCTCTCAAGGTAAGAGCTGCTATTAAGAGACTTATTCAGATTGAAAGAGTTAGAGATTGAAACTCATTTCCAAATCTCTCTTCCTCACAAGAAATCATTCTCTCCCTCATTTGAGATCTAGAATCCATCTTGAGAGAACTTTGTTCTTGTTGAGCCATCCAAGCTATTGCTTGAATCAAGTCTCCTACTCATTCCTAGGCACCCATTACTGCTCATATTGGTGGTGCTAGATCTTGGTGACTCCTCCTTCCTCAAATCCCTCCTTGCCCTAATTCGGTAAGAATACTCAAGGTATAGGGTTTGTGGTAAGTTGTTGTTTATTTCATATAAACTCTTTTATTGCTATTGATTCTCTCGGTTGTGAGAGAAGGTTGTGATCCCGGGTTGTGGGATTCACTATTGCTATTGATTGTATGATTTCATCTTGTGAAGGTTTTTCACAAGATATTCATAGTGGAAATCTTGGGTTAGGTTTTCTAACCTAAGTATCCGGAGGGGATCCGGAGGGGATCCGGGTGGTTGGGACGTAGGATCACCGGGAACAAGTCAGGGAGACTTGGGTGGATCCGAACCCAGTAATATCAATTGTTTGCATTGATTATTTGTTGTTGTCTATTTTAGCTTCCGTATTTGTTGGTAGTAGTTTGCACGATAATTAGGAATTATACTCCTTGTTATTTTAAAGTACTATTCACCCCCCCCCCCCCTCTAGTACTTGTGCAGTAGCTTTCAGGGCATTACATTTGGTATCAGAGCCAAGTCTATAGCTATGTCTGCCAACGACAACAAGACCGTTCGTCCACCCTCCGACTATAGCACCTTCAGGAACCGTGAAGGAGCGTCTTCGGTGATAGAAGGACATTCCTCGATGAGGCCTCCATTCTTCAACTGTACCAACTACGGGTACTGGAAATGCCGGATGGAAACGTTCCTCCGGAGTGCTTCACTATGGAGGGCCACGATGAAGGAATACGTCGAGCCCACCGAAGAGGATTTCGAGAAGTGGACTCCCACGGAGGTCGCCGCGGAGGTGAGCAATGCCAAGGCAATGAACGCCTTGCAATGCGCCTTGGAACCCGAGGATTTCAATAAGATATGCACATGTAAGAATGCATATCAAATATGGAATTCCCTCTTCATATTACATGAAGGGACTAGTAGGGTAAGAGACTCTAAACTCGTGGTAGTTAATAGAGATTACGAGTTGTTTCATATGCTACAGGGTGAGAAGATGAAGGAGTACTATGCTCGCTTCGTCGACATCACAAACGAGTTGGAGGCTCTCGGTAAAACCTACACCTAAAAGGAGAAAGTCTCGAAGATCATCGATGGACTTCCTTCTAGTTGGGAGAAACGGACCTTCGCCATCGAGGAAGGTAATGACATGAAAACCTATACCGTTGTTCAACTAATGTGTACCTTAATGTCATACGAGGTACGCAAAGATAGCAAGTTGAAGTTGCAGGACAAGATGAAGTCCTACTTAAAGCAAGACGAGCCAAAGAAGAAGGCTATTGCTTTCAAGGCCGCTCCATCCACATCCACATCAACCGATGATGAAGACTCGGAAAACGAGTTGGACCTGGAGTCCATGGCACTCATGGCCAAGAAGTTCAACCGGTTCTTCCGAAAAGGTAACTATAAGAACAAAGCTAAATTTAGTTCTTCTAACGCCTCCTCTCCTTTGTGTTTCAAATGCAACAAGCCAGGACACATGAAAGCGGAGTGTCCTCTAAACAAGCAAAAGGAGAAGTGGAAGGCGCCTAAATTCGACAAGTCCAAGAAGTACAAAAAGGGGTACAAAAAGGGGCTTGTCAGGGCAACATTTACCGACTCCGAGGATTCCTCAAGCGGAGAGTCGGATGATGAGCAAGTGGAGCAAGCGCACATGTGCTTCATGGCTCGAGAGGAAAATGTACAAGGATCTTCCTCCGATGATAGCGACAACGAAGGCTATGAGGTAACAATGGATGACCTTAGGAATGCTAATTCTCAATTGTGGTCTAAGTATACTAAATTGGTAAATAGGTATACTAAAGTAAAAGATGATTTAGCTAGCATCCAAACCTCGCCTAAAACTATCATCACCAACAACGACACCGTTGTTGAAGAGTTGAAGAATGAGATTGTTAATCTCAAGACTCAACTTGAACATGTTAACATTGAGGATCCGGAAGAACATAAGATAGTGGATTTGACTTCTCAAAACTCGACTTTGAGTATTGAGAATGAGAATCTTAAATCTCGTGTTTATGTGCTCACATCGCAAGTTTCCACTTTGGATACTTCTTTGCGTTCTCTCACCGAGAAATATGAGAACACATTAGGCCGAATCAATGAATTCAATAAGGGTAAGGGCCATTTGGATAATATCCTAAGTGTCTTACCTCCGGCCAATCACCATGTTGATTTGGGGTATACTTTGGGAAATTCATCCAAGTCGGCCACTACCTTTGTTAGGCCAACTTCTGATACCTCAACGAGTGGTAGCAAACACTCTATTGATAGTTCATCTACCAATGGTGCCTCCACCTCGTTCACACCCTCTTTCGGAAAGAAACCCACTTTGGGTGGACCTCCAAAGAAGGGTCATGCCTACATGTACACAAATACCATGCCACGTAAGAACACACGTCCTACTCCACCGGCTCACAGATATGATGATTTCTATGCTACACATCCACGGGCACGTGCACACCATGTGAGACACCCTCACGCACGTGTTTCCCCACATGCATATGTTCACCCACGTCATCATATGAATAATTATCATCGCGCACCATTCCATCATGTTCCTTATGCCTATCCACAACATGCATCACGTAGAAATCAACGTCGTATGCATGCACCCAATAGGATGAGGGCTCCCAAGATTTTCACTATTTGGAGCCCAAAGGACACAAGCATGGATGAAAAACAAGTTTATATGAATGCTTATTTTTCGAATGTTGTGCATAGTAGTAATTATGTGGGGAAGTCTAAGTCCAATTGGACTTGGCTTCCAAAGGTCTAATCTTTTGGACCCAATGACCTTGGGTACCATGATATGAAAATTTCTATCTTTAGGTACTCAAGGAAAAGAAAAAGAAAAGGAGCAACAAATTTAAATTTAGCTCCAAGGGGAATTGGATACTCGATAGCGGGTGTTCAAAACACATGACGGGTGACGCTCAATTGCTCTCCGGAGTGGTACCCATCGCAAATGGGAACCGGGTAGTCTTTGGAGGCAACGAGAGCGGAACCATCATTGGTGTTGGTAAAGTGGGTAGTCCCTCTAAACCCCTAATAAGTGATGTTTACCTTGTTAAAGGATTAAACCACAATCTTATTTCAATAAGTCAACTTTGTGACAAAGGTTACAAAGTTAACTTTGCGAAAGGAATGTGCCATATTTTAAGAAAAGATAATAATGAATTATTGTTTTCCGGCACACGCCATAAGGATATATATATCCTAGATCTTCCAAGATCACATGAACAATGTCTTATTGCCAACACAAGTGAACAACACTTATGGCATCGACGTTTTGGTCATGTGAACTTTGGAACACTTTTTAAGCTTTCCAAGTTAAATTCTATTAGAGGCTTCCCTAAGCTTGTCTTTCAAAAGAAAAGCTTTTGTGACTCGTGTCAACGAGGCAAGCTTCCAAAATCTTCATTTAAACCTAAGAAAAGCATTTCTTCTAAGCGGCCTCTAGAGCTATTACATCTAGATTTATTTGGGCCAACTAGAGTTGCTTCATTAGGTAATGCTAGATATGGACTTGTCATCGTTGATGACTTTTCTAGGTTTACTTGGGTATTTTCATTATGTAATAAAAATGAAGCTTTTGAAAACTTCACAATTTTTGTTAAGAAAGTACAAAATCTCATTGGAACCACCATTGTCACTATTCGTAGTGATCATGGAGGGGAATTTGAGAATGAGCCTTTTGAGACATTTTGTGATGAAGTTGGTATTACACACACCTTCTCTTTCCCTCGTGTACCTCCTCAAAATGGTGTAGTTGAGAGAAAGAATATGACGCTAGTAGAGTGTGCTCGCACGATGCTTGATGATAGCCAACTTGGCCATCAATTTTGGGTAGAAGCGATACACACCGCTTGCTATGTGTTTAATAGAATACTTTTGAGGCCCGGCACTAAACAAACTTGTTATGAATTGTTGTTTGGTAGGTTGCCTCAAGTTAAACATTTTCGTGTTTTTGGTTCGAAATGTTTTATTAAGAACACGTATGGTAGTTTGGACAAATTCGATCCAAGATCCGATGAGGGGATTTTTGTTGGATATTCATCGCGTAGCAAAGACTACCGGATATACAACAAACGAACCTCAACGATCGAGAAATCGCTTCATGTTTCATTTAATGAAGGATTTATTCCAACTAGAATTACTAATGATGATGACTCTATGGATGTCCTATGTGATTCAATTGGTAATTCTAATTCTAATAATTCTATTGATTCTATTGAGACTAACCCAACTAATGAAGTTGTTGAGAATGTTCCTAGTGATCAAGGTATTCCCAAACGGCTTCATACCGTTTGTGCCATCCTCATGAGCAAGTCATTGGCAATATCCATGATAGTATCAAGACGAGATCGCAAGTGAACTACTTCACTCATTGTGCCTTTGCCCCCTCGATTGAGCCAAAGAATGTTAATGAAGCGTGCAAAGATGGTGCTTGGATCTTAGCCATGGATGAGGAACTCATTCAATTCGAGAGGAATGAGGTTTGGGAGCTTGTTCCATTGCCATCGAAGAATCACACCGTCATAGGGACAAAGTGGATCTTCAAGAACAAAACCGACGAAAACCATGTCGTCGTCCGGAACAAAGCTCGGTTAGTTACTCAAGGCTACCGTCAAGAAGGAGGTATTGATTTCGAAGAATCCTTCGCTCCGGTAGCTAGATTAGAATCAATTAGATTATTATTGTCTTTTGCATGCCATAAAAATTTCAAACTATTTCAAATGGATGTAAAAAGTGCATTTTTAAACGGAGATGTCGTTGAGGAAGTTTATGTCTCTCAACCTCCGGGCTTTATTAATGAAAAATTTCCAAATCATGTTTTTAAACTAAAGAAAGCGCTTTACGGGTTGAGACAAGCCCCTCGAGCTTGGTATGATCGCCTAAAGAATTTTCTTTTGGATTTGAATTTTAAAATGGGAGAAGCCGATTCTACACTTTTTGTTAAGCATTCGAATAATGATATAATTTTAGTTCAAATATATGTTGATGATATCATTTTCGGTGCTACTAACTTTGCTCTTTGCGAAGAGTTTTCTAATGTTATGAAGGAACAATTTGAGATGAGCCACATGGGTGAGCTCAAATATTTCTTAGGTCTCCAAATTCGCCAAATGGACGATGCAATCTTCATCCACCAAACGAAGTATACGGTGGAGTTGCTAAAGCGATTTGGAATGGAGAATGCCTCCGGGAAAAAGACTCCGATGAGCACGACTACGCATCTTGATAAGGATACGGACGGTAAGGATGTAGACATTCGTCTATATCGAGGTATGATTGGTAGTTTACTTTATCTTACCGCAAGTAGGCCCGATATTATGTTTGTCGTATGCGTATGTGCTCGTTATCAGTCTCAACCTAAGGTGTCACACTTAGTAGCGGTAAAACGTATTTTCCGTTATCTAAGTTATACACTTGATTTTGGATTACTTTATCCAAAATCTAGCACATATGAGTTAATCTCATATAGTGACGCAGATTATGCGGGATGCAAATCCGACAGGAAAAGTATTAGTGGCACTTGCCATTTTATAGGAAATTCTCTTGTCTCTTGGTTTTCCAAGAAGCAAAATTCTGTATCACTTTCAACCACCGAGGCGGAATACATAGCCGCCGGTGCCGCGTGTGCTCAAGTTCTTTGGATGAGACACACACTTAAAGACTTTGGTATAAACTGTGATACTTGCCCTATCATGGTTGACAACCAAAGTGCAATATGTCTTTCCAAGAACCCTGTACACCATTCCCGTTCGAAACACATAGATGTCCGACACCATTTCTTAGATGATCATGTTGCTAAAAAGGACGTCATATTAGTGTACGTTGAAACCCAGAAGCAAATCGCCGATATTTTCACGAAACCCCTAAAGGAGGATTCCTTTGTGCGGTTGCGTCGAGAATTGGGGATTATGGGTGAATCCGAGATATAGGATTCATTTTTATTCAATAATCTTGCATGCCATTCTATTTCGCTATATTTGTTCTTGCTAGACTTATTGGATTCTTTCGGGATTTTTGTGAATTTTTGGAATTTATGCTCGAATTTACTCTTGAACGTCGTATTTAAGTTTTTCGATGTTTATTGGGGTAGTATGATGATTTTTGAGAGTTGAACGATGTTTCGTCCAAGTGCGATTGGGAGAGAACTCATAATTTCGTATTCTAAAATTTTTGGACTCATCTAGTCGGTTTCAGTTCATCATCCAACCGACTAGATGCACATCTAGTCGGTCAGCTAAAGAACTCAGACCGACTAGTTCAAGCTTATAACTTTCCTTTGACACTGTCTTCATTTAGTCGGTCCACGTTCACTTACCGACCGACTAGAATGAAAACTAGTCGGTCAGTACTTGAACTTTGACCGACTAACTCTAGCCCTAAAAACTTCGACTGGCCTCTGTTTCCACTTAGTCGGTTCAAGCTCATTGACCGACCGACTAGATTGTCATCTAGTCGGTCAGTGCTTGAACTGTGACCGACTAAGTGCTAAGGGACAGCCGTGTCTTTTCGCATTCCGATCGACTTATACTCATTTTCAACCGACTATTCTCCTCATTAGTCGGTTTCTTTCGTTCCTCTCCAGCTAAAACCCCCGACCCCCGATAGACCCTTCGTCTTCCTCCGTCGATTTCGCCGTCCGATCGTCGCTTTCCATCGATCAACGTCGTCGATCTGCCTCCTAGGGTAATATCCCCTCATCCTAGGACTTGTTTTCAGCATCTAGGGTTATTTTCTAGGTCGATTTCATCTCCAAGGGTTTGGTTTCAAGCTTGTTTCGATTTCAGCTTTAGGGTTTCGCTACTTAGGGTTGTTTGATCTTATTCTTGCGTTGATTGATCTCGTTTTGTCACGACTTATGGCAAAGACGAGAATCCCGATCACTCCCTCCGGTGCATCTCCTATGAACATAGAGCCACACCCTAGGGATCCTTCGAAACCCAAACGCCGAGCTAAATCAACCCACCCTTCTTCGTCTTCGCCTCCTCTGAAGAAGTAGAGGACGGCGACCGTCAAACCCAGTAAACGTTCTCAGTCTAGGAAGCCTATACTCCATACCCCCTCTACACCTCCAGACTCTGACCCTGAATTTAGACCTGAGGATGAGCCTAGCCGTAAGGAACCCACTCCTCCACCTCATCCTAGGACTCGACAGCCTAAGGGAAAGGCCCCAATGCCAGCAGGTGGTGTCGACATATCGTTGTGTCGCGACGACCCTATGTGTCTAGCGGCTTACAACCGTATTGAGCACTGCCCGCTGTTATTGGAGCACTATGTTCAGTTTTCCGACTTCCTTGGCTTAGCAGATCTTCTATCCTATAGTGGACTCCTAGACTACCTTCGCTTCGACCCTAAGGCAAACCCTCGACCCTATCCTCACCTGGTCAAACTTTTCTATGCAAATCGTATCCGAGGTCAGTACGATGAGACCCACACCATCGAGACTACTGTCATGGGGACTCCTATAGTCCTCACGGCAGAAATCTTGGGGGAGTTGCTTGGTTGTTCGTCGTCTGGTCTCCTCCCGTCTGATATTTCTGTTGATGATATCTCGTCTTTGGATCAGTCCGTTCTCACCGATATCTTCCATGTGATCCCTCCAGCTTTCATTGGTGTCCCATCAAAGTCATTTAAACCGAATGCATGGGTGCTCAATCTTATTCTGAAGTTGTGCTTGCTTCCCAAGTACGGCTCATCTTCTCTGCCATCCCAGCCATTTCTAAAGTTGATTTACGCTCTTTTCTTAGGTTGCGAGATTAACTGGGCTCGCATTATACTCGATAAGATGGACTCTTTCGAGTGTATTCGCAAGACCACGAAATCTGCGCATATCCCTTATCCTTGTCTGTTGACTTTGGTGTTTCGTCATTTCCACGTGCCTTTGCCTCCTGACGATGAGCGTCCTCTTGGTCCTCCCCTGAACGCGACGGCCGTAAAGAAATCTCTTGCGGCACTCCGTCACGTGCAGAGGTCGACTCCTTCAGCTTCTCAGGGCACTTCTTCTGCAGCTGCTGCTCCTAGACCTCCCACCACACTTGATGATCTCGCTCGTTCTGTTCGTCGTCTCGAGTCTCGGTATGCTCGTACCGAGGAGATCTTGTGTCGTATTGCTCGTTCTATTGGTGTTGAGGTTCCTCCTCCTGTTTCTGAGGATGAGGAGATGGATGATGAGGAGCTCGATGAGCTCGTTGATTCTCTTGCTCATGGCGCTGAGGCCACTGCTGCTGCTGCTGTTACCACATCCGTTGCTGGAGCTGCTACTTCTTCAGGTCCTCCAGAGTCTTCTGCTCCAGTGGATGAGTCTACTGTTGCTCCAGAGACGTCTGCTCCTGTTGACGATCCACTTGATGCCTCTGCCGCTGAGCCTGCTGTTGATGTTTCCACTCCTGCCCCGACGATTGCATCTGTTGACACACCACTCCTCCCAGCAGAGCCTGAGTCCACTCCTTCGACTGGACCTACGGAGACTGCTGATCCTACCACTCCTTCTTGAGAGTCTGTTTGGAGGACTCTCTGATGCTCCTTGGATGATTCATCTTTTAGAGAGAGTTTTGGGTTAGGACAGGGTTGGTGGTGTTATGATGTTTTGGGATGTTTTGATGCTTGATGCTGATGTCGTATCTTTTTGGGATGTATGTTGGTGATGTTGTTGTCAATGATGGATTGTGAGTTTTTGATGTTGATATACTATGTGACATTTTGATGTAGTCGATGTACTTTGTGCCTTTGATGTTATGGAGTCGATGTATCTTTTGGTTGTACTCATGATGCTTCATATATATATATATATATACATCGTTGCTCTCTTTTACTTCGTTGTGCACATTTTATATTCGTTTTAATGTCAATGATGTTCGATATCGTCGCTCATCGATAATACCTTGGTTAAAAAGAATTTATTTCTATGACAACATAGAAGTGTTTTCCATGCACTAATTTAACCAAAATGTTGAGATTGGAGAGCACGTTCCTTCCCTCAATAAGTGAATTATATTTGGTATTTTGATGATTTCATTTTTCGCTTTTGGATAATGGTCAATTTGGCACACCTTGATTTTCTTCATGTATTTTACCCTTGGTGTCTTTTGGACCATCGTCGTATTCTTCGACTCCCGATGTTGGATTTTCTTTAGCCTTGTGTTGTCGTTGTATACCCCCCACTCTTTTTGGATAATGCCAAAGGGGGAGAGATAGTAATAATGACAAGGGGCAAAATGAAAATTTAGCTCTATTGTCCATGAATCTAATTTATTATGTTAGATTCAGGGGGAGTAAAGATATATAAAAATGGATTACGATCCAAAATTTCAATAATTGGATCATGTTTTATATCTCTCACTTCTGCTTGATGCGTATTATATTTATTCAATTTGGAATTAATGTGTCATCAATGCAGGGGGAGTAAGTATTTTACATTTGAATCATTATTTTTTATTATTATTTATGTTGGTTTGTCATCACCAAAAAGAGGGAGAATGTTGAGTATTGGACTCCCCGGATTTGGTTTTGGATGATGAGCAAACATAAATAAATTGTGAACTAACACTTTGTGAGCGCAGTTATGGAGATCGTCGCCAAATTTACGTGAACATCCAAAGCGACGTCTCAAGACTTCTCAAAGCACGTATTCATATGCCTAAAGCTTCGTTGAAGCTTTTGGACCAACTTTGAGGTCATGAAGATTCGATCGAAGCTTTTGAAGACGGTTTGTCTAGATTTATATTTTGTCTTCTAAGCTTTGTTCTTTAGAATGTTAAGCCTTGAGTAGGTATTATCATTTGGTCTTCATATCGCTCCTATCTTAGAGCTAGGATCTCAGTTGAAGTCCATACAATCCTTCCCGAAGCTTCGCGCTTCGATTCGGGACTTCTTGTGCATGTTAATTGGTTCAAGAAGAAGAACTAACCGACTAGATGGTGATCTAGTCGGTCGGCAAAGCTTCTTGGACCGACTAGTTTGTTTCCTAAATTTCATGAACCTTACTGTTTACAGTTAGTCGGTCTACGTTGACTCACCGACCGACTAGTTTGTGAACTAGTCGGTCAGTGATGCTTCTTAGACCGACTAGTTGAGCTTTACTGTACATGCCAATTTTCACCTAAGCTACTGTTTATCGTTAGTCGGTCTAAGAACGTTTGGCGACCGACTAGTCGATGATCTAGTCGGTCAACATTTGTTCTTGGACCGACTAAATCAATTTGTATTCAGACTAATAGTTTTTGACTCTTAGTCGGTCTAAGTTAACTGACCGACCGACTAGTTGAGAAACTAGTCGGTCAGAAAGTCTTCTTGGACCGACTAGTTCTTTAGGTCTGAAATTTCATCTGTTCACTGTTCATACTTTAGTCGGTTCATGTTGTTTCACCGACCGACTAGTTGATGAACTAGTCGGTCAGTGGTTGTTCTTTGACCGACTAATTGCTTCAGATTTCTATCCGTTGGGAGTTGACCTAGCTCGTTTTTATGGGACCCTATAAATACGAAGCTTGGTCATTTTTCTCAAGGTAAGAGCTGCTATTAAGAGACTTATTCAGATTGAAAGAGTTAGAGATTGAAACTCATTTCCAAAGCTCTCTTCCTCACAAGAAATCATTCTCTCCCTCATTTGAGATCTAGAATCCATCTTGAGAGAACTTTGTTCTTGTTGAGCCATCCAAGCTATTGCTTGAATCAAGTCTCCTACTCATTCCTAGGCACCCATTGCTGCTCATATTGGTGGTGCTAGGTCTTGGTGACTCCTCCTTCCTCAAATCCCTCCTTGACCTAATTCGGTAAGAATACTCAAGGTATAGGGTTTGTGGTAAGTTGTTGTTTATTTCATATAAACTCTTTTATTGCTATTGATTCTCTCGGTTGTGAGAGAAGGTTGTGATCCCGAGTTGTGGGATTCACTATTGCTATTGATTGTATGATTTGATCTTGTGAAGGTTTTTCACAAGATATTCATAGTGGAAATCTTGGGTTAGGGTTTCTAACCTAAGTATCCAGAGGGGATCCGGGTGGTTGGGACGTAGGATCACCGGGAACAAGTCGGGGAGACTTGGGTGGATCCGAACCCAGTAATATCAATTGTTTGCATTGATTATTTGTTGTTGTCTATTTTAGCTTCCGTATTTGTTGGTAGTAGTTTGCACGATAATTAGGAATTATACTCCTTGTTATTTTAAAGTACTATTCACCCCCCCTCTAGTTCTTGTGCAGTAGCTTTTAGGGCATTACATTTGGTATCAGAGCCAAGTCTATAGCTATGTCTGCCAACGACAACAAGACCGTTCGTCCACCTTCCGACTATATCACCTTCAGGAACCGTGAAGGAGCGTCTTCGGTGATAGAAGGACATTCCTCGATGAGGCCTCCATTCTTCAACTGTACCAACTACGGGTACTGGAAATGCCGGATGGAAACGTTCCTCCGGAGTGCTTCACTATGGAGGGCCACGATGAAGGAATACGTCGAGCCCACCGAAGAGGATTTCGAGAAGTGGACTCCCGCGGAGGTCGCCGCGGAGGTGAGCAATGCCAAGGCAATGAACGCCTTGCAATGCGCCTTGGAACCCGAGGATTTCAATAAGATATGCACATGTAAGAATGCATATCAAATATGGAATTCCCTCTTCATATTACATGAAGGGACTAGTAGGGTAAGAGACTCTAAACTCGTGGTAGTTAATAGAGATTACGAGTTGTTTCATATGCTACAGGGTGAGAAGATGAAGGAGTACTATGCTCGCTTCGTCGACATCACAAACGAGTTGGAGGCTCTCGGTAAAACCTACACCCAAAAGGAGAAAGTCTCGAAGATCATCGATGGACTTCCTTCTAGTTGGGAGAAACGGACCTTCGCCATCGAGGAAGGTAATGACATGAAAACCTATACCGTTGTTCAACTAATGTGTACCTTAATGTCATACGAGGTACGCAAAGATAGCGAGTTGAAGTTGCAGGACAAGATGAAGTCCTACTTAAAGCAAGACGAGCCAAAGAAGAAGGCTATTGCTTTCAAGGCCGCTCCATCCACATCCACATCAACCGATGATGAAGACTCGGAAAACGAGTTGGACCTGGAGTCCATGGCACTCATGGCCAAGAAGTTCAACCGGTTCTTCCGAAAAGGTAACTATAAGAACAAAGCTAAATTTGGTTCTTCTAACGCCTCCTCTCCTTTGTGTTTCAAATGCAACAAGCCAGGACACATGAAAGCGGAGTGTCCTCTAAACAAGCAAAAGGAGAAGTGGAAGGCGCCTAAATTCGACAAGTCCAAGAAGTACAAAAAGGGGTACAAAAAGGGGCTTGTCAGGGCAACATTTACCGACTCCGAGGATTCCTCAAGCGGAGAGTCGGATGATGAGCAAGTGGAGCAAGCGCACATGTGCTTCATGGCTCGAGAGGAAAATGTACAAGGATCTTCCTCCGATGATAGCGACAACGAAGGCGATGAGGTAACAATGGATGACCTTAGGAATGCTAATTCTCAATTGTGGTCTAAGTATACTAAATTGGTAAATAGGTATACTAAAGTAAAAGATGATTTAGCTAGCATCCAAACCTCGCCTAAAACTATCATCACCAACAACGACACCGTTGTTGAAGAGTTGAAGAATGAGATTGTTAATCTCAAGACTCAACTTGAACATGTTAGCATTGAGGATCCGGAAGAACATAAGATAGCGGATTTGACTTCTCAAAACTCGACTTTGAGTATTGAGAATGAGAATCTTAAATCTCGTGTTTATGTGCTCACATCGCAAGTTTCCACTTTGGATACTTCTTTGCGTTCTCTCACCGAGAAATATGAGAACACATTAGGCCGAATCAATGAATTCAATAAGGGTAAGGGCCATTTGGATAATATCCTAAGTGTCTTACCTCCGGCCAATCACCAAGTTGATTTGGGGTATACTTTGGGAAATTCATCCAAGTCGGCCACTACCTTTGTTAGGCCAACTTCTGATACCTCAACGAGTGGTAGCAAACACTCTATTGGTAGTTCATCTACCAATGGTGCCTCCACCTCGTTCACACCCTCTTTCGGAAAGAAACCCACTTTGGGTGGACCTCCAAAGAAGGGTCATGCCTACATGTACACAAATACCATGCCACGTAAGAACACACGTCCTACTCCACCGGCTCACAGATATGATGATTTCTATGCTACACATCCACGGGCACGTGCACACCATGTGAGACACCCTCACGCACGTGTTTCCCCACATGCATATGTTCACCCACGTCATCATATGAATAATTATCATCGTGCACCATTCCATCATGTTCCTTATGCCTATCCACAACATGCATCACGTAGAAATCAACGTCGTATGCATGCACCCAATAGGATGGGGGCTCCCAAGATTTTCACTATTTGGAGCCCAAAGGACACAAGCATGGATGAAAAACAAGTTTATATGAATGCTTATTTTTCGAATGTTGTGCATAGTAGTAATTATGTGGGGAAGTCTAAGTCCAATTGGACTTGGCTTCCAAAGGTCTAATCTTTTGGACCCAATGACCTTGGGTACCATGATATGAAATTTTCTATCTTTAGGTACTCAAGGAAAAGAAAAAGAAAAGGAGCAACAAATTTAAATTTAGCTCCAAGGGGAATTGGATACTCGATAGCGGGTGTTCAAAACACATGACGGGTGACGCTCAATTGCTCTCCGGAGTGGTACCCATCGCAAATGGGAACCGGGTAGTCTTTGGAGGCAACGAGAGCGGAACCATCATTGGTGTTGGTAAAGTGGGTAATCCCTCTAAACCCCTAATAAGTGATGTTTACCTTGTTAAAGGATTAAACCACAATCTTATTTCAATAAGTCAACTTTGTGACAAAGGTTACAAAGTTAACTTTGCGAAAGGAATGTGCCATATTTTAAGAAAAGATAATAATGAATTATTGTTTTCCGGCACACGCCATAAGGATATATATATCCTAGATCTTCCAAGATCACATGAACAATGTCTTATTGCCAACACAAGTGAACAACACTTATGGCATCGACGTTTTGGTCATGTGAACTTTGGAACACTTTTTAAGCTTTCCAAGTTAAATTCTATTAGAGGCTTCCCTAAGCTTGTCTTTCAAAAGAAAAGCTTTTGTGACTCGTGTCAACGAGACAAGCTTCCAAAATCTTCATTTAAACCTAAGAAAAGCATTTCTTCTAAGCGGCCTCTAGAGCTATTACATCTAGATTTATTTGGGCCAACTAGAGTTGCTTCATTAGGTAATGCTAGATATGGACTTGTCATCGTTGATGACTTTTCTAGGTTTACTTGGGTATTTTCATTATGTAATAAAAATGAAGCTTTTGAAAACTTCACAATTTTTGTTAAGAAAGTACAAAATCTCATTGGAACCACCATTGTCACTATTCGTAGTGATCATGGAGGGGAATTTGAGAATGAGCCTTTTGAGACATTTTGTGATGAAGTTGGTATTACACACACCTTCTCTTTCCCTCGTGTACCTCCTCAAAATGGTGTAGTTGAGAGAAAGAATATGACGCTAGTAGAGTGTGCTCGCACGATGCTTGATGATAGCCAACTTGGCCATCAATTTTGGGCAGAAGCGATACACACCGCTTGCTATGTGTTTAATAGAATACTTTTGAGGCCCGGCACTAAACAAACTTGTTATGAATTGTTGTTTGGTAGGTTGCCTCAAGTTAAACATTTTCGTGTTTTTGGTTCGAAATGTTTTATTAAGAACACGTATGGTAGTTTGGACAAATTCGATCCAAGATCCGATGAGGGGATTTTTGTTGGATATTCATCGCGTAGCAAAGCCTGCCGGATATACAACAAACGAACCTCAACGATCGAGAAATCGCTTCATGTTTCATTTAATGAAGGATTTGTTCCAACTAGAATTACTAATGATGATGACTCTATGGATGTCCTATGTGATTCAATTGGTAATTCTAATTCTAATAATTCTATTGATTCTATTGAGACTAACCCAACTAATGAAGTTGTTGAGAATGTTCCTAGTGATCAAGGTATTCCCAAACGGCTTCATACCGTTTGTGCCATCCTCATGAGCAAGTCATTGGCAATATCCATGATAGTATCAAGACGAGATCGCAAGTGAACTACTTCACTCATTGTGCCTTTACCCCCTCAATTGAGCCAAAGAATGTTAATGAAGCGTGCAAAGATGGTGCTTGGATCTTAGCCATGGATGAGGAACTCATTCAATTCGAGAGGAATGAGGTTTGGGAGCTTGTTCCATTGCCATCGAAGAATCACACCGTCATAGGGACAAAGTGGATCTTCAAGAACAAAACCGACGAAAACCATGTCGTCGTCCGGAACAAAGCTCGGTTAGTTACTCAAGGCTACCGTCAAGAAGGAGGTATTGATTTCGAAGAATCCTTCGCTCCGGTAGCTAGATTAGAATCAATTAGATTATTATTGTCTTTTGCATGCCATAAAAATTTCAAACTATTTCAAATGGATGTAAAAAGTGCATTTTTAAACGGAGATGTCGTTGAGGAAGTTTATGTCTCTCAACCTCCGGGCTTTATTAATGAAAAATTTCCAAATCATGTTTTTAAACTAAAGAAAGCGCTTTACGGGTTGAGACAAGCCCCTCGAGCTTGGTATGATCGCCTAAAGAATTTTCTTTTGGATTTGAATTTTAAAATGGGAGAAGCCGATTCTACACTTTTTGTTAAGCATTCGAATAATGATATAATTTTAGTTCAAATATATGTTGATGATATCATTTTCGGTGCTACTAACTTTGCTCTTTGCGAAGAGTTTTCTAATGTTATGAAGGAACAATTTGAGATGAGCCACATGGGTGAGCTCAAATATTTCTTAGGTCTCCAAATTCGCCAAATGGACGATGCAATCTTCATCCACCAAACGAAGTATACGGTGGAGTTGCTAAAGCGATTTGGAATGGAGAATGCCTCCGGGAAAAAGACTCCGATGAGCACGACTACGCATCTTGATAAGGATACGGACGGTAAGGATGTAGACATTCGTCTATATCGAGGTATGATTGGTAGTTTACTTTATCTTACCGCAAGTAGGCCCGATATTATGTTTGCCGTATGCGTATGTGCTCGTTATCAGTCTCAACCTAAGGTGTCACACTTAGTAGCGGTAAAACGTATTTTCCGTTATCTAAGTTATACACTTGATTTTGGATTACTTTATCCAAAATCTAGCACATATGAGTTAATCTCATATAGTGACGCAGATTATGCGGGATGCAAATCCGACAGGAAAAGTACTAGTGGCACTTGCCATTTTATAGGAAATTCTCTTGTCTCTTGGTTTTCCAAGAAGCAAAATTCTGTATCACTTTCAACCACCAAGGCGGAATACATAGCCGTCGGTGCCGCGTGTGCTCAAGTTCTTTGGATGAGACACACACTTAAAGACTTTGGTATAAACTGTGATACTTGCCCTATCATGGTTGACAACCAAAGTGCAATATGTCTTTCCAAGAACCCTGTACACCATTCCCGTTCGAAACACATAGATGTCCGACACCATTTCTTAGATGATCATGTTGCTAAAAAGGACGTCATATTAGTGTAGGTTGAAACCCAGAAGCAAATCGCCGATATTTTCACGAAACCCCTAAAGGAGGATTCCTTTGTGTGGTTGCGTCGAGAATTGGGGATTATGGGTGAATCCGAGATATAGGATTCATTTTTATTCAATAATCTTGCATGCCATTCTATTTCGCTATATTTGTTCATGCTAGACTTATTGGATTCTTTCGGGATTTTTGTGAATTTTTGGAATTTATGCTCGAATTTACTCTTGAACGTCGTATTTAAGTTTTTCGATGTTTATTGGGGTAGTATGATGATTTTTGAGAGTTGAACGATGTTTCGTCCAAGTGCGATTGGGAGAGAACTCATAATTTCGTATTCTAAAATTTTTGGACTCATCTAGTCGGTTTCAGTTCATCATCCAACCGACTAGATGCACATCTAGTCGGTCAGCTAAAGAACTCAGACCGACTAGTTCAAGCTTATAACTTTCCTTTGACACTGTCTTCATTTAGTCGGTCCACGTTCACTTACCGACCGACTAGAATGAAAACTAGTCGGTCAGTACTTGAACTTTGACCGACTAACTCTAGCCCTAAAAACTTCGACTGGCCTCTGTTTACACTTAGTCGGTTCAAGCTCATTGACCGACCGACTAGATTGTCATCTAGTCGGTCAGTGCTTGAACTGTGACCGACTAAGTGCTAAGGGACAGCCGTGTCTTTTCGCATTCCGATCGACTTATACTCATTTTCAACCGACTATTCTCCTCATTAGTCTGTTTCTTTCGTTCCTCTCCAGCTAAAACCCCCGACCCCCGATAGACCCTTCGTCTTCCTCCGTCGATTTCGCCGTCCGATCGTCGCTTTCCATCGATCAACGTCGTCGATCTGCCTCCTAGGGTAATATCCCCTCATCCTAGGACTTGTTTTCAGCATCTAGGGTTATTTTCTAGGTCGATTTCATCTCCAAGGGTTTGGTTTCAAGCTTGTTTCGATTTCAGCTTTAGGGTTTCGCTACTTAGGGTTGTTTGATCTTATTCTTGCGTTGATTGATCTCGTTTTGTCACGACTTATGGCAAAGACGAGAATCCCGATCACTCCCTCCGGTGCATCTCCTATGAACATAGAGCCACACCCTAGGGATCCTTCGAAACCCAAACGCCGAGCTAAATCAACCCACCCTTCTTCGTCTTCGCCTCCTCTGAAGAAGTAGAGGACGGCGACCGTCAAACCCAGTAAACGTTCTCAGTCTAGGAAGCCTATACTCCATACCCCCTCTACACCTCCAGACTCTGACCCTGAATTTAGACCTGAGGATGAGCCTAGCCGTAAGGAACCCACTCCTCCACCTCATCCTAGGACTCGACAGCCTAAGGGAAAGGCCCCAATGCCAGCAGGTGGTGTCGACATATCGTTGTGTCGCGACGACCCTATGTGTCTAGCGGCTTACAACCGTATTGAGCACTGCCCGCTGTTATTGGAGCACTATGTTCAGTTTTCCGACTTCCTTGGCTTAGCAGATCTTCTATCCTATAGTGGACTCCTAGACTACCTTTGCTTCGACCCTAAGGCAAACCCTCGACCCTATCCTCACCTGGTCAAACTTTTCTATGCAAATCGTATCCGAGGTCAGTACGATGAGACCCACACCATCGAGACTACTGTCATGGGGACTCCTATAGTCCTCACGGCAGAAATCTTGGGGGAGTTGCTTGGTTGTTCGTCGTCTGGTCTCCTCCCGTCTGATATTTCTGTTGATGATATCTCGTCTTTGGATCAGTCCGTTCTCACCGATATCTTCCATGTGATCCCTCCAGCTTTCATTGGTGTCCCATCAAAGTCATTTAAACCGAATGCATGGGTGCTCAATCTTATTCTGAAGTTGTGCTTGCTTCCCAAGTACGGCTCATCTTCTCTGCCATCCCAGCCATTTCTAAAGTTGATTTACGCTCTTTTCTTAGGTTGCGAGATTAACTGGGCTCGCATTATACTCGATAAGATGGACTCTTTCGAGTGTATTCGCAAGACCACGAAATCTGCGCATATCCCTTATCCTTGTCTGTTGACTTTGGTGTTTCGTCATTTCCACGTGCCTTTGCCTCCTGACGATGAGCGTCCTCTTGGTCCTCCCCTGAACGCGACGGCCGTAAAGAAATCTCTTGCGGCACTCCGTCACGTGCAGAGGTCGACTCCTTCAGCTTCTCAGGGCACTTCTTCTGCAGCTGCTGCTCCTAGACCTCCCACCACACTTGATGATCTCGCTCGTTCTGTTCGTCGTCTCGAGTCTCGGTATGCTCGTACCGAGGAGATCTTGTGTCGTATTGCTCGTTCTATTGGTGTTGAGGTTCCTCCTCCTGTTTCTGAGGATGAGGAGATGGATGATGAGGAGCTCGATGAGCTCGTTGATTCTCTTGCTCATGGCGCTGAGGCCACTGCTGCTGCTGCTGTTACCACATCCGTTGCTGGAGCTGCTACTTCTTCAGGTCCTCCAGAGTCTTCTGCTCCAGTGGATGAGTCTACTGTTGCTCCAGAGACGTCTGCTCCTGTTGACGATCCACTTGATGCCTCTGCCGCTGAGCCTGCTGTTGATGTTTCCACTCCTGCCCCGACGATTGCATCTGTTGACACACCACTCCTCCCAGCAGAGCCTGAGTCCACTCCTTCGACTGGACCTACGGAGACTGCTGATCCTACCACTCCTTCTTGAGAGTCTGTTTGGAGGACTCTCTGATGCTCCTTGGATGATTCATCTTTTAGAGAGAGTTTTGGGTTAGGACAGGGTTGGTGGTGTTATGATGTTTTTGGATGTTTTGATGCTTGATGCTGATGTCGTATCTTTTTGGGATGTATGTTGGTGATGTTGTTGTCAATGATGGATTGTGAGTTTTTGATGTTGATATACTATGTGACATTTTGATGTAGTCGATGTACTTTGTGCCTTTGATGTTATGGAGTCGATGTATCTTTTGGTTGTACTCATGATGCTTCATATATATATATATATACATCGTTGCTCTCTTTTACTTCGTTGTGCACATTTTATATTCGTTTTAATGTCAATGATGTTCGATATCGTCGCTCATCGATAATACCTTGGTTAAAAAGAATTTATTTCTATGACAACATAGAAGTGTTTTCCATGCACTAATTTAACCAAAATGTTGAGATTGGAGAGCACGTTCCTTCCCTCAATAAGTGAATTATATTTGGTATTTTGATGATTTCATTTTTCGCTTTTGGATAATGGTCAATTTGGCACACCTTGATTTTCTTCATGTATTTTACCCTTGGTGTCTTTTGGACCATCGTCGTATTCTTCGACTCCCGATGTTGGATTTTCTTTAGCCTTGTGTTGTCGTTGTATACCCCCCACTCTTTTTGGATAATGCCAAAGGGGGAGAGATAGTAATAATGACAAGGGGCAAAATGAAAATTTAGCTCTATTGTCCATGAATCTAATTTATTATGTTAGATTCAGGGGGAGTAAAGATATATAAAAATGGATTACGATCCAAAATTTCAATAATTGGATCATGTTTTATATCTCTCACTTCTGCTTGATGCGTATTATATTTATTCAATTTGGAATTAATGTGTCATCAATGCAGGGGGAGTAAGTATTTTACATTTGAATCATTATTTTTGATTATTATTTATGTTGGTTTGTCATCACCAAAAAGAGGGAGAATGTTGAGTATTGGGCTCCCCGGATTTGGTTTTGGATGATGAGCAAACATAAATAAATTGTGAACTAACACTTTGTGAGCGCAGTTATGGAGATCGTCGCCAAATTTACGTGAACATCCAAAGCGACGTCTCAAGACTTCTCAAAGCACGTATTCATATGCCTAAAGCTTCGTTGAAGCTTTTGGACCAACTTTGAGGTCATGAAGATTCGATCGAAGCTTTTGAAGACGGTTTGTCTAGATTTATATTTTGTCTTCTAAGCTTTGTTCTTTAGAATGTTAAGCCTTGAGTAGGTATTATCATTTGATCTTCATATCGCTCCTATCTTAGAGCTAGGATCTCAGTTGAAGTCCATACAATCCTTCCCGAAGCTTCGCGCTTCGATTCGGGACTTCTTGTGCATGTTAATTGGTTCAAGAAGAAGAACTAACCGACTAGATGGTGATCTAGTCGGTCGGCAAAGCTTCTTGGACCGACTAGTTTGTTTCCTAAATTTCATGCACCTTACTGTTTACAGTTAGTCGGTCTACGTTGACTCACCGACCGACTAGTTTGTGAACTAGTCGGTCAGTGATGCTTCTTAGACCGACTAGTTGAGCTTTACTGTACATGCCAATTTTCACCTAAGCTACTGTTTATCGTTAGTCGGTCTAAGAACGTTTGGCGACCGACTAGTCGATGATCTAGTCGGTCAACATTTGTTCTTGGACCGACTAAATCAATTTGTATTCAGACTAATAGTTTTTGACTCTTAGTCGGTCTAAGTTAACTGACCGACCGACTAGTTGAGAAACCAGTCGGTCAGAAAGTCTTCTTGGACCGACTAGTTTTTTAGGTCTGAAATTTCATCTGTTCACTGTTCATACTTTAGTCGGTTCATGTTGTTTCACCGACCGACTAGTTGATGAACTAGTCGGTCAGTGGTTGTTCTTTGACCGACTAATTGCTTCAGATTTCTATCCGTTGGGAGTTGACCTAGCTCGTTTTTATGGGACCCTATAAATACGAAGCTTGGTCATTTCTCTCAAGGTAAGAGCTGCTATTAAGAGACTTATTCAGATTGAAAGAGTTAGAGATTGAAACTCATTTCCAGATCTCTCTTCCTCACAAGAAATCATTCTCTCCCTCATTTGAGATCTAGAATCCATCTTGAGAGAACTTTGTTCTTGTTGAGCCATCCAAGCTATTGCTTGAATCAAGTCTCCTACTCATTCCTAGGCACCCATTGCTGCTCATATTGGTGGTGCTAGGTCTTGGTGACTCCTCCTTCCTCAAATCCCTCCTTGCCCTAATTCGGTAAGAATACTCAAGGTATAGGGTTTGTGGTAAGTTGTTGTTTATTTCATATAAACTCTTTTATTGCTATTGATTCTCTCGGTTGTGAGAGAAGGTTGTGATCCCGAGTTGTGGGATTCACTATTGCTATTGATTGTATGATTTGATCTTGTGAAGGTTTTTCACAAGATATTCATAGTGGAAATCTTGGGTTAGGGTTTCTAACCTAAGTATCTGGAGGGGATCCGGGTGGTTGGGACGTAGGATCACCGGGAACAAGTCGGGGAGACTTGGGTGGATCCGAACCCAGTAATATCAATTGTTTGCATTGATTATTTGTTGTTGTCTATTTTAGCTTCCGTATTTGTTGGTAGTAGTTTGCACGATAATTAGGAATTATACTCCTTGTTATTTTAAAGTACTATTCACCCCCCCTCTAGTTCTTGTGCAGTAGCTTTTAGGGCATTACATTTGGTATCAGAGCCAAGTCTATAGCTATGTCTGCCAATGACAACAAGACCGTTCGTCCACCTTCCGACTATATCACCTTCAGGAACCGTGAAGGAGCGTCTTCGGTGATAGAAGGACATTCCTCGATGAGGCCTCCATTCTTCAACTGTACCAACTACGGGTACTGGAAATGCCGGATGGAAACGTTCCTCCGGAGTGCTTCACTATGGAGGGCCACGATGAAGGAATACGTCGAGCCCACCGAAGAGGATTTCGAGAAGTGGACTCCCGCGGAGGTCGCCGCGGAGGTGAGCAATGCCAAGGCAATGAACGCCTTGCAATGCGCCTTGGAACCCGAGGATTTCAATAAGATATGCACATGTAAGAATGCATATCAAATATGGAATTCCCTCTTCATATTACATGAAGGGACTAGTAGGGTAAGAGACTCTAAACTCGTGGTAGTTAATAGAGATTACGAGTTGTTTCATATGCTACAGGGTGAGAAGATGAAGGAGTACTATGCTCGCTTCGTCGACATCACAAACGAGTTGGAGGCTCTCGGTAAAACCTACACCCAAAAGGAGAAAGTCTCGAAGATCATCGATGGACTTCCTTCTAGTTGGGAGAAACGGACCTTCGCCATCGAGGAAGGTAATGACATGAAAACCTATACCGTTGTTCAACTAATGTGTACCTTAATGTCATACGAGGTACGCAAAGATAGCGAGTTGAAGTTGCAGGACAAGATGAAGTCCTACTTAAAGCAAGACGAGCCAAAGAAGAAGGCTATTGCTTTCAAGGCCGCTCCATCCACATCCACATCAACCGATGATGAAGACTCGGAAAACGAGTTGGACCTGGAGTCCATGGCACTCATGGCCAAGAAGTTCAACCGGTTCTTCCGAAAAGGTAACTATAAGAACAAAGCTAAATTTGGTTCTTCTAACGCCTCCTCTCCTTTGTGTTTCAAATGCAACAAGCCAGGACACATGAAAGCGGAGTGTCCTCTAAACAAGCAAAAGGAGAAGTGGAAGGCGCCTAAATTCGACAAGTCCAAGAAGTACAAAAAGGGGTACAAAAAGGGGCTTGTCAGGGCAACATTTACCGACTCCGAGGATTCCTCAAGCGGAGAGTCGGATGATGAGCAAGTGGAGCAAGCGCACATGTGCTTCATGGCTCGAGAGGAAAATGTACAAGGATCTTCCTCCGATGATAGCGACAACGAAGGCGATGAGGTAACAATGGATGACCTTAGGAATGCTAATTCTCAATTGTGGTCTAAGTATACTAAATTGGTAAATAGGTATACTAAAGTAAAAGATGATTTAGCTAGCATCCAAACCTCGCCTAAAACTATCATCACCAACAACGACACCGTTGTTGAAGAGTTGAAGAATGAGATTGTTAATCTCAAGACTCAACTTGAACATGTTAGCATTGAGGATCCGGAAGAACATAAGATAGCGGATTTGACTTCTCAAAACTCGACTTTGAGTATTGAGAATGAGAATCTTAAATCTCGTGTTTATGTGCTCACATCGCAAGTTTCCACTTTGGATACTTCTTTGCGTTCTCTCACCGAGAAATATGAGAACACATTAGGCCGAATCAATGAATTCAATAAGGGTAAGGGCCATTTGGATAATATCCTAAGTGTCTTACCTCCGGCCAATCACCATGTTGATTTGGGGTATACTTTGGGAAATTCATCCAAGTCGGCCACTACCTTTGTTAGGCCAACTTCTGATACCTCAACGAGTGGTAGCAAACACTCTATTGGTAGTTCATCTACCAATGGTGCCTCCACCTCGTTCACACCCTCTTTCGGAAAGAAACCCACTTTGGGTGGACCTCCAAAGAAGGGTCATGCCTACATGTACACAAATACCATGCCACGTAAGAACACACGTCCTACTCCACCGGCTCACAGATATGATGATTTCTATGCTACACATCCACGGGCACGTGCACACCATGTGAGACACCCTCACGCACGTGTTTCCCCACATGCATATGTTCACCCACGTCATCATATGAATAATTATCATCGTGCACCATTCCATCATGTTCCTTATGCCTATCCACAACATGCATCACGTAGAAATCAACGTCGTATGCATGCACCCAATAGGATGGGGGCTCCCAAGATTTTCACTATTTGGAGCCCAAAGGACACAAGCATGGATGAAAAACAAGTTTATATGAATGCTTATTTTTCGAATGTTGTGCATAGTAGTAATTATGTGGGGAAGTCTAAGTCCAATTGGACTTGGCTTCCAAAGGTCTAATCTTTTGGACCCAATGACCTTGGGTACCATGATATGAAATTTTCTATCTTTAGGTACTCAAGGAAAAGAAAAAGAAAAGGAGCAACAAATTTAAATTTAGCTCCAAGGGGAATTGGATACTCGATAGCGGGTGTTCAAAACACATGACGGGTGACGCTCAATTGCTCTCCGGAGTGGTACCCATCGCAAATGGGAACCGGGTAGTCTTTGGAGGCAACGAGAGCGGAACCATCATTGGTGTTGGTAAAGTGGGTAATCCCTCTAAACCCCTAATAAGTGATGTTTACCTTGTTAAAGGATTAAACCACAATCTTATTTCAATAAGTCAACTTTGTGACAAAGGTTACAAAGTTAACTTTGCGAAAGGAATGTGCCATATTTTAAGAAAAGATAATAATGAATTATTGTTTTCCGGCACACGCCATAAGGATATATATATCCTAGATCTTCCAAGATCACATGAACAATGTCTTATTGCCAACACAAGTGAACAACACTTATGGCATCGACGTTTTGGTCATGTGAACTTTGGAACACTTTTTAAGCTTTCCAAGTTAAATTCTATTAGAGGCTTCCCTAAGCTTGTCTTTCAAAAGAAAAGCTTTTGTGACTCGTGTCAACGAGACAAGCTTCCAAAATCTTCATTTAAACCTAAGAAAAGCATTTCTTCTAAGCGGCCTCTAGAGCTATTACATCTAGATTTATTTGGGCCAACTAGAGTTGCTTCATTAGGTAATGCTAGATATGGACTTGTCATCGTTGATGACTTTTCTAGGTTTACTTGGGTATTTTCATTATGTAATAAAAATGAAGCTTTTGAAAACTTCACAATTTTTGTTAAGAAAGTACAAAATCTCATTGGAACCACCATTGTCACTATTCGTAGTGATCATGGAGGGGAATTTGAGAATGAGCCTTTTGAGACATTTTGTGATGAAGTTGGTATTACACACACCTTCTCTTTCCCTCGTGTACCTCCTCAAAATGGTGTAGTTGAGAGAAAGAATATGACGCTAGTAGAGTGTGCTCGCACGATGCTTGATGATAGCCAACTTGGCCATCAATTTTGGGCAGAAGCGATACACACCGCTTGCTATGTGTTTAATAGAATACTTTTGAGGCCCGGCACTAAACAAACTTGTTATGAATTGTTGTTTGGTAGGTTGCCTCAAGTTAAACATTTTCGTGTTTTTGGTTCGAAATGTTTTATTAAGAACACGTATGGTAGTTTGGACAAATTCGATCCAAGATCCGATGAGGGGATTTTTGTTGGATATTCATCGCGTAGCAAAGCCTGCCGGATATACAACAAACGAACCTCAACGATCGAGAAATCGCTTCATGTTTCATTTAATGAAGGATTTGTTCCAACTAGAATTACTAATGATGATGACTCTATGGATGTCCTATGTGATTCAATTGGTAATTCTAATTCTAATAATTCTATTGATTCTATTGAGACTAACCCAACTAATGAAGTTGTTGAGAATGTTCCTAGTGATCAAGGTATTCCCAAACGGCTTCATACCGTTTGTGCCATCCTCATGAGCAAGTCATTGGCAATATCCATGATAGTATCAAGACGAGATCGCAAGTGAACTACTTCACTCATTGTGCCTTTACCCCCTCAATTGAGCCAAAGAATGTTAATGAAGCGTGCAAAGATGGTGCTTGGATCTTAGCCATGGATGAGGAACTCATTCAATTCGAGAGGAATGAGGTTTGGGAGCTTGTTCCATTGCCATCGAAGAATCACACCGTCATAGGGACAAAGTGGATCTTCAAGAACAAAACCGACGAAAACCATGTCGTCGTCCGGAACAAAGCTCGGTTAGTTACTCAAGGCTACCGTCAAGAAGGAGGTATTGATTTCGAAGAATCCTTCGCTCCGGTAGCTAGATTAGAATCAATTAGATTATTATTGTCTTTTGCATGCCATAAAAATTTCAAACTATTTCAAATGGATGTAAAAAGTGCATTTTTAAACGGAGATGTCGTTGAGGAAGTTTATGTCTCTCAACCTCCGGGCTTTATTAATGAAAAATTTCCAAATCATGTTTTTAAACTAAAGAAAGCGCTTTACGGGTTGAGACAAGCCCCTCGAGCTTGGTATGATCGCCTAAAGAATTTTCTTTTGGATTTGAATTTTAAAATGGGAGAAGCCGATTCTACACTTTTTGTTAAGCATTCGAATAATGATATAATTTTAGTTCAAATATATGTTGATGATATCATTTTCGGTGCTACTAACTTTGCTCTTTGCGAAGAGTTTTCTAATGTTATGAAGGAACAATTTGAGATGAGCCACATGGGTGAGCTCAAATATTTCTTAGGTCTCCAAATTCGCCAAATGGACGATGCAATCTTCATCCACCAAACGAAGTATACGGTGGAGTTGCTAAAGCGATTTGGAATGGAGAATGCCTCCGGGAAAAAGACTCCGATGAGCACGACTACGCATCTTGATAAGGATACGGACGGTAAGGATGTAGACATTCGTCTATATCGAGGTATGATTGGTAGTTTACTTTATCTTACCGCAAGTAGGCCCGATATTATGTTTGCCGTATGCGTATGTGCTCGTTATCAGTCTCAACCTAAGGTGTCACACTTAGTAGCGGTAAAACGTATTTTCCGTTATCTAAGTTATACACTTGATTTTGGATTACTTTATCCAAAATCTAGCACATATGAGTTAATCTCATATAGTGACGCAGATTATGCGGGATGCAAATCCGACAGGAAAAGTACTAGTGGCACTTGCCATTTTATAGGAAATTCTCTTGTCTCTTGGTTTTCCAAGAAGCAAAATTCTGTATCACTTTCAACCACCGAGGCGGAATACATAGCCGCCGGTGCCGCGTGTGCTCAAGTTCTTTGGATGAGACACACACTTAAAGACTTTGGTATAAACTGTGATACTTGCCCTATCATGGTTGACAACCAAAGTGCAATATGTCTTTCCAAGAACCCTGTACATCATTCCCGTTCGAAACACATAAATGTCCGACACCATTTCTTAGATGATCATGTTGCTAAAAAGGACGTCATATTAGTGTACGTTGAAACCCAGAAGCAAATCGCCGATATTTTCACGAAACCCCTAAAGGAGGATTCCTTTGTGCGGTTGCGTCGAGAATTGGGGATTATGGGTGAATCCGAGATATAGGATTCATTTTTATTCAATAATCTTGCATGCCATTCTATTTCGCTATATTTGTTCATGCTAGACTTATTGGATTCTTTCGGGATTTTTGTGAATTTTTGGAATTTATGCTCGAATTTACTCTTGAACGTCATATTTAAGTTTTTCGATGTTTATTGGGGTAGTATGATGATTTTTGAGAGTTGAACGATGTTTCGTCCAAGTGCGATTGGGAGAGAACTCATAATTTCGTATTCTAAAATTTTTGGACTCATCTAGTCGGTTTCAGTTCATCATCCAACCGACTAGATGCACATCTAGTCAGTCAGCTAAAGAACTCAGACCGACTAGTTCAAGCTTATAACTTTCCTTTGACACTGTCTTCATTTAGTCTGTCCACGTTCACTTACCGACCGACTAGAATGAAAACTAGTCGGTCAGTACTTGAACTTTGACCGACTAACTCTAGCCCTAAAAACTTCGACTGGCCTCTGTTTCCACTTAGTCGGTTCAAGCTCATTGACCGACCGACTAGATTGTCATCTAGTCGGTCAGTGCTTGAACTGTGACCGACTAAGTGCTAAGGGGCAGCCGTGTCTTTTCGCATTCCGATCGACTTATACTCATTTTCAACCGACTATTCTCCTCATTAGTCGGTTTCTTTCGTTCCTCTCCAGCTAAAACCCCCGACCCCCGATAGACCCTTCGTCTTCCTCCGTCGATTTCGCCGTCCGATCGTCGCTTTCCATCGATCAACGTCGTCAATCTGCCTCCTAGGGTAATATCCCCTCATCCTAGGACTTGTTTTCAGCATCTAGGGTTATTTTCTAGGTCGATTTCATCTCCAAGGGTTTGGTTTCAAGCTTGTTTCGATTTCAGCTTTAGGGTTTCGCTACTTAGGGTTGTTTGATCTTATTCTTGCGTTGATTGATCTCGTTTTGTCACGACTTATGGCAAAGACGAGAATCCCGATCACTCCCTCCGGTGCATCTCCTATGAACATAGAGCCACACCCTAGGGATCCTTCGAAACCCAAACGCCGAGCTAAATCAACCCACCCTTCTTCGTCTTCGCCTCCTCTGAAGAAGTAGAGGACGGCGACCGTCAAACCCAGTAAACGTTCTCAGTCTAGGAAGCCTATACTCCATACCCCCTCTACACCTCCAGACTCTGACCCTGAATTTAGACCTGAGGATGAGCCTAGCCGTAAGGAACCCACTCCTCCACCTCATCCTAGGACTCGACAGCCTAAGGGAAAGGCCCCAATGCCAGCAGGTGGTGTCGACATATCGTTGTGTCGCGACGACCCTATGTGTCTAGCGGCTTACAACCGTATTGAGCACTGCCCGATGTTATTGGAGCACTATGTTCAGTTTTCCGACTTCCTTGGCTTAGCAGATCTTCTATCCTATAGTGGACTCCTAGACTACCTTCGCTTCGACCCTAAGGCAAACCCTCGACCCTATCCTCACCTGGTCAAACTTTTCTATGCAAATCGTATCCGAGGTCAGTACGATGAGACCCACACCATCGAGACTACTGTCATGGGGACTCCTATAGTCCTCACGGCAGAAATCTTGGGGGAGTTGCTTGGTTGTTCGTCGTCTGGTCTCCTCCCGTCTGATATTTCTGTTGATGATATCTCGTCTTTGGATCAGTCCGTTCTCACCGATATCTTCCATGTGATCCCTCCAGCTTTCATTGGTGTCCCATCAAAGTCATTTAAACCGAATGCATGGGTGCTCAATCTTATTCTGAAGTTGTGCTTGCTTCCCAAGTACGGCTCATCTTCTCTGCCATCCCAGCCATTTCTAAAGTTGATTTACGCTCTTTTCTTAGGTTGCGAGATTAACTGGGCTCACATTATACTCGATAAGATGGACTCTTTCGAGTGTATTCGCAAGACCACGAAATCTGCGCATATCCCTTATCCTTGTCTGTTGACTTTGGTGTTTCGTCATTTCCACGTGCCTTTGCCTCCTGACGATGAGCGTCCTCTTGGTCCTCCCCTGAACGCGACGGCCGTAAAGAAATCTCTTGCGGCACTCCGTCACGTGCAGAGGTCGACTCCTTCAGCTTCTCAGGGCACTTCTTCTGCAGCTGCTGCTCCCAGACCTCCCACCACACTTGATGATCTCGCTCGTTCTGTTCGTCGTCTCGAGTCTCGGTATGCTCGTACCGAGGAGATCTTGTGTCGTATTGCTCGTTCTATTGGTGTTGAGGTTCCTCCTCCTGTTTCTGAGGATGAGGAGATGGATGATGAGGAGCTCGATGAGCTCGTTGATTCTCTTGCTCATGGCGCTGAGGCCACTGCTGCTGCTGCTGTTACCACATCCGTTGCTGGAGCTGCTACTTCTTCAGGTCCTCCAGAGTCTTCTGCTCCAGTGGATGAGTCTACTGTTGCTCCAGAGACGTCTGCTCCTGTTGACGATCCACTTGATGCCTCTGCCGCTGAGCCTGCTGTTGATGTTTCCACTCCTGCCCCGACGATTGCATCTGTTGACACACCACTCCTCCCAGCAGAGCCTGAGTCCACTCCTTCGACTGGACCTACGGAGACTGCTGATCCTACCACTCCTTCTTGAGAGTCTGTTTGGAGGACTCTCTGATGCTCCTTGGATGATTCATCTTTTAGAGAGAGTTTTGGGTTAGGACAGGGTTGGTGGTGTTATGATGTTTTTGGATGTTTTGATGCTTGATGCTGATGTCGTATCTTTTTGGGATGTATGTTGGTGATGTTGTTGTCAATGATGGATTGTGAGTTTTTGATGTTGATATACTATGTGACATTTTGATGTAGTCGATGTACTTTGTGCCTTTGATGTTATGGAGTCGATGTATCTTTTGGTTGTACTCATGATGCTTCATATATATATATACATCGTTGCTCTCTTTTACTTCGTTGTGCACATTTTATATTCGTTTTAATGTCAATGATGTTCGATATCGTCGCTCATCGATAATACCTTGGTTAAAAAGAATTTATTTCTATGACAACATAGAAGTGTTTTCCATGCACTAATTTAACCAAAATGTTGAGATTGGAGAGCACGTTCCTTCCCTCAATAAGTGAATTATATTTGGTATTTTGATGATTTCATTTTTCGCTTTTGGATAATGGTCAATTTGGCACACCTTGATTTTCTTCATGTATTTTACCCTTGGTGTCTTTTGGACCATCGTCGTATTCTTCGACTCCCGATGTTGGATTTTCTTTAGCCTTGTGTTGTCGTTGTATACCCCCCCCCCCCCCACTCTTTTTGGATAATGCCAAAGGGGGAGAGATAGTAATAATGACAAGGGGCAAAATGAAAATTTAGCTCTATTGTCCATGAATCTAATTTATTATGTTAGATTCAGGGGGAGTAAAGATATATAAAAATGGATTACGATCCAAAATTTCAATAATTGGATCATGTTTTATATCTCTCACTTCTGCTTGATGTGTATTATATTTATTCAATTTGGAATTAATGTGTCATCAATGCAGGGGGAGTAAGTATTTTACATTTGAATCATTATTTTTTATTATTATTTATGTTGGTTTGTCATCACCAAAAAGAGGGAGAATGTTGAGTATTGGACTCCCCGGATTTGGTTTTGGATGATGAGCAAACATAAATAAATTGTGAACTAACACTTTGTGAGCGCAGTTATGGAGATCGTCGCCAAATTTACGTGAACATCCAAAGCGACGTCTCAAGACTTCTCAAACCACGTATTCATATTTCTAAAGCTTCGTTGAAGCTTTTGGACCAACTTTGAGGTCATGAAGATTCGATGGAAGCTTTTGAAGACGGTTTGTCTAGATTTATATTTTGTCTTCTAAGCTTTGTTCTTTAGAATGTTAAGCCTTGAGTAGGTATTATCATTTGATCTTCATATCGCTCCTATCTTAGAGCTAGGATCTCAGTTGAAGTCCATACAATCCTTCCCGAAGCTTCGCGCTTCGATTCGGGACTTCTTGTGCATGTTAATTGGTTCAAGAAGAAGAACTAACCGACTAGATGGTGATCTAGTCGGTCGGCAAAGCTTCTTGGACCGACTAGTTTGTTTCCTAAATTTCATGCACCTTACTGTTTACAGTTAGTCGGTCTACGTTGACTCACCGACCGACTAGTTTGTGAACTAGTCGGTCAGTGATGCTTCTTAGACCGACTAGTTGAGCTTTACTGTACATGCCAATTTTCACCTAAGCTACTGTTTATCGTTAGTCGGTCTAAGAACGTTTGGCGACCGACTAGTTGATGATCTAGTCGGTCAACATTTGTTCTTGGACCGACTAAATCAATTTGTATTCAGACTAATAGTTTTTGACTCTTAGTCGGTCTAAGTTAACTGACCGACCGACTAGTTGAGAAACTAGTCGGTCAGAAAGTCTTCTTGCACCGACTAGTTCTTTAGGTCTGAAATTTCATCTGTTCACTGTTCATACTTTAGTCGGTTCATGTTGTTTCACCGACCGACTAGTTGATGAACTAGTCGGTCAGTGGTTGTTCTTTGACCGACTAATTGCTTCAGATTTCTATCCGTTGGGAGTTGACCTAGCTCGTTTTTATGGGACCCTATAAATACGAAGCTTGGTCATTTTTCTCAAGGTAAGAGCTGCTATTAAGAGACTTATTCAGATTGAAAGAGTTAGAGATTGAAACTCATTTCCAAAGCTCTCTTCCTCACAAGAAATCATTCTCTCCCTCATTTGAGATCTAGAATCCATCTTGAGAGAACTTTGTTCTTGTTGAGCCATCCAAGCTATTGCTTGAATCAAGTCTCCTACTCATTCCTAGGCACCCATTGCTGCTCATATTGGTGGTGCTAGGTCTTGGTGACTCCTCCTTCCTCAAATCCCTCCTTGCCCTAATTCGGTAAGAATACTCAAGGTATAGGGTTTGTGGTAAGTTGTTGTTTATTTCATATAAACTCTTTTATTGCTATTGATTCTCTCGGTTGTGAGAGAATGTTGTGATCCCGAGTTGTGGGATTCACTATTGCTATTGATTGTATGATTTGATCTTGTGAAGGTTTTTCACAAGATATTCATAGTGGAAATCTTGGGTTAGGGTTTCTAACCTAAGTATCCGGAGGGGATCCGGGTGGTTGGGACGTAGGATCACCGGGAACAAGTCGGGGAGACTTGGGTGGATCTGAACCCAGTAATATCAATTGTTTGCATTGATTATTTGTTGTTGTCTATTTTAGCTTCCGTATTTGTTGGTAGTATTTTGCACGATAATTAGGAATTATACTCCTTGTTATTTTAAAGTACTATTCACCCCCCCTCTAGTACTTGTGCAGTAGCTTTCAGGGCATTACAGTAACGACCGTTGTGGCGAATCCGAGGGCAAAGTTCAGAGATTATGGTGCCGCGTACGCAAACGTAAGTCTCTACTTTATTTCGATCCTAACGTCGTTGTTTTGACAGGATCCTACATTGGTATCAGAGCCATGCGGGTTCGCCCCGGTCAAACCGCCGCCCCGTCGAACCGATGAACGAGGCGTTGTCTTTTTCACGAATGGGTATCCTACCATTATGGATATGGTAGGAATGCTTCGTGACGGAGAGAACGCAGCGGTTGTTCTTTACACGTTAGTGTCTTCTGTCATTACGGATATGGCAGGAACTCTCCGTGACGGGAAGAACCGACCGTTCATATCGTCAAGCTCGCACTCTTCATGGATGCTGAGTCTCCATTCATAGGGAATGTGAACTTTCTTCATGTTGAGCGTGTAGTTTGCGAACTTTAAAGTATGTTATTTTTTCATTTTGGCACACGGCCATTAGAGAATAACTACTTTCTCGACGAACGGGTGCTTCATCGACGAACGGGTGCTTCATCGGAGAAGAAGATGGTGGTTATTCCCATCGGGGAAGATGACTTTTGGTGCATGATCACCATGGCCAAATGGGCTATGGAGGCAATGCATCCCCCCTCCCCATGCGGAAGGGGGTTGGCTACGGCCAAATGACAACGAAAACCACCCCATCGAGGGGGAGGAGTGCATGCGGCCAACCCCATGCAAGGGGGTGGCCGGCCATGGCCATATGGGCCATGGGCCATGGCCAGGCCGGCACTGGCCGGCCAAGGCCAGGGCTAGGGGGCCCTGGCCGGGGCCGGGGCCACGGCTAGGCCTGGCCAAGGCGAGGCCAGGGCCAGGGGGCCCTGGCCGGCCTCGGCCAAGGCCAAGGGCCGGCCAAGGCCAAGGGCCGGCCAAGGCCGGCCCTGGCAAGCGCCCTGGCCTCTGCCAGGGCCGGCCGGCGCCCTGGCAGAGGCCAGGGCCATGCATTGGCCGGCCCTGGCAGAGGCCAGGGCCGGCGCCCTGGCAGAGGCCAGGGCCATGCATTGGCCGGCCCTGGCCGAGGGGCCAGGGCCCCTGGCTGGCCAGGGCAGAGGCCCTTGGCCAGCCCCGGCCAGGGCAGAGGCCCTGGCCAAGGGGGTGCCAGATCCTTGGTCGGTATCGGTCGACCAATCGGGGATTTTTGGTCGACCAATTCAGCCAGAGGCCTTGCCAGTGGTTTCGGCCCCGGCAACCTGCAAGGCTAGCCCATACGGGGCCGACGGCAGTCGTCTGCGACAAAATTCTCCAATAAGGGGGAAGCGCCTGGATCCATACGGGAGCCGGCGACGATAGCTTGCAGAAAAAATCCCCAAAGGGGGGATCCGACCTTGGCACGGCTACGACTCATCCCGGCAAATGGCCAGAAAGTGCCGAATATTTCACTAGTATCATAAGGGTACTAAGTTGAAATATACATTTTTTGAAAAATACGTTTTCATACGTTTTGAAAAATACGTTTTCATACGTTTTGAAAAATACGTTTTCAAAAACGCTTTTCCGCTGCGAAGTACTATAAGAGTACTTTTATTTGATAAAGTGATGGGGAAATATTGAAAGTTACTCTAGATGGTGATTGGAAACGTAGTGACCTTTCCGATTCTAGAGTAACATCTTTAATATTTTTCGAAAGTAACTTATCAAATTATAAATATCATTCCAAGTGGGAGTTGAAATTAGAACTATCCAAATGGGATATTCTATTATCATTTCAAATGGGAATTATATTTTAAGAATTTTCAATGCAATGTTTTTTGATCAAACCTTCGGTTTTGTGTCTTTTGCAGCATTTTAAAAGTAAAATGTCTTCCGCTTCAAAGAATATCGTCGCTGAGTTAAACAGAGGTGAAAAACTCAACGGCGATAATTACAAACTTTGGTCCATCAAAATACAATACGTTTTAGAGGAGCAAGATGTGCTCGAAACTCTAAAGAACGTAATGATTGAACCCGAGTTGGGCACTACGGCCCAACACAGACGAGACAAGGAAGCTTTTGATGCTTGGTCTCGGAAGAATAAGATAGCTCGCATTACGTTATTGAGCAGTATGGCCGATGACATAATGCGCATCTTCCGAGAGCATGACCTAGCCATGGACATATGGTCCAAGCTAGAGGAGAAGTTTGGTGGTACATCGGTGTCCAAACTTCACGCCTTAACTATAAGATTTGATTCATACAAGAAACGTCCAGATCATTCCATGGGGAAACATCTGCGACATATGGCGAATCTAATCTCAGAGTTAAAGGATGCAGGTCATGTGCTCACAGATGAGCAACAAATCCAAGCAGTCATACGTTCCCTACCAAATGGGTGGGACCAAATGAAGATGCATCTCACTCACAATGAGAGCATCAAGACCTTCAGCGATGTTTCCAAGCACCTCGAGTTAGAGGAAGAGCGGCTTGTGGCTGCCAAGCCAAGTGCAGAAGTGCACATGGTTGCTAGTTCCTCACACGGGGGAAATAAACGGAAAGTTCGTTCGAAGTTTACAAATGAACGTAATAAGCAACCGGAGTCTACCAAGAAACCCAAACGTAAGGGTGGGCACAAGAAATGGCACAAGAAGAAAGACTTGAAGAGGATCAAGTGCTTCAAGTGCAACAAGCTCGGTCACTATGCTTGTTCGTGTACGAGTGGAAGCGACGAGGTGCCACCGACCACATAGCAAGGGACAGACGGTCCTTCATGGAGTATCACCGGATACCCAAAGGAACGAAGTGGATCTATGTAGGAAACAACACACGTGTTGAAGTGAAAGGCGTTGGGACTTGCAAGCTAGTCTTGGACAACGGCCGCACTCTCCTACTTCATGATGTTCTCTTCGCTTCAGATATTCGAAGGAATATAATATCTGTGGTCGTGTTAATGGGTCTTGGTTATAGCTGGTTTTTTCATGATTGTAAAGTGGACTTGTGTTGTAATAATTCCTTAATTGGTACTGGGTATGTATTTAAAGGATTTATTGTATTAAATACAATGTATGATTCCTCTGATTGTAATGAAAATTTCCTTGATGCAAATTCTTCGACTTATGAGTCTGATATAATTTGTTGGCACGCAAGGCTTGGTCTTATTGGACCAACGCGTATGGATAGACTTGCCAAACGTGGCTTTCTATCCAATGTTTCAAAGGTCGATATGTCGACCTGCGAACATTGCCTTGTGGGGAAATCTTGTCGCAAGCCGTTTGGAACCGGCACAAGGGCCGAGGTTCCATTACAGCTCATCCATTCGGACATATGTGGTCCGATGAATGTCAAGACAAGGCGCGGGAAGTCCTATTTCATCACTTTTATTGATGATTTCACCCGATTCGGACATATCTATTTGATATCCCACAAAAGTGGAGCATTAACCTGCTTTAAAAACTATATGAGTTTAGTGGAGAATCAATTAGATCGCAAGATTAAGGTCTTGCGAACCGATAGGGGCGGTGAATATCAATCAACGAGTTTTAAGGAACTTTGTGATGAAAAGGGCATAGTACATCAGGTTACTATGCCTTATACTCCTCAACAAAATGGTGTTGCTGAAAGGAGGAATAGGACTTTAATAGAAATGGTCCGTTCAATGATGGCGCAAGCTAACTTGCCAATCACCTTTTGGGGTGATGCATTATTAACGGCCACTTTCATTTTGAACCGCGTACCCTCGAAATCAGTTAGCTCCACTCCTTATGAGTTGTGGAACCAGAGGTCTCCTGACTTAAACATTTTAAAACCTTGGGGATGTGCATCCTACGCACATATTTCCTCCCATAAGTATGGCAAACTTGGGCCACGTGGAAGGAAATGTATCTTTATACGATACGCAGAGAACTCCAAAGGTTATGTTTTCATTAGTCAGGAAGACAATGGTGGTCTAATTGAATTTGAGTCGAGGGATGTCACTTTCTTGGAAAACGAGTTTCCAAGACAGAGCGAGATAAGTCAGGACTTATCTCTATTTGAGATTAATGATCAAGAAGGATTACCTCATTCGAGTGGGAGAATTATTGGTGAAGAAGAAAATACGTTTCAAACTTCACCAATGGATGATACGAATGATACTAATCCTATTCCATACGGGAATAATGATCCAAGTGGGAGCATTTCTAACGACATTCCAAATGGGAGTGATATTAGAATTGATCTAAATTCGAGTCAACAAGGACTTGAAGAATCTCAAATACGACGTAGTAGTCGTACAAGGTTGGCTCCTCTAAGATTTGAGGATGAATTTCCGCAAACCTTTATGACTTTACTACAAGATGATGATGAGCATGCTACTTTCAAACAGGCCGTATCACGCCCTGCAAAAGACAAATGGATGGAAGCGATGAAGGAGGAATTGGAATCCATGAAAGTTAACCAAGTCTGGGACTTAGTTGACTTATCCAGAGGACGTAGAGCAATTGGGAACAAATGGGTTCTCAAGATCAAGCATAAGGCTGATGGCTCTATAGACAGATATAAAGCTCGCCTTGTCGCGAAAGGTTTTACGCAACAGGAAGGGATAGACTACGAAGAGACCTTCTCACCTGTTGTGCGTTTTACCTCGATTTGCCTGATTCTGGCAATGGTAGCTTGCTTAGACCTCAAATTACATCAGATGGATGTAAAGACTGCCTTTCTCAATGGAGAATTGGACGAGGAGATCTATATGGAACAACCAACAGGGTTTGTAAAAGAAGGAAACGAACATAAGGTTTGTAAACTTCGTAAGTCCATATATGGTCTTAAACAATCCTCGAGGCAATGGTATATACGATTTCAAGAAGTTGTCTTATCAAATGGATTTTCCATGCTTGATGAAGATAACTGTGTATATATCAAGAGGAATAAGAGCAAGTATGTTATTATGTCTCTATATGTAGATGACATTTTAATAGCCGGAAATGACAAGGGCTTTGTGATGGATATCAAGGCTTGGCTTTCATCAGTTTTTGAGATGAAAGACATGGGAGAAGCCGCATATATCCTTGGAGTTAAGATTTCAAGGAATCGTTCGAAGAAACTTCTTTCTCTTTCACAGGAGACTTATATAAAGAAGGTTCTAGAACGGTTTAATATGCAGGACTGCAAGTCCATTGATACTCCTATAAGCAAATGCGACAATTTATGTCTGAAATCGTGTCCAAAGAACCAAAAGGAAAAGGAAATTATGGAAAAAGTTCCATATTCCTGTGCAGTTGGTAGTCTTATGTACGCTATGATGTGTACAAGACCAGACATCTGTTTTGCCGTTGGAATGGTAAGTCGTTACCAATCCAATCCAGGGCAAGTACATTGGAAAGTGGCTAAGAGGATATTGCGGTATCTCAAAGGAACTGCAGACTATGCTTTATGCTATCAAGGAGATGCCTTGAGGCTCGAAGGCTACACTGATGCTGATTGGGCGGGTTATCTCGATGAGCGACGATCGACCTCAAGATATGTTTTTCTACTCGGATCTGGTGCAATATCCTGGAGTAGCAAGAAACAATCCTGCATCGCACTTTCAACTATGGAAGCCGAGTTTATAGCATTTAGCATGGCAGTCCAAGAGGCCGTTTGGCTTAGGAAGTTCTTAGATAGGCTAATTGATGCAAGTGACTCAGGTGCTGTATCTATACACAGCGACAGTCAAGCATCTATAGCTTATGTCAAATATCCTAAATTCCATTGTAAGACCAAACACATAGATATCCGCTACAAATTTGCAAAAGACTATGATAAGACCAAGAAGGTAGACATAAGATACATATCTACGCATGAGATGATAGCGGATCCGCTTACAAAGGTGATCCCCAGAGATGTGTTTTACAAACACTTATCATCTCAAGGATTGCGTAAGAGCTGAGTTGTACCAATGTAAATTCCCATGTCTGTAAATGATCAATAAAAGAATAAGTTCTTTTCAACATTGCATATGAATTTCTTGGAAATGTTTGTGTACATTTTTTAAAATCTCAGCTGTTTTTCTAGTATGTCGGACAGATTGAGGTTGGCTCTCTCACATGAGCAACCGCCTTTATTATATCAGACGGATAAAATAAAGATGAGACCTGTTTAAAGTCAAAATCGTCAGACGGACGATTTAGAGTCATGACTTAAACAAAATGGTCGTATGAAAGATCTGCATCATATGGATGCTTTCAAAAGATCTAAGAGGATTTTTGAAATCCTATCTGTCTTATGCGGGATGTGAGTCCAGAAGATTATTTGAGTAGTAAAAGGGACTCAAAGTCAGACATTGTGGTGTCTGGTTATGTCACGACCCGCTTCCCTAAAATGGAGGCGAGACGTGAAAAGGTCCGCACGGGAGTGGAGCGGTGAAGCCCCAAACCCGATAAGCGTCAATTTAGTATAAGCAGGTCCCTGTAATTGCAATCGAAACAACAACAACAATAATAATAGTATGAGACGGATATGAAATACCAATCCCAAAGTTTGTCCACAAAATATCCAACATCACAGAAAAGCCACCAGGCTAAAGGAAAGAGTCTAAGGGCCCAGAACAAGGCCAAACAAAAGCAACGACATAAATAAGTATAGGTGCCACGCACCGATAACAAAACGACTGTTTAACAAAAATAAAACACAACGGAGACACTAGGACTGGTCCCCAGTGTCCACGTACTCCCCGTCCAACACGGGCTCAAGCTCGGCGTCCGCAAACACCTCACCCTCAGCTGGCAACTCAGGCTCAAGGTCTAACATGCGTCACCCAAAAGAGAGAGGGGCACATGTCAGCAAGTCTAAAAAGACTTGGGCAAGGAAACTGAAAGTGACTAACAACCTAGCATTTAATTGTTAAACAATGGCATGACAGTTGAATATGATGCAACAGTTTGAAAGAGTGACAAGCATGCACTGTGTAGCAAAAGCTACCAATTCACTTATCACTTATCACTTATCACTTATCACTTATCACTTAGTGCATAGAGAGTCCACTTACTGGCCAGCTCGTTTATCTCTATCACTATCAACACTGAAACACTAGAGATTTCACCTGCTGGCCGGAGTGGCTGATCAAGCCACTCGGGCTCAGTCCGCTTATCTCTTACCCCACCCACATGTGACGAGCGTTGGGGTTTCCAACTCATTATGCTCGCTTCTGGTCACGAGCCAGGAAAATAAGTGTGTGTTGACATTCGAGCGTTGGGGTTTCCAACTACAGGGCTCGCTTCTGGAACACGAGCCAGGAAACATGGGATTGTAGCGTGTGCTACGCAATCACGATAAATAATCACTATGCAATGCCATGAACAGATAATTGCGTACCGTTAATGGAATTTAAACGTGACAGGCAAAATGCAATGATATGAACATATTCGCGTACCGTTAATTTAAAGTAAATGTGACATATGAGCATGATGAGGGTGACGGACCAAGCTTCGTTGTCAAGCTAGGTCAAGGGCGTCTAAATGGCTATCCTTTCACCGTTTAGTCTCTTTTACGCTAAAACAAGGGAAATGGCCTAAGACATGGCCTAAACCAAGAGATGCAAGTTTCACTTGCCTATCACCGGGGATGACGGTTACGAAAGTTCGTTACCGCGGATGCTAGCTTATGGGGAATCGCTGTTATGGGGAACAATCATCAAAACACAAGTATTTTATTAGGGTTTCATAAAAATTACAATATGATAAGAAAACAACGGTAGATCGATTTCTTACCGAGAGGAGGCGGAAGAAACACTCCGGGGAACCCTAGGATCAGATCTGGAAGCAAATGGAGAAGTTTGGGGAAACTAGGGTTTTGGGGGATTTGGGGATTTTGATGGATGAGGGTGAGATTTTGGGGAAGATGAGGGGTAGAAAGAGTGGATGGATGGATTGGATGATGGATTTAGGGCTTGGAATGGAGAAATGGAGCTTGAAGGGAGATGGGGGCTGAAGGGGGAAGTTTTTAGGGTTTTGGGTCGTGTTGGAGAAGAAGAAGTCGTTTGGGTTGGGTATAAATAGGTTGGGCTGGCGGCTGCCCAGAAATTAGGGTTTTAACACTAGTTAGTCGGTCAAAGAGCAACCACTGACCGACTAGTTTGGCAACTAGTCGGTCGGTCGACCAACGCAGACCGACTAAGTGCAAACAGTAACTCCTGAACGAAAATAGGATTCTAGAGTTAGTCGGTCCATGAACAAGTACTGACCGACTAGTTTAGCATCTAGTCGGTCGATGAACATTCTTAGACCGACTAAGAGTAAACAGTAGCTGATACAAAAATAATATGATGAGTTAGTCGGTTCAAGAAGCATTGCTGACCGACTAGTTTGCAACCTAGTCGGTCAACCAACGTTCTCAGACCGACTAACGATAAACAGTAACTCCTGAGAAATTTAGAAAGCTAACTAGTCGGTCCAAGAAGGATTGCCGACCGACTGGATCGTCATCTAGTCGGTCGGTGGCCCTTCTTACACCGGCTAATGAGCACCAAAAGTACCGATACGGAGTGCGGGGCCCCGGGATCGATTCATAAGACTCCTAGGCTTAATCTAATAGTTAGATACGACCGTTATGAAGTCCGTCACGAATGACATACTTCGAAATCGACGATCCTAAGGAAGAAACGAGAAAATACGACGAATCGATCGAAAATGAAAGCTACGGAGACGAAAACCACACAAGAGGACAAAATCCACCAAAACATATATTATAGTATATTAAATCCAGATTCATGAAAAGCAGTCGTTACAGGTTATCATCCTTACAACATCAGTAAGGCATCCGCTCCCTGGGAAAGGAGTGATGTTGTAATACGTATTCATACTACGTATGCATTTGACCATTGGGTTAGAATAGTAATTGTGTTTACTATTATGTGAGACCCAAAGACCACATGGGTCTTAACTCATTACCCTTATGGACTCTAATTGGTTCCTTTAGATTTGACTGGGTGATTGCTATCTTAGCATGTTGCTTATGGACTATGGTTATTTCGGTCCGGCGGGGCATGTTAGAAAAGCAAGTCAAGTCAATATCAAAAGGATCGTAAGAAGAGGAAGATTAATTTCATATTCACATTTGGACTTTAGAGATTCAAAGCTGGCCAGCCAATTGTAATCCAGATAGGATTCAATTGTTGAATATAAAGTATAAGAAATGTGAAGAAATAATCTCGGGTAAAGCATGCGTTGATCTACTCAACTTTGCACCTCGAGGAGTGTTGTGTATCTCTAACAAGTGCACAACAGCGGACTCTATGCACATGACGGTCACACGGCCTATTTCTCGGTATGACAAACAGAAGAGTTAAAGGAAAAGATGTTTCCTTACAATCCCCTCAAGTATGAGTGGGAGATGTTGGATATGGACGACATGAATACACCCATGAGGGGATGTATGAGGGTATACGGACCTCAGATGTCGCGTGCACGAAAGCGTGCACGAAGGGAACCTTTTCTCGTGTGAAAAGGACCACTCAATAAGTAGAAAAAGCCACTCGATAAGTGGAAAAAGTCACTTTATAAGTGCATAAAGGCACTTGATAAGTGAATGAAGAAGAGGATAAATGAATGTGCTTATATAGGCTAATAAGCTTATAATTGGTTATTTCCTACAATAACCACCCCTAAAGCCTATAAATAGGACCCAAGGGTAAGGCATTCATTCCACACTTTCCATGCCATAAGTTTGCATAAGGCATCTTATGCTCTTCTTCTCCCTTCCATTAAAATCCTCTTCTAAAAAGAGATTTAGGCGGTGAAACTCTGCTTCGATCCTCTGTGACGAAGTAACGACCGTTGTGGCGAATCCGAGGGCAAAGTTCAGAGATTATGGTGCCGTGTACGCAAACGTAAGTCTCTACTTTATTTCGATCCTAACGTCGTTGTTTTGACATGATCTTACACTCATTTCTCAACCCTTCAACAACGGTGTCGTTGTTGACGATGATGGGTTTAGGCGAATTTTTAAGACTATCTATCTCATTTTTAGTCTTAAATGAATCTAGTAGCCAAATTAGAAAACTTATTCCAAAGTTGTTCGTTGGCTATTTTAAGTTCATCGTTCGTTACCTCATCGCCTTCATCCTCGCTTCCATCGGAGGAGGTGTCTTGATCATGATCCTCTTTTCCCATGAAGCACGTGTGTGCTTTCTCCACACGTTCATCATCCGACTCTCCACTTGAGGAGTCCTCTTCGGAGTCGGTGAATGTGCCGACAAGTCCTTTCTTGTGCCTTCTCGACTTGTCGTGCTTGGATGCCTTCCACTTCTCCTTGTGTTTGTAGAGAGGACAATCCGGCTTGATGTGTCCTGGCTTGTTGCATTTATAACTGTTCGCGCCCCGAGTACACGTCCCGGAGCAGTGACACTGTAGTCTTACCGCAAGCGCACGGTGTAGCGGCGAGCGGGTATCGAACACAGGGAGGCCTAATAACAGTGTCTTCTTCAATCACCTGGCTATAAGAATAGTCGATAAATGTTCGCAAATATGCGGTCATAGTCGTTCAAATGTATAAAAGAAATAACAAATTAATAAAGACGCCTAGGGATAGGGAATCCCCGCTACTCGCCGTATCTCATCATTGTGACTCATAGGTTTAACAATTGCTAGACTTGAAACTCGGGTGAACTAGTTGCAACTAAATGTAGAACCAAGCTCACGCTCTCGCGCTATTGCCGGTCTATAGCCAACCTAGGGTAGGGTTCAATCTCTTGCAAACCCTAACCTATGCAAACTAGCGTGAAGAACAACATCATCGTTCAGTCGTATCTCGAGCCCACTCTCGTGTAAACTCGAGCTACGACCTAGGTTGGGATAGTTCCTACCCGTCCAATCTCTTGCAAACCGGTATTGGTATAGAATTGCAATCGAAAACCCTAGTTTCGGTCCAATCTCTTGCAAACCGATTCCGGAGAAATTCAATTGCAACCCAATTCGAATATCTAGGGCTTCCTATCGAATTGGGATCCAATCTCTTGCAAATCCCAATCGGTATGAATCCCTAGCTATTCGTATTATAGCAATCCCAAACTAACCCTAACCAATCCTAGCAATAGTTTCACCAATTCCTCACAAATTCGAAATTGGGCTCGTAGGGTTCATCCATACGCCCTAAGACGATGAAACTACTCACAATCCATAATAGAATGCAATAGAAATTCACAAGTAAAATCAATGGAATTCATAGAAATATTCAAAATATCAATAAAAATGGAGTTTTTGAGGGAGAAAGAGACAAACCAATGGAGAACAAGATAGCATCCAACAAAATCTCACTTTTCTCTCCTCCCTAAAAGCTAAATCTAATCCCTAAAAAGTTAATCAAAAAGGGCTGCCAAAAGTTCTGAAAAAGCCTCTAAACTAGGTTAAAAACTGGGGTTAAATACCCCCCAAAATCGCCCAAAAAATCATGACAAAAATGCCCCTACGCAGCCTCAAAATCGTAGTTTACGCTACAGGCAGCGCGGCTCACTCGGCCGAGTGGCAAATGTCACTCGGCCGAGTGAGAGACCCTGACAGATTCCAGAGAGTTGGGGGGTCTTGGGGGTCGTCTCCTCGGGAGTCACTCGGCCGAGTGACTTTTCTTCACTCGGCCGGTGGGCGTTCTTCACTCGGGCGGACGGTCTTTCGTCACTCGGCCGAGTCGGTCTTTGGGAATCGACTGTACAAAAACAGTAAGTTTGGAATTTTTGTTGCCGTCGTCTTGATGCCACTCGGGCGAGTGGGTCTCCGTGGTTCGGCCGAGTGACATGCCGATGCTCGGCCGAGTGCACGCTGAATATAGTTCTGTTGCGTGTCCGATCTGGCCGGCCGAGCGGGCTTCCGATGGTCGATCGAGTGACTCCTTCACTCGGCCGAGTGAAATGCTCAAAATGCCCAAACTTCATATTTTCGCTCCCTCGTCGCTCCTAAGACGTTCTTTCTCCTTCCACTCCTCTCCAATAGCAAAATACCTCTCAAGAGAGTCGTTGGTGACACTCCGGAGTGGGTGCATCTTAGAATCACTCCAAATCACTCCAAATCTCCTGAAATATGACAAAAACAACAAATCGTGAAAAGCATCGCAATATTGTCGAATAAACGTGAAAAACACGATTTGAGCGATCTAAATGGCATGCAAACATGCGGAAAAAAGGTGTAAAATACGGAGTGATCAAAATCCCCCAAGCTTACCTCTTACTCGTCCTCGAGGAAGATGAGTAAAAAGCGAACCCGGTGGATAAAGATAAAATAAAACCGATGGAAAGGCGGAAAACGGAAAACGAAAAACAAAATAGAAAATGAAGAGGGAAGTTGCTAGATCATTTTCTCAGGACGTGGGTTTTGCTTACTCATATAGCATGCATCGAATATAAACCACATGTCAAAGACTTTTATTTTGAAATCATAGTATAATGGTGCATTTGAAATAGAAAACCCAAGAATATCAATATAGCATGAGAAATGGAATAATTCTAAGATTAACATCGTCTGAAGCATCTAAAGCGGTATACAATACCGTAGATCACACACTTTTCAATTGAATGCTTTCTATAAGGAGTATAAGAGATATCACACGATAGAGTAGTAAGATTAGAAAAAGTGTGGCTTTCATGAAATGAATGCTAGGCGTAGATTTTTGGATTTCGTGAAACTTTAGCAATCTCACCGAGTATAAAATATTACTTAGCCTAGGTTGTCATGCACCGTCAGGTAGTCACTCTCTCACACATCATTGGATTCTCTCCCCCCAAGCTTATCTATAAGCGTGGTGGCATATACAAAACAATATTTACATCCCCGTTTCTTATGAAGCTCCAAAAGTCAAAGAAAACAAAAAAAATAAAAGCAAAAGAGGGAAGAGAGAAAGGATATGAGATGGGATCGTTTTCGAACTTCTTTTCTCTTTTCTTCACTTATTCTCAATTCTTTTTCCTTTTTCTTTTCTTTTTCTTTTTCTTTTTCTCTTTTTTGAATGGAATATATACACAAATGATCCCAAATCAAAGAGAAGGATATACAGGTATTTTTTATTTTTTTCTTTGGGTTTTGGGGAATTTGGAGCATGTGATTTTAATAACGGTGGAATGCCAATAATAGAATTGCTAATGGGAGATTCACCAATGAATTTAAAATAGAGAAATAATATTCAAGATATGTGGAGAAAGAAATAAATGTATCTCTCAGTTCACTCTATAGGACGTGCATGACAACTTCAGCAGGGTAATATAATCTACTCAGTTTAATCTCAAAAAGTAAACTAATCCAGATTTATCATTGCTAGCATCAATTCAATCGACCTGAAGTGAAGCGTACAAATCATGCAATAAGAAGTGATGTGAGAAAAGAAAGCAGTACTCCAGATATAAGCAATCAATATGTGAATCTTGGTGTGTTTTCTACGATAGCATACGTATGAATCATCAGACATCAGCTAATAATAGAATTTCATCCATTTTCATGCGGGAAAAGAAGTGGGTTATTATTTCTAAATGCAAAGCAGAACATAGCATATGATATCAGAAATAAAGAGCTATGACATGACAAATATAGCATGCGTATAGAGAAAAGCTAACACCACGTCGTCGTCGTCACAGAAAAGTCATCTCTAGCAAAAGATGAAAGAAATAAAGACAAAAGAAAAAATAAAAACTATTTACAATGCATCACACAAGAAAAAATAAGATAAAAAACGTGATGCATGGTAAAAAAGAAAAAGCGTGATGAAAAATGGGTGCAAAAGTGGAAAAACGTGGAAAAAATAAAAATAAAAGTGATAAAAGCGAAAAGTGTGAGAACTCACTCCCCCAAGCTAAAGTGCACAGTGTCCTCAATGTGCGTAGTGTGGCACACCGAGAGACGGGAATGGGTGGGGGGTGGGTATGCATGCATGCATGATAAAAAAGAAATAAAAATAAGAAAATGAAAATATGATGCGGATGTGATGCATGCAAGGATAAGAGTGATGCAGATATGTGTGTGTCACCAAAAATACTCTCCCTCTCTCCCGAAAAAAGGATATAGAATGATATGATCAGAATGTGGACAAAAATAGTGATGAGAGGAGGGGGTGGGAAAAATCGTCAGGACTAAGCAGAGAATGGGCAGCATAATGGCAAAAAATCGGTGGCATCAAGGGTGTGCCTAAGCTGGTGGGGCTGCGCCATCTCTGTCCTGAGGCAGAGGTAGGGGTAGTGGTGTATGGGTAACAGTCTGCTGGGTGGGTGGTGGTGGGGGTGGTGGTCGTGGGACAGTCTGCTGGGTGGGTGGTGGTCGCGGCAGTCGCTCAAGAATCTGGGTCAGGCAAAAGTGAATGCTGTGAAGTAACTCGAGGCGGTGCTGTATGGCGGTGACTGTGGAAGACAGAGCCCTAAAATCGCCCCTGAGTCCACTCAACGCCCCCTCAAGAGCGCGAATGCTCTGAACTAAGGCGTCAGGGGGTGGTGGAGCGGAGGGACGGACAGGTCTAGGCTGAGCAGGTCGGGGCTGTCTGACACGGGCAGTGTAGGTGATCGGGACAGCATGCATGGGTGGAATGGGTGCTGTGCTCACTAGTGGATGCCCAGCCTCAGTGCGAGGCTGGGACGCGAGCTGGTGTGAAGTGGAAGCAGCAGCAGTGGGAGTGGAAGACAAAATCGGTGACGAGGCGGAAGGAGAGGTCAGTGACACAGACGTGGGAACAGACGTCACGACGCTCTCAGACAAGACAGCTACTGTGGAGACAGAAGGGTCGACCGCTGGGGAGGAAGTGTGGGGTCCAAAAGGTGAAACCCCAGTGGAGATCAAAGTGGATAGGGTCTTCACGACGGAAGCAAAGGAAGACTCGCCGCTCTCAACAATGGAAGGTGGACGCTCGGGTGGAAAAGAGAGAAGGGGCTCAACTGACAGGGGCACAGCAGTGGTGGGGGTGGTGGTAGGCGTGGTGGAAGTGGAGGACGGCTCAACAAGTGTACTCTCGACACCGGCAGAAGTGTGGACAGAGGTGTCGGGAGCGGCAGAAAGTGCAGGCTCAGGCTGAGGGATCACAGGGTCAAATGGTGCAGGGTGTCCCTGATCAGCCTCCTCGGCCTCAAGCACGTAGGCGGCGGGGATCAGGAGATCCATCGCCGGAAGCCAGTCCTCGTGTGCTGGTCCTATGTGTGTCCGAGCGGGGCTCGGAAGGATCATGTAGTCAGCACCGAAGGGACCGTGCAACCATACCCAGTGCCGCTGGCCGTGGGGACGAAGCATCTTCATCCGGGCCATGACGTCTATCGAAAGTGAAGTGGGGCCCGAATGTCGACGCAGGTCGGCCGGGAGGTCCTCGCCGGTCATCAGGGCTAGCAGGGTGATCAGACCGCCGCAACATATCGGGGAGCGAGCGCCCACCGATACGATGATGCGGTCCAAAAACCAGCTAGCGACGTCAATCTTAACGGTGGGGACCATCGTAACACCATCTGTATCAAGCACTCTGGGGCGAGTCATCGCGTAGAGTATATAGAGCTCAGGCGTAGACATCGTCCCAGGCTCGTACCTCGCTAGAAAGGTGGTCGCCATAAGGTGTTGTGCTATGCGGAGGCAGGGGTGGACTGTGGCCGAGGCCTTGGCCCTACTAGGGTCAAAGGCCTATGGTAAACCCGTGATCCTGGCCCAAAAGGTGTGTGAATCGAAAGATGGGGGAGGGATGTGTGTGGGGGCGTAGGCTCGGTAGGGCGCGGGGACAGCGGGCCACTGAAAGAATGCTCGAAGCATATCGAGAGTGATCTGACACTCTCGATCCATGAGTCTAAAGGAGCATCCCTCAGCGGTCCGGGCGATCGAGCTAAGTACCTCGAGTGTCGGACGGACGTAGGTGTCCGCCGACACGGAAAGAAAATCTCGCCAACCCATGTTGTCGTACAATGTGAGCATCCCCTCAAGTACCCCCAGGCAGTCTAGGTCTGCTAAGTGAGCGAACCTGGAGGGTACTATCGGGCGCTGGGCGATACGCTCAAATCAGACGCGCTGTGCGTCGTCTCTAAACGTAATCCCCAGCGGCCCGACAACCGGAGCCGGTGGTGGCTGTGCGTGAATGGGGTCAGCTGGAAGTGGCTACTGATGGACGGGGTCGGCTGGAAGTGGCGGTGTGGGGTGAGGTGGTGAAGGTGGAGGGGAGTACTCCCTAGCGTGGGAGGGGTCGGGCTCATCCGTCCGCTTCCGCTTGGCGGAAGTTCCCCGAGTGCGTGGCCGTGTACGGGGCGGCATGTGCGCCCCGAGTGCTCACCCAACTAGTGAAAAATGCGGCGTGCTAAAAGAATAGAACGAAGGTACCTGAACACGCCGCGAGAGCAAAAATAGCGGGTAGGTGCGAAGATGACGCCTCCACGAAGCCAATAGCGCGTCCAAAGGCACCCCTAAGCTCCCCCAAGATAGCATGTGCATCAAACAATGATATCAGCGTATAAAATTCAAAATACATGGGGGAGATGGGGTATAACAGATTAATAGAGAATTCGATTTGAGTTAGGGGCTCAATGGGTATTCGGATCGTCAAAAATGGGAAGAAAATAGGATTTAACGCGAAATAGGGGTTATCGGAGCTTGGCCGGCGGCGAGGAGGGTTGCCGGCGGCAGGGGGTGGTCGGCGGTCGGTGGTCGGCGCTCGACCGCCGGCGGTCGGGCGGCGGCGAGGGCGTTCGGGTGAGCGAAGTTCGTTCGCGGGCGAGGGAGAGCAGCAGTCGCACGGACTCAGGCGAGAATTGGGAATAAGGCGCTTGGAAATTCATGCCGAGCCCGTTCGCAATATATAATGGAAGTTATGACTCGGCCGAGTGACTAAGTCACTCGACCGAGTGATCGTAACGAAAAAGTTTTTAAATTTTCTCCCTCCGCTTACGACTCGGCCGAGTGGCTTTGCCACCCTCGGCCGAGTGGAAAAAGTCCATTCGACCGAGTGGCACAAGCTACTCGGAAATTTTCGCCCTAGGAGGGTATCAGTTTCACTCGGCCGAGTGAATAAATATACGCGGCCGAGTGGCATTTTATACTGAAATCACAAAAAAGACAGAGAGTTGGGTACAGCAGACTTCCCTCGTTTGTGCGCCACTCGGGCGGCGGCTTTCTTTGCTCGGCCGAGTGACTATGGTACTCGGCCGAGTGAGGCTCTGTTTTCTGCTTCGGGGCTCCGTTTTGGCTCTACTCTCTGTTTTTCTTTCTCCGGGCGGTTTCTTCTTCCTCCTAGGCCTCAAGCGCATTCCTGGAGCGCTCTTCTTCGCCTCGGTCATCCTCCATATAATAGATATCCTTTTTCTCCTCCTCCTGTCAAAGAAAATAGGACCCGTTGTCAAAAAATTTCGGGCAAACGACTCAAAAACACTAATAAAGTCTAAAACAAAAATAAAAACTAAAATAGAAATAATGCGATAACCGTCGGGTTGCCTCTCGACAAGCGCTCGTTTAAGGTCTTGAGCTCGACCCCTTTTAATTTTCAATTCAGCGCGGGATGTTGGGTGCATATGAGATGCACCCGTCGAATTTGCCGGGAAGACCGCTCGGATTTGGATCATGGTGGTGTGTGGTCTTCCTTAGCACCCCTTCGTCACGGGAAATGTTGGGGGGTGGCTCCCCCAAGCTAGAGCTTGTTCCGGTCTTCGACTTTGCCGGTGACACCGATCGTCGTATCGGTGGAGCTTTCTTCGGAGTCCTCAACTTCGAGAGCTTGCAGAGCTCCCGTATTCTTGCGACATTAGCGTCGCCATCATCAATCGCCATGGAGATATCGGGGGAGTGCTCCATCTTCTCTTCCTCGGCCAAATCTAGGCCTTCTTCGAAGCCGTCATCATGGAGTGCACCGATGGAGTGGGGGATCGCCTCTTCGATGACCTCGTCGAGGAGGTCCATGTAATCTAGCTCCTCATGATACGGCATGTGCTTCATTTCTTTCGTTATATGGAGCTCCACTTCGATGTTGCCGACGTTCAAGGTAAGGGTCCCCTCCCGCACATCAACGATGACACCGGCGGTGGCGAGGAATGGGCGTCCAAGTATGAGTGATGTATCACCCTCCTCCTTGATGTCCATTATCACGAAATCGCATGACAAACATATGCCCCCCGGAACTTGGAGTGGGATGTCCTCCGCGATCCCTACCGGCCTTGTAATCCGCTCGTCCGCTAGTTGAATCCGCATATCGGTCGGCTTTAAATCCGTGCCGGTATTCAACTTCCGGAACATGGAGAGAGGCATGAGGCTAACACTAGCCCCCAAATCTACCAATGCTTTTTGTAGGGGGACGCCGCCTAGAGTGCAAGGAATCCGGAAACTCCCTGGATCTTTGAATTTGGCGGGCTCCTTTTCCCTCTTTGTGAACCAAGTCCCTTCCTCCGCGAGCATTATCTTCTCCTTCCTCTTTCTTCCCGTGATCAAGTCCTTTAAGAACTTGGCGTAAGATGGGATTTCCACTATAGCGTCGAGGAAGGGGATATTGAGGCTCACCCCTCTCAAATACTCGAGAAACTTGGCTAGCCGTTTCTCCATCTTGGCTCTAGCTAGCCGTTGAGAGAAGGGCACCGGTGGCATAAATCGGCGCTCATCAATAAGCTCCTCCATTCTAGATTTTTCTCATTCTTGCGGCTCCTTCTCCTTTGCCACTTCAATTACCGGCTCGCTTTCTTCTAGATTCTCCACCACGGGCTCCTTGTCTTGAGTCATGGGGGGAGTGGTATCCTTCCCTCCTCTTGTTGTAACCGCAATGACCGCATTGATATGGCCGGTGTTGCCCCGTGGATTCGGCTCGGGTTGAGCCGGTAATTGTTGATTGTTTTTATTGAGCAACGCAAGTTGCTCCCCAATTTGAGCGACGACGGTGGCGAGAGAATCATGTCCCGCCTTCAACGTGGCGTTGATCTTTCTTTGTTCCGTCATAAACTCCTCCACCTTAGCTTCAAAATCCGGACGTGGTTGAGCTTGTGGAGGGTTGGGATTCATCCACCCTTGATTATACCCGGGTGGCCTATAAGGTCCCACTTGTTGCCTCGGTGGAAAGTTTTGTTGCGGTGGCCCCCTCGGTGGATAATTAGGTTGTGGTGGTGGTGGAGCCCGAGCTTGAGGATGTTGTTGTTGCGGGGGGTTCAATGCACCATCATTATTAGCATATGAGAAACCCGGATGGTTTCTAGCGGCCGGATTGGCCCAATATCCAGAATTCCCCGCGACGTATTGAATTTGCTCCAACGCTCCTTCTCCATGCTCTCCTCCTATATACATGGCTTGGGATGGGTCTTGCCAATCACTCATATGATTTGTCGGCGTGGATGTAGTAGGGGCTCCTTGAGGCTCCGTAATGTACTTCTCCAATCTCTCCACTACCTTGTGGAGAGAATCAAATTTGTTGGCTAGCTCCGCGACGGCCTTGGCCTCATAAATGCTAGACGGCTTCAAGGAGGACGAAGAGTGTCCTCGCTCGTCGCCCCACTGTTGGTTGTTCGAGGCCATCTCCTCAAGAAAGGTCGTATCTTCATCGGGAGTCTTCGACAAAATGGCTCCATTTGTGGTGGCATCAATAATCTGCTTCGTGCCCGGTTGGAGTCCATTGTAGAAACTGTGGACAAGCTCCCAATCCTCAATGCTATGATGGGGGCATTGATGTTGCAAGTCCTTGAAGCGCTCTCATGCTTCATAGAGAGTTTCTTGTGGTCCTTGCTTGAAGGACATGAGAGCACTTCTTATCTTCACCGTCTTGGAGGGCGGGTAAAATTTGTCGACGAAGGCACTCGCCAATTCATCCCAAGTGGTGAAGATTCCTTCAGCTTGCGTCCTCAACCAATATAATGCCTTGTCCTTAAGTGTGAAAGGGAAGAGGCGCAGTCTGATAGCATCCACAGAGACGCCTGGCATTTGGAAGGTGGCACACTTAGATAGGAAGAGCTGGATGTGGTAATGAGGGTTTTCATGGGAGTTCCCATGAAAAGGATCTTGTTGCATAAGAACCACCAATCCGGTCTTCAACTCGAAATTTTTATCGGCCGCCAACTCCGGCATGGCTATGGACGAGGTCGTGGAAGAAGTCTTAGGCCGAAGCCTATCTCTAATGGAAATGATCATCGCCATTCGCGCCGCCAACTCTTCGGGTGTCTCAGGATGGGTCATAAAATTTCCTTCTGTAACGGGTCTCCTCTCCGCTCAGATCCTCCTCAATGTACGCTCGATCTCCGGATCGTATAGTATCTCTTCGGGGTTCGCCGAGGATCTCGTGTACATGCAAGGGAAAACAGAGTTTCAAAGAAATAGTTAGCACAACGGAAGGGCAAAATAAAAATAGAAATAATAGAACAAAAAAAGAAAAATAGCTAGGTAGGTAGAATCAAACACTATTGCCTCCCCGGCAACGGCGCCAAAAACTTGTTCGCGCCCCGAGTACATGTCCCGGAGCGGCGACACTGTAGTCTTACCGCAAGCGCACTGTGTAGCGGCGAGCGGGTATCGAACACAGGGAGGCCTAATAACAGTGTCTTCTTCAATCACCTGGCTATAAGAATAGTCGAGGAATGTTCGCAAATATGCGGTCACAGTCGTTCAAATGTATAAAAGAAATAACAAATTAATAAAGACGCCTAGGGATAGGGAATCCCCGCTACTCGCCGTATCTCATCATTGTGACTCATAGGTTTAACAATTGCTAGACTTGAAACTCGGGTGAACTAGTTGCAACTAAATGTAGAACCAAGCTCACGCTCTCGCGCTATTGCCGGTCTATAGCCAACCTAGGGTAGGGTCCAATCTCTTGCAAACCCTAACCTAGGCAAACTAGCGTGAAGAACAACATCATCGTTCAGTCGTATCTCGAGCCCACTCTCGTGCAAACTCGAGCTACGACCTAGGTTGGGATAGTTCCTACCCGTCCAATCTCTTGCAAACGGGTATTGGTATAGAATTGCAATCGAAAACCCTAGTTTCGGTCCAATCTCTTGCAAACCGATTCCGGAGAAATTCAATTGCAACCCAATTCGAATATCTAGGGCTTCCTATTGAATTGGGATCCAATCTCTTGCAAATCCCAATCAGTATGAATCCCTTGCTATTCGTATTATAGAAATCCCAAACTAACCCTAATAATCCTAGCAATAGTTTCACCAATCCCTCACAAATTTGAAATTGGGCTCGTAGGGTTCATCCCTACGCCCTAACACGATGAAACTACTCACAATCCATAATAGAATGCAATAGAAATTCACAAGTAAAATCAATGGAATTCATAGCAATATTCAAAATATCAATAAAAATGGAGTTTTTGAAGGAGAAAGAGACAAACCAATGAAGAACAAGATAGCATCCAACAAAATCTAACTTTTCTCTCCTCCCTAAAAGCTAAATCTAATCCCTAAAAAGTTAATCAAAAAGTGCTGCCAAAAGTTCTGAAAAAGCCTCTAAACTAGGTTAAAAACTGGGGTTAAATACCCCCCAAAATCGCCCAAAAAATCCTGACGAAAATGCCCCTGCGCAGCCTCAAAATCGCAGTTTACGCTACAGGCAGCGCGGCTCACTCGGCCGAGTGGCAAATGTCACTCGGCCGAGTGAGAGACCCTGACAGATTCCAGAGAGTTGGGGGTCTTGGGGGTCGTCTCCTCGGGAGTCACTCGACCGAGTGACTTTTCTTCACTCGGCCGGTGGGTGTTCTTCACTCGGGCAGACGGTCTTTCGTCACTCGGCCGAGTCAGTCTTTGGGAATCGACTATACAAAAACAGTAAGTCTGGAATTTTTGTTGCCGTCGTCTTGATGCCACTCGGGCGAGTGGGTCTCCGTGGTTCGGCCGAGTGACATGGCCATGCTCGGCCGAGTGCACGCTGAATATAGTTCTGTTGCGTGTCCGATCTGGGATGGTCGGCCGAGTGACTCCTTCACTCGGCCGAGTGAAATGCTCAAAATGCCCAAACTTCATATTTTCTCTCCCTCGTCGCTCCTACGACGTTCTTTCTCCTTCCACTCCTCTCCAATAGCAAAATACCCTTCAAGAGAGTCGTCGGTGACACTCCGGAGTGGGTGCATCTCAGAATCACTCCAAATCGCTCCTACTCTCCTGAAATACGACAAAAAACAACAAATCATGAAAAGCATCGCAATATTTTCGAATAAAAGTGAAAAACACGATTTTAGCGATCTAAATGGCATGCAAACATGCGGAAAAAAGGTGTAAAATACGGAGTGATCAATAACACACGGGAGTAGAAGCATTAGTCGAAATAAATTTTGATTTACTCTTCAACTTACCTTGTCGGAAGAATCAGTTGAACTTCTTTACCAAATCGGCCAAAGCTTCCATGTCTAACTCTTCTTCTGATTCTTCATCATCGGTAGATGGAGCGGCCGTATATGCAATCGCCTTTTTCTTTGGCTCGTCTTGCTTCAAGTACGCTTTCATCTTCTCCTTCATCTTGATCTTACTTTCCTTGCGTGCCTTGTAAGACAACAAGGTACCCATCAATTGAACAACAGTATATTTATTCATATCGTTACCTTCCTCTATGGCGAAGGTACGCTTTTCCCAACAAGAGGGAAGTCCGTCGATAATCTTTGCGACTTTCTCCTTTTGGGTGTAGGTCTTCCCAAGAGCTTCCAATTCGTTGGATTTGTCCACGAAACGCGCATAATAGTCCTTCATTGTTTCACCCTGTTCCATGTGAAACAACTCAAATTCTTTGTTAGCGACAATGAGTTTAGAATCTTTTACCGTACTCGTTCCTTCGTGCAAGATGAGGAGTTGGTTCCATACTTTATATGCACTCTTATATGTGCATATCTTGTTGAAGTCTTCGGGCTCCAATGCACATTGCAAGGCATTCATTGTCTTGGCATTGCTTACCTCCGGGCGACTTTCTCGGTAGTCCACTTCACGAAATCTTGTTCGGTAGGCTCGACATACTCTGTCAATGTGGCTCTCCAAAGTGAAGCGCTCCGGAGGAAGGTTTCCATCCGGCATTTCCAGTACCCATAGTTGGTACCGTTGAAATGAGGAGGCCTGACAGAGGATTGCCCTTCCATAACAGAAGACGATCCGTGACGATCCTTGAAGACGTTGTAGTCATTGTGCGTCATAGCTTTAACCTTGGCTCTGATACCAATTGTAGTACCCTGTGGTAGCTACTGCATATGTACTAGAGGGGGGTGAATAGTACTTAAAATAATTAAGAGAATTATTCCTAACTATTGTGCAAGAAACATGCAAGAAACAAACGACAATGCAGAATAAACAACAATCAACAAGAATTAAACATACGCAAACAAAATAAGTAACTGGTTCGGATCCACCCAAGTCTCCCCGACTTGTTTCCGGTGATCCTACGTCCCAACCACCCGGATCCCCTCCGGATACTTGAGTTAGAAACCCTAACTCAAGATTTCCACTATGAAATTCTTGTGAATACCTTCACAAGACCAAATCATACAAATGACATGTGACTCCCACAAACCGGGATCACACCCTCTCTCACAACCGAGAGACACAATTCAAATAACGATTGAAATGAAATAAAGAAACACTTACCACACAATACCTATGCCTTGAGTAAATCTTACCAAATTAGGGCAAAGATGGATTGTTGTGGAAGAGGATGTCACCAAACCCTAGCTTCAAGAAGATGACCAGCAATGAAAGCCTAGGGTGGAGTATGGTGACTAGAATCAAGCTCTTGGCTTGAGAAGCTCACAATGGAGAGAATCTCTCTTGAGGAATTAGGGCTCAAGGTGTTGAGGGAGAGATTCTTGTGAGGAAGAGAGAGCTTTGAAATAGCTTGGGAGAGCTCTTCTCTTAGGTCTGAAATTGCTTGGAAATAGGACCTCTCACCTTGCCTCAAACGAATCAAGTTTGTATTTATAGAGGCAAGGACAATCGTGTTGGAAAAGTTCCCAACGGCTCTATTCTGAACCAGACTAGTCGGTCAAAGAAGGATCACTGACCGACTAGTTCATCAACTAGTCGGTCGGTGATACAACGTAGACCGACTAACGGTTGAACAGCCAAAAGGTCGAAGTACAGGCAATGACAACTAGTCGGTCTAAGAAGACTTGCCGACCGACTAGTTTCACAACTAGTCGGTCGGTGAATGTTCTTTGACCGACTAACAGTCGAAATAGAATAGGCTGACATCAAGTTGACTTAGTCGGTTTAAGAACAAATGATGACCGACTAGTTTCTCAACTAGTCGGTCGACAAACGTTCTTTGACCGACTAACTCGAAACATTAGCTCAGGCTGAAAAAGACTGAACACAACTAGTCGGTCTGAGAAGGACTCCTGACCGACTAGATCATCATCTAGTCAGTCGGTGAACCTTCTTTGACCGACTAATTGATCAACAAGGAATGAGCTGAATTGAGCAAGGCATTCTAGTCGGTTCATGTAGATTTGCCGACCGACTAGATCGTCATCTAGTCGGTTGGTTCTTCTACTTGAACCAACTAACATGCACTAGAAGCCGAGGGAAGAAGCGATAGGCTTTGGGAAAGTTTATACTGGCTTCTATGATAATCCTAGCTCTAACATATGAGCGAAATGAAGATTATAAAGTAAGTCCTACTCAAGGCTTAACATTCTAAACTATGAAGCTAGAAGACTATAAATAATACATTGACGAACCGTCTTCAAAGCTTCAATCTTCATTCTTCTTGACTTCAATAAAACTCCTTGAGCTTCAACGAAGCTTCAGGCACATGATCACGCGTATTGAGAAGTTTTGAGATGTCGCTTTTGATGTACGTATTCTTTTGGCGACGATCTCCATAACTGCGCTCACAAACAGTTAGTATACGATATTAATGTTTGCTCATCATCCAAAACCAAATCCGGGGAATCAATATTTAACAGTATACTAGGAGGTATAGGGATTGGTTATCCATGTTGTTTTGTACATCGGTAGTTATCTAAACGTGAGGTACTACAATTGTATTTGACGGTGTGAGCTATTTATTTGTATGAAAGTATGTGTGACTTGGTTATTGATAGTGTGTGATAGCTATATAAGGGATGTACGTGACTATATGAATGATTGAAGTACGTGTATAAATTTGACTGTCTATGATAGGTATAAGTATAGAAAGAGTGTGTGTATACATGTATGTTGTATTAATGTTTGACTATCTAGTGCAATATTAGCATTTGGAGTGACTATATCTGGGTTGAATTATAATGTGATATGATTGGGGTAGTTACTAGAGTGGCTAGATATATTTACAGTTAGGAAAGTCCGAGGACGGACTTTATTCTAAGGTGGGTAGGATGTCACGGTCTGTTTTCGATCGTACGCTTTCCGTGCACGTACTCTTGTTCGTACACGTATTTATTTTGAACCTTTCTTGTAACCGAACCCTACGATGTAATATGTCTTTGTGACCCTCTGGAAGAGTATTAATTTATGGAAATATTTTGGAACGTCATTTCACGGGTCGTTCTCCCACAATTTGACTTTGTTTGAAGAGGCGTCGTGATTTTCACTTTCGTCGCGAGACCTTTTTATTTTTAGTTTTGTTTCTATTAGCCCTCGCCGTAATCAATCCCCTTAGTTTCGTTTCTCTCGTCGACATGGACGCCCCGGTATTTTTCTCGTAATTATCTGGTTCCGTTTGACCACTTGTGCACTAATTTCCCCATTAATCAATAATTAAGCCTAAGTTTAACATGCTATATTTCCCTAAGCTAAGCTCACCCTCTTTTCCCCTTATCTGAACCCTACCCACTCTCACTCTCTCTCCCCTTTACCCTCAAACTACCCAAAACCCAAAGTTGTTTAGCATTGGGAATCAAATCCCTCATACGTAACAACAAATCTTTCTTCCTCTATTCACCACCCAAAATCCTACATTCCTTAATTCCCACTACCCTCTATTTTCCTTAAGTTTACCCCGAAACCAACCCTATTTAGTAATAACATAGCCTATTAGAACCCGCATCCTAGGGCTTTTCTTTTCGTTGCGCAGCTTCTCCTTGCGCCGTCATCGCGTAATCACCCAAGCTCTCTCCGACTTCATCCCTCCGACGTACCCTCAGCCAACTCCCCGCCGACCTGACCCCCTCGTTGGCCCTCCCCGCCGATGATAGCCGCCTGTGCCTGTCGTTTTTCCTCCGCCCGACGCTGTCTCTCTCCCCACGGCGGCTGCTGGCAGCAGCTGCAGCGAGCAGCAGTGCAGCAGCGCCCACAGCGCTGCTCAGGTCATGGCGGCGCCGCTCGCGTCGTGCAGACCCCCTCAGCCACGACACATGCCTTCCCTGTCATTCTCCCCGCCAGCCAAATCCCCAGGCGCTCGCAACAACGCCAGGCAACGGCAGCGACGCGCGACCCCCGTGCTGTTGTCGACGTCCCTCGACACGCGGGCCTGTCCCCTTTGGCCGCAGTAAAGAATGTCGGCCCTGCACACGCCCAGATCGCACGGCACCCTGATAGCTTCGTGGGAGAGCACCTCTTCACCTCGGTTAGTTGTGTTCATTGATACAAGTTACTTTCAGTTTCCTTCTCCTATTTAAACCTTAGGTTAGTATTTATAAGGAAGCGGGTATAACTGTGTGTGTGTGTGTGTATATATATATATATATATATATATATAGGCAACACTTGTGGCATTGGCTAATGTTAATAAGAGACAACTGTAATATTTTATGATCTTAGCGGCTAAATGTTGTAAAGGTATTTTAAACCAGTAAGTTGGCGTAGATAACTTGTTAGTATCATTAATAATATGATGTGAATCTCCGTTTCGAGTTGGAGAACCTAATTAAAATTGGAATCAATAGACGTTAACAGGATTATTAAAAAGCTATATCTATCGTAACGAATCTAATTCGAGCACGCGATTTATCACAGAGAACCAGTCGTTCCGTACCATTCGCAATACTGGAATCCAACCCCTGACGTCGCTACCCGACGTCAGAGTAGCTCTCGCGTCGTGTGGAGGTAAGATCCCGCTCCGTAGGAATCACCACTCGCCTGTTAATCAACTAAAAATTGGTAGCTTCTGATTATTTTTGTAACTCACTAATCAAGATAAATAATTGGGACTGTAGGCTGGATTGCGTTTTGAGCACATTGGTAGTTTGGACTCTGGTTGATCGTGACTTCAGCTTGGTTGTTCAGGCAAGTGATACTTGCCAGTAAATGTTTTAGGCCACGCTTTTAGGCCAATTTATGTGTTAGCGTAAAAGAGACTAGGCGGTGAAATGATAGCCGCCTAGACGACCCTATTCGATCTAGTTTGACAACGAAACTAGATCCGACACCTTTACCATGCTTTTATTTATGCTGCCATGTTATGTTTAATTTCAATTAACGGTACGCACTTAACTGCTCATTCCATGTCATGACATGCATCATAATGTTCTATCGTGATTGCGTAACACAAGCTACAAATGTTGTAACTATTGAGGCTAGGCACCTACTTTTGCAGACACAACCCTATGCCAAACCAAATACACTTCCTGGCCTGTGATCCAGAAGCGAGCACAGTGTTATTGGGAAACCAACGCTCGATACACGTGGTGGGGTAGGGTTAAGCGATCACTTGAGCGTAGAAGTGTGCATGTACAGCCACTTCAGCCAAAAGGCGTAAACCCTGTGTACATCGTGAAATGATAATGTTCGTGACTCGTGAAAGAGTGTTTTTCGTAGTTTCTGCTACGTCGTGCATGCATCATGTCATCTTTAAATGTTGCATTCTTAATTGTCATGTCATCTCATTATATTAGAACTGCTAGTCGTCTTTTTGTTATTTGTATCCCTGCACAAAAGTTCTCCGCTTTCTTTTGGGAGACTTTTGCTGACATGTGCCCTTTTGTATTTGGGTGTCACATGTCAGGTTTTGAGCCTGATTTAGTTGCAGAGGACGACAGGTTACCAACGTTCAGTTCGAGGATTCCGGTCCTACCCTTAGTCTCAGCCGGTGACTCTCTTTACTTTTGTTCCGGCCATGCTTTGGGCCTATTGTTCAGACTTGTACATTTGTGACTGTTCTGTGATGTTAGAATAATTTCTGGATGTTGTTGGTGGATGTTCTTTTGTATGCTTTATTATCATTGTTGTTGTTTCGTCGCAATGCAAAGGACCCGCTACTATTTGAAATTTTTTACAAACGCTTATCAGACTGCAGCTTCACAGCTCCATGTCTGAGCGGACCTCCTCACGTCTCGCCTTCCAAACTTGGGAAGCGGGGCGTGACATTAGGGATGTGATCACCTCATGTGATTACATTAGGAAATCAAACTCCTCTTGGGTTTGGTTCCCTAATGTTTAGGTTCCTCACACATATGCATATTGCATGGGTATTGTGCTTAAATACTTATTTTACCATACCCATTGTTTGTGTTTCATGATTTTGAAAATATTTTCAAATTTATTTTTTTCATGCAAATGGGAATCTTGGGAATTCATTGACGTACATGCATTTGTTGATTTAGGATTCAATATAGCACTTGACGTACAATACATGCATTAATTGACGTACATGAATCTTGGGAATTCAAATTTATCAAATATGATGCCTTAACAATAGGATTCAATATAGCACTAGCAATAAAACCACTCAAGCATAGCAATAGATATGAAAACAATATAGAACATTGCTAGCATAATATAAAACATCAAAATAGATTCGAAGAACAAAATGCTTAGCTTGATACACGGGAGGAGGCCTAAGGCGTGGCCTAGCCTCCAAAGAAAGTCTCTACAAAGCTCCAAAGAATAAGATCGATCTCCCTCACAATGACGACTATAACCTCTATATAAAATCCCCTCAACCCCTGGAAAACCCCATCAAAAACCCTTTGAAATTCGGCCCAATTCTGTTTCTGGCCGCAACTTAAGTGGTGGGGCCGAGTTGACTCAGACTCGAGTGGAATTTCCACTCGACTGAGTGGCAGATTTCAGCACTACAGTGCCATCTTGTAGCAATTTTCTAGATTTCATCCAACCTTCATTTCCCACGTTCTTGGTGGCATTGGAACCGTCATTAAGTTATGAGAAAAATACTTTGCCAACTGAGATGATAGCAGATCTCAAAAGAGTGATATGATATCCTGAAATCTAGGCGTCTCACCTCACTCGACCGAGTGTGGTTGCACTCAGTCAAGTCGGCCCAAAGCTTGATTAATTCCTTCAGTTGATGCCTTTGGTCTCGATCTGGATCAAATGGTTACTCGACCGAGTGACCAAGGCACTCGGTTGAGTAGGGGAATGCGCTCGGTCGAGCTTAGAAGCTGCAGAATAGCTTAAAAATGATGATCTGCCTTGATTTTAACTCAATCGAGTGGAAAGTTCACTCGGTCGAGTCGCCCTTCAGCTGCTAACTTGGTTGCTCCTCTTTTCACCCGACTACTCGGACCGAGTGGGTAAGTTCACTCGATCAGAGTGAACTAGGAACTCTGAACAATGAGGAAAGCTCCGTCTCTCCGTCTCTTCTTCTCTTCTTCTCCTTTGGCCTTCTTCTTTGGCACCTCAAGCGTGTCATCTTGATTTTTATTGGTGCTCCCATATCACCGATCATCCCCTTGACTTCAAAATGCTCCAAAATGCTCCAAATTCCTTGAAATACATAGAAACGCTCTCAAAGTCAAATAGTTCCAAATAATAGTATAAAAGTGTATAAAATGAGGATTTGGAGGGTGAAATACATCATAATGATATGCGACTAATCATGCAAAATAGAAGCATATCAAGTCCCAGTGAGTATTGTCTCTGATCGAGACACTAGATTCACCTCACACTTTTGGAAGAGTCTGCAGTCGAATCTTGGTACCATTCTGAGCTTCAGACTGCATATCACCCGCAGACGGATGGACAATTAGAGCACACCATCCAGATACTCGAAGATATGTTGAGATCTTGTACGCTTGACTTCAAAGGATCATGGGAAGACCACTTTACACTTAGTGGAATTTGTGTACAACAATAGCTACCAAGCAAGTAATCGGAATGGCCCCATTTGCGGAACTTTATGGAAGAAAATGTCGTTCTCTATTGAGTTGGGATGACATTGGCGACCAAGAACATTTGGGTCCTGAGATGATAAAAGAGCTGTGGATGTAATGCATACCATCAGAGACAAACTTCGCATTGCGCAAGACCGATACAAGCACTGGGCTGACGCAAAGCATCGTCATTTGGAGTTTCAACCTGGAGATCATATCTTCCTAAAGATATATCCTAACGAGGGATTGATACGACTTGAAATGAGAGGAAGCTCAGTCCGAGATTCATTGAACCTTTCGATGTACTAGAGCGAGTTGGAGAAGTGGCCTATCACTTGGCATTACCACCTTCATTGGAGTGAGTGCATGACGTGTTTCATATCTCCCAACTGCGCCGTAATATCAGTGATCCTATGCATGTGGTTGATCATTCAGAGATCACTGTGAGACCAAATCTTACTTATGAACAACATCCAAAGCAGATCATGGATCGACGTCTGAAGACTCTTGTGAATAGCGTACTCGACCTTATGAGAGTGATGTGGCATCACGACTCAACTGGTGAGTCAACCTGTGAACGAGAGGGAGAAATGCATGAATGTTATCCTCATTTGTTTTATGTATCTTTTCTGATGATGGAATTTTTGTAAGGAGTGTATGATGTAACAGCCTGATTTTGTCGTGCACGTATTTCCGTATCCAAGATGGTTTCTAATAATTTCATATTTGATTTAAAAAAATTAATTTTTTCGTAGCCCAACGTATAAAACAGACATCATTTTCATAATCCTCGCGACGAAACGAACCCGTGGTATTTTTCTGGGAATTTTTTGGCGACGTTAAGTGTAGGGACAAAATTGTAATTTTGTACACCTAAATACCATTAACTACTAACCTTAATTAATTTTACTTACCCTTAACCAATATTCCGGTACTTTAACTCTTTAACTCAAGCGCACTAGGTTTGTTCAGATCCATATTTTGTGGATCTAACAACTTACTATGTTTATATTATTATATTATACTTTTCATAGCCTATATAACCTTCCCTTGTTAAAGAACCCAACCAACAGACATCTTTCATTACCCCACTGTCCCAACTCATTCTGACCCAATTACTATTTAAATTAATCAAAATGGTGTAAATTATTAATTTTTTACATATCTCTTCTCTTATATAAACCCTTTTTGTAATGCCCCGCTCCCCAGGGTACCCGAAAAGTACCTATCCATCCCAGGTTCTCCCAGAGTAGCGAGTGTTACGAAGAAAGTAGGAAAATATAATTGAAATCAGCAAGCCACTGCGCACTGCTGGGGTAGCACCTGTAATGTTTCCAACTACAAACAACAGATAACCAAAGAACAACACAGAATAACAACACCACCAACCAGAGCACAACACTAAAAGTACATCATCCACATATACATACTGCAATAACTGATACACCATCTCAGTTCTATCCCACAAGTAAACCCCAAGTAAAACAACCCTATATCTCATCACCTCTCCCCTCCCCACACTCTCAACTCTGCCACTAGACTCCCCTGCTCCACCTGCTACCAACTCCATGAGCCAACAACTGAAAAGTCAACGGGGGCACGTCAACGCATGTCCCAATAGGATATCCCAACCCTACGTAGTATATCATCTATAGGCATGAGCTACTATGCATGAAATATGACGTACAATACCATAGCATGCAAGATGCAAGGGAAGACGTAGCTACATAATATTAAGGTAATAGTATGAAAACGTACCTGCTATACTGGTGTGTTGCTGCAAAAGAGAGTTAGTACTACGAATCAGATATAAAGTAAAAGATTCACAGCATGGTCCAAGAAGGAAATACACAAGGTGCCACCAAAAAGGAATTACACAAGTAAACAACATTTACCAATGCTACAAAATAATGAGGGTTATCAATTAAATCGTTGGTTAGCGTTTTGGAACCTATGTAGGGGGTAGGACCCTTTTGGGACTGGACCTCCCTCCCCCAGTTGGGGTGGGACTGGATCCCCCAGACATGCTATGGACTGAGCCAAGCGTGCAATGCTGTTAACAAAGGAGCCCTTTCGACAATCCTCCTTATATCTGCCACTCCCCGCCTCATGGGCTACATCAGGAGTGCAAACCACAACCGGTCCATCCCTCATGTCCACCTACTACTTTTGCTCCCCCATTTACCCTCCTTTGACAGGGCTGAGTCATTTAACGAATTTATTTTAACATCATATCAACAATGTGGGTGTCATGTATGCGTGGCTTCACAAATTCTCTTATCAAAATGGGTCATGCACTGAAGTGTCATGCCCTTCATCCCAGTCACATCAATTCATCAACACATCATAGCTGAAGCAATGCCATACATGTCCCCCGGCATCATGCGTCCATATTATAACTCATTCTACGACATACATATGGACACATCTCTCATTTCCACGAATTTCTTTCACTGAGGCATTTCATCGAACATATGTTAGGCATCATACACATTGCCACAATTATTTTAGAAATACATAACCAGGAACTCACTTTCATATAGCAACATTAAGCAATAATATATGAACATGGGATTAAAAACAAAACATAATTTGAAACATCACGAAACAGTTCAGTTTGCTGAAAATTTACCAACAAGCATAAACATTAAAGGGTATCAGCCATTTCCAATGAGAATTTGACAAAAGTTTGTAAATGAAAGTTGTAGATGCGCTAGATATTGTTTCAGATATCAAATATCAAAAAATTAGGATAAGTGTGCTAATTATAGAGTCATGTTTACTAAGTTATAACAATTCTGTCCAGATTCAGAAAACAGGACTCAATTTCAATAGTAGATTTCGCCCTATTGCAGTCAGAATCTGAGTTTTTCACTCTAGGAAAAAATTGTAGCTCTTGGAGCCTAGATATCCAAAATGTATAAGTTTGCAGAAAATGGATAGGTACAATTTACGTTACAGTCGAAATTGTGCAGGGTGCCAAAACTGCCAGAAATTGGATACGTTGCAGAAAAAGCTCATTTCCTCTTAATTTTTGAATTGAACATATATCATATCTTATATGATTTTAGGGTAGGATTTCGAGATCTACATGATTATAATTATTTCAGATTTTTCCTTTCATCTAGTTTGAGCAGAAATCACGGCTAACAAGTAGACAGATTTGCTGAAATTTCAAAAATAGATCCAACATCACAAAGATAAGATTTTTCTATAAATAACATGCATGAAAGAGTATACTAAGTGGAGATTGATATCCTACCTCTTGAGAAGCTCCTTTTATAAGCCATCAAACTCTTCTCAAAGCCCTCCATCATTCATGTTCCATCATTCATGTTTGAATCCTCCTTCAAAAACCCTTAACTCTTTTCCTCCTCCTTTCCTCCTCTCTTCCTCTTTTATTTTGGATTTCCCTCCTCCTTCTCTCATCTTTCTTTTTTTTCTTTTTCTTTATTTCCTCTTTTTTTTCTCCTCCCCTTTTTTTGTTGCTGGGAGTAGATAGGCCAAAAAATGGGGACAAAGAAAACAAAATGAAAAGAAATAGAGAAAGAAAGAAGAAGAAGCATGTAGAAGAGATGAGGGAAAAATATCTCTTCAAGAGTTCCATTTATTTACAAGTTTGACATTGCATATAATCCCGAATCAAGAGCCCTCCATCCTTGGGCTTTATTTACAAGTTTGTCATTCCTTCAATTTTCATCTTAATATGCACACAAACCTATACCTAATTACAAATGTGCCATTCCCTTACACACTCTCTACTATACACACACACCTCTCCAAAAGAGCAAACTACCCTTATCCATTCTAAGGATTCACAAGAATACCACATAATATAATTGCCCTCCACCTTGTACACACAATTACAAGTCATGCCATTGGTTCATACATACATAAATACACACACAACACAACTTAAACAACTAGGCCATAAGCTCCCCCCCCCATCACAACATACCTAACATACTACTACATACAAGAGGCATCATACTCCCTTAAATAATACACCACCAATACTAAGATTATTAAACCACCCTTAATACACTATTACACTACAAATTAAACCACTACTAATGCACATCACACTAATAATGCACCAATCTCAATAAGTCAAACTTTAATAACAATACACTACACGATACACAAAAATAGGCATCCACAACATATATCTATGATACTACATATATCCATAACTATAGACATCACTTCAAATATATAGTACACACATACAAATAGAATTCAAACACACTCACTTAAAGCATCCATGTATACTAGGCAACCAAATACACACCATATGGACAAGTAACACCCATAGATACACACATGTATACAAGAATAGGCATGCCATACATATATGGCACTAGGGCCATTACACTTTTACCTTCTTCGTTTCCAAGGCAACTCAACTACCCCTCACCGTTCACAAACACACACCCACTCGATCTCTCACACTCATCTCTCTCCCTCACCTCCATAGCTCCTCCTCTGCGCCGCCGTCCCTCCACGACCACCACCTGGTAGGCCCAAATAGTGCTTCTCTCAAGCGCAAGAGTCCGTACAAGTAATATAATCTGGGAGTCCAGATGTCGAATCCTCGGGAGGAAATCTGTTGTAACCACTGCTCAAATCAAATAGAAATCCGACAAAGAGAAACTAACCACTTCAATAATGATGGCGATGGTGTGAAAGTGCGTGATGGTGATGTGAATAGAGTTGATCGTGGTGAGCAATGCGAACAAAGAAAAGTGTATGTAAGTATCGACGAAAAGTCTACACATGGTATGGATTCGTTAGGATCAATAATTCGTATTAACTTGGTTGACGAATATAACACAATGAATTCTCTTTTTGAGAGCAATTCACCGGAAAATACCCAATATAACTCAATGAATTCTCCTTTTGGGAGAAATTCATCGGAAGATACCCTTTGGGGGTTAAAGCACAATGTGAATAAAATCGTTGCTAAAGTTATAATCTTACAACTACGGTATGAAACTCTCTTTTGGAGAGATCAAAGCTCACCCTTTTGGGGTGATCATCAACTCAATCACTTCTTTTGGAAGATGAAAAAGAGGATTTAATAACAAAAACTACAACTTTAGCGACGTTAGCGATTAAGCACAACGATATTCAACCAAATAAATACGACATCCCCTAACTACTCCATACCATGCACAAATAAGATTTAGCTACTCATAATGCAAGAATAATCAAAGTTCATATCAAAATACATCAATCTGATAGCCAAATATAATAGAAAAGCATCAAATACGGGGTAGAAGTTTAGAATTCTATCACCAAATCTCCAATATAAGCCTCAAAACTCTCTGAAAAACTGAAGAACAACCTCTGAAATTTTACAAAATTTTTCAGAGGAGAAATACGGCTCCTAGAGCCTCCAATACGCCCAGAATACGCCAGAATTTCGCTCAAAAACCCTCGAATACGCTTAAATAATAGGCTTGCGGGTTTACTGCTGCTAACGGGTCTACACCTGCTTCGAAATCCAATATCCACGAGCGCATCAAATCTCCGCCGTTGATCCTAGGCGGGATCGCCCCAGGATATGCCATGTGGCCAGTGGATCGGATCCGCGCCCGCTCGCTGCGCCCTCCGAATTCGCTTTGATCTTCGATTATAGCCGTCGGATGAAGTGCGGACGGACTAGATGAAGACACGATGTAACGACTGCTTTTCATGTATCTGGATTTATTATAATATAATATATGTTTTGGTGGATTTTCTCCTTTTGTGTGATTTCCGTCTCCGTAGCTTTCATTTTCGATCGTTTCGTCGTGTTTTCTCGTTTCTTCTTTAGGATCGTCGATTTCGAAGTATGTCATTCGTGATGGGCTTCATATCGGTCGTATCTTACTATTAGATCAAGCCTAGGAGTCTTAGGAATCGATCCCGGAGCTCCGCGCTCCGTATCGGAACTTTTGGTGCACGTTAGCCGGTATAAGAAGGGGCACCGACCGACTAGATGACGATCCAGTCGGTCGGCAATCCTTCTTGGACCAACTAGTTGGCTTTCTAAATTTCTCAGGAGTTACTGTTTATCGTTAGTCGGTCTAAGAACGTTGGTTGACCGACTAGGTTGTAAACTAGTCGGTCAGCAATGCTTCTTTAACTGACTAACTCTTCAACTTAATTTTAGTATCAATACTGTTCACTCTTAGTCGGTCTAAGAACGTTCATCGACCGACTAGATGTTAAACTAGTCGATCAGTATTTGTTCATGGACCGACTAAAAGTAAATCCTATTTTCGTTCAGAAGTTACTGTTTACACTTTGTCGGTCTGCGTTGGTCGACCGACCGACTAGTTGCCAAACTAGTCGGTCAGAGGTTGCTCTTTGACCGACTAATCTGTGTAAAAACCCTAATTTCTGGGCAGCCGCCAGCCCAACCTATTTATACCCCTCCCAAACGTTTTCTTCTTCCTCCACTCGACCCAAAACCCTAGTTTCTCCCCCATTGAGCCCCCATCTTCCACCAAGCCTTATTCCTTCATCCCAAGCCCTAGATCCATCATCTAAACCCTCCATCCACTCATTCTACCTCTCATTTTCCCCAAAATCTGACCAAATCCCCAAAATCCCCCAAAAACCCTAATTCTCCAAACTTCTCCATTTGTTTCCAGATCTGGTCCCTAGGTTCTCCGGAGTGTTTCTTCCGCCTCCTCTCGGTAAGAAATCGATCTCTTGATGTTTTCATAACCTATTTGTATTTTTATGAAACCCTAATGAAATTTCATGTTGTTTGATGATTGTTTCCCCATAACAGCGATTTCCCCTGTAGATTAGCATCCGCGAGACGAACCTTCGTGATCGTCATCCCCGGTGCTAGGCAAGTGAAACTTGCCACTTAGGGTTTAGGCCATGTTTTAGGCCATTTTGCTTGTTGTAGGCGTAAAAGAGGCTAGGCGACGAAATGATACTCGCCTAGGCGCAAATTGGGGAACTAGCTTGACAACGAAGCTAGTTCCGACATATATCATGTTGCACAATTACCATGTCATGTTTACTTTCCATTAACGGTACGCGAATTAATTGTCATGTCATTGCATTCTTTAAGTGTTACTGTGATTGCGTAGCTTCGCTACAATGCTTGTGTTCCTGGCTCGTGTTCCAGCTAGGTGCACCCCTACGCCAAATGTTTAAGAATGCGAGCTCCCATGCGGGGCAACCCCGGCTCACTTGTTGAGCTCATGTGCGGGGACCCTGGCTCGATTACGTGTGGGTATTGGGGGTAAGAGTTAAGCGGCCAATCAACTGGGAGTCTGCCCGATCAGCAACTGCAGTGGTAAGGAGTAAACTCTGGGTTTTGGGGTAGTGTTAAGCGGCCAATCAGCGTGAATTTGAAACCATTCAGCTGTAAGGCGTAAACATCTACAAACAACAGTGAAACGTGAATTGATTGAGATTGATAGTAGCTTGGCTACTCTTGTTTTGTCCCGATGATTGTTCTCTTGTACAAATTGTCTTGCCATGTCTTGATTGTGCACTCATGTTATAACTGCCATGTCATGCATACTATAACTGCTAGGTTGCTAGTTGCCTTACTTTCAGTTTCCTTGCTCAAGTCTTTTAGACTTGCTGACATGTGCCCCTTTACTCTTTTGGGTGACACATGTTAGATCATGAGCCTGAGTACCTAGTTGAGGACGAGGTGTTTGCTGACGCCGAGCCCGAGCTTGTGTTTGACGGGGAGTACGTGGACACCGGGGACCAGTCCTAGTGTCTTCGTTGTGTTTTACTTTTGTTTAGACAGTTGTTTTGTTATCGGTGCGTAGCACCTATACTTTGTTATGTCGTTGCTTTTGTTGGCCTTGTTCTGGGCCTTTAGACTCTTTCTTTTAGCCTGGTGGCTTTTCTGGATGTTGGACTTATTTTCATGTTGGACAATTTATGAGATATGAGATTTTATTTCAGTCTCTCCTTGTGTTATTATTGTTGTTCCGTTGTGGTTACAGGGACCTGCTTATGTTTTATTGACGCTTATCGGGTTTGGGGCTTCACAGCTCCACTCTCGTGCGGACCTTTTCACGTCTCGCCTCCATTTTAGGGAAGCGGGGCGTGACAGGTTTTGTTGGTGGCCCATGTAGGTCCTTCTGTAACTGCGATTTTTGGAATAGCGATAATAATATTAGAATGTCCAATAAACTGAGTTCGACGTCCGGGTCATAAGCTATGAGTTTAATCTGATTCGTTCTCTGTGTCACTAGATGGCAGGAAGACGATTCACCCGTGGTGGGGGTAGTGGTGCGCTCCCTCATGATGGGGAGCCTGAGCGGGAACCCACCAACGGTGAGATGATGCGGATGATGCTCCAGATGATGCAAGTGCAGCAGGGCGTGTTCCTGCAAGTCCAGAATGCTCCACTTGTTCGAGCTGCCCGGGCTCTTCCGGATGCCCCTCGCTCTGAGCCAGGAGCGAAGCAATTTCGGGAGCTGGGTCCCGCATATTTTGATGGGTCTGAGGGTCCTCTGGCTGCCGATGAGTGGATTCGGAACATCGAGGACAATCTGAAGATGGCCAAGATCACCCCGGCTGGATGGGTTGATTTGGCGAAGAGGCAACTCAAGGATAATGCTTGGAATTGGTGGGATGCGGAAGAGAAGATGTTGGTGGAGCCGATAGCTTGGGCTACCTTCAAGGCCAGATTTGAGGGTGAGTTCTTCCCGAAAGCTGCCAGAGAAGAGATGCTGCAGCGTTTTATCGATTTGAAGCAAGGAAGCTCGTCGGTGGACCTATATCACCAAGAGTTCATGAGGCTGAGTCGGTTCGCACCGAAGATGGTGCAGGATGCTGATGAGAGAGCTCAGAGGTTCCTGCAGGGACTTGCTTCGGAGCTCCAGAGTTTTGTGACCTCTTCTGACCGGGAGTCTTATCAGAAGGTTCTAGTAGCAGCCAAGAGGCAGGAACTGCTCGTGAACCAGAGGAGGGGGTCTATTGTTGGTGCTGGGAAGAGGCCTGTGGAACAGGCGAGAGCGGTGGTTAGGCCTGGTTTCAAGCCTAATCAGCCAGCTCAGTTCAAGAGGCCAGGAGGGCCTGTTCTGAAGACTTGCCATTTCTGCGGCAAGCCTGGCCACATCAAGGAACAGTGTCGGAAGTTTTTGGCCCAGTGTCTGGTTTGTGGTGATGCTTCCCATGTCGCGAAGGATTGTCGGCATGCGAATCAGCTGCGGAGGGCACCTGTTGCAGCACAGCCGTTGCAGCAGCGAGCGCCTGTTCCTGCTGGACGTGGAGCAGCTCTTGTTCCACAGGGACAGGCTTTTCGGCAGGCTGTTCCGCCAAGGAGGCTGGCTTTTCTGATGACCGCTGTGGAGAGCGAGGCTGTGGATGAGGTTATCGCAGGTAATCCTCAATCTAGCTGTCACTTTCCTAGCTGATTTTGATTGTTAGATTATGTTGTTTGCTTGAACATGGTTGTTTGCTAGACTAGGGTTTGATTGTTAATTGATTGTTAGGTGTGGTTTTGGTTTGCACATTTCCTGCACGAGTCCTCTTTGACTCTGGTGCATCGATGTGCATTATTTCTCGGAGCTTCGTGGAGAGGCATTCCTTGTCGACGTCCCCTCTTTCCAAGAGTTGGAATATCGTTACAGGGAATGGCGTGGTCTCGGTGCATCGTGGTTGCAATTCTTGCTCGCTGGTGGTCTGTCGACATGAGCTTTTCGCTGATTTCATTGTCCATGACATCATCAACTATGATGCAGTTCTTGGGATGGACTGGCTTGCGAGCTTCTATGCTACGATCGACTGTCGAAGGAAGAAGGTGGTGTTCGAAATCCCCGGACATCCAGTATTTGAGTTCAGTCGTGGTAGCAGTTCGCTTGGTCCTGTCAGATTTCGGGCCGGGCCGGTGGAGGTTGTGGCTATGCAGATGGAGATGGAGTGGCCAGCTGTGGTGCGAGATTTTGGCGACGTCTTCCCCGAGGAGATGTCTGGTTTGCCACCTGATCGAGCTCTAGAATTTTCTGTCGATCTTGTTCCAGGTTCGCAGCCGATTTCGAAGGCGCCGTATCGTATGGCACCTGCAGAATTGGAAGAGTTGCGGAAGCAGCTGGATGTGCTTTTGCAGAAGGGTTATATTAATCCTAGTGTGTCTCCGTGGGGAGCACCGGTGCTGCTGGTGAAGAAGAAGGATGGTTCGCGTCGCATGTGCTTGGACTATCGGGAGTTGAATGCGGTGACCATTAAGAATAAATACATGTTGCCTCGCATCGATGATATTTTTGATCAGCTTGGAGGTTCGAGGGTGTTTTCTAAATTGGATTTGAGGAGTGGTTACCATCAGTTGAAGGTGAAGAAGGATGATGTTCCGAAGACAGCGTTCAGGACGAAGTATGGACACTATGAGTTTATGGTTATGCCTTTTGGTGTAACTAACGCGCCCGCAGTTTTCATGAATCTGACGAACCTGATTTTCTACGACTTTTTGGATAAGTTTGTCGTTATCTTTATTGACGACATTCTGATCTATTCGAAGTCGGAGGAAGAGCATGCCTCATACTTAAGGACGGTATTGGAGATTTTGAGGAAGCATCGTTTGTATGCTAAGTTTTCGAAGTGCGAGTTTTGGCTGGATCGAGTTGCTTTTCTCGGGCATGTGGTGACTGGAGATGGCATTTCAGTGGATCCCGAGAAGATTAGGGCCAACAGAGAGTGGCATGTTCCGTCGTCTGCGTCTGAGATTCGGAGTTTCCTTGGACTTGCTGGTTACTATCGGCGATTCATTAAGGACTTTTCCCGTATTGCTGAGCCGATGACCAGGTTGACGCGGAAGGATGTTGCTTTTGTTTGGTCGGGTGATTGTGAGAGTGCTTTTGGCGTTCTGAAGGAGAGGTTGACGACGGCCCCTATTCTTGTTGTGCCTGATCGCAGCGGTGGATTTGAGATCTTTTGCGATGCTTCTGGCAAGGGTCTCGGTTGTGTGTTGCATCAGCACGGACATGTTGTGGCGTATGCGTCTCGTCAGCTTAAGGTTCATGAGAAGAATTACCCGACGCATGATTTGGAGTTGGCTGCCGTTGTGTTTGCTCTTAAGATTTGGAGGCACTTCCTGCTGAGTGAGAAAGTGAAGATTTCCACCGATCACAAAAGCTTGAAGTATATTTTTACTCAGAAGGAGCTCAACATGCGACAGCGTCGATGGTTGGAGCTTATAGCAGATTATGAGATTGATTTGCAGTTTCACCCTGGCAAGGTGAATGTGGTACCAGATGCTTTGAGTAGGCTTCCAGCGGTGATGATTTTGACCTCGCAGTGGAGATTGCAGCAGGATTTTTGCGAGTCTGGCGTGGAGATTGTTCTTCCTGGGGAGGCTTCGTCGTTGATGTACATGCAGGTACAGTCGACGATCGTGGATCGGATTAAGGCTGGCCAGGCTGAGGATCCGAAGCTGGTGAAGATTCGGGAGCAGGTGGAAGCCGGTCTGCGGACTGACTTTTTGATTCATGAGGATGGCTCGCTGAGGTTTGGAGCCAGGTTGTGTGTGCCAGCTGGGGATATTAGAGAGGAGTTGATGGTGGAGGCACACAGTTCGCCGTATTCTGTGCATCCTGGAGGCACCAAGATGTACCAGGATCTTCGTTTGAATTTTTGGTGGCATGGTATGAAGAGGAGTGTGGCTCGGAGTGTAGCCAAGTGCTTGGTTTGCCAGCAAGTGAAGGCGGAGCATCAGCGTATGGCCGGGTTGCTACAACCGCTTCCGATTCCGGAGTGGAAATGGCAACACATCACTATGGATTTCGTGACTGGACTACCTCGGAATCCGAAGCAGAATGACGCGATTTGGGTGATCGTGGATCGATTGACCAAATCCGCGCACTTTATTCCGTTCTGAGTGGGACAGTCCACTGAGGCGCTAGCGAGGAGGTATATGGAGGTAAAATTCTTTTACTCTCCGTTTTATTTCCTTTTTCTAGTTTGGATAATGATGTAACATGAATGGTGCAGGAGGTCGTGCGACTTCATGGAGTCCCCGTAAGTATCGTGTCGGACAGAGAAACGAGATTCACATCTCAGTTCTGGCAGAGTTTGCAGAAGAGTTTGGGTACGCGTCTGAGTTTCAGCACGGCGTACCATCCGCAGACGGATGGCCAGTCCGAGAGGACGATTCAGATTTTGGAAGACATGCTGAGGGCGTGCATGTTGGATTTCAAGGGTTCGTGGGAGGACCATCTGCATTTGGTGGAGTTCTCTTACAACAACAGCTTCCAGGCGAGTATTGGCATGGCGCCTTTCGCCGCTTTGTATGGGAGGAAATGTCGATCGCCATTGAGTTGGGATGACGTCGGTGATCGGGAGCTGTTGGGACCTGAGATGATCGTGGAGGCCGTGGATATCGTCAGGAATATTCGGGAGAGGTTGAGGATTGCTCAGGACCGTTTTAAGCATTGGGCGGATGCTAAACGTCGTCCTTTGGAGTTTCAGCCGGGCGACCATGTGTTCTTGAAGATTTCCCCGAATCGCGGTGTGATTCGTTTCGGGAAGCGAGGGAAGTTGAGCCCGCGATACATTGGACCGTTTGACATTTTGGAGAGGGTTGGCGAGGTAGCTTATCGCTTGGCCTTGCCGCCATCTTTGGAAGGAGTTCACAATGTTTTCCATGTGTCGCAGCTTCGTCGATACATTAGCGATCCATCTCATGCTGTGGATTTTTCGGAGATTACCGTTCGCCCCGATATGACGTATGACCAGCATCCAGTGCAGATTCTGGACAGGCGTCAGAAATCGCTTCGGAACAAGATTGTCAATCTTGTGAGGGTGATGTGGCGACACGGCTCACCTGGAGAGTCTACTTGGGAGAATGAGGATGAGATGCGAGAGCGTTTCCAACTTTTGTTTCCGGACTCGTGAGTATTTGGAAATTCCGAGGACGGAATTTTTCTTAAGTTGGGGAGGATGTAACGACTGCTTTTCATGTATCTGGATTTATTATAATATAATATATGTTTTGGTGGATTTTCTCCTTTTGTGTGATTTCCGTCTCCGTAGCTTTCATTTTCGATCGTTTCGTCGTGTTTTCTCGTTTCTTATTTAGGATCGTCGATTTCGAAGTATGTCATTCCTGACGGGCTTCATATTGGTCGTATCTTACTATTAGATCAAGCCTAGGAGTCTTAGAAATCGATCCCGGAGCTCCGCGCTCCGTATCGGAACTTTTGGTGCACGTTAGCCGGTATAAGAAGGGGCACCGACCGACTAGATGACGATCCAGTCGGTCGGCAATCCTTCTTGGACCGACTAGTTGGCTTTCTAAATTTCTCAGGAGTTACTATTTATCGTTAGTCGGTCTAAGAACGTTGGTTGACCGACTAGGTTGCAAACTAGTCGGTCAGCAATGCTTCTTTAACCGACTAACTCTTCAACTTAATTTTAGTATCAATACTGTTCACTCTTAGTCGGTCTAAGAACGTTCATCGACCGACTAGATGTTAAACTAGTCGGTCAGTATTTGTTCATGGACCGACTAAAAGTAAATCCTATTTTCGTTCAGAAGTTACTGTTTACACTTTGTCGGTCTGCGTTGGTCGACCGACCGACTAGTTGCCAAACTAGTCAGTCAGAGGTTGCTCTTTGACCGACTAATCTGTGTAAAAACCCTAATTTCTGGGCAGCCGCCAGCCCAACCTATTTATACCCCTCCCAAACGTTTTCTTCTTCCTCCACTCGACCCAAAACCCTAGTTTCTCCCCCATTGAGCCCCCATCTTCCACCAAGCCTTATTCCTTCATCCCAAGCCCTAGATCCATCATCTAAACCCTCCATCCACTCATTCTACCTCTCATTTCCCCCAAAATCTCACCAAATCTCCAAAATCCCCCCAAAACCCCTAATTCTCCAAACTTCTCCATTTGTTTCCAGATCTGGTCCCTAGGTTCTCCGGAGTGTTTCTTCCGCCTCCTCTCGGTAAGAAATCGATCTCTTGATGTTTTCATAACCTATTTGTATTTTTATGAAACCCTAATGAAATTTCATGTTGTTTGATGATTGTTTCCCCATAACAGTGATTTCCCCCGTAGATTAGCATCCGCGAGACGAACCTTCGTGATCGTCATCCCCGGTGCTAGGCAAGTGAAACTTGCCACTTAGGGCTTAGGCCATGTTTTAGGCCATTTTGCTTGTTGTAGGCGTAAAAGAGGCTAGGCGACGAAATGATACTCGCCTAGGCGCAAATTGGGGAACTAGCTTGACAACGAAGCTAGTTCCGACATATATCATGTTGCACAATTACCATGTCATGTTTACTTTCCATTAACGGTACGCGAATTAATTGTCATGTCATTGCATTCTTTAAGTGTTACTGTGATTGCGTAGCTTCGCTACAATGCTTGTGTTCCTGGCTCGTGTTCCAGAAGCGGGCCATGTGTTGGTTGATAGCCAATGCCCGAATTGCTTGTTTCCGGCTAGGTGCACCCCTACGCCAAATGTTTAAGAATGCGAGCTCCCGTGCAGGGCAACCCCGGCTCACTTGCTGAGCTCATGTGCGGGGACCCTGGCTCGATTACGTGTGGGTATTGGGGGTAAGAGTTAAGCGGCCAATCAACTGGGAGTCTGCCCGATCAGCAACTGCAGTGGTAAGGAGTAAACTCTGGGTTTTGGGGTAGTGTTAAGCGGCCAATCAGCGTGAATTTGAAACCATTCAGCTGTAAGGCGTAAACATCTACAAACAACAGTGAAACGTGGATTGATTGAGATTGATAGTAGCTTGGCTACTCTTGTTTTGTCCCGATGATTGTTCTCTTGTACAAATTGTCTTGCCATGTCTTGATTGTGCACTCATGTTATAACTGCCATGTCATGCATACTATAACTGCTAGGTTGCTAGTTGCCTTACTTTCAGTTTCCTTGCTCAAGTCTTTTAGACTTGCTGACATGTGCCCCTTTACTCTTTTGGGTGACACATGTTAGATCATGAGCCTGAGTACCTAGTTGAGGACGAGGTGTTTGTTGACGCTGAGCCCGAGCTTGTGTTTGACGGGGAGTACGTGGACACCGGGGACCAGTCCTAGTGTCTTCGTTGTGTTTTACTTTTGTTTAGACAGTTGTTTTGTTATCGGTGCGTAGCACCTATACTTTGTTATGTCGTTGCTTTTGTTGGCCTTGTTCTGGGCCTTTAGACTCTTTCTTTTAGCCTGGTGGCTTTTCTGGATGTTGGACTTATTTTCATGTTGGACAATTTATGAGATATGAGATTTTATTTCAGTCTCTCCTTGTGTTATTATTGTTGTTCCGTTGTGGTTACAGGGACCTGCTTATGTTTTATTGACGCTTATCGGGTTTGGGGCTTCACAGCTCCACTCTCGTGCGGACCTTTTCACGTCTCGCCTCCATTTTAGGGAAGCGGGGCGTGACACATGTCGACCCCAATTCGCCCGCTTTTCGAATGTGAGGCGGAATCGAGCCGGGCCGTTGGATCTTAATCGGATGGCTTCGAGATAGCCACGATGCCAGTTCGCTGCGTTCGTTGGCGGGTTTGATTAGAACCGTTAGATCATCATCGTGCGCACGAAACTTCGCCACGTTTCATGAAGGTTTCGCCCTAAATCGCCACCGTCGGATCAAAATCCGACGCTGCTCATCAAGCCACGTCGACCAAAAATCCCGCCTGCGCTTCGCCGTTGGATTGAGATCCAACGGATGATAATTGTCCCAGTTGCTCGCATCTCGCCATCGAGCTGAACCGTCGGATCAGCATCCGACAGTTGAAATTTTGCCGCGTCGCTGCAGATGAGAGCCGCTCGATCTGGCGGGAAACGGTGGATGAGCGCCACGTCATGCGCCAAGATTCGTGCATATTTCATTTTATTGGTATTCTGCATTCAATAAATCACAAAAATTAGCACAGATCTCAGAAAAATACAAATAAATAGTCGTTGGAATCGTGAGATCGAGACCAAGCTAGAAAAAAATATAAAAAGAGCAGAAACACTCCGTTAATTGCTGTTTTGTGCTCAAATAGAGTGTTTTCTCTAATAAATAATTGTGTACAAAATACGAATGAATTAGAGAGCAATGTAGCATCACATGAGCACAAAATAGGGCTAAATGGGGGGTTAAATATGTAATATTGAACCCGAATGACACCCCCCAACTAGCGATTTGCTAGTCTCTGCAAAAATAGCAATTAATACGGATGATTAATAAAACAATAAATTCTATCAATCGCTTATGGCATGGCTCAATAATACGCTTTCCAACATGATCTAGACTATCAATATACACAATCCATGCACAAGATCAATCACATGATATTTTCTCTAATTTAATTTGAATAAATAGCATGCAAGCATCGTTTTGCGCAAGCGAAAGTATAACACGTCGTTATATTCTAGTTTTCTTGTTCCCAAGGAATTGGCATCTCAAAAAGCAACCGTTCAAATCATGGGTATTGAGGTTGCTTAGTTTATTCGCCACTTCTTTTCTTTTATTAGTTCTGCGTAACGCGCATCAAGCAACATTCGCAGAAAAATGTATAACTTGGATCGCTCCATCAAATGAGTGAGTTTCCGGTCAATGGATCCCAAATCAGACGATAATAGGGCATTAGGCCAAAAGTACCCCTCGGACTGTACTACTCGAGCCAACCAAGTTATTTATTAGTGACATACTTATTCATTCATTTTTTTCTTCATTCATTTTTCTTCATTTTTTTCTTTTTGTAAGCAACTCAACACCCATTCTTCGAACAAAACATTAATAACAAAGGCCAAATTCCTCTTCAACTTGAAGACTTTTCTAATAAATCGTGTATACTTAAGCTTTTTCATCACATTAGTATGCATGAAATAATTTCAAACTATTTCGAGATATTAATCATGGCAATTGAAAATTTTCATGAAGAGCATATTAACAGTAATTCCATGAAGAGAAAATAATTAACTCAAGCCATAAACAATTTTAGAACTCAATTAATGTGTAATCATCCGTATTTGTGTCATATGAAGGAGTTTTAAATGATGAGACATGGTGATTTATTCTTCTCAAAAAAATCCTAAGGTCTCATACACACCCCCAACTAAAGATGGACATTGTCCTCAATGTCGAAAGTGGTACGAGTTTATTCAAAGCAAGCAACCTAGAAAGCATATAAAAACTACACTTATGGAAAGAACACACCGTGGTCAAATGACGGATCATGAATCTTTGATGGTGGAGGAAGTTGTTCAATTTGCTCCTTGCGCTCCTCGGCGAGTAATCTTCCTCCAACGACTAAACTGGATCCCAGCAACGTAACTCCCAACATCTCTATAAGATGTTCACCTGTATCCTGCAAGAGATGAGTCACGTCAATCCATTTTAGTCTAAGATTCTTCTTGATAAAAATATTCCAAATGTAGTAATCAAAATAGTTGAAATAAATTAAAGCAAGTTGACGACTACTCCCTGAAAGATATGCACTACTCTCGGTATGATGCTCAGTCATTGGGGAGAGGGGTAAATGATTTTAGGAAAAAACTGGAGGAGGGAATGGTTCTGGCCCCATGGCGATAATCTCAAAACCCTTGTCCCTAGTTGTCTCCTCCTCTCGTTCATCCAAAATTGCTAGCTCGTCCTCTCTTTTGCACACACTTTCTGCCATGTAGATATTTTTATTCGTGTCCTCAACGTGACATGGTTCGCTCGATATACCTGCAATAGAAGATAAACTCGTATTAGATTCTTGAAATTGAGTATCAAAAGTATTACTTTCTTCTAAGCAAGTGGCAACCAAAATAAGATTTTCAAAAGATTTCTGAATCTGCTGACTCCGAGCAAGGAAATTTTCTTGGAATGATGGGATGTGGCCTCCTGTGTCTGAATAGTCAAGTAAACTTCCTCTTTCAAGGATTGCAAAGATACGTCTACGCTTTGCTCCCCTTGATCAAGGCACGAAGGCTCTGTTGAATCGCACTCTGAAGTCTCTTCCATGGTTTTTTCATTTTCTTGCAGAGACTCCATGTATTCCCACGCCTTGGTCGGCGTCATGCCTCCCAATAATTCCTGCAGCTGTGGTCGTAGTCCATCTAAGAAGGACTCCATAAGCTCTTCATTTGTGTACCCATGCTACGGATAGCTCAATACTATGTCTGTGAACCTCCTCCAGGCCTGAAAGAAAGTTTCATAGTCAGTCTGATTAAAATTAACGATTTTGAGCTTCTCCATCCTATGTTTGTGTGCGTTAGCATACCTTGCATCATACAGATTGTTTGTGCAATAGAAATTCATATACTCCATTAAAAAAAGTTTATGTAGAATAAAATTAAACAAAAATTTATATACAGTAAAGTGGAAAGATCTCACCGAATGTCCTCTAAATGAAATAAACTGTGGTAACAAACCATTCCTCCCTGGCAACGGCGCCAAAAACTTGGTAGGCCCAAAATAGTGCTTCTATCAAGCGCAAGAGTCCGTACAAGTAATATAATCTGGGAGTCCAGATGTCGAATCCTCGGGAGGAAATCTGTTGTAACCACAGCTCAAATCAAATAGAAATCCGACAAAGATAAACTAACCACTTCAATAATGATGGCGATGGTGTGAAAGTGCGTGATGGTGATGTGAATAGAGTTGATCGTGGTGAGCAATGCGAACAAAGAAAAGTGTATGAAAGCTGCACATGGTATGTGTTCGTTAGGATCAATAATTCGTATTAACTTGGTTGACGAATATAACACAATGAATTCTCTTTTTGAGAGCAATTCACCGGAAAATACCCAATATAACTCAATGAATTCTCCTTTTGGGAGCAATTCATCGGAAGATACCCTTTTGGGGGTTAAAGCACAATGTGAATAAAATCGTTGCTAAAGTTATAATCTTACAACTACGGTATGAAACTCTCTTTTGGAGAGATCAAATCTCACCCTTTTGGGGTGATCATCAACTCAATCACTTCTTTTGGAAGATGAAAAAGAGGATTTAATAACAAAAACTACAACTTTAGCGACGATAGCGATTAAGCACAACGATATTCAACCAAATAAATACGATTCACATCCCTTAACTACTCCATACCATGCACAAATAAGATTTAGCTACTCATAATGCAAGAATAATCAAAGTTCATAGCAAAATACATCAATCTAATATCCAAATACGGGGTAGAAGTTTAGAATTCTATCCCCAAATCTCCAATATAAGCCTCGAAACTCTCTGGAAAACTGAAGAACAGCCTCTGGAATTTTACAGAATTTTTCAGAGGAGAAATACGGCTCCTAGAGCCTCCAATACTCCCAGAATACGCCAGAATTTCGCTCAAAACCCCTCGAATACTCTTAAATAATAGGCTTGCTGGTTTACTGCTGCTAATGGGTCTACACCCGCTTCGAAATCCAATATCCACGAGCGCATCAAATCTCCGCCGTTGATCCTAGGCGGGATCGCCCCAGGACACGCCACGTGGCCAGTGGATCGGATCCACGCCCGCTCGCTGCGCCCTCCGAATTCGCTTTGATCTTCGATCATAGCCGTCGGATGAAGTGCGGACGGACTAGATGAAGACACGTCGACCCCAATTCGTCCGTTCTTCGAATGTGAGGCGGAATCGAGCCGGGCCTTTGGATCTTAATCGGATGGCTTCGAGATAGCCACGACGCCAGTTCGCTGCGTTCGTTGGCGGGTTTGATTAGAACAGTTAGATCATCATCGTGCACACGAAACTTCGCCACGTTTCATGAAGGTTTCGCCCTAAATCGCCACCGTCGGATCAAAATCCGACGCTGCTCATCAAGCCACGTCGACCAAAAATCCTGCCTGCGCTTCGCCCGTTGGATTGAGATCCAACGGATGATAATTGTCCCAGTTGCCCGCATCTCGCCATCGAGCTGGACCGTCGGATCAGCATCCGACAGTTGAAATTTCGCCGCGTCGCTGCAGATGAGAGCCACTCGATCTGGCGGGAAACGGTGGATGAGCGCCACGTCATGCGCCAAGATTCGTGCATATTTCATTTTATTGGTATTCTGCATTCAATAAATCACAGAAATTAGCACAGATCTCAGAAAAATACAAATAAATAGTCGTTGGAATCGTGAGATCGAGACCAAGCTAGAAAAAATATAAAATGTGCAGAAATACTCCGTTAATTACTGTTTTGTGCTCAAATTGAGTGTTTTCTCTAATAAATAATTGTGTACAAAATACGAATGAATTAGAGAACAATGTAGCATCACATGAGCACAAAATAGGGCTAAATGGGGGGTTAAATATGTAATATTAAACCCGACGGCACCCCTACCTCGCCGTCGCTGCCGCCGCCGCCGTGCCTACCCCACCGACGGCACACTGACCATGACAGACCCCCCTCGCGTGCGCAGAAGAAGGAAACAAAAAAACAGCAAAATGCGTAAGTGAGAGAGGTAGAGAGAAGAGAGAAAGTTTTTTTAAAAGTAATATAATAAAATTATGTATATAATATTGATACGGGTAGAAAATTACTTTGGTTTCAAAATAGCAAAAGGAAACCACCAGAAAATCCACGGTTTCGTCACGAATGTGTAGGCACTGATTTCGTTGCGATCAGACAAGTATATCTCCCGTAATAAATTTTTAAAGTTATGTGATTTATACTTATAAATTATTTCTTCCAAATTTCACGTAAACTTATGTGTGATATAATTGTCAAATAAATCTACTAGTTAAAACGAACATTTTAACATATTATATAGAATATTTTGACATAAGTTTTCTCAAAATAAATTGTTGAACAACTTTAGTAATTTATTTTTTAATTTGAAAATTTCCTTTTGGTCTTTTAAAGTTGTGAAAATTGCTAAAAAATCGGTTAAAAATCCTGAAAAATACATGTCAGACTTAGAAAATTATTTCCTACCTATATGTACTCATGCGCTTTATTTTAAATGGTTTTGAATTCGTTTCATACTATAATTGACTACTTCAATGATTGTATGACGGTCACATTATTGACTTGACGACTTGTCACTTGTCAAGAAAATTCATTGAACTATTGTATGGACTCATGAGACAATGTGGAGTGGTTAGATCCATCCGATATGATGCAAATATACAGAAATGGTCATGTGACTGATGGAACCATATCAATAAGCCTACTATCTTTGATATAACTTGGACCTGGCATTTAACTTGACACGTAGGATTGGGGTAATCCATAGTCACAGAGGATGCGAGAGTGACTGGGTCTGCTCTACAACTTTACCTCCACTCACACTAAGTGGATGAAAGTACTTGACCGTCGCCCAATAGAATGAGTCGGGAAGTAGCGACGCGGGTAGCTCCCGATGGTGGGGCACATTTTAGTCACATATTGTATCTTTAGGCATGGGTTAGGCACTAGTACATATTATTGTTAAAGTGTTGCCATCACTATCATATGCTCTAATTATACCATGCGCTTGTTATACAATGTTCATACAATACTAATATCATGCTCTTAATTATAATGCCATGTTAGTACTATATTCATACCATGATGTTAATATACCATGATCTAATCATACCATGCTCATACTCAATGTTATGCTTTACCGTATGTCTCTCTTATGCTTACCTTTTTTATTATGTGGACATACTTGTCGAGTAACCCTCGCTAACAGGCATTTCTTTTTAGTGTCTTATGAAATGTCCGTCAGATCTTGAGATCGAGTTTACCATTACAAAGATCGAGCCAGGGCTCGAGGATTACGTAGAGTTTCAGTCCCTTAACGACTAGAGCTACTACATTATTCGCGTCATTGTTATTGGATTGTACTTTTATTGAGTTTCTATGTGTGTTGTTTGTATTGGCCATGCTAGGCCTATGGTGTATCTTAACTTCTGTATGCTTGATCAGTACTAATTTCTTTTCAGATTCTTTCTTAAGTGTGCATGCAATGACCTACAATTTTTACACAAACGCTTAGTGTATTTAAACCAATGATGAAGAAAAAAGTACTCCTCCTTCTTTTAAGCACACCGCAGACCCACTCGCATCCTCACTCCCAAGTATAGTGGGAAGCTGGGCGTGACACCTACCAAAAAACCCGATCACATAAACCTACGGCGAAGAGAGCTAGTCGAGCAAACATACAACCAAAGCAAGGCCCCAAAAAATAACCATAAGGCACATATATGTGTACCTGAGTGTCAGATCTTATAAATTCCTCTAGTTCTTCCCGTTTTATGGGTTATTTGTAGGTGATCATTTTGTCAATGCCCTCCTCCTATAATGCCGATGCATTCATGGCGTGTATTGTCTCTTGGCTGTGCTGCCTGTATTGATGGAAGTTTAATGGCCAATCATTGATCGCTTAGTCTGTGGGAGTGGACCCACCGAGCATGAGAGCCATGGAGTTAATCTATCTGGCATCGTGAATGGATAGAGGGTGACCCAATATGAGGGCTCCTGGGTTAGATTACTGGGTTGTATTTGGTAGAACAGCTGGAGGTGGTCAACCTAACGGCCTCCAGGCCGGTTAATGGTTGTATCAATATCGAAGATGGTTATGACGTTGCAAGGGAGACTGGCATGTGATGGGAATCTAGTCCCACCCCAAGTGGTTTGTTTTGTTGATGATCACACCAAATGTTGTTAAATTACTAATCGTACTACTTAAGTGTGTATGTTGTGTAAAGCATACTCCGAGAAGAAGAACTTCAACCACACACATAGAAGATGAAGATGAATTTAGCTCGCAACTCCAAAGCTCAAAGAATGTGCTCAAGCTAAAGCTAAAGATGAGCTCAAATTCAAGCGAAGCATATGCAACTAGCTCAAGCTCATTCGTGGCTTCAAGTTCTTCATAGAGTCTAGTGTGTGAGTTGTTTTTCATTTTCTTAGGATTATGTCAAAGCCAAGAAGAATTTGCACACACACAAAATGATTTTCTAAAATGTTTTTAAAACTCATTTAAAACTTATTTGAGAGCATACTTTTCATAGAAGCTAAGTTTCAATTTGTAGTCAATTACAAACACCCAGTAGTTCACTACACTGATTTCTGTCTTCTACTTGAAAAGATACTCTGGTAGTCAGCTACCAGAGTTAGGGAGTCGACTTCCAGTTGTAGCAGAATTTCTCAGAAACACTTTGGGAGTCCACTACCAAAGTTAGGGAGTCGACTACCAGCTGTGCTACCAGAATTCCTTGATTCACGCTCTCATTTATTCATTGCTTGATTTTTGGTCAAAAGTCAAACTTGATTTGAATCATTTTGAATTCTCCGTTGGCTCTATAAATAGAGACCCTATGAGAACATTTTCTTCACCAGTTTATTCTTGAGCAAAATTCTTATTCTCTCAAAAGATCTCATCGTTCTCATTGCTATCAAAGTTCTTCATAAACAAAACGGTTTTTCAATTTCTGATCTTATTGCTTATATTCTTTTATAATTCTTTTTAAGATCATTATTATTATTTGGCTATTGCAAATTGGTTTTCAAAATCCTTCTCTTTTATTTTTTATATTCTCAAATGATTTTTGAAACATCTAGATCCTAGATCACATTGAATAATTTCATATTCTTTGTGTGATTTAAGAACACATCTAGATTATAGATCACATTGAATAAATTCATATTCTTTGTGTGATCTACGAACGAGTTAAATTCTTTTAGCCATGTTAAGTACAATTGCAAATTTAATTTTGGCTATAGAATTATTGGGTGTAAAAACCAATCTCCACTAATTCATTGTGGTGTATTGAATTTGATTTTACTTGTAGTCCCTTGGTGATAAGGATGGTTGTAAATCCTTGTTGTAGTCAAGGTGTTTGTGAAAAGTCATCAGATTGTGAGACAAGGTAAAGTCCTCGGGTTGTGAGGCAAGGGTAAAATCCTAGGCAAGTCTAGGTGGTCGGAAATTCTAACAAGTGAAGTTAGGTATTTGTATTGCTAAGGCAATAGTGAAAATCTCGTATCGGATTGGTCGGGGACTGGACGTACCCATGGTTGTGGGGGAACCAGGATAAAAATCCTTGTGTTTGCGTTTGATTCTCTTTGTGATTGTTTGTCTCTACTTTGTTTATCTTGATTCATTGTGTATTACATTTGTAACCCATTCATAATATATTGCAAGATCAATTTCTGTATCTGCTTCTCTCTTATACTTCTGTGCAATCTTATATATCTTCATTAAGTATTTATTTAACTGAGCTGTGCTTTATTTCCCTCTGGGAGTCGACTACTGTTCTTAGGGAGTCGACTACCAGAAGAGTTTTATCTCTGACTTGTTTTGAAGATTAATTAAGTTAATTAAGAACCAAGCGTAGATCACTCTACTTGGTTTCTTAGGCAACATTAGAAGGGTTTTAATTAACGATCAGAAAAGATTTATTATTTGAACAACACTATTCAACCCTCCTTCTAGTATTGTTTGCCATCCACAAGATCCAACAACATGCTGTATGGTGCACAGATGAACTTAGATGATTCAACATGGATTGAGAATGCAATTTATAACAACATTTATGTTGAATTTGAAGAGCCTTTGCCAAATAAAGTTGAAGATGATCACTCGATCAACGCATCGGTCATGCAAAATACTCATGAAAGAAATGGATGTGTCAGAAATTCATAGCGAGATCGGAGTGTTCAATGTCGGTGATATGTATGAGACAAAGACATAATTGATTTACAAAATTAAAAAATGAAGCATCAAGCACAATGTTTCATTCCGACCGAGAACATAACATGCTATTCTGTTGTTATTTGTGCCTTAAACAAACACGTGAATTCTGAAATTAGAGAAGATGCCAGTATGGATTGTTTGCGGCAGATACATACAACAGTTGGGAAAAGAACAAATGGACTGTTCAAGCCAACAAAAGTCGATGTAGCATACACTTTGTAATTATTCTACATTGAATAATGGTCTTAACAGACTTTTGTTATCTTGAACCGTCATCGGTTCTTTTCGCAACTATGCCTGTGTCCATCACACATACTTCTTACTGGCCTAACCTCTAGTTTCAGGATTCAACCAATGGGTGGCACATGCTTATTTCCTATAATTATAGATTGAATTGGTGAGGCGAGTAAGGTTATGGAGTTGTTACGCGCACATACTGTTTTGCTCAGCACGCACAACCAATATTCACAAGTTTGCCAATCAAAATTTAACCATATTTTACCCTTAGCGTGCACAACCACTGTGGATTCGATCGGAGAGGGCGACAAAGGCGTCGGCGGTCTGCAAACCACCACCGGAGATTCGATCGAGTGACTTGGGCTTTCACTCATTGCCGTACATGTCATACCACCGGACATGGACATAAGATCGATATCCGCCGGACATGGGATCGATTCGATCCATCGAAGATGATGACGCCAGATGGAGGAGGCCTCCATTGGAGATCGATTCGATCCATCGAAGATGATGACACGGGCGACGAAGATGATGATGCCGGATGGAGGAGGCGTCCACTAGAGATGATGAACTCGGATGGAGGAGGCATCCACTGGAGATCGATTCGATCCATCGGAGATGATGACACAGGCGAGGCCTCCACTGGAGATGATGGAGGAGGTGGACGAGGGCGGTGGAGATGATGACGCCGGATCTTGCTCGCGCGCTCTCTCCACTTTCCCCTCACCGACGACGAGATCCGGTAGCGGTTGTGCGCGCTAAGCAAAACCACACGTAAGTGATAGCCGTTGTGCGCGCTGAGCAAAATCTACATCAGTCGTGGGCTTTTACTCACCGTGCACAACTGATGATATTTTCGCAAGTAAGCACTTCTGAGTGACAAACTTATAAATAAAATGAATGTCGGTTGTGCTAGAGAGTAAATAAAATGAATGTCGTGGAAACTCCCGTAAAGTTATCTTTGCTCGAGCCAAGCTAGTTGAGGTGGCGCGTGAGTGCGTGCGTGGTATGAAAGAGAGGTACGTTATCCGTCGGACATGGGATCGATTCGATTCATCAAAGATGATGACGCTAGATGGAGGAGGCCTCCGCTGGAGATCGATTCGATACATCGGAGATGATGACACGGGCGACGAAGATGATGATGCCGGATAGAAGAGGCGTCCACTAGAGATGACGACCCCAGATGGAGGAGGCCTCCACTAGAGATCGATTCGATCCATCGGAGATGATGACACTGGCGAGGCCTCCACTGGAGATGATGGAGGAGGTGGACGAGGACGGTGGATATGACGACGACAGATCTTGATCGCGCGCCCCCGCGCGCGCTCTCTACTTTCCCTACATCGACGACGAGATCCGGTAACGGTTGTGCACGCTGAGCAAAACCACACGTAAGTGATAGCCATTGTGCACGCCGAGCAAAATCTCCATCGGCCGTGAGCTTTTACTCACCGCACACAGTCGGTAGTATTTTCGCAAGTAAGCAATTCTGAGTGACGAACTTGTACATAAAACGAATGTCGATTGTGCGGAAGAGTAAAACGGTAAGTGCGCGTAGCAACTCCCTCAAAGTTATCTTTGCTAGCCAAGCTAGTTGAGGTGGCGCGTGAGCGCGTGCGTGGTATGAAAGAGAGTTACGTTATCCGCTCATCTGCCTTTTGTTTCTCCTTCCAGATCGTTCTTTTTTACCCTTTTTTTGTTTTATTGGCTGCAGGTTTTTTTTGTTTGCTAGGAATGCAAAGAGAAGCGAGAGAGAAGGGGACTGGCTGGAGGCGGCGGAGGGTTTGATGAGTTTGTGAATGAGATAAGATGCTGAAATTAAATCGATGATTAGGGAAAAAGAAATAAAAACGAGCTGAGGTACGAAAATTTTATCTCAAATCCACCACATTATCCTTCATTACAGTTACATTACATTGCGTTGCTAAATGACGACACACAATCCTTGCATACATTTCTGTCTAGGGTTTCAATTCGCGCCACAATGATAATAACATCATCGAAAACTCGGTGGTTGAGTTTCTTGATTTCTTCTTATTTTGTTTGATTTGATTTTCTCATATACTGCTCTCTTTAATTAATCAGATAATAGAATGCTGCTGGCATCTTCAACATTATCATCGTTATCCTTTGGGAAGAATATCGTCTTGTGAGCCCTCGCGGATTCATCTAGGATTTGAAAATCGAAAATCGAAACATGTGTCCTCCCTTCATTCATGTACCTAATGAGCAGCAGTTACTCTGGGAGCAATCTTCTATTCTGTACAAACAACATCAGCAGGACTCAAACTAGTATTAGCAGTATGTCCCACTTTGCTTCTGCTTCTGTTTCTGCTACTGATTTCCAGAGGAGGCATCTTCTCCTTCGATTGGTCCCAAACGCCAAGAAAAGCAAGAAGAAGAGACCATGGTGGTATAACTTCTTTAGAGACGATGACGATGAGATATGGTCTGGATGGAAGGCAGATGATGTGCTTGAGGAAATTTTTGATGGACAAGAAGACAAAGAAGGAGGAGAAACATCAGAGTCTGAAAAATTTGAATCTTGGAAGGGGAGGGCAGATGCAATCTCGGAGCTGCGAGAAGCACAAGATGATGCAAGAAATGCAGAGGGCCGCCAATGGGAAGATTGGCTTGGAGAAGTTTCTTCTAATACCACCACATCAGCATCATCATCATGGGATGACCAATACTGGGGCAAACAAGGGGAGCGGTCAACCGGCATCTCTGATGACGACGGTGATCCGTATGGACTAATGCGTGACAACAGCTTGGCTGGATCTATTATAGCCGGAGAGGATGATGCCGATGATGAGTTTCTGTTTGAGGATAGAGTTTTTCGGTATGCTTCCACAAGCTCGGTATGTGAATTCCACAAGTTCCCCTGGCTCAATCTCATTCGCTCACTCTGTAGATACTAGATGGCCAGTTTCATCTGCTGCACATCAAAATGATTAATTTGTACTTTGATCTTGTGGGTAATGCTCATACTTAAATAATCTCTATCTCTTTTGATCTAAGATGCATTTTCAGGTTGTTCATGAAGCATAATTTGTGTCAATTACAAGTCCTGAAGCTCACCACCAGATCATATTTTTTTAAAGCATTGCACATGCATTATTTTGGGCGGGCAATAGGATATTGTAATGACACCAAGGACTTTCATGGCCACTTTGTTTCCAAGCCATTTTTTATGCGTGGGAATGTGTGGGTTTGATAAACATGTTTATGGTGTCATTTGCAAATCTAGATTCATGCAACGAACGAAGAGTGTTAGAATCATTGATGCGCAAAACACACGTTATTAGGATAGATGCTGAAGCCTACTTGTGCAAACAAAGCTTCATATTGGTTTCTGCATCATGTTATTGATGCGATCTTCACCAAGAAATAGCATAAAGGAAGAATTTTTATAGTGGAAAGATGAGAAAGATGAGAAAGATGAGAAAGATGAGATTTTTATTTATTAAAATGAGAATACAATGATAAATTTGGCCATGTTTGAGAGATGGACCACTCTCCTAGCTTTGATTCGAGACAAAGCCTAACTCTCCCACTCGATCTCTCGGATCTAACAAATTATTCTCCAAACTCCACATACCCCCTCCCTCTCATCTACACCTTTATTTATAATAAAACCCTTACTAATTACACTTCTTATTTAACAATTACCAAATAGAACCATAACATTATTCTCCTATTAAACTATTACCATATAAGAACCCTAAAATTACTCCACTTTAAATGGCATGATTCTACATTAAATGTCATTATTCTCTCATTACTTCATTGCCAAATAAATCTGTGTCCCCATTCGACGCACTGTCCGCATTCGATGCACTGTCAACGCACGCCGAACCCCCATCTGCATCATTACTCCACCCCCGAAAAACCACATTGTCCTCAAGATGGTGCATTCAGCCCATGGGTCGTGCTACTCCGAATGAGCGTGCTTGTTTCCTACAGGGTCAAAAGGCCACCTGAGGTCCTTGTCATCTTCTGCGAAGTCCAGATGGATGCCACCGTGATCATCGAACTCAACAGAAGATCGGTCGTGCCCAAAACATTGCATTTGAGACCCAGCAAGACCCCCAGCTGCAAAATGAGGCATGTGGGCCCAGTGGAAAATTGCCCGGTGGGTCTCAAGGCGGCTTGCCCGAAGCCAGGCGGCCTTCCTGCGGGCACCCGAAGCCGGGCGGCCCTCATTCGGGTCGTCCAAGGCCGGATGGTCCTTAGGTTGGCCGATTGTGTGGACATTGGCCTTCGTTGACGTCGGATATGCACTGATTGCCCTTCAGATTTGTACAGCTGTTCACATTCTTCTTCAGATATGAGCTTTGTAATCTTCAAATCTTGGTTTTTGGGCTTCTTCTCGAATTGCTCTTTACCTCTTGGATGCAGATCTGCCAGCAAGATGACGTCTTTTACGCCTTTTTAGATCAAAGGCAGTGCCTTTTACACTGGATCTGGATCAGAGTTGACGACGAAACCCAGATCTGAGTCGATGTTTTCGTTCTTCTCATGTTCTTCTTTCTCTACCTCATTCTCAGAGAAGTACTCATGAGACTTCATCAAATCGGAGTCCGCAGCTTCATCAAGACCCAATGATCTAAAAGCTTGCTCCTGGTAAAAGAAGACAAAAAAATTTCTCTGATCATAATCCAAGATTTCTGATCCCTAATCTATGCATGTCCAATAGAGTCCAATCATCAGGTAACAACCCATCAAACTGGCTAAACAATACAAGGGATGAGCTTTCCCCTTGGCTGAGGAAATGCAATCGTAATAAGATTTAGCAATTTCGTATTGGCTAGTTGCATCATGAAATCTTCCATATCCCGAGCTCTTTGTAGCATTTCATTAAACACTCGGCGAGCTTCCATCATGGCCGTAAAATCATCGCGCTTTGATACCAATTGATGCAATCTTCACCAAGAAATAGCATAAAGGAAGAATTTTTATAGTTGAAAGATGAGAAAGATGAGATTTTATTTATTGAAATGAGAATACAAAGATAAATTTGACCACGTTTGAGAGGTGGATCATTCTCCTAGCTTTGATTCAAGACAAAGCCCAACTCTCCAACTCGATCTCTCGGATCTAACAAATTCTTCTCCAAACTCCAGATACCCCCTCCCTCTCATCTACACCTTTATTTATATAATACAACCCTTACTAATTACCCTTCTTATTTAACAATTATCCAATAGAACCTTAACATTGTTCTCCTATTAAACTATTACCATATAAGAACCCTAAAATACTCCACTTTAAATGGCATGATTCTCCGTTAAATGGCATTATTCTCTCATTACTTCGTTGCCAAATAAATCCGTGTCCCCATTCGACGCACTATCTGCATTCGATGCACCGTCCACGTACGCCGAACCCCTATCTGCATCAGTTATTCACGATGTACTGCGTGCTAGGGAATCTACATCCAATGAGTGAAGTGTATGTTCTTACTTCCCTTGGGGGTCAATATTTCCTGGGCAGTTCTTGGGGGTTTTGGTAGCAAGTTGCAGATAAATAGCATTCTTTTCGGATGCTTTTGATCTTTTGGTCCATGACCAAGACCTTCATATACTCTCAAATCAGAAGGATGGTCTTTGAAAACCACAGAATTGCAGACAAGTGAAGGAAAGAAGAGAAATTGTCTGAATTTCTCATGTGATCTTCCAGGCCGGGGTGGAACTATGTGGAAGTTGCCCTGGACAGCTGCCCATGGCAACAAAAATAAAAGAAGGTTATTATTAGTATTAGCACCATTTCTTTATAACCAAATGGTTAAGGCATTGGTGTGTTGGACGAAAGGTGCTGGGTTCGATCCCCAGCGAAGACACTTTTCATTTCTAACATGTTTTACATACAATAATCATTTCTAACATGTTTTACATACAATAATCATAAATACTTGTAAGAAAAAATCTTTTGTATTATCATCATTTCTTTTCTTTCTATATCATTATTTCTTTGTAGCCCAATGGCTAATGCATTGGTATATGTGATCGTTTAGGTGAAGATGTTTTTATTATATATATATATATATTGTTACATACAATAATTATGTATTTACCATTAAAATTTTTTTGTTCATTAGATTAGATTTTGATTCCTATACTAATACAACACGTAGGGAACATGTAGGGACAGAACTGTGTACAACTTGTCCTGGGCAGCTCATGGCAAGAATTTTTTTATTATTATGTATAATCACCATCTCTCTCTGACTTTCTCCTCTCTCTTTCATTACCTCTCACTTTTCTAACTCTTTTTCTCTCTAACTCTATCTCTTCTCTATCTCTAAATTAATGTAAAAAAATCTATATCAATTATTATTTCCATATGCTTTAATGTGTGTATGTATTAATGCAAAAAAAAAATCTTCAATTATTATTTTGTTTATCAAATATTATTTTCATAGGCATGCACGTATCTATGTATGATACTATTTTGTCAACTTAAATAGACATTTTATATGTTATATATATAATTTTTTGAATATATGTATAATTTTATAGGTATTATCAATAATTAATTAAAGCAGGTTAGCGTTTAATTTTTTTTGTTTTGGTATTTTTTAAAAATATTCTTTACATCATCTTTATTTTCGCTCAGGGCAAAAAAAATTCCTAGCTGCGCCACTGCTTCCAAGATGTCACTTTCAAAACTTAAAACTCTTGTATGAAATAAAGATATGTTAACGTCTCGATCTTGATCTTGGTGCTATTTCTTCAAAGACTATTAGTTGCAGATGTTGAGGCTAATCCGACCCATATACTGTTGTTATTTCATCTTATGTTTAATGAATCCATCCTTGAGTTCTCTGCAAGAGTTCCCATGCACTTAAGCTTTAATATATTAATATCCACTATTTGTAATATAAAGGCACTATAGTTATCTTATTAGATGAAATATGACATAGACTTGCATTGGGGGGTATTGTTGGCATTCACAAGTAGCTTAGCTGCATGCAGAAACCGGCAAACCGCCTCACTCTATGCTCCTTAAAGATTTCTATTATATGCAATAATGTCAAAAAATAACATGAAAATATGAGTTGAATAAGATGCTAGAACAAGTCTTCTCTGTGCTATTTGTGCCATTTATCTCTGGCATAATTGGTACCTCAGATGCTTAGTTTTGACAGTCTATATGTCATTATGTATGCATGTGATTATCCTAATCCTATCTTTCATTCTTACACCTATAACTTTTAAATATTATGATTTAATCCACATTTTCTAATGGATGTTAAGAGTGTAAGTAGTGATGCTGCTTATGGAATAAAAATTGAAACATCCCATCATGATCAGGAAAACCAATGCATATTCTATGTAAGCCGATGTATTGTAGTTCAAATGCATTCAGTTCTACATGAAACAACTTGTCTTGTTCCACCAGATAATATAACTTGATTGTGGTTGAACATTGCAATGCAATGGGTCAAAGCATATGCCGAGTTTCTAATTAGACACTTCAAAATGATTATATCATGCTTATAATATTATTTATCTACCAGTCATTTGTTAATAGTGTTATATGTGATCAAATATAGCATTTGCCTCCTCTATAGTATATTTCCACCCCCCTCCTGCACTTCATGTTTATATATTTCTTTCACAAGTTTTAGAGGCATACATTTGTGCATATATAATTCATTTTATACGAGAAAGTCATGATCTTTATTCCTTGCTTTTAGTTCGCTAACAGAATAAACTATTTCTTTCAGGCTAAGTTTATTGCTACATTGGTCCTCATTCCTTGGGTATTGGACTTTTTGGTTCATGACTACATTCTCATGCCTTTTCTAGACAGGTACTTTTATATGCTTTTTTGACTTAACTTTTATGTGCACCATTTTGTACCTGGTGCTTGATATAGAGTTGTTAACTTGCTACCCATAGCTAATCGCATTTCGATGTGACTCAAAGATTGGAAGATGGTGAATCCTGTGATGTTAAAAAGCAAATTTTCCGGCTGCATATGCATATATAAGAGAAAATCACTTTTGCATCCCCACATTCTGCCAAATTGTAACAAAAAATATATACAAAGACATCATATATTTTGGCGTTGCACATTTATTATGCACCTGCATATGCTAGCGAATGTTTAAAATTTGAGTTGATGCTTGTGTTACATATGAAGTAAATGGGAGCTAGTGTGTCCCTCTAGCCAAGTGGCTAGAGTAACACTAATGTTTTGCACGTGTTTGGTTATTTTTTTTGATAACCGAAGCTTTTCATGATGATCTACACATGTTAAAATCTCAACACGTTAAAAAACAAGTGAACCTTAGGCTATTTCAGTTTTAGTGAAACTGTTAAATTTTTAGCAATTCAATCAACAAGCAAAGTCTTAGCCTCTAAGGTTCACTAGGGCTGTGATATAATTGGATTTTAGCATGCGTGGATCATATGAGAAGCTTCAATTATAGAAAAATAGCTAGGGACATGCAAAACATTAGCATCACTCTGGCCACTTGGCTAAAGGGACACGCTAGTCCCCATTTGCTATATATGTATTATACATTTGAGGCCTTTGTCTTACGTGGTGGAGTTTGTCCCATGTGGTAATGTCACATCGCCACATGAGATGCCACATCACACCCCCGATCCAAAAACCACCCAAAAACCCAAAAACACACACTCCATACACAAACCTCAAGCTCAAACAACTCCAAAAAAACAAACCCAACTTCACACCACCCATCAAAAAATCCCAAAAACGCCCAGACGGTACCCACATTCACACCCACTCTTTTCATTTGAACAAGTTTGGGTCCCCCGTCCTAATTGTTTGGGGTTTTCTTGGGTGCTTGTGCACTTTGTGCACGTGTTATTGCTAGTGTGTGTAGAGCAAAAGGAAACATAATTGCGATATGAAACGTTGGGATTGATAATTTGATAGATCCGGTCGGCCCACCCAATAGGGGGACATTTTGAGCGTTTTAGTTTATTTTATTAGTATAGGGGTAGTTGAGTAATTAGCTATTTTTCTGAACTTATATTAGAGGGGGGCTAGCCGGCTCTAGTTAGGCTTGATTTTGATATTGTGTGGGAGATCTCTTAGGAGAGTGTGGACGTCCTCGCTTATTGGCGTCTTGGAAGGGTGGTTGCCCCTTTAATTCTAGCCAAATTATCCTTTTTATTTCTAGTTTTATCAATTTATTTTCAGATTTGCGTGAGTTCTTATCAATTTGGTATCAGAGCACGTAACGATCCATGTCGGCTTAGACAATATCACAAGACAAGATCGAGCCTTTGGAGACGAAATTTACTAGCGAGATCGACGGGATAAAGAAATTATTGGCGGAAAACGATGAATCCATGGCACAGTTGACGGCTTCCGTCGAAAAATTGACGGCGAGGCAAGAGAAGCAAGAGGAGCAATTCGCGCAATTGATTTTTCAATTGACAGCCAACGTGAAAAAGAGGGAAAGGGCGACCGAAATCCAAAATCAGTGATAAAGGCGCCACTTTTAGACAAGGAGAAGGAAAAGATGGAGCTTTTTGATGCGGAAACCGTCCATGTGGAGTACGACGAGGAGGAAGATGGCGAGCTATGGGTGGAAGACTATCACGAAAGGATCCATCGAAGAGCAGAGGAGAGCCGCCGCCCCCTACATCAATCGGGAGGGGCGACCGAGCCCAGAATTGGGTGAGGGCAGCTGCCCCGCCCCGCCCCGACAGAGCTCCGACAGAGTAGACCGACCCCGCTGAACCCTCAGGGGGGCCCGCCGGCCTGCCGGCAGCCTCAGCAAGGGCCACCGGGGGTTCGACAGGCTGCGACGAGTTCAGCAGCCCCTGGCAACCGCCAGGGGGGTTCCATGGACGCGGCGAACCTCAGACCGCTGTTTTTCGGGCTTCTTTGACACATACAGACCATGAGGAGCACTTCCCGTCGTACAACGACTATCCAGGGCATGCATACGGCGATGGATTTCACTACGGGGATGAATGAGGAGGCAGATACTATGACGATGTGGGAGGAGGTGCATACAGTGGAGGTGTTGATGGAGGGGGTTATGGGGGACGTGGTGAAGGACCCCGAGGGGGTTATGGATATCACGATCGGGGGCCACCAGGAGTATATGAGATACGACAGGAGAGATGTCAGCACTAACATTAGCTTAGATATGGCGGTGGGCGGGGGATCAGGGATTCAATATGGACAGATTGCGGAAGTTGAAGATGCCTATAATCGATGGGGTGGATCCGGTGTCATGGATCTATAGAGTAGAGAGATTTTTTAAAATCTCTCGCATGACCGAGGAGCAGAAGCTGGAGGCAGCATGTATTTGTCTGGAGGCAGCGTGTATTTGTCTGGATGTGAAGGCCTCGCGTGGTTTCAGTGGAAGGATGCGAGTCGTCCTTTTCGCTCATGGGAGGAGATCAGGGACCAGATGGTGGAGAGATTCAGAGATCCCCATCTGGGGAATGTGAGGGAGCAGCTGCTTTCACTCCGACAGGAGGGCACAGTGTGGGATTATCTAGAGAGTTTTGAGGCCCTATTAGGACATGTGTACAGGGTGTCTGATGAGACGATGGAGAGCACCTTCATGAAGGGGCTGAAGTCCACGATTCGAGCAGCGGTTCGCATGCAGAAGCCTCAGAGCCTGATGGAGGCCATGAAGTATGCTCAGATGACGGAGGATTGGTAGTTGGAGGAGAGACATGTGAGAGGTGGTTGGAGTGGATCGGTTTCTCACAGTGTTCCGACCACGACAGGAGAACAGAAGGCTATAGGAGCAGATCAAGCGAGTATTGAGAAGACGGGAAAGCAGAGCAGTGCACCGCCATCTGGGGGTCAATTCAGGAGGATGACTGGAAAGGCCTCTGTTTTAGATGCGATGAGCGGTTCACCCTAGGACACCACTGTGGGGTGCGCAAGTTGCAAGTGCTGATAGCCATGAAAGACGAGGAGGATGACATGGGGATGAAGAGGTCGGAATGGACGGTGACTCCCACTTGGAGTAGGAACGACAGAAACTTCATGCAACAGCTTGAGGACAATGTGGATTTTCGGGGGCAGAGTAATGATAGATCCGGCCGGCCCACCTAATAGGGGGACATTTTGAGTGTTTTAGTTATTTTATTAGTATATGGGTAGTTGAGTAATTAGCTATTTTTCTGAACTTATATTAGAGGGAGGGGGCTAGCCGTCCCTAGTTAGGCTTGATTTTGATATTGTGTGGGAGATTTCTTAGGAGAGTGCGGACGTCCTCCCTTATTGGCGTCTTGGGAGGGTAGTTGCCCTTTTAATTGAAGCCAAATTAACCTTTTTATTTCTAGTTTTATCAATTCATTTTCAGATTTGCGTGAGTTCCTATCATAATCCCAAAAGAAAAATATATTTCTTAGAATCATGTAAAGCTCCCATGTAAGAAGAATTCTCTCCAAAAGAATTTTGAGGTAGGAGAGTCTTACAAGGAAAATGAATCCATCAATACTATTGAGAAATACTCGAAGAAATGAAAATGTGACATTATGCTTAAAATACAGGATTATTCTATAAAGCATACTGCTCCCATAAAAGAAAAATATAATGGAAACATACCCGTTGATTAGATTTCTTATGGAGAGCTATTTAAAAGAGTTAATACCATTGGCCTTAGACTATACAATGACGTCAAGATCAAAGGACAAATGAAAAATCAAAAGCTCTTAGGAAGAAAGGAATTGGGAGAACTTGATGATCCAAGGAGCGCGCGCACACACACACATATTCACCTTGCCTCCTCTTCCTCAACTAAAATATCCATAGTCATTTTTACTTGCAAGTCATTTAGTGTTACTTTATTTGCTACTAATGGTCCTCTATACTCATTTCTCATTTCATTTCCATGCATTTCATGAGTCTTTAGGTCTTTTGATTGGTTCTGTATTGATTCCGCACTTGTCTTTTCTTTTCCTTATTTTTTTCTGTGTTTCATGATTTCTCTATTTTTTGATCATTCGTTTTCCACCTCCACCACTTCCCCCATTAATTTTCCAAATTTTATATGTGCCATGTATGCGTTATAAGGAGTATGTGCCAGCGTATCCCATATTTCACCCAAAGTGCATCATGCAACAGCAGATGTCAATCATCACATCACAATTTAAGATGGTGTAAAATGTACAAGAAAATGTTAAGTGTCAAGCACTTTATGATGCATATCATAAGATAATCAGCATCTACAAAATTTTACTTTTCAGATATTATGATCAAATGAATGGTCTGGGCTACAGTAATATGCAACATTTGGGACGAAATGTTGCCTTCCAACACTATTGGGTGTAGAAATAAGTCATTGAATATTTTATAGTCAGCACAAATATCACAGCTTTCACTTCGTCATGTCAGATATTCACATTTGCTTCTGATTGGAAAAACAAGTCATGAATATTTTATAGTCATTAATATTTTATAGACATGAAAATATACCATATCTTTTATGCAATACGTTTTTCTCCCTGCATTTCAGATGAATGCCTGCATTTATCATCTTAAGTGTTGCTTCCCAAGGATCTTCCAGGGGGCGTGCCCATTATTGTACCAACCTTAGCCCCTGCCTCACTCCATCCCCACCCACCCAAAAATAACTATAAATAAATAAAAAAATACACCCATCAACCCAATGATTCCTCCCAAAATGCTAGCTTGCTTCTGCGTTGGAATTATTTATACCATACTCGTGTTGCAACAACACCATATGTCTATATGCTTATATGTTTGTTCTCTGCTTTTGCATCAGAAGCGGGTTTGCTTCAGTAAGGTTGGTTATATGTGGTTACATGCTTATACAAGCAGAAAGCACATGGTTAGTGGTAAATCAGAATAGCTTTGCGAAAATCGTGTATCCATAATTGCATTCTTAACATATTATGGCTATGAAACGGAATTACATTCATTGACATCTTGCTAATTTTGATATCTAACATCTGTTTGGCAAAGAAAACGTTTTTAGACTTCCATTTCTATGAACTATTCCTTCTTCACTGATTGTCTATGTTGCTGTTTCTGAAAGCAGAAGTACCAATACGGCAATGCCTATTATCAGACTCAACTTCTGATTAATGTAAATGTCTTATTATTGTATATATGATCTTTTAATCTGGTCCTTGTATATTCAAATGGTTTGTTTTTGTGCTACTAGGTATGTAAAAATGGTGCCACTTGCTGCAGAGATACTTGATGTGAGAAGACATCAAAAGCTGGAGATGGTGAAAGCTTTAAGAGTTGAGAGAGGAAGATTTCGGTTAGAAGTGGAGATTGGTAAATCTCCTCCACTTTCTGACGAAGAGGTCTGGTTAGAGTTGCGTCACAAAGCGTAAGATGGATGTTTTACTTGATGCATATTCCTTATCTAGTTGTTTCAATAAATATCTGTTGGATAATTGGTGACATTTAATTTCACAAGCTCTTAATATTTTTGTAATTCAGAATTTTACAATAATGCACAATAACAACCTGACACTCATTAACAGCTTGACATTGCAAAGTGTATGAAAAATGTTGTCAGTTGTTTTTACCTAATAACTGCTTAGATGAAGGTGTTGCTGACTTAAAGAAAGGTACATTTTCCCTTGCATTTAAAAGTTATTTGGTAATGTAATGACATTATACTGCTAGAAATAACTTTTTACAAGTAGTAAAGAGAACAATGCTTTAGCTTTATTCTGTCAAAAAAGAAGAAGCAGGAAACACATCTGTGCTTCAAAATTTGAAGCATACGCCTCGACTACCATAACGATTTCTATAGGCCATTTATTTTCAGACTCTTTATGCTTATTTTTATATTGACAGATTAACAGTAAAGGGCAAGATGTCATACAACACAATATTTGTCTACAGTTCATGAAAAGAACTTGTATGTGTACTCCATGGGGCTCTGGATGATGACCTCTAACTGTCAACAATCATGGGGACCTAATTTCTTCTTTGCAAGAGGACGTTAGTTTTAAGATCATGTGTTATAGTATTTCTTCTCCCTAATGTCACATTACCCGAACTTTTTGAGTATTTATCTTCATTATCATTTGTGGAGAATTAAATGGTATTAGTTAAAACTTTAGGGTGTTAAGTCAAAGTGTCTTAGCCAGTTGCACATCATACCTATTTTTGCAGACAACTGATAAAAAGCTTGACATAAAGATTATACCTTTAAAATGAAAGCTGAACTAAAGAAAAATATATCTCAGCATGTGGGGCGGATATCATCGAAACATCTGAAGAGTGAGATCAATTTCTCAAAAAAAGTAATGTAGATTCCAAGGGATGTACCATTTCAATTACATGTTGCACATAAACGTGATTTTTTGGTAGAAGTTTGGTGCCGCAATGATTCTGGTGAAATGGAGAACTTGTGATGAGGAATTTTAAAAAAATACACAGTAGGGATAAAATTATCAGTTTCCATGTGTACATGACATTTTGATTCCATGATTACTTCTTGCGACATATGGAACAATGTAATTATTTTATTCCTAATACTATCTCCATAATTTAGGTTATTTTTAAATAACTTATATTGCAATGCAAAGCTACACAATCTTCACATGATACCGATATGCAGTACAGTTGCCCCAAAATCATGCATGAGATTATTATATCACATACTAATTAGTGGTTTATATAATTTTCGAATCATTTGTTCAAGATAATCATTGTTTGAGTTATTCGCAAAATTAAAATTTAGACATTATATAACATAAATAATTTTATTTTCCACCTTATACCGCCGTATTCCCCCCTTTGACTTGTGATAGACACATGAAAGTGTTGTAATGAGATAATATACCATTGTAATGCCTTGCAGGATTTGGATGTTCAATACGGAACTCATTGATTATTGTCTGATCTCTTACAATCAAAGGAGTTGTTTTATCCATTGCAAGAATTTTGTTCAATAGGATCCATAACAATTATCATAGATCAATTCTGGTTATACTTTATTCTGATTTGTGTCCTCTAGTACCATTATTTCTCAACTCACATAGTTGGCACATGAAACACTGGAAAGCTTTATTGATAGTTTGTTGCTAAAGCATTTTAAAAATATATTTAGATCAATTTATCTTTTTAACAATTATTTTATTGCTGCTGTGTGTAGCATTTAAACAAAGTCACAAATTTACCAGTTAATTCCATTTCTTCCAAATATTACTAAATCTTGGTATAACCATCATGTTTGCCGTTCAACCTTCTGGTTATTGTTCTTGCATTTACTATAATCTCCTGTGTTTTATCAGGATAGAGCTAAGAGATGAGTTGAGGTTAGAGAACCGAAGAACCTTTGCAAATATATGGTCGGATATGATTTATGGGATTTCATTATTCATTCTTATTTATTCAAATAAAAGCAAAGTGAGTTTGCCTCTTTAATGTCCTGCTAATCATTTTCGCTCTTCATTTGTAGAAGTTTTAATCACGACCCATAAAGTGTATCTTTTTATTTAAGGCGCTTCTTTATGTCAGACTCGTAACTATAAAAATTATTCATTGTTCCTTTGGTGTTTTCTTGCCTCACAATACGTTGCAAAATCAGATGCATTCTCGTGCCAATGATCTATCTGCAGTTTACTCGTTAAATGTTAGTGCAACTAGTGTTGGCCGCCTGCTTTGCTTCTTTGCCACTTAGTTGTCTTACTTTTGGAGCCGATATTCACTTTTTCCTTTTTGTCCTATAAAAGTTGTCTTTTGGTTGCAAACAGGATTGCCGAAAATTCACATTTTCGTAAACTCAAAATAAGGTGCCCGATTGATTGGAGTTCAAGCTTGCTTATTGTGGATCCACATCTATTTGCCCTTTATCTAGAGAATGGTTAATAGATTCTCTCTTTATGTTCACCATTCCTTATTATTGCATTTATTCCTACCAGCACACTTAGATCGTTATATCATAACTGTCATAATTTGCTAACATTTAAAGTATAACGAAAAGGGTTAAGCAGCTGTGGCATATCCACAAAAGGTCCTGTCTTACGCTAATCAGTTATTAAGAAAATTGAGATACTAAACACGATGGAGGAGAATGAGAGGTCTATACTTTGTTTCTGGTGGAGCCATAGTGGCAACAACCTTACATCAGAAAGCACCCCATGTATTATAAGATATGTCTGTATTACTTTTTACAGCAACAATGACAATGAGAAAGGTTGGTTCCAAACTTTTGGGTTGACCACATGAACTGGTGAAGCCTTTCCTCCATTCAGCCTTATTAAGCGCCAGCCCCTTTGTTAAATTGACTCATCATTCTTGTTTCATCTCAATCCAAATCCATTTGGCCTACCCTAGTCATATATGTACTTTTATTTCATACACAATGTACATGCACCATGCCAATCAATTCTCTCTCATTTTGTCCTTGACTGGTGTTACTTACTATGTTTTCTCATGTGTCACTCATTTTTTATTTTTAGCGCAGTGCCTGTCATACATCTCAACATTCCCAGTTTGGTGACATTATGCAAGACATTTGCTTCCTAATTGACCAAACTTCTGGCTACAACTGTACTCGGTTGTTTAGCCACCATCACCATCAAATCATATTCCCATGAAAATGGTGTTCGTTATGGAGCACAATACGCTGTTAAAGATTTGACAGACTTTTACATGCTGTTGTCAACATGATGTCAACAGTCTAAATAAGCACCAGACATAGTGAAGAAAAATTACAAACAAAAGAAGGCATTTAAAAGGCTGATATACTGGCATGAAATCCTGCATCATCGCTAAGCAGTTTAAGAAAATCAGAATCTGAAGTTGATTGAGCTAGAAGATGTCCCTTCTGATAATGACATACCACCCAAGGAGAGAAAGCACATCCATGAGCTTGTTTGCTTGGCCATTTTATTAAAAAAAATATGGTCCACTTCACGTGTACTCCTTGATCATCGATGCACATTTCAGCTTTAGCCTTATTGCTTTGAATTAATTAGTAACACCCTTCTCAATGAGCCATAATCATCAATTGTTGATCATAAGTAGAAACAATGATGGTTCTTGGGTGTTACGTTTGTGGAAGTTGGCTCGATTCGGCGCTGAAGGAGCATTAGTCGTACAGACAAGTTATCTTGTGCAGAGATAACTCGACTGTGCTCGGGTTCGTCCTATCTGACTCTGCAGAAGTCAGGCATGAGTATGCTGAGCATTTGGTCTTCTAAAGCACAGTTGGTCGATTGGTTGTCAGCTTGGGTCTGATGGTCGATCGATCGACATTGGGTCGTTCGGTCGTAACTCGGTTGAAGTCCGTGTTCAGTCGATTGGTCGTAGCGGTGGCTCGGCTCGTTGGTTGATATCTCATATGCTTGGCTCGACACTTCGGTCGTTCGAAACAGAAAGAAGATCGCTCAGTCGAAGGGAGCACATTGGGATGCGGCCCACTAGGATGCGACAGAGGCCCACTAGGGTGCATCACATTAATTGCGTAGAGCTGTGATTGGATAAAGATGTCGTTAAAGGCGGGATCCGTATCTTCTGGAATTCCTAGCCAATGATGACACCTATTGTAACTTAGGGTTATAAATATGAGGTTTTAGGTTAGGGTTTCGTGTAGGACATTGTTGGAGTGAATTTGAGCCGCCATTGTGAGAGTTAACTTTGAGAGATTGTATTATGAGCTTTTGGAGAGATCTTGTGTGCTTCTTCGCTTGTGAGAAGAAGATTTGGTTTGTTCTCTTATGCTGTAATAAAGCTTATCGGTGGTCCCCTCTTGGCCGGTCCACGACCTAAAAGCAATTCTCATAGTGCTCTATTGGTTGTTGTTTGTTTGCTCCTCTTTGTTCCGAGGTTCTTAGGCGATCTGTGCTTCTGCGTTTGCGCACAATAAATTGGTATCAAAGCTTGACGGTTCTGGAAATCAACGGAGGAGACGAAGATGAGCAGTGGTGGCGATGACAATTCCTCAAAGGCATTGACTTCTGGGTCACATGCTCCAGTTGATCAGACTATCGTGTCCAACACGAAGTTCGAAATCGTGAAGTTTGATGGGAGAATCAACTTCAGTATGGGGATATGTGAATTCATGGATGTCTTGAAACAACTTGGTCAAGACATCACATTAGAAGAGAAGCCGTCGAGCATGTCTGATCAGAAGTGGAGAACTCTGAATCGGATTGCATGTTGGACTATCCGACTGTATTTTTCGAAGGAGAAGAATTACCCATATAAGGAGGAGACAAGTGCAAGCAAGTTCTGTAAGGAGCTCAGCGATAAGTACATGAAGAAGATCATCTAGAACTGATTACACTTGAAGAAGAAGCTTTTCAGGTTGAAGTTAGCCGATGTGGTTTCTATGGAGGAACACCTCGACTACTACAACAATCTTCTTACTGACACGAGGAACGTTGACGTGAAGGTCGACGATGAAGACAAGGCGATGATTCTCCTCAACTCTCTATCCATTGAGTATGAGTACTTGGTGTCGGTTCTTACCTATGTTAAGGAATCGATCATATTTGAAGATGTGTCCAACGCTCTGACGAGCAATGAGTTCTAGAAAAACGACGGGGACACCAACGGCCGAGCTTTGAGCGATGCTCTTACAGTCGTAAGGGGTCGTAGTGGAGAGAAGTGTGGAGATCGAAGGGGTATTTCAGATCCAAGTCCAGAGACAAGACAAGGGACCATTAGCGCAAGGTGACGAGGACCAATGTACTTTTTATAGAGAAAGATGACATTGGGTCAGACTACCAGAAGGCGAAGAAGAAGCATGCCGCAACTGCCAACATTGCGAAGGGCATTGAGGTCGAGGAGTATGTATTGGTCGGTGTTTCGGAGGGCGTGACGTCGGATGGTTGGGTACTCGACTCAGGGTGCTCGTTTCATATGACACCCCATCGAGAGTACTTTACGACCTTCAGGAAAGGTGGTAATTATAGTCTTGCTGGGTGATGACCGAGCTTGCAGCACGACATGCATCAGGACAGTGTGGATGAGGATGAACGACGGTGTTACACGAGACATCGATGAGGTACGATTTGTTCTCGACCTACGGCGTAACCTCATATCACTCGGATCATTCGAAGCCAAGGGCTGTTGAGTGACTGTGGAGAATGGAGCTCTGAGGGTGACCATAGGAGGAATGATCATGATGAAGGGGAAGCGGAAATACAAACTCTATTACTTGGATGGTTCGGTCATAGCTGGCTCAATATCCCTGACTCGTGAGGCGGAGAAGGACGACACATTGTTGTGGCACATGCGCCTAGGGCATGTGGATGAGAAAGCTTTGCAGAAGCTGATCGTTGGAGATCGTCTGACGGGAGCCACGACTGGGAAGATTAAGTTTTGCGAGCATTGTGTGTTTGTGAAGTAAACACTTGCTTCTTTTGGGATGGCCATTCATAATACGAAGGGAGCGCTTGACTATGTACGCACCAACGTATGGGGGCCAAGTAGGACGGCCTCATCGGGAGGGAAACACTACTTTGAGTCATTTATCGACGATTTCTCACGCATAGTGTGGGTGTTTTCGCTGAAGTCGAAGGACCAAGTTCTTAGCACTTTCATCGAGTGGAAGAAGCTGGTCGAAACTCAGACTAGTCGACGAGTCAGTCGTCTCCGAAGTGACAACGATGGGGAGTATAGGTCAGAACTCTACGAGAAGTTTTAGATCGGAAGGGATTCAGAGACACTTCACCGTTAGTGGTGCGCCACATTAGAATAAGGTAGCTGAAAGGATGAATCTAACTTTGCTGGAGAAAGTTCGATGCATGTTGTCAACAACTGACATATCGAAGGAGTTTTGGGCAGAGGCCCTGGCGTACACGATCTACTTGGTTAATCAGCTACCATCTGCTGCATTGGAGGGTCGACCTCCATTGGATGTCTGGTCGGAAAAGCCAGTTTTCGACTATGGATCACTTCGAGTTTGGGGCTGTCCGAGCTACTATGTCGTGAAGGAAGCTAAATTCGATGCTCGAGCCAAGAAAGTCATCTTCTTGAGCTTCAGCAATGGTGTCAATGGATATCGACTATGGTGTCCGACACATAGGAATGTGATCCTGAGCAGAGATGTAACGTTTGATGAGTCGGCGTTACTGAAAAAGGAGCATGAACCAGTGGTTGAGATCGAACAGACACAATTGAAGCAGGTCTACGACAACGTGTCTGAGGCTCCACATCGCTCGATCGACGACTCAGATCGACCCACACCATAAGCTGTAGAAGACGGACATTAGACATATGCTGGTGAAGTTGGTGGTTCAAGCTCAATTGGTGGAGATAACTCGTCTCCAAGGGTCGTTCAGTCAAATGATTACATAGCGGTGTCGAGGCCAAAGCGTGAGATAAGACCTGCAAGATACTCGGAGATGGTCTCATTCGCCTTTCCTGCAGTATGTATCAATGCTCCCACTTCTTTCAGAGAGGTGGATCAATCCGAATACATGGAGCGTTGGAGAAGTGCAATAGACGAAGAGATGGAATCACTGGCGAAGAACGACACATAGGATCTCGTGGAGCTTTCGAAGGGCAAGAAAACAATTAGATGTAAGTGGGTCTACACCAAGAAGGATGTGGTCGAATTAGGAGATGTTCACTACAAAGCTCGCCTCGTAGCGAAGGGCTTCGCACAGAGAGAGGGCATTGATTACAATGATGTCTTCTCTCCTGTGGTAAATCATTGTTTGATTCGGATCCTGCTGGCATTGGTTGCTTAGTTTGACCTTGAACTGGAGCAGCTAGATGTTAAGACGACGTTTTTACACGAAGAGCTCGGAGAGGAGATATATATGGCTCAGCCCGATGACTATGAGAGTGGTGACGGTCGTGCATGTATGCTGAAGAAGTCACTTTATAGGTTGAAGCAATCACCACGACAATGATATAAGCGTTTCGAACGCATTATGACGAATGATTGGGGGTATGTTTACAGTTCCTATAATCATTGCGTGTTCGATCAAAAGTTGATTGACGAATCCGTCATCTATCTTTTGCTTTATGTCGATGTCATGCTCATTGCTTCATCGAGTAAAGAGGAGATTCAGATATTGAAGTCTCAATTAAGTTGTGCGTTTGAGATGAATTTTCTAGGCGAGGCACGGAGGATTCTTGGGATGGAGATCACAAGAGATTGAAGTGGAGGTATTGTTCATCTTTCACAGAGTCGCTATTTGAAGTCTGTTATACCGAGATTTGGCTGTAAGAAGAGGATGTCCGTAGCTACTCCGCTTGCACTTCACTTCAAGCTCAGTGCCAAGCATTGTCTGAAGAACGAAGATGAGAAGTAGCTCATGGAGAGCTTACCATATGTCAATTCGGTATGGGCCTTGATGTACGTAATATTATGTATCAGACCCGATCTATCACATGCAATCAGCATGGTGAGTAGATATATGCACAATCCGGGGAAGGAGCACTGGCGAGCAGTGCAGTGAATCTTACTGTACATCAATGGCACAGTCGACGGATTGATCTATATCCGAATTGTTCATGGTTCGCACACTGTCGATTATGTTGATTCCGACTATGCAGGCGACTTAGATGGGAGGCGATCGATGATAGGCTACGTCTTCACCCTGTCTGGCACTCTAATATATTGGCGGAGTATCCTTTAGTCTACGGTAGCCATGTCTAGTACGGAGGCAGAGCATATGGCATTGACTGAAGCGTTGAAAAAGACGATATGGCTAATGGGCTTAATGGATGATCTGGGAGTCTACCGAGAACGGTATGATGTCTATTGTGATAGTCAGAGTGCAGTGCACTTGGCTAAGAATCAGGTCTTTCATGCTCGCACCAAGCATATCAATGTGAGATTCCACTTTGTGATGGACTATGTGGGAGAAGAAGACAACGCCATCAACTTGCTAAAGATCGAAACAAAGAGCAACCCGGCGTACATGCTGACGAAGGTTGTATTGGGAGTCAAGTTCAAGCATTGTTTGGACTTGCTCAATGTGGTTCAACGATGAAGTTGACATCGGCCCAAGAGGGGGCATCGTGACTCGAAAGAGTCAGTCGGTCACATGAGGGAACATTCGTAGCTCGGTGGAGTAATCGTTCTTTTGGGACATTTGGCTCTTCGGAGCAAACATGTGGGGGAAACACCAGTTGATGCTCTACCAAGGTGATGCAGTGAGGGTCGTTCGATGGTCGAATGCTCGAATCTTGCCAAGGTGGAGATTTGTGGAAGTTGGCTCGATTCACCACTGAAGGAGCATTGGTTGTACAGACGAGTTATCTTGTGTAAAGATAACTCGACTGTTCTTGGGATCTCCCTATCTGACTCTGCACAAGTCTGGTACGAGGATGCTGAACATGTGGTCTTCTACAACACAGTTGGTCGATTAGTCGTCGGCTTGGGTCTGATGGTCGATCGCTCGGTATTGGGTCGTTCGGTCGTAACTCGGTTGAAGTCCGTGTTCGGTCGATCAGTCGTAGCGGTGGCTCGGCTCGTTGGTCGATAGCTCGTACGCTTGGCTCCGCACTTCGGTTGTTTGATATAGAAAGAAAATCGCTCGATTAAAGGGAGCTCATTGGGATGCGGCTCATAAGGATGCGACGGAGGCCCACTAAGGTGGACGCAGTAATTACGTAGAGCTGTGATTGGATATGATGCCGTTAAAGACGTGATCTGTATCTTCTGGAATTCCTAGCTAATGATTGCACCTATTGTAAACTAGGGTTATAAATAGGAGGTTTTAGGTTAGGGTTTCGTGTGAGACATTGTTGGAGTGAATTTGAGCCGCCATTGTGAGAGCCAACTTTAAGAGATTGTATTGTGAACTTTTGGAGAGATCTTGTGTGCTTCTTTTTCGCCCGAGGAAGAAGATTTGGTTTGTTCTCTCCTGTCGTAAGAAAGCTTATCGGTGTTCTCCCCTTGGCCGGTCCACGGCCTAAAAGCAATTCTCATAGTGCTCTATTGGTTGTTGTTTGTTTACTCATCTTCCTTCCGGGGTTCTTCGGCTATCCGTGCTTTCGCGTTTGCGCACAACTACTTTGTCATTAACTTAGTCTAAATTGTCTCTTTTGATGCTTTTGCCAAAATCAAATTTCCTCATGATTATGCATTACAAAAGGATCTTCATCCTTGTCTCTTTGGTGCGCTGGGATTTTGGAGAAGTGTTCCTTGAATATTGACTGTATTTCATATATATTATGTTCTAATGATTTCTTTCCATTGTATCAAAGCAAAATGTTGTGCTTGCTATTCGTGGTCCGTTCCTTATGTCCTCTATCTTATGCATTAAATTTTCTGGGGTTCCCATCCTTTACGGGGCAAGGAGTTCCTGTAGAAATGCAATATAAAAACAGGGGAACATGACAAGGCATATTATACATATCAAGGAAAGAGTTGATGGGACGGAATATATCACAGTTTAACCAATATCATAGGTATCAAGAAACATGGAAAATTTGCTTGTGTGTGTCTTTATTACGCAACCGATGAATCTTCTGATGTCCTAATATTGCAAAAAAGAATCTTCTAGTATTTGTGTTCGTCTTTTTAACTTTTTTCTTGTGCAGGTTGCTTTACTGAAGTTTACTGGATACAAGCTATTAAATAATATTTCAGACACGGGAAAGGCCTTTCTTATCATTCTCATTACCGACATTTTTTTGGGGTACGAAATTTTGGATTATTGTTTTCTAAAGTAGGCTTACTGGTTTAGGTATCATGCAAAGTTATCATTATTTAAAAAATTCAGTCTCTTGTACCAAACTGATTTTGTTTAAGTTGTAGAATGAACTAATGAAAAAAATCACACCCAATTATAATATGTTATTATGCTTTCTTTAAGTGTAACACGACATACAGAACTTGTACAACGTATCATGGAGTCAATGCCATATGAAACTATGGAAGAGATAAACTTGAGCAGGGTTTAAGAAAAGAAACGATCACATCTGAAACACATTTTCAAATTATTCTATTGCCCATTCTTTCAAGTTACGGCATAAACAAGCATATGCCCATTCTTCCAATTAAAGAAACGATCACATCTGAAAAGCATTAGAATAATTGGAAGAATGGGCATATGCTTGTTTATGCCGTAACTTGAAATAATGGGCATTAGCATAATTTGAAAATGCTTTTCAGATGTGATCATTTCTTTTCTTAAACCATGCTCAAGTTTATCTCTTCCATAGTTCCATAAGGCATTGACTCCATGACACGTTGTACAAGTTGTGTATGTCGTGTTACACTTAAAGAAACCATAATAACATATTGTAATTGGGTGTGATTTTTTCAACTCACAGCTGCTAAACTAAGAGAGAATGTGACTGTTAATATGGATGAATGAACAATGTGGATCATGGAGTTGACCCAACTGTTTGGGAGAAACGTCTTGCTATTTGTGGTTTAGTTGTTGTTTATGCCGTAACTTCTATATCTTTATATTCCTTTTTCCTGCGCAAAGAGTTCCCCTATGTTAAATAACAACTCCAGACTGTAAATGCCATCGATATGTGTACTCTTAAATGGACTCATATGAAGGATGGTATTCAATATTATATAATGTGTTCACATCTGTTTATAATGTAGTTGTCAAATGCCATGGAAATAATTTTTCTTCTGTGCACATGTCTAACTAAATGCTATCATGTATTTTGTATATGAAGTTTTGCATTCTCATTTCTTGTAGACCTTATATATCGGACTTACTAGAAATAACCCGTGCACAGTGCACGGGCACCCAAAAGCTCCCTAACACCATCTGAGCGCGGGCCCCACATGTGTGTTTTCCTGGGTGCAGAATCGAGTGCAAAGGGAAGGGTGGGTGTGTGAGTGGGCTTAGTCCAGGGTGCATGGAGCTTTGGAAGGATGTGACACACTACTGCCATCGTTGTCCTTGCCACCGTTGTCCTAGTCAGCATTCTCCCGTGAGGGAATGCTCTCAATTGTGATATATAATACTTCTCAAATTGGAATTTGTTGCCATTAGCTGATAGCCTCGTAATGATTATATGTGATTGAAACCAAAACCAAGTATATGTATACTCAGGTGGAGCAGAATATTCTTTCTATATTACTTTATTGAGTGATTTTAAAGGAATGTGATTGGGATACGTTCACGAATTTTATTTGTACTTTTATTTTATTTTTGAGTTAATTCTTTTAGGTATTTTGGAGTCTTTGAAGTGTTTTAGTCTTTTAGAATTTTAGTACCATATCGGGTGGAATAGGAAGAGAGTTGGGTTGAAAGCCTATAAAAGGCCACTAGACTTGTTATTTTAATCAATTGATGAATGAATGAAAAATGAGAAATTTCTCCAAAACCTCTGAAAGGTTTCTCCACCTGTGAAAGGTCCCATTTTCCTTGGTGCGAAGCCTTAGAATTATTGGTGCGAAACCAAGAAACCCTAATTATCTAGTTTTCCCCCAAATATCCCAAATCTTTCCAAAATCCTCCATTAAAATACCTAGATCCCACCACGTCATGCATCAATTTGGTATCATCAATTTGGTATCAGAGCCAAAGGTTATATTCACTCTTCGATTTTCAGATCCACAAAAAAGAAAAGAAAAATCAAAAAATATATAAAAAAGCAAACCTTAACACTACTTCCCAGTTGCCACCTTCCCCCACCAACAATTCAAAAAAACCTAAACCAAAATCCCAAGTCCCACTGCACAATCGCCATATCGTCCCCGTCAGACAATGCCGCCGCCATCAGACCTCAGATCCACTGTCATCACCATCTGTAGTCGAAGACATCAAAATTGGCGACAAAACCAGCTGCACCACTACCCTAGCCCAATTCGGCGACTGCGGGTGCCTCCATAAGCCACCAACGACACTGAAGACCTCGCCTCTACCCAGCAGAAGCTCCGACACCGTCCGAAGATCATTGCGCGTCACTGTTCAACGTGTCAAAGTTCACCAGCGCCATCGCCGGTATCAGCTGGAGTCACCGATCCCATATCAATCTTTACCGCCCCCGGCGAAGCTACACGAACAAACAGGGCGATGGATCGTCGCCGGAGCAGTCGAAAAAATACACCGGCGCGATCGTAGCGATATTGTTATAGTGTCGGCTCGGGCGAGCCGAACCCGTGCCCAAGCCAAGCCGAAACTATTCATCGACTCGAGCCGAGCCGAGCAGAGCCGACCAGCCAATGAGTCGACCCCCGAGTAGGTCCAGCCGAGCCAGTTGATCGGTCAACGACTTAGCCAAGCTGACCCCCGATCAGATTCAGTCGAGCTGGTTAACCCGGTTAATGGCTCAGCAGTGAGCAGTCGCCATTTTTGCTGATTTTTGGGCTGATTTTCTGGGAATTTTTGCACAGCTGTTATATTTTAACGATTCTGGGCCCATTTGAAGTCCAAATTCAGTGCCGCTTGTGCTGGTGAATAGTTGACTTAGCCAACTACGCATCGGTATCATCCATACAAGAAAATCAGCTCTAGATTATAGGACACCACACTGATTACTATGATGAAGACTACAAGTGCTATTTTCCTAAGGCAATGTATGATCGGGTCTCATACTTTTATGGCTTCGAAGATAGGTATGTATATGATGATTGGAAATCACATCTAAAATATTTTTTCTCCAAGTTTTATTTCAGAAATACACGTATGCATATCATACTTTCAAAGGAGAAGCGGGATACAAATATATGTGACTTTCACGTCATAGTCGACGATTGGCGGTATTCAAACTCTGTCTTCAAGATTGATGTTCTTCCAAGTATTAGTATATTCCACAGGCACCCCAACAGGTTTCAAGCCCGAAAGTAAATAATTATCCAGTGAACTGATACATGAGATATGCAACATTCTTCTTCAAGCATACAAAATTAAGCTAGAGCCCACGACTGAGATCCAAATCCTGAGGCAAATTGTGAGCTTGAACAAGAGCTGAAGCCTGATCCCGATCCAGAGATTGAGACACAGTTAGAGCTGAAGCTTGACTTGGAGCCTGAGATAATATTGGAGTCCTCGCAAGAGCCTGAATCCGAACCAGAGTTGGAGCCTGCACCAGAGATTGATAAAGTATTACAGTCTGAGCCTGAACTAGAATTTTATACAGTGCATTCTGAGCCAGAGACAACTTGATCCGGTCCTGCAACTGGAGGCAAAGCCTCATCTAGAGCCATATGTGGAGCGTGCATCAGAGCTGCTTTTAGAAGCACCATTGGATCCGATTGAGCACATTCAGTTCGTGATCCCAGGTTCTCCCCTAACCAACGGACATGTGTTGAATATTTCTCTATTTTTCGTGAATTGGGAGAAATTATCAGAGAACATGCTTCTACCAATCTGCATTACTATACACTTTAAAGTTTATGGATACGTCTTTTTGAACTTCCGAGGACTATTGATTTCTGTCTAGCTGTGCTACTTTTGCCTATCTTCACCAAGAGGTGAAGTTCTCAAGCATGGAAGAATGATAGAAATACGTTTACGAATTTTATTTGTACTTTTATTTTATTTTTGAGTTTAAGTCTTTAGGTATTTAGGATTCTTTTGAGTGTTCTAGTCTTTTAGGAGTTTAGTACCACATCGGTGGAGTAGAAAGATCGTTGGTTTGTAAGCCTATAAAAGGCCAATAGACTTTTTATTTTAATCAATCGATGAATGAATGGAAAAATGAGAAATTTCTCCCAAACATGTGAAATGTTTCCCCACTTGTGAAAGGTTCTCTCTTCCTTGTTGCGAAGCCTTGGAATCCTTGGTGCGAAGCCAAGAAACTCTAGTTATCTAGTTTTTCCCCAAATCATCCAAATCATTCCTAAATCATCCACTAAAATTCCTAGATCCCACCACGTCCTGCCAGAATGCTTTACAATACCTTTAATATGTTTTTAATTAAAGGATGCCTTAATAAAATGTGTAAAATTTAGACAACATCCGTTTTTTTCCTGTTTGTTTTTTGTTTTTTGTTTTTGTATTTTTTTTTTTTTTTTTGGGGGGGGGAGGGATAGACAAATCTCATGCTTCTTGTTCTGCATGTACGAACATTTCATTTCTGACTCTAATCTGAAATATGACTTTTATTGTATAAGCATCCCATTTGGCCTTGATAGAGGTTATGCATTATGATGATATGTCAGAGGTCATGGACTGTAGTGGCACTGTAGCATTATACTGTAGTGCTATTTACATTTACAGTACATGGACTCTAACAGTCTTCATTGCGAATATTTAGGATGCAATAATGAAAATGGAACTATACACGTGTTAACATATTATCTAATTCAAACCAGACTGCTTCAATTCTTGGTTTCCATGGTCCCTTCTGATCACAAACTCCAAAAACCATCCAAGAACTGAAGGAAAAGAAGCAATGTCTACTTGATTCAATGAGCTATTGTGACATATTTAGTTCTTTCCTTATTGGACTTCTCTATAGTTTTCCCAACTTATGCCGTTGATGTTAAAGATTGGAATTTGAACTTTGAATATACAATTAAAACTGCGCCCACCTTATTAATTAGACCATTCTTCATACATACATATATACATACCTGCATGCATATATGCATACATATGCATATATACATAGTGCATATATGTATATAGACCCATCTTTAGCCAAGGGAGGGCTGCTGCCCACACTGGATTTTGCCAAAGTCTATTATAGTCTTTGAATTTATACAATGTATCTTTGCTTTATTTATATTTTACAGAAAATGTTATTCAATTTTAAAACTAGCTCGAGTGGTAAGCTTTTGAAATTCAATACAAAAGGTCAAACAACTTTTTTTGAGCTTTTTGAGCTTATTTGCATGCGACAAAGTCTAATATTCTTACTCATTCAACTACGCCCATGTTCAATTCTTTTTATTCGTTACTTTCTTTGTATCGACAACCAACTTTTTTTTGAGCTTTTTGAGCTTATTTGCATGTGACAAAGTCTAATCTTCTTACTCATTCACTTACGCCCATGTTCAATTTTTCTTCTTCTTTACTTTCTTTGTATTGACAAAAGTCTATTGTTGTTTGTTCAATTACACCCACACTGGAAAATATTTCAATGCCTGCCACTATTTTAGAGCCCAGGCGCTGCCTTGGCCTTTTTAAAACCTTAACCTTTATATATGTTAAAAATATAGGGAAAACAAGGATAAAATGCTTAAAATTGGCAATAAATCAATACTACTAGCATCCTAAGTTTTCTACTACATATAACTATATAAGAAGAGCTGAAGTGGAGTTCAAATTTTAAAATGAAGAAGAGAAAATATAAGAAGAAAGAAGAAGACAATATAAAATAATCAATTTGAGAAAAGAAGGAGAACACGTGATGCATGTGTAATTACCGACCAGTGGTGATGGCAGGCTCAACGACTACTGCCCAGGCTTACTGCATGGCATTAGCAGGTTGTGAAAAAAGGAACAGGTTAGAGAGAAGAAGAAGAAGAAGGAGATGAAGAAGAGAAGAAGAATGATAGGAAGATGAGGAAGAAGAGGAAGAATACCTTTGGTGGCTTGATTTGAGATCGTGTGGTCACTTTGGTGGCTTGAAATGGCTTGATTTGAGATTAATTTGAGAAGAAACGGAGAGAAGGGAAAGATAATATGATGAGATTTGTGTTTGTATAGGGTTTTTTAATTAGAAGTCATTAGAGGGGTTTTAACTACTCAATTTGGGCTAGGCGGGCCCAAACCGCTTCAACTCTAGGTGATTATACGCTTTAGGCCCATCATGTATATAACAGATAGGTGTGCACCTAGCTATATATATATAACTGTTAGATCTGGACTTTTTGTGAGTTTTATGTGTTTTGGGCCCATTAGGGGCGTTTTGGGAATTTTTGGATTTTAGGGACGTTTTGGGAAATCTGCAATTTGTGGAGGAGTATGAGGCGATAGCCTGGCCGCTGACCAAGCTATTGAAGAAAGACCAGTTCCATTGGGATGAGGCGCCGACAGCATTTGAGGCCCTGAAGAGGGCCATGACCACCGTGTCAGTTTTGGCATTGCCGAATTTTTCCCGGTCTTTTGTATTAGAGGCGGACGCATTGGGACATGGACTGGGAGCAGTATTGATGCAGGAACAGCGGCCCATTGCGTACTTCAGTCAGGTATTGACGGCTAGAGCCGGACTGCGGTCTGTCTACGAGAGAGAGCTGATGGCCATAGTCCTGTCTATTCAGAAGTGGAGGCCGTACTTGTTGGCGAGGAGTTTTCTGGTGCGCACAGATCAGCGGAGCCTCAAATAATTATTAGAGCAGTGGATGGTAGCCGATGAGCATCAGAAGTGGCGCGGAAGCTGATGGGGTACCGGTTTGAGATTGAATATTACTCGGGGCTGGAGAACAAGGCTGCCGACACACTTTCACGACTAGAGGAGGTAGAGTTGGCGGCACTAGCAGTTTTTTTGCTCCAGTACTGGGAGCCACTACAGCAGGAGGAGAGCAGGATCAGGAGTTGGCAGGCATGCGGGCGGCACTAGAGCAGGGATCTATCGAGTACCCGGGGTATTCTATTCAGGATGAGTGGCTGCTACATTGGGGAGATTGGGTTTGCCAAGGACTTCGACATATATACCAGCCATACTTCAGGAGTTTCACAGCAGCGCCGTATGAGGACATTCTGGCATCCTCAAGACCTACTAGAGACTGGCGAGGGATGTCTACTGAAAAGGGATGAAGAAGGATGGGGTGAAGATGGTTGCAAAGTGTGACGTTTGTCAGCATCACAAGGGCCAGGCGATGTCCCCCGGGGATTACTACAGCCGCTGTCTTTGCCCGATCGGGTGTAGGAGGACCATTCCATGGATTTCATTGATGGACTGCCGAAGTCGAGTGGATATACAGTCATATTTTTTGTTGTCGACCGCCTCAGCAAGTATGCACACTTTGTACCACTTCGGCATTCATACAGCGCAGTATCAGTAGCGGTGGTATTTTTGAGGGAGGTCATTCGCTTGCATGGCCCTCCGAAGTCCATCGTCTCTGACAGAGACATGGTGTTCTTGAGTAGGTTCTGGCAGGAGCTTTTCAGGCTGCAAGAGACAGTGTTGAGACGTAGCACAACCTACCACCCGTAGACAGATGGACAGACGGAGGTGGTCAACATGAGTTTGGAGACTTATCTGCGGTGTTTTATTTCAGAAAATCCCAAGGAGTGGGCTCGTTGGCTGGCGTGGGCGGAATACTGGTATAACACATTATATCACACTTCAGCTCAGACGACGCCGTTCAGGATTCTGTATGGCAGAGACCCTCCATATCTACTGCACTATGGGCAAGAGTCGACACCAGTATCAGATGTGGAGCGATATTTGACGGAGAGAGATCAGATTTTGGAGGAGCTGAAGCTCCATCTGACTAGGGCTCGGCAGGGTATGAAGACGAGGGCAGACCTACTCCGTAGAGATGTGCAGTTCGCAGTAGGAGATATGGTGTACCTGAAGCTGAAACCCTACAGACAGAGATCCTTGGCCCATATGAGGAATGAGAAGTTAGCGCCGCGTTATTTTGAACCTTTCGAGGCCGGGGCGAGAGTGGGACCAGTTGCTTACATGCTGAGATTACCCCCATAATCTGTTATTCACCCGGTGTTCCATGTGTCACAGCTTCACCATGCGATCAGAGATCACACCCCTTCACCTACCCTTCCGGAGACTTTGACAGCTGAAATGGAGGTGAGGTTGGAGCCATTTGAGCTGAAGGGGGTCCGTAGAGGGAGCACAGAAGAGCACGAGGTTCTGCTACAGTAGAAGGATTTGCCAGAGCACAAGAGCACATGGGAGTCCATGGACGGGAAGTTGCAGCATTTTCCAGACTTCCACCTTGAATATAAGGTGGCTCATTGGGGGAGTAGTGGTGCGATCCGCACCTATCAGCGATGCCGAACCCACAAGCAGCCTGCGCACGCAAGCCCAGCCGCACCCTAGGGACGTTTTCGACCCTTTTTCTCTTGATTATTATTTTAATGGCAAACTTGTAATTGTTTAGAGGGGGGTTTATTCTTTAGCTAGGGCTAGTTGTCTTTAATCTCTTATGCTTATTATTGATATTTTGCGAGAGTTCTTCGAGAGTTCTTCGAGGGATCCTAGGAGAGTACAGACGTCCTCGCTTATCGGCGTCTTGGGAGGGTGGTTGCCTTATAATTGTAGCCAAACTATCTTTTATTCGTTGTTTCTCTATAAAGGTTCAGTTTTTATCTCAATCCTATCAATTTGGTATCGGAGCGGGTTGATCTCAAAGGAAGAGATGAGATTCACGACGAATGAATTATAGGCTCACATGCAATTCATCCAAGAGTCCAGACAATTGGGTCAAGAGATCAAGCAAGAGATCAAACAAATAAAGTTTCTCTTGGCAAAAGGGGGGAAACGACGTCAAACAACTTAATTTTGGGCTAAATGCATCGACTTTGGTGGAGAAAGAAGAAAAAGTCGACGGCTTTGACGTAGATCTGCATCAAGACGACGAAGGCCTACTTTCCGACGTCGACAACTATCTCGTGGAATGAGAAAAACCCAAAGAGGAAAACCCTAGCCGTCAATTTTGGGGGGGCCGCCAGAGCTACAAGAAAGGGTGGGGGTTTTATGCCCCTGCAGGACCCAGCAGGGGCCCAGGAGCCCCGGCAAGGGCCCTGCAGGGCCTGACAGGGGCCCAGAAGCCCCTGCAGGCCCCTTCTGGGGCCTTGCAAGGCCTGGCAGCCCCTCCAGGGTCCCCCATGGTGGTTGCCGCCCCTTTCGCAGCGACGACATGGCCTCCGATCCGCAGGATAGCGAATTTTGACTTTCTTGGTCTAAAACAGCAAATATTCGAGCTTCTGGGAAGGCGACGTGGGCCCCAAGGCCGTTGGCTTTCAGTTCGAAGTCCTTCCGAGCGCCAACATTTCAGTTTTGGGTATAGAGGACCTTCAAATTTGATTGGCAACGACGGTGGTTTTCATCTGGGCGTCGTTGAAGGTGGTGTAGACCAATCGTACCCTTTTGACCTGGGAGGAGGCTTGCGCGCACTTGGAGTAAGGCCGCCGCGAACTTTATGCACCACCTTGAAGACAAAGTGAATTTTCGGGGGCGGAGTAATGTTAGATCTGGACTTTTTTGAGTTTTATGTGTTTTGGGCCCATTATGGGCGTTTTGGGGATTTTTGGATTTTCGGGGCGTTTTGGGAAATCTGCAATTTTATGTAACTTTTCTCTATTTAAGGCTAGGGCTGGCTAGGAGAATGTGATGTCGAATTTGAGATTAAAATTGATAAATAAAGAAGAGAGTTCTTCGATCTAGGGAGGACGCGAACGTCCTCTTTAATTGGCGTCTTGGGAGGGGATCACCCCAATGTTAGATCTGGACTTTTGGATGAATTGCATGTGGGACTCTAATTCCTTCGTCGTGAATCTCATCACTTCCCTCGAGATCGAACCGCTCCGATACCAAAACGATAGGAACCAAGAAAAGATCTGATTTTTATTAAATAAAAACTGAAATAGAAGATATCTTTATCACAATTATAGGGGTGATCAACCTCCCAAGACGTCAATTAAAGAGGACCATCCCTAGATCAGAGAACTCTCTTATCTATTTATCAATTTTAATCTCAAATTCAACATAACATTCTCCTAGTCGGCACTAGCCTTAAATAGAGAAAGTTACAGAAAATTGCAGATTTCCCAAAATGCCCTTAAAATCCGAAAATTCCCAAAACACCCCCAATGGGCCCAAAACACATAAAACTCACAAAAAGGCCAGATCTAACAATAACACAGGCGGGTGCCTAGGCGCCCGCCTAGGGTTGGCTCGGCAGCGTGGGAAACCACCTTTTAAAACTCTAGTCTTTGCATGAATTGTTATCAAAACTACTCAACATAGTGACATTTGAAATACTCAAAAAATTTCATTTTTACATTTTTTTTTGCTTTATTGCAAATTTAAATGGTTAGCATAACAAACATTGCAAATGAAATGATGATGATATTTCATATTGGAAAGTTCTGTTGAACCATATTTTGAACTCTTTTTATTTTGCTATTATTAAGTAATAACTCCCCACACTTGCAACACCCTTCTTATGAGTCATGACACAACTAAACAATGAACAATACCAATTATAATTTATGGTGCTCTCTCTCCTGAGTTTTGCCATCATCATGCTCTACATCCCTAGTGAAATACTGCAATATGATTTGATTTATTTCTATATCGATTATTTATAATGATATTAGAAGTCAATTAAAATTTATTTTCCAAATCTCACATTTTATGAGATTGGATATATTGATAAGCTTTATTTAAGAATCATCCCAATATTTTCTTGTCATCATTGATTAGTTTCTCCATAAGGATGGTAGTTTCCTCTCTTTCCCAACCATTTACCCCCAAGAATGCTTATAATTAGTTATCCTTTGTTTTGGTCATGGCGAGACTCCTTTGAGGGTCCCAACGCAGACGTCTTCCCGACGAGTGCCTCTTGCGCGCCGTCGACCACAAACTTTCGGTAATTCGACTGGAAAGAGAAGCGCTGGCAGGCACCATAACCGATCTGAGCGCAAGTGGTAGTTTGTGTTATAGATCCGAAGGCAAAATCTGAACTTTATAGATAAAAGAGAAGAAAAATGATAAATTGGCTACAATTGATAGAAGCAACCACCTCCCAGGACGTCGTTAAGAGGACGTCCGCACTCGTCTATCTAGAAGTCACACAAAATATCAAATCAAGTATGCCTAGGGCCGGCCGTCGCACCCTCCCATATATACCATATTCCCCAAAATAACAAATTACAAGTTTGCCCTTTTTAATAATAAAAACAAAAGGAAATAAAGCAAAAGGTGCGAGCACGTCCCTGAGTCACTTGGTTGAGCCGGATGTCCCTTTGGTGCGCCGCCTAGAGTACGTGATGAGCCCATTATTGCTCCCTCCAAAAGAGCCACCTTGTCCTCAAGGTGAAAATCTGGAAACTGCTGCTTCATGACGCTCACCATCTCCCATGTGCTTTCATGCTCGGGCAAGCCCTTCCAACGCACCAACACTTCCTGCGCTCCCGTCCCGCCCTTACGCACCCCCTTCAACTCCTCAGGCTCCAATAATACCTCCATGTCTTCTGTCAGTGTCTCTGGAAGGGAAGAGGAGGGAGTATAGTCACCAATCTCCTGGCACAGCTGGGATACGTGAAACATATGATGGATGATCGATCATGGGAGTAACTTCAATCGATAAGCTACTGGCCACACCTTGGCCTCCACCTCAAAAGGGCCGAAATACCCGGGAGACAGCTTCTCATTTCTTTGATGAGCTAGGGACCTCTGCCTGTAGGGACGTAGTTTCAGATAGACCATGTCCCCTACCTCGAATTGGACATCTCGACAGTGTAAGTCAGCACTCACCTTTATGACCTGCTGAGCCCTAACCAGATGGAGCTTCAGCTCCTCCAAAATCCGGTCCCTCTCCGTTAAGTACGGCTCCACATCTGAAACCGGGGTCATCTCCTGCCCATAGTGCAGCAAACCATATAAAATCCGAAAAGGCGTCGTCTGAGCTGCTATGTGATAAGATATATTATACTAGTATTTTGCCCACGCCAGCCAACGTGTCCACCCCTTAGGGCTCTCTGCGATAAAACACCGCAAATAAGTCTCTATGCTCCTGGTTACGACCTTTGTCTGGTCGTCGGTTTGGGGATTGTAGGCGATACTACTTTTCAGGACTGTCCCCTGCAACCTGAAGAGCTCCTACCAGAACCTGCTCAGAAAGACATTGTCCCTATCAGAGACAATGGACTTTGGGGGTCCATGTCAAGAATACCTCCGCCACTGAAACTGTGCTATACGGGTGGCTGAGCGGTATGAAATGTCATATTTGCTGAGGCGGTCTACCACAAGTGAACCCCCCCGACTTAGGCAGCATATCAATAAAGTCCATTGATAAGTCCTCCCAGACTCGCTCTGGCAAGGATAGTGGCTGCAGTAAACCCCCTGGGGACATCATCATATACTTGTGACGCTGGCACACGTCACACTCTGCTACCATCTTGGCTACGTCCTTCTTCATCCCTCGCCAATACACCTCGCTAGTCAATCTCTGGTATGTCTTCAGTACCCCAGAATGCCTGGCCACAACACTGCAATGAAACTCATGTAATATGGCTGGGATGTGGGCGGAAGTCCTCGGTATCACTAGGTGCCCCCAATACACCAATCTCCCCTCCTGTAAGGAATAGCCTGGGTGATCTGCTGAACCCTGTAAGAGTGTCACTCTAATGTCTGCTAGCTCCTGTGCCCTCTCAACCTCCCGCTGCAGTGGCTCCCAGTCTTGAAGTAATATCACTGCTAGCTGAACATCTTCATCCCTTCGTGACAGAGCGTCAGCTGCCTTATTCTCCAACCCTTGGCGGTACTCTATCTCGAACCTGTACCCCATCAGTTTCCGTAGCCATTTCTGGTGCTCCTCTGCCACCATGCGCTGCTCGAACAAGTACTTGAGGCTCCTTTGATCGTTGCGCACCAGAAAACTCCTCCCAGCAAGTATGGCTTCCACTTCATTATAGCCAGGACTATCGTCATCAGTTCCCGCTCATATACTAACTTTAACCCAGCCCTCGTCATCAACACCTGACTGTAGTAAGCAATAGGACGCTGATCCTGCATCAGTACCGTCCCTAGTCCATGTCCCGAGGCATTAGCCTCCACCACAAACGGCCTCGTGAAATCAGGTAGTGCCAACACCGGTATGGTCGTTATAGCCTTCTTCAAGGCCTCAAAAACACGCTTCGCCTCATCGCCCCACACAAACTGATCCCCACGCACAAACTGATCCTTCTTTAACAACTCCGTGAGTGGCCAGGCGACCATCCCATACCCCTTTACAAACCACCTGTAGTAACATGTGAGACCTAGGAACCCTCTTAACCCCCTGCGAGTGGAAGGGCGCGACCAGTTTAGCATTGCCACAATATTCACCCGATCTGCGGCCACCCCCTTGAAGAAACCATGTGGCCCAAGTACTCTACCTGTGGTTGCTCGAACAAACATTTCTTTCGATTCCCATATAGTTGGTGGTATTGCAACTCCTGGAACACCACCTGCAAACGATCCAAGTGTTCCTCCACCGTGCGGCTGTACAACAGGATATCGTCAAAAAACACATGCACAAATCTCCTCAGGTAGGGCCGCAATACATTATTCATTAATGCTTGAAACGTGGCTGGGGCATTAGTCAAGCCGAAGGGCATGACTAAGAACTCGTAGTGGCCTTCATGTGTCATGAAGGTCGTCTTCGGCATCCTTCCTCCTCATTCGGAACTGATGGTAGCCTGATTTAAGATCTATTTTCGAAAATATGGCTGACACATGTAATTCATCAATGAGCTCGTCGATCATCGGTATGGAAAACTTGTCTGGCACAGTTTCCTTGTTAAATGCTATGTAATCTACGCAAAAGCACCAACTCCCGCCCTTCTTTTTCACCAACGGTACCGGACTGGAGAAGGGGTTCACGATAGGCTGGATGACACCAGCCTGAACCATCTCAGCCACTATCCGTTCTATCTCATCCTTCTGTATCTGGTGGTAGCGATAGTGCCTGACACTGATAGGGGCTACGCCCTCTCGTAACACTATGGCGTGCTCGTGGTCCCTAGGAGGATGTAGTCATCGTGGCTCCTGAAAAATATTTTCAAATTGCTCCAGCATCAACTGTACCTCTCGTGGGACCGGCTGCTCCTCCACATTAGCACCCTCCTCTCGTGCCATCAGATGTAACTTTACTAGAAAACCATCCCCTCTGCCTGTATGGTCCGTACTATGGTCTTTATGGAGACCAGTACTCTGCACAAACCGGGGTCCCCTTGCAGCATCACTGCTCTCCCATCCTCCTAAACTCCATCATGAGAAGTTTCCGGTTCACCTTCATCTCTCCCAGCGTCTGCAGCCACGTCATGCCCAGAATGATATCCGTACTGCCCAACTCTAAAGGCAAGAAATCTGCCACTATCTGTATCCCCTGCACCGCCAGCACCAGTCCCCGACATAAGCTCCTGTTGCTCTCCTTCTTTCCTGTGACCATCATCACACTAAAACTGTCACTGTCTACCAGTTGCAGTCTCAACTGCTATACTACCCTACTGTAGATGAAATTATGGGTTGTCCCACTGTCGATGAGAACTGTCACCTCCTGAACACCAATCTGTCCCATCAACTTCATGGTATGATTCGGGATGAACTCTACCACAGAGTTAAGGGAGACCTCCGCCACCTCCAGCTGTCTGTCCTCTGTGTCCTCCCCCTCAACGGCCTCGTCCTCAAGATAAACGACACACTTGAAAATCTCGCGCCTCCATTTATGCGCCTCATCTGTCACCTTACTTTATTTGTCGCCTTAATTTGCACCTTGATTTGTGCCTCCATTTGTGTGTCACCTCTGCCGATGATAGGTTATGACCATATTAGTGTGTTCAGAACAATCCTATTTTGGAAACTTGACTAACAGTGAAGGACATAATGAAAGTTGGGCATCTAGCTATTAACTTAAGCTTTTTGGTTAGGTTAGCTCTCAACCAATTGTATATCTTCACTTGTTACTTTCCAAGGAGGCCGGTTCCATTGTAACAAATTGGAATTAGAGCATAGTTATGACCAAAGGGGAGTTTGGAGTTCAGGCCTACAATATCTAGACTTATGATGACTTGAACGGTGTGTTAGCCCTCTTTTTTACGAGTTATATGCTTCTATCTGAGAGATTGTTGGTGACGTCTTTTTTCATTTATGTTAGATTATATATTGGCCATCTTGTACCCCCGTTAGTAGGGGCTTATTGTGTCACACCCCGCTACCTGGGACGTGACTGTTTTTCACATGTGATGCAGGTTTTGCTAGGTACCAGTAAAAACAATATAGGCTACGAGCAGAGATGTACCAATGTATTCATAAGGAATTTCTCATGAAAATAAACAGGAAACTGTAAACACTTACATTTTAAGGTCAGGATTCTGCAGCTACTATGAAATCCGTGTACTCATAAACTGGGATCTCATCTTAGCTCTGAATCAACACCTGGTGGTGCAACAAAAAGAAGACACATCCAGGTAAATCACAATGATCCTAAAATCTTGGAATTTAAAATATGTGAACATGTGAAAACACTATCTAGGAAGCGAGAACTGGAAACAAATAACACATTAAGAAATAATCATATCAGGCATGCATTGGAATTTAAAACAAACATGTGATTCAGTTAATAATTAAAAGCAAAACTAACATTGTCCTATCACTTTATTAATGAAATTTAATATTTCATAATTGCATTGGCATTTAAGACAAACATGCAACTCAGTTAGCAATTAAAAGTGATACTACCATAGTTCTATTATTTTATTCCAAAGCTAAGCCGTGAATCATATTGGAGAGTACAAAAACAACCAAGAAGTCCACCTCAGTACCAGGGGCGCTCACCTGGGCCAGGCTCAACGTAGACACGGTAGTGGCTATGAGTCAACAATGTGGAACTCATTAATTAAGTCCGGCGTAACATTAGGGGTCAGATCCTGATTCAATGATGTGACCTAGGCCGGAACAACCTGATGAGGTTCAGTCAATAGGAGCGTGTCTCCAGTCGTTTCCGCACTCTCACTAATATGATTTACCCCATCCCAGCAAGTCTGTAGTGCCAAGTGTAAGTCAAGTGTACATCTTTCCATGCCTCGGTGCAACAGTACATGTGTTGATCTATATTAATGTCATTTCATAACATGATTTCTAAAATACGACTTGAATTAAATTTAAGGCCACCTTGGAATTAATTCATTTGATGGTGTGCTGTGTCATTCCAGTCTCAATCATACTTTCACTTTCCATTCCATCAAGTATATTTTAATGGTTCAGTAACGATTCATATAATTCCAATGTCTTTTCATTTCATTTCAATTTCCATAGCACACTTCACATATTAATTTTTTCCAATGTCAGGGGCCACTGTGCCTCATTATACTATCCAGAAACATATAATATTAATAACATGGAACAATGAAACATTTAGCATGCTGCAGATGTGTAATAACTCTAACATCTAATCATGAGGCATTTCTACAAGACTGTCAATAAACAAAATATTCTAATATGCTAGGTAGACTAACATGCTAAACAGACTATTGCAGCAAGACATATAACTTTTAGCATGCTAGGTAAACTAAAGCTGAAAGATAATTAATCTTCGCTAACCTGCACGTAAAGGCAACGATCAATGTCATACTCTTAGAATTATGGGGGATGGTCAATCTGGTGATCTCAGATAAGGTTTCATCATCGATCGTTTCGGGACTTAACCATTTGTTCATGATTTTTATATGATCCTTCAGGCAGCATTTTATGATCCTACGGACAGAAAACTTAGATCCTTCAGGCAGCGGCCTGATACATGATCCAACAGACAGGAAATTTCCATACTTTTCAACGGCCTTTGAGGCCAAACCCTCATCTTCGATCATCGGGTAATTTCTAAACCAACTCCAAAATGTGAGGTAACCACAAGGTCCTTACACTAACCCATATCCATCACCAAGCCTTGCTAAAAGCCAAATCGCCAAATAACCATTTACAACCGACTCCCAAGAAAACCAACATTAAAGTATCCGAATAAGGCCACATCGGAGAATATACCTCATAATCAGTAATGGACTAGGGAGTGGAGCCCAGTTTTAGTCATGGTGCAAAGCCTAAGAAAAGGTCGCAGGTGACGGCACGTGAGAGGGGTAATTGGATAGTCCCGGTGAAGGGAGAAGAACACCAAAACAGCCCGCAGGCAAGGGGAAAGGGTCCTACGGGTTTCGGCCAAGGGGGACTTCCTTTTCGAAGGCCAATGGGGCTACGGCGAGGCTCGCCGCCATGCCCAGAGCTCAGAATCATCATTGCAGAAAGGAGGAAAACTAAATCACAAATTTTAAAACCCAAAATTAGAGAATCAAGGTGATTTTACCTGAAATTGTGGACTGAAGAAGAAATCAGAGAGAAATCCAATCCCAGAACTCAAACCGAAACCGATTCTAGAGGAAAAACCCAAACTATCTTGAAACAGAAAACCGAAACCTTAGGGGATCAATCAAGCTTAAATATGGGGGTGCATGGAACCTGTGAAGCCCAGAGGGAATGCCACGAAGCAATCAACCTCGAATCGAGATGGAAACGTGGCAAAACCCTCGGATTTTAGGGTTTGGTGGAGGGGTAAGGCCACGCCACGCATCAGCGAGGTGGCAAGAGGAGAGGGGAACCTCGTGGCTTCCTTCGACCTGAAGGAACGAGAGAGAGAGAAAGGCCGGCGAGAGAGAGAAGGGTGGCGGGATTTTCCGCCACTGGTTTTTTGAGAGAGAGAGAGAGAGAGAGAGAGAGAGAGAGAGAGATAGAGAGAGAGAGAGAGAGTCGGGGGGAGAAAAATCTGAGGGAGAGAGAGAATGAGGTGGTCACATGGGGAGAATTAAGTGAATGGGGGTGCTTTACACGTTTTGGGTTTTTTTTTGGCGGGGGGACAAAGGCCCAACGGGCCTTTACATATTGGCCAAAGTAATCATATCTTTTATATCGATTATTTACAATGACATTAGAAATCAATTAAACTTAATTTTCCAAACTTCACATTTTATGAGATTGGATATATTGATAAGCTTTATTCAAGAATCATCCTAATATTTTCACGTGATCATTGATTAGTTTCTCCATAAGGATGGTAGTTTCCTCCCTTTCCTAACCATTTACCCCCAAGAATTCTTGTAATTAGGTATCCTCTTTGTTTGGGTCATGTGTGTTTAGAACAATCCTATGTTGGGAACTTGATTAACAGTGAAGGATATATGATGAAAGTTGGTCCTCTAGCTATTAACTTAAGCTTTTTGGTTAGATTAGTCTCAACTAATTGCTTGTCTTCACTCGTTACTTTCCAAGGGGGCCAGTTCCATTGTAACAAATTGGAATCAGATCCTAGTTATGACGAAAGCGGAGTTTGGAGTTCAATGTGAAGCCTACCATTGCTAGACTTATGCCCACACCTCTTTTTTAAGAGTTATTATATGCTTCTATCTGGGAAATTGTTGGTGACGTCTTATTTCATTTATGTTAGATTATATAAATGCCATCTTGTACCCCCGTTAGTAGGGGCTTATTGGCCAAAGTAGTCTTGTAGGCTCATCACACATGAACTGGGTGATTTGTTATGTTCATGTGTATTAGAATGGTCCCACAATAAAAACTTGATTTAGATGAAGGACGCATCACGAACATTAGGCATCTATTTATTGTCTTAAGCTTTTTGGTTAGTTTATGTTTCATCTAATATTATATCTTCACTCGTAAATCCTGTGAGGGGATGGTTCCATCATAACACTTTTTTAGTTGAATCGTAACTATGTAGTGTAATGCCCTACGAAGCTACTGCACAAGTACTAGAGGGGAGGGGGGTGAATAGTACTTTAAAATAATTAAGAAGATAATTCCTAATTATCTTGCAAACTCAACCAACAATGCGGAAATGTAGATATTGACAACAAGAAATGCAATCGCAAACAGACGATATAACGGGTTCGGATCCACCCAAGTCTCCCCGACTTGTTCCCGGTGATCCTACGTCCCAAACACCCGGATCCCATCCGGATACTTGAGTTAGAATCCTCTAACTCAAATTTGCACTATGAAATACTTGTAGAAAACCTCTATGAGATCAAATCATACACAAATGAAAATGTGACTCCCACAAACCGGGATCACAAACAAACTCTCACAACCGAGAGTAAATCACTTGCAATATTCAAAGTAAATGAAATACGAAATTCTTACCGACAAAATCCTAAGCCTTGAGTAAACTTACGAATTAGGGCAAGACAGATTTTAGGGAAGATGAAGGCACCAAACCCTAGCTCCAAGATGTAAATCAGCAATGGAGGGCTAGGAAGATGTTGGTGGCCTTGGATCAAGCTCTTGGCTTGAATGGCTCACAATCAATGTGAATCTCTCTTTGGAAGTAAGAGTGGGAGAGAGATTCTTTGGAAATGAATGAGCTTTGAATGAGGATTAAATGCTTCTCTTTGATTCTCTAAAGATCAATTAATATCAGTCTTGAATGCTATGAAAGCAGCACTCCAAGTATATATAGGATAGATGAAAAAGAGAGTAAAAATCGTGGCATTTAATGCTCCAACGGCTCTATTCTGAAGCAGACTAGTCGGTCAAAGAAGGATCACTGACCGACTAGTTCATCAACTAGTCGGTCGGTGAAACAACATGAACCGACTAAGAGGTGAACAGTGAATAGAGTAGTTCAGGGAATATAGAACTAGTTGGTCTAAGAAGACTTGCCAACCGACTAGTTTCATAACTAGTCGGTCGGTGAGTGAACGTTGACCGACTAACAGAAGAAATCAAAGAAGATGAATTCAAATACACCTAGTCGGTTTAAGAACAACTTCTGACCGACTAGTTTCTCAACTAGTCGGTCGGTCGTTGTGCTTTGACCGACTAACCGTAAACAGTAGCTCAGGCTCAAAAATGGAAGTTCAACTAGTCGGTCTAAGAAGGATTCCTAACCGACTAGTTTCACAGCTAGTCGGTCGGTGAACCTTCTTGGACCGACTAACTGTAAACAGTAACTGAGCTGAAATTGAACAAGGCATTCTAGTCGGTTCAAGAAACATTACCGACCACTAGATTGCCATCTAGTCGGTTGGTTCTTCTTCTTGAACCAACTAACATGCACAAAAAGCCGTGAAATGAAGCGCGACGCTTCGGGAAAGTTTCTATGGGCTTTTAATAAGATCCTAGCTCTAAGATAGGATCGTTATGAAGATTAAAACGTAAGACCTACTCAAGGCTTAACATTCTACGAAACGAAGCTAGAAGACTATAAATAAAACTTGACGAACCGTCTTCAATCGCTTCGATTCGAATCTCTTGACTTCAATAATGGTCCTTGAGCTTCAACGAAGCTTCAAGCATACGATCACGTGCTTTGAGAAGTCTCGAGACGTCGCTTTTGATGTTCATAGAAGTTTGGCGACGATCTCCATAACTGCGCTCACAAAGAGTTAGTTCACGATATTTATGTTTGTTCATCATCCAAAACCAAATCCGGGGAATCAATACTCAACATTCTCCCCCTTTTTGGTGATGACAAACCAACATAAATAATAATAAAAAATAATGATTCAAATGAAATTTACTTACTCCCCCTGCATTGATGACACGTTAATTCCAAATTAAATAATAATCATACACATCAAGCAGACGAGTAAAGTATAAAATGTGAATCAATTATTGAAGTATCGGATTTGAAATCCATTTTTATATCTTAACTCCCCCTGAATCTAATATATCAATTTAGATTCACGGTAAATTGCTTTGAATTATCATGTAGCACATCATCATTATTAATTCTCTCCCCCTTTGGCATTAGCAAAAAAAGCGAGAGGAGATCAACGACAACAACAATGGCTTCAAATAAAACCACGGGAGTCGTAGAATACGACCACGGTCCAAATGACACCAAAGGAAAATACGAATTAAATCAAAGCGTGCCAACAAGACCATAGTCGATAATCGAAAAATAAAATCATCAAAACTCAAATTAATTTCACGAATTGAGTTATGGAATATACTCTCCAATATCAACATTCTTGATGAATTTAGTGCATGGAAAACAATTCTATGTTTTCATAGAATTAATTTCTATTAAATCAAGAAATTCGTCGAGCGACGAAGTCAACATCAGAGACAAACAAAATAATGTGCACACTGAAGTAAAAGTCAACATCGATGTATATATATATAACAAAATGGATACATCGGACAACATACATAATAGCGATCCTCAGATCGGGGCACATCATACAACATATGTCACGTCGGACATCAAAATGAGCATACATCACAAGTGTATCAACAAAACATCAAAATACATCAAAAATCATAACCACCCAGACTATCCTACCCCACACTCTCACTACAAGATATATAATCCAAAGTGCATCGGGAGAGTTCTCCAAGCAAGCTCAGGAGGTGGAAGCAGTGTCAGCAGCAGCAGGCTCTGCAGGAGGGGTGGTGGTCACTGGATCAGCAGGAGTGTCCACAGACGGAATAGTCGCTACGGGAGTGGCCTCGGGAGCACCAGACGAAGTATCCACCGGAGGAATGGTGGCAGCAGGTGTGCTCTCGGGGACACCAGCAGACGTAGCAGCAGTAGCAGACGGACCCTCTGTGGCACGAGCAGCAGATCCAATGAGCTCCTCGAGCTCATCATCATCCATCTCCTCGTCGTCAGAAACAGACGGAGGAACCTCAATGCCTAAATGAGAGCAGATGCGAGCAAGCATCGCCTCAGAACGAGCACAGCGAGACTCCACACGTGTCAATGAACGTGCAAGCTCAGCGAGAGCAGGAGCAGGAGGTGGAGGAGCAGCAGAAGCAGAAGCTGAAGGGGTCGTCCTCTGAACGTGACGAAGCGCCGCAAGAGACTTCTTGACGGCCGTCGCATTCAGAGGGGGACCAAGAGGACGCTCATCATCGGGAGGGAGAGGGACATCGAAACGACGAAAGACGAGTGTCAAAAGGCAAGGGTATGTGATGTGAGCAGATTTTGTGGACTTCCTAATACACTCGAAAGAGTCCATCTTATCAAGAATATTCCTAGCCCAATTGATCTCGCTCCACATGAAGAGAGCGTAGATCAGCTTAAGAAATGGCTGGGATGGCAAGCTCGATGAGCCGTACTTCGGAAGGAGGCACGACTTCAAGATAAGATTCAAGACCCAAGCGTTGGGCTTGAAAGATTTGGATGAGACGCCAATCATGGCGGGAGGGATGACATGGAAAATCTTAGAAAGCATGACCTGATCAAGAGTAGAAATGTCATCGACAGAGATATCGGTAGGGAGGAGGCCAGATGAGAAGACACCAATCAAATCCCCTAGGATTTCTGCCGTGAGGACAATCGGTGTCCCCAAGACAGTCGTCTCAATGGAATCGGTCTCGTTATACTGACCGCGAACACGGTTCGCATAGAAAAGCTTGACTAGACGGGGGTACGGGTGTGGATTTGCCTTAGGGTCATGGCGAAGATAATCAAGAAGACAGCTGTATGATAGAAGATCGGCTAGGTGAGGGAAGTCGAAGAACTGAACGAAGTGCTCCAATAACAGAGGACAGTGCTCAATACGGTTGTAAGCCGCGAGACACATAGGGTCATCGCGACACAACGATATGTCAACACCGCCTACTGGCATGGGAGCCTTCCCCTTAGGCTGACGAGTGCTAGATCGGGGAGGAGTAGGATCCCGAGCGGTATGCTCGGTCTCCGGAATATATTCCGTGTCGGAATCATCGGGAGGAGTGGGAGCACGGAATGAAGCTGGAGACACGGGCTGTTTCCTATGCTTAGGCTGAGATCTAGGCTTGGCGGTCGCCGTCCTCTTCTTCTTAAGAGGAGGCGAAGAAGACGATGGATGGGTAGATTTGGAACGACGTTTGGGTGCGGGGTCCATAGAAGGCGACTCTACGGTCATAGGTGACGGACGCGAGGGTTCGATCGGGATGCGTGTCTTCGCCATAATCGAGACGAGACACGCTCAAACAAACGAGATCGAAAACTAAAACCCTAGGCCGAAACCCTAGCACAAACCCTAAACCGAATGAAAACGATGAAACCTAGGGCTAAAACGAGAGATAGAGTGAAAACAATACCCTAGAAGTAGGAGCAAGGTCGGAAAACGGCCGGAGCAAGGTCGGAAAGTGGCCGGAAATCGACGCAATCGACAGCGGAGAGGAAGTCGAACGGGTTAGGGGCTGAGAAAGTTTTTCGCACCGACTAGAAAGAAAACTAGTCGGTGCGGAGGGGTATAAGTCGACAGGAAGGCGAAAAGACACAACAGTCCCCGATGTAATTAGTCGGTCACAGTTCAAGCGCTGACCGACTAGATGACGATCTAGTCGGTCGGCCAATGAGCTTGAACCGACTAAGTGCAAACAGTAACTGAAGCCAAAATTAGGGCTTGAGTTAGTTGGTCTGAGTTCATTCACTGACCGACTAGAACGCAATCTAGTCGATCGGTCAATGAACATGAACCGACTAACAGAGTTCAAAAATTTTAGAATTTGAAATTTTGAGTTCTCTCCTAATCGCAATTGGACGAAACATCGTAAAACTCTCATATATCATTATACTACCCCATTAAACATCGAAAATCTTAAATTTGACGTTCATGAATAAATCGAGCATAAATTCCGAAAATTCAACCAAAAATCCAGAAAATCTCAATAATTCTAGCATGAGCAAATATAAACGAAATTAATAGCATGCAAGATTATTGAACAAAATATGAATCCTAAATCTCGGATTCACCCATAATCCCCAATTCTCGACGTAATCGCACAAAGGAGTCTTCCTTTATTGGTTTCGTGAAAATATCGGCGATTTGCTTCTAGGTTTCAACGTACACTAAAATGATGTCCTTTTTAGCAACATGATCATCTAAGAAATGTTGATAGACATCTATGTTTTTAGAACGGGAATGGTGTACCGGATTCTTAGAGAGACAAATTGCACTTTGGTTGTCCACCATGATAAGGCAAGTATCACAGTTTATACCAAAGTCTTTAAAAGTGTGTCTCATCTAAAGAACCTGAGCACACGCGGCACCGGCGGTAATATATTCCGCCTCGGTGGTTGAAAGTGATACAGAATTCTGCTTCTTGGAAAACCAAGAGACAAGAGAATTTCCTATAAAATGGCAAGTGCCACTAGTACTTTTCCTGTCGGATTTGCATCCCACATAATCTGCGTCACTATATGAGATTAACTCATATGTGCTAGACTTTGGATAAAGTAATCCAAAGTCAAGTGTGTAACTTAAATAACGGAAAATACGTTTTACCGCTACTAAGTGAGATTCCTTATGTTGAGACTGATAACGAGCACATACACATACGGCAAACATAACATCGGGCCTACTTGCGGTAAGATATAATAAACTACCTATCATACCTCGATATAGACGAATGTCTACATCTTTGCCGCCCGTATCTTTATCAAGATGTGTAGTCGTGCTCATTGGAGTCTTTTCCCGGAGGCATTCTCCATTCCAAATCGCTTTAGCAACTCCACCGTGTACTTGGTTTGGTGGATGAAGATTGCATCGTTCATTTGGCGAATTTGGAGACCTAAGAAATATTTGAGCTCACCCATGTGGCTCATCTCAAATTGATTCTTCATAACATTAGAAAACTCTTCGCAAAGAGTGAAGTTAGTAGCACCGAAAATGATAACATCAACGTAAATTTGAACTAAAATTATATCATTATTCGAATACTTAACAAATAATGTAGAATCAACTTGACCCATTTTAAAACCTAAATCCAAAAGAAAGTTCTTTAGGCGGTCATACCAAGCTCGAGGAGCTTGCTCAAACCGTAAAGTGCTTTCTTAAGTTTGAAAACATGATTTGGAAATTTTTCATTTATAAAACCCGGAGGTTGAGAAACGTAAACTTCCTCAACAACATCTCCGTTTAAAAACACACTTTTTACATCCATTTGAAAGAGTTTAAAATCTTTATGGCATGCAAAAGATAACAATAATCTAATAGATTCTAATCTAGCTACCGGAGCAAAGGATTCTTCGAAATCTATACATTCCTCTTGCCGATAGCCTTGAGCTACTAACCGAGCTTTGTTCCGGACGACGATTTGGTTCTCGTCGGTCTTGTTCTTGAAAATCCACTTCGTTCCTATAACGGTGTGGTTCTTCGAAGGCAATGGAACAAGCTCCCAAACCTCATTCCTCTCGAATTGAATGAGTTCCTCCTCCATGGCAAGGATCCAAGCACTATCTTCGCATGCTTCGTTAATATTCTTTGGCTCTATCGAGGAGGCAAAGGCACAATGAGCGAAGTAGTTGACTTGAGATCTCGTCTTGACACTATCAAGGATGTTGCCAATGACTTGCTCATGGGGATGGTCACGAACGGTATGAAGCTATTTGGGAATTCCCTGATCACTAGGAACATTCTCAAAAGATTCATTAGTCGGGTTAGTATCAATAGAATCAATAGAATTAGAATTACCAATAGAATCACATAAGACATCCATGGAGTCATCATCATTAGTAATTCTAGTCGGGACAAAACCTTCATTAAATGAAACATGAAGTGATTCCTCGATCGTTGAGGTTCGTTTGTTGTATATCCGGTAGGCTTTGCTACGGGAGGAATATCCAACAAATATCCCCTCATCGGATCTTGGATCAAATTTGTCCAAACTACCATACGTGTTTTTAATAAAACATTTTACGCCGAAAACTCGAAAATGTTTAACTTGAGGCAATCTACCAAACAACAATTCATAACAAGTTTGTTTAGTGCCGGGCCTCAAAAGTATCCTATTAAACATATAGAAAGCGGTATGTACCCCTTCCGCCCAAAATTGATGGCCACGTTGGCTATCATCAAGCATAGTGCGAGCACACTCCACTAGCGTCCTATTCTTCCTCTCAACTACACCATTTTGAGGGGGTGCGCGAGGGAAAGAAAAAGTGCGAGTAATACCAACTTCTCACAAAAATTTGAGAAAAACTCATTCTCAAATTCCCCTTCATGATCACTACGAATAGTGACAATGGTGGTTCCAATGAGATTTTGTACTTTCTTAACAAATATTGTGAAGTTTTCAAAAGCATCATTTTTATTACTTAAGGAAAATACCCAAGTAAATCTAGAAAAGTCATCAACGATGACAAGTCCATATCGTGCATTTCCTAATGAAGCAACTCTAGTTGGCCCAAAAAGATCTAGATGTAAAAGCTCTAGAGGTCGCTTAGATGAAATGCTTTTCTTAGGTTTAAAAGACGACTTTGGAAGTTTGCCTCGTTGACACGAGTCACAAAAGCTTTTCTTTTGAAAGACAAGCTTAGGGAAGCCTCTAATAGAATTTAACTTGGAAAGCTTAAAAAGTGTTCCAAAGTTCACCTAACCAAAACGTCGATGTCATAAGTGTTGTTCACTTGTATTGGCAATGAGACATTGTTCATGTGATTTTGGGATATTTAAGATATATATATCCTTATGACTTGTGCCGGAAAATAATAAATCATTATTATCTTTTCTTAAATATAGCACATTCCTTTCGCAAAGCTAACTTTGTAACCTTTGTCACAAAGTTGGCTTATTGAAATGAAATTGTGGTTTAATCCTTTAACAAGGTAAACATCACTTATTAGTGGTTTAGAAGGATTACCAACTTTTCCAACACCTATGATGGTTCCGCTCTCGTTGCCTCCAAAGACTACCCGGTTCCCATTTGCAATGGGCACCACTTCGGAGAGCAATTGAGCATCACCTGTCATGTGTTTTGAACGCCCGCTATCGAGTATCCAATTCCTCTTGGAGCTAAATTTGAATTTGTTGCTCCGTTTCTTTTTCTTGAGTACCTAAAGATAAACATATCATTCCATGGTACCCAAGGTCATTGGGTCTTAAAAGATTAGACCTTTGGAAGCCAAGTCCAATTGGACTTAGACTTCCCCACATAATCATCATTATGCACTACATTCATGAAATAAGAATTCATGTAAACTTGTTTTTCATCCATATTTGTGTCCTTCGGGCTCCAAATAGTGAAGATTTTGGGAGCCCTATTCCTATTGGGAGCATGCATGCGTTGATTTCTACGTGATGCATGTCGTGGATAGGCATATGGCACATGATGAAATGGTGCATGATGATAATTGTTCATATGATGATGTGGGTGAACATATGCATGTGGAGGAACACGTGCATGAGGGTGTCTCACTTGGTGTGCACGTGCCCGTGGATGCGGTGTATAAAAATCATCATGTGTGAACATGTGGAGTAGGATTTTATCCAAATGGTCCTTACCCTTATTGAATTTATTAATTCGGCCTAATGTGCACTCATATTTCTCGGTGAGAGAACACATAGAAGCATCCAAAGTGGATACTTGCGATGTGAGCACATAAACACAAGATTTGAGATTCTCATTCTCAATACTCAAAGTTGAGTTTTGAGAAGTCAAATCCGCTATCTTGTGTTCCTCCGAATCCTCAATGTGAACATGTTCAAGTTGAGATTTGAGATCTACAATCTCATTTCTCAAGTCTTCAACAACGGTGTCGTTGTTGATGACAATAGGCTTAGGTGAGGTTTGGAGACTAACTAACTCATCTTTGGTCTTAGTATATCTATTTACTAATTTAGAATATTTAGACCAAATTTGCTCGTTAGCTAATCTAAGGTCGTCCATAGTTACCTCATCGCCTTCATCCTCGCTATCATCGAAGGAATATCCTTGATCATGCTCCTCTCTAGCCATGAAGCACATGTGTGCTTGCTCCACTTGTTCATCGTCCGACTTTCCACTTGACGAGTCCTCGTCGGAGTCGGTGAATGTCCCGACAAGCCCCTTCTTGTACCCTTTCTTGTACTTCTTTGACTTGTCGAACTTTGGCGCCTTCCACTTCTCCTTGTGTTTGTTTTGAGGACAATCCGCTTTCATGTGTCCTGGCTTGTTGCATTTGAAACACAAAGGAGCGGAGGCGTTAGAAGAACTAAACTTTGATTTGTTCTTGAAATTACCTTTCCGGAAGAACCGGTTGAACTTCTTTGCCATGAGGGCAATGGATTCCAAGTCCAACTCTTCTTCCGATTCTTCATCATTGGTAGATGTGGATGTGGATGGAGCGGCCTTGAACGCAATCGCCTTTTTCTTTGGCTCGTCTTGCTTCAAGTAGGACTTCATCTTGTCCTGCAACTTAAGTTTGCTATCCTTGCGTATCTCATAAGACATCAAGGTACCCATTAGTTGAATAACGGTATACTTACTCATGTCATTACCTTCCTCGATGGCGAAGGTACGCTTTTCCCAACAAGAAGGAAGTCCATCAATGATCTTTGAGACTTTCTCCTTTTGGGTGTAGGTTTTACCAAGAGCCTCCATCTCGTTTGTGATGTCGACGAAGCGAGCATAATACTCCTTCATCTTCTCACCATGTTGCATATGAAATAATTCGAAATCTTTATTAACAACAACGAGTTTAGAGTCTCTTACCCTACTCGTCCCTTCATGCAAGATGAGGAGAGAGTTCCAGATTTGATATGCACTCTTACATGTGCATATCTTATTGAAGTCCTCGGGCTCCAAAGCGCATTGCAAGTCATTCATTGCCTTGGCATTGCTTACCTCCGCGGCGACCTCCGCGGTAGTCCACTTCGCGAAATCTTCTTCTTCGGGCTCGACGTACTCCGTCAACGTGGCTCTCCACAATGAAGCACTCCGGAGGATAGTTTCCATCCGGCATTTCCAGTACCCGTAATTGGCACCGTTGAAGAAAGGAGGCCTAGTCGAGGAGTGTCCTTCCATCACCGAAGAAGCTCCTTCACGGTTCCTGAAGGTGATGTAGTCTGAAGGTGGACGTACGGTCTTGTTGTCGTTGGAAGACATAGCTAGGTACTTGGCTCTGATACCAAATGTAATGCCCTACGAAGCTACTGCACAAGTACTAGAGGGGGGGGGGGGTGAATAGTCTTTTAAAATAATTAAGAAGATAATTCCTAATTATCTTGCAAACTCAACCAACAATGCGGAAATGTAGATATTGACAACAAGAAATGCAATCGCAAACAGACGATATAACGGGTTCGGATCCACCCAAGTCTCCCCGACTTGTTCCCGGTGATCCTACGTCCCAAACACCCGGATCCCATACGGATACTTGAGTTAGAATCCTCTAACTCAAATTTGCACTATGAAATACTTGTAGAAAACCTCTACGAGATCAAATTATACACAAATGAAAATGTGACTCCCACAAACCGGGATCACAAACAAACTCTCATAACCGAGAGTAAATCACTTGCAATATTCAAAGTAAATGAAATACGAAATTCTTACCGACAAAATCCTATGCCTTGAGTAAACTTACGAATTAGGGCAAGACAGATTTTGGGGAAGATGAAGGCACCAAACCCTAGCTCCAAGATGTAGATCAGCAATGGAGGGCTAGGAAGACGTTGGTGGCCTTGGATCAAGCTCTTGGCTTGAATGGCTCACAATCAATGTGAATCTCTCTTTGGAAGTAAGAGTGGGAGAGAGATTCTTTGGAAATGAATGAGCTTTGAATGAGGATTAAATGCTTCTATTTGATTCTTTAAAGATCAATTAATATCAGCCTTGAATGCTATGAAAGCAGCACTCCAAGTATATATATGATAGAGGAAAGAGAGAGCAAAAATCGTGGCATTTAATGCTCCAACGACTCTATTTTGAAGCAGACTAGTCGGTCAAAGAAGGATCACTGACCGACTAGTTCATCAACTAATCGGTCGGTGAAACAACATGAACCGACTAAGAGGTGAACAGTGAATAGAGTAGTTCAGGGAATATAGAACTAGTCGGTCTAAGAAGACTTGCCAACCGACTAGTTTCATAACTAATCGGTCGGTGGGTGAACGTTGACCGACTAACAGAAGAAATCAAAGAAGCTGAATTCAAATACAGCTAGTCGGTTTAAGAACAACTTCTGACCGACTAGTTTCTCAACTAGTCGGTCGATCGTTGTGCTTTGACCGACTAACCAACCGTAAACAGTAGCTCAGGCTCAAAAATGGAGGTTCAACTAGTCGGTCTAAGAAGGATTCCTAACCGACTAGTTTCACAACTAGTCGGTCGGTGAACCTTCTTGGACCGACTAATTGTAAACAGTAACTGAGCTGAAATTGAACAAGGCATTCTAGTCGGTTTAAGAAGCATTGCCGACCGACTAGATTGCCATCTAGTCGGTTGGTTCTTCTTCTTGAACCAACTAACATGCTCAAAAAGCCGTGAAATGAAGCGCGACGCTTCAGGAAAGTTTCTATGGGCTTTTAATAAGATCCTAGCTCTAAGATAGGATCGTTATGAAGATTAAAACGTAAGACCTACTCAAGGCTTAACATTCTACGAAACGAAGCTAGAAGACTATAAATAAAACTTGACGAACCGTCTTCAATCGCTTCGATTCGAATCTCTTGACTTCAATAATGGTCCTTGAGCTTCAACGAAGCTTCAAGCATACGATCACGTGCTTTGAGAAGTCTCGAGACGTCGCTTTTGATGTTCATAGAAGTTTGGCGACGATCTACATAACTGCGCTCACAAAGAGTTAGTTCACGATATTTATGTTTGTTCATCATCCAAAACCAAATCCGGGGAATCAATACTCAACATGTAGTGACATCATAGTGTCTATCCCATAAGAGTGATTGGTTTATATAACTATAGTCCATAAAGTTCATACAAGTAGACTTCATTTGCCAGATTTTGAGTATCGATATGTTAATGTTATCCAGATTTGCGCATAACCTTTTGGTTCTGGCTTTATTCTTAGGCTATGCATCTTTAAGGAATTAGGGTTATGGTTTAGAAAGAGGTTAGAGAGAATTAGATAATTTCTCTCTTTCAAATTCTCTTATTTATAGGTATACATATTTACTTAATGACAAATATCACCTAAGCAAAATTCCATAGCCACCTATCTTATGTTTCTTTGTCTGATCCATGTCACTGGCATAAGGTGAAGCATCGATATCGTTCATGCACAGCTTGTAACAAATGTAGTTTATTCTCCTTTCCCAAAGGTTTAGTAAGCATATTTGCTAGTTAATTTACGGATCTGATATGCTTTGTCTCTATCATATTCTTTTCATACTATTGTCTCATCATGTGATATTTAATCTTAATGTGTTTGGTCCTCTCATGAAAGATTGGTTTCGATGTATATATCAATCATGTTATTGTAATACAACTTCATCGGTATATGTGTCACAAGTTCTAACTCGTAAAATAATTGTTGAAACTAGAACAGTTCATAGGCAGTGTTAGCCATAGTGCTGTCGCTACTTCTGTACTAAATTTGCTTTTTCATGATACCAAATCACCTTCTATGAAAACACAGTAGCCAGTTATTGATCGTCGATTAAATGATGAACCAGATCAATCTGCGTATGAAAAAGCTGTAATTTTACAATGACAGCAATCAGAGTATAAAAACCTCTGCTTGGTGCATTCTTCGAGTATCTCAAGATTTGTACCACATCATCCTAATGTTTAATCCTTGGGTCATTCATGAACTTAGTACACTTATTGGAAATATAATATCAGGACTAGTCATCGTAATGTAGTTTAGGTTTTCAATGAATTTTATGTATCACCATGAATCACATGGTGTCTTTTACTGATTTGGTACAAGTTTAGAATTTAGATCCATAAGTAAGGAGATATGCTTACATCTTGACATTCCCATCTTTGATAATATACTCAAAACATATTTTTGTTGGTTAAATATATACATTTCTTCAAGCGTGCGACCTCTATAAAAAGGAAATATCTTAGTGCGCCCAGATCGAGATCCATTCTCTGAAACTTTTTTGGAATGAGTTGTCCCAAATTCTGATGCCATAAGCAATACTTCGCTAATCACAATATCATCACCATATACCACCGGCGAAATTCATCTTTCCTGATAGGTTCGATAGAAGATATAATAATCACTCTGACACCGCTTGAGGCCACATCACCTCATAGAATACACAAATCACCGAATCCAAGCTATTGGTTACTTCTTCATTTTACATACCATACGTAACTCCATCTGAGCCACAAAGTTTGATGGTTACTTCATGTACACATATTCAAGAATGTCTTCGATGAACCCATGCTTGATATGCAACTGATGTAAGATCATCTTTGCAAATGGAGAAAATGTCTTCTGGTAATCAACATCATATGTTTATGCTTAACCTTAGTAATAAGCATGGCCTTCAACCAGCAAGAGAACTATTAGGATTTCGCTTCACAGATATATATAAATTTGCAACCAATCACTCTCTTGCCTAGTGGAGCTGGCATTAGATCTTAAGTTTTAATAAGCTTAAAAGCACATTCATTTCGTCTAATATTACTTCTTACCAAACTAGTTATGATAGATCTCGGAATACTCGGAATCCTAAATATCGTTAGGATTCCTCGCTCTTGTAGAGTTGGAGGATTACTTATGATTTTGTTTCTCTTGAGTTTTATGTTTGGTTCTATCTGTAGACCAATATTGTAATTTGTTGAGTTATATGAATAAAGTTGCTTACCTTCCAAACAAAGATATGATAGATCTACTTATATACACTTGAGAGTTTATTGAGAATCAATGTAAGAGAAAAAAGCTATGTATGATTGAGAAAGATGAGCATATAATACACGTTTGGAAAGAGAACGTGCAATGCAAGAACGAGTAGCTTTTTTAAAAGTAATAGAAACATCCAAATCAGAAACCAACTCATCTTCAATCATGGAGATATTATGAGTAAGATCTGAGGTAGATGACATTAGGCTTACGGGTAAGGATGCAAGTGCATTGGGAGCTGAAACAGTATCGATGAGCTGAGTTTTGAGTTTAAATCTTTTTCATCATTGGTATGCCTGTGTAAGCTTATTTTTTTGATGGTAACAGTTAGAGTAGGAACTCATTATCAATATTAGAGTTTATTGGTGGGATATGGTCTCTTAGTTTTGGCAAATTAAGGTTGAGGCTCAAAGAATTTAATATGGATATATATAAATGACCGTTTTTGTTGTAGGACGGTAATATTTATAGCCTTTTTTGGATGAGAGTATTATAAAACATTCACTTTAAAGATTGATGATCAAGTTTCGAATCATCAGGAATATAAAATTTTAGGCGATAGAAGGAAACAACTCGGCCTTAGGAAACATCAAACGGTAAGGAGTTTTGCCATTAAGCGCAGATGAGTACATACAATTAATAAGATGACAAGCAGGTAAGATAGTATTAGCCTAGAATATTTTTGAAACATTCAGATTTAACAAAAGTGTTCATGTAACCTTTGTTAAATGTGTGCTTCATATTGTTGAGATGTGCGTGCACATAAAAACTGATGCATAATTCCGTATTCTGACATAAAAAAGATAAATACTTACCGAAATACTCTTAAATTAGCACTTCGTAAAATTTTAATAGAAAATCCAAATCAATTTTTTATTTTTGTAATTTGTTTTAAAAAGTGAAAACACTTCAAAACTATCTTTCATAAGATAAATCCAATTCAAACGATAAAAATAATCCATAAACGTGATAAAAATACCGAAATTCAATTTGAGACTCAACACACCAATATCCCCAGACATCAAAATGGATCAAATCAAAATGCTACTGAGCACATTTATTGATTTATGGGTGGTAAGACCGTCGATGAGAACAAGGCTCATATTCTAAATAAACAAATAATGAAATTCAGGATGCACAAGTTTTTAGTTTTCTAGACATATATGACTTCATCTGCAGTGCGTGATGAATGAGAAAATATTTCAAAGCAAGCCATAAATCCAATTTTTGCATCTAAGTGATAAAAACCTTTTGCCTGCGTCTTGTGCCATTTGTCCACTTCGTACCAATCTTCTAGAATACGTAATGATCATGAAAGAAAAGAAGGTTACATAGTAGTTTAAAGATTGTGTTAACTGACTAACAGAATGCAGATTAAATAAAAACTTACACAGATGTAAAATTGATCTCAAAGGCGAAGAAGTGACATGAACATAGTCAAAAACAGCTATAATGGATGTGAAACCATCTGCTAATGTTCCTGTTTGACTACAAATAGATGGAATAAACGAGGATAACATGCCTGACTCGTTTGTCATATGATCAAAATCTCCTGAATTTATAACTAAGTCTGAGTACTGGATGTAAAAGTGCAAGTAATTGGGTTACTTGAACTAGTTAAAGCAAGGTTTTAGGTATCGGTTTCGGAGAGGGTATCGTTCCGCCCAAAATTTAGGTTTCGGTATTGGTATCGCCCGTTTCGGTGGTTTCGGAAGCAAGTTTCGGTATCGTCCGTATCGTCTGTATCGGTAGTTTCGTTTTGGTATCAGTATCAGTATCAGAGATATTTTCCTGTATTTTCCTGTATTTTTGTATTTTCTAGTATTTTATACTTTGTTGTATTTTACTGTATTTTCTTGTATTTAACAGTATTTTCCTGTATTTTATACTTTGCTGTATTTTCCTGTGTTTCAGTATCGGAGATACTTTGCTGTATTTTTCTGTATTTTATGCGTTTTATGCATTTTCTTTATTTTTCATGTATTTTCATGTATTTTTCCTGTATTTTTCTGTTCACATTACTCATTTGTAACAACAATTAACTAATTAATAGATATAAAAGAACAATAAATATTGATGAACCATAAATCTGCCTTCATAATACAAAAGCTGAATAAAATACATCAAAAGATACAAAAATGAAGAAAATAAATAAAAAGATACAAAAATCTCATTCGTAGTTCTCATCATCCGGATGCGGTGCATGGTTGTATGGAGGATATGAATACTGCATCTGTTCCGGGTCTAAAAAGATATCATCATGTTATCATATGCTGAGGGCCGACTCTGCTCGATGAAAGGCGCGTCATGACTGCCTTGACTGCTGGACTGCTCATTCACGTTCGGACCGTACCTGTATTGACTATCATAATCAGCATAGACATCAGAGTGTCTGTACGGTGCGCAATAACCGCCTTGGTTTCCTGAGTATCCACCGGAATAAGATTCATAACCTCCATAATAATCAGAAGCACGTTGATACCCTTGATATTCAGAGTGTCTACCGTAGGCATTGTCCCCCCGTTCTTCACTGTGCTACCTATCATGCTCTCTATACCCATGCGAATGTTGTGTATCATAAGTATGGTCTCCACGTCTCTCAGCAGGACGAACGGATGCCGACGCACCACAACCTCCGTCTGTAGGAACTTGGTCATCGGGAGACGAACCATCATCGCTATCGTGCCGAGCCTGAGTGGCTGCCTTCTTTCGCTTGTACGTGATATTCGCGGGGGCGTGACTTGGCCGCGGCTGGTTGCTTCTTGTACGTTCTGCTTCCACAAGCGCCTCGTCCAACCAAGGATTGTCTCTGTCATCGAGCACCCTGTCTTCTGTCTCCCTGGTCTATTCCTCCAATGGATCATCCTCGTGAAAAATCTGATCCAAATCGATCAACTGGTGATCGGCCTTCTCGCTCCTTCTCGCATGTCTATGTCGCAGTCTCATATTATAATGCACATAGACCAGCCTTTTAAGGTGTTCCATTGTTAGCCTGTTCTTGGTCTTTGTATGAATGAGGGAGAAGGTGGTCCAGTTTCGTTCACAGTTGGACGAATACACAGTTTGGCTCAATTCACGCACAGCTAAGCGTGTAAGCGTTGGAGCTTGCTCTAACCCAACGCTCATCCACCATTGAGCTGCAACAAGTTCCAGTGGTCAGAAAAGATGGATCGTTTTATGGGGAATATATAGAAATCTAAGATCCATATATATACCTGGAGTGACCCTTGTTATCGTCATTTCCGCCTTAGCGGAGCCGAAATAACCAACTCTCATCTTATAGGCCTCCAGCTACAATTATCAATCATAATTTTAGAATGTGAACTGCTACATCGAATCATATACCAAAATAAAAATATCCGAATTTCATTTACATCTGTCAATGTCAATTTGCTTCGAGATGTCTGGTTCAAGCCTCTCGATCATGCGTCTGAGTCCAACCCGCACATCGTTGTCGTTTGTTGCATTAGAGGAGTTTTGAAAGCGAGGATTCAGAAAATAGCCTGCATTATGGATATCTTGATGTAGCTGCTTATCCCATCTCTTGTCGATCATGTCCCCACCATTTTCTGTATCCCCTACCAACATTCTGATGCGGCTGGAAATAACAAGCAGGGGCATTTGGGTAAAAGAACAAATATGTGTGTTTTGTCTATTTAAGGGGGGTGAGCCGGCCCTAATGGGGAATGCGAAAATTGTGAGAGTTAAGTTATTTATTCCCTTAGATTAATTGTATTAGGATTTGGCTTTTCCCCCTAGGTTAAGAATTGTTTCCTAGTCTTAGTTAGCAAGTAGTTGAATTGTATTAGGGTTTCTTTTTAATTCTAGATCTGAAATTCCAATAAAAATCCCCTAATTGTATTAGTAGTTGAATTGCTGCCCAGCTGACTTGTAGTTTGTCCCGTTGTCGGTAACTACTTGGACTACTCTATGCTCCCCAATTAGTTCTACATATTTGTCCATAAGATCAAATATGTACGGACCGTTCTGGAATTGGTCGGTTGCATCCACAGAGTCCAGGAACACCGTGCCGTGGGTCGAATATACAAGGAAGTTAATAATCTTCCTTCTGTTTTGTGTTGTCCAGCCATCGCACATCAGTGTGCAGCCGTACTCATCCCACTGAACACGAAAAGTTTCAACATAATTTTTGATCTCTTCATACTTCATGTCCAAGTATGTGTGTGATAGCTCCCAAGCAGTGGGTGGAGCAATGCCACGTCCCGATTCCGCAATAGCATCCACCATGGGCCTGTAATATGGGCTATTGGTTACATTGTATAGGATGTGGTTAAAGTAGAAAAATTTGGCCATAGCTCGGTCGACATAGGCCTTGTCATTCTTCATGAAGGTATTCTTTATGGTTAATTGGGATTTACCCTTCTTCGTCTGAGAAAAAGGGTCGGCACCGGGTCTGAGAGCGCCAGCTGGTCTACCGATTGGCTGAACATCGCGAGCAAAATCGCATGCGAACATACCGGCCATTCGACCGACACGACTACCCGATCTGGCTAGCCCAGAGGCTCCAGACCCAGACGATCCTGCTCCCATCCTGCCCTCACTTCTAAGCTCTTCTTCGGTAAGTTCTTGCCTACTTCTTCTAAGAGCTTTTCTAAGGTCCCTCGCCTCCTCGTTGTCATCCTCATCCTCATCTGAGTCATCTGATATTGCCTCCGTTTGCTTTGCCCTTATCTCCTCCTCCATCCTCTTCTTCTCAAATCTGGCCTGTACCTTTTCGGCCTTCTTCTGAAATACGTGTGCTCTCATCTCTTCACGCACTTCTTTAGGTGCCTCAGGGCAGGTCAGCACATCCCCGGTAATTCCCGCCAGGTGTTCCTTAAGGTGAGACACGCTCCTATGCATTTCTTTCCGGTAATAGTTGCACCTTACTTGTCTATGGTTTTCTGCGATCATTTTACGGTGAGACCACCCAATATCCACCGTCTTCTCCTTTGGAGTTCTTTGAGACATTTTAATTACTGCACCATATAACAAGGGTTACGATTAATCTTGAAAAGATTATTAATGTATTAGACTTAGATATAGTCGACGGTGTCACATAATCATGATTTGCGTCCTTGCGGTCCAGCGGAACACGGTCAGGGAATTGACTAAGACAGGATCACTTATCTCCAGTCTAGCTAGGGTGATTCAACAAACTTAGCCAAGCACATTGAGCCGGATCATGGTCCATTGAAGGAAACTTATCATTCATATGTTTGCCATCAACTAAAAGGCTTTTATTAAAACTATTTAATCCTATCAACTAGTTGAATCCTAAAATTCAAATTTATTATGATTCGTTAATAACTTTTATTAGAGTCCTTATCAACTATAAGGTTTTATTTGTTTCAACGTGCTATCCTAATCATGTATTCGGATTTTAATAAATTCACATTACAACAATTTAAAGTGTACACTTTTATCAAAATTATCATTAGAACGTTTAAAATAATAATCGTTGGAAAGGACTACCCTAATCATAAATTAGGTATTTAATAGTTGTAACAATTTACTAAACATAACATGTCAATCTAAAATTCGTCTCATAAGTTTTAGAAGAATTTTAATGGCTAACCTAATAGGATTTCTTGCATTATTATATAATATGCACGAAAATAAAATTACCATTAAAACATATCAACTAAATTTTATCTCATAAAATTTAGCATGCAGATAAGCAACTAAAATTTATCCCATAAATAATAACATTTGTAGTATATCTATTGTTAGAAAATTTTAGAAAATTTTATTAGAAAATTTTAGTATTTTAATGGCTAACCCAATCCCATAAGTACTATTATTAGAAAATTTTAGTATTTTAAGTTCTAACATATTTTTAGTATTTTAAGTAGTTAATTGATCATTAATTAATGTAGCTTCTCTTTTATTTTTAGTATTTTTTCCTCTAACCATGTATTATATGGTAATTAAATTGATGGTAGACAAATAGTATTTTTAGGAGTCCATATAGCATTTTAGGATTTATTATGTATTTTAAGTATTTTTCTATATTTGTTATGCATTTTCCGTATTTTTCCGTATTTATTTTGTATTTTAACTAATTTTTTTGTATTTATTATCTATTTTAAATAGCTTCTTTAGGAGTCCATGTAGTATTTTTAGGATTTATTATGTATTTTAAGTATTTTTCTATATTTGTTATGCGTTTTCCGTATTTTTCCGTATTTATTTTGTATTTTAACTAATTTTTTGTATTTATTATGTATTTTAAATAGTATCTTTAGGAGTCCATGTAGTATTTTTAGGGTTTATTATGTATTTTAAGTATTTTTCTATATTTGTTATGCGTTTTGCGTATTTTTCCCTATTTATTTTGTATTTTAACTAATTTTTTTTATTTATTATGTATTTTAAATAGTATCTTTAGGAGTCCATGTAGTATTTTTAGGGTTTATTATGTATTTTAAGTATTTTTCTATATTTGTTATGCGTTTTGCGTATTTTTCCGTATTTATTTTGAATTTTATCTAATTTTTTGTATTTATTATGTATTTTAAATAGTATCTTTAGGAGTCCATGTAGTATTTTTAGGGTTTATTGTGTATTTTAAGTATTTTTCTATATTTGTTATGCGTTTTTCCTATTTTTAGTATTTATTTTGTATTTTAACTAATTTTTTGTATTTATTATGTATTTTAAATAGTATTTTTAGGAGTCCATGTAGTATTTTTTGGATTTATTATGTATTTTAAGTATTTTTCTATATATGTGTTTTCCATATTTTACCGTATTTATTTTATATTTTAAATAATTTTTTCGTATTTATTATGTATTTTAAAGTATTTTTTCTTATTTATTATGTATTTTCCGTATTTTTACTTATTTTTCCGTATTTCTTACGTTTTAAAGTATTTTTCCGTATTTTTATATATTTATTTGTATTTTAAAATAGCAAAATACGCAGTTTCTAATAAGTCCAGTATTTCCATTTTTTTACAAGTATGCCATTGTATCTGTTAAGTGTTTTCTCCATTCAGGTTAAACTTGTAATTATAATGAACATAAAGGGTAATTTGGGAATTGAGCCAACCGCACTATACTAACAGTTCCACATGTCCCCTTTAAGTTCAGTGTATTTACAAATATGCCATTACACATGTTTTATTAGGTTTTAAAGTGATTGCATGATTGTAAATAGATGAAACTCTGTGGTCAAATGTGAAATATCATAATAAATGCGTTTAAATTGCTTAGGGCTAAGTTTCTAACCTCATTCGCTTCGATTTCTCTCAAATTAATTTCCCCGAGTCCGCCGCTTCGCTGCCCCCCTCGTCGAATCCCTCAGCAGCTTCGACGTCTTCACGCAACGACGACGATGGCGGCAGGCGACGACGACGACGACGACAGGCGACGACGACGGCAGGCGACGACGTCGGCGTTGTCTAGGGCAGGCGACGACGACGGCGACGTCTAGGGCAGGCGACGACGAAGGCGACGTCTAGGGCAGGCGGCGACGACGACGACGGCGACAGGCGACAGTGACGACTAAGGCGAAATCTTTGGCTGGTGGCACGTCGATTGCGAAGGCTGGGTTAGTTTTCTCCCATTAAAATTTTCTACTCAATTTCTCATCCACTTTGCTCGCTCTTATAGAGCAATTTTCACTGTAAATTCACATGTTAGACTGTACATTCACAAGCATTCTGTTCTTTCTCGGGAAATTGTTTTCTTCTTTCACGGGAAATTGAACTGTCCTCTCTGACATTTTTTCTGTAGGGATAGGGGCTAGGACTTTTAGGATTAGGGGCTAGGATTAGCTGTTCTTCTCTATCGTTCTGACCGAAACCATAGGGTTTCGGCCAGTTTCACCCGATACTGGGCGAAACTGGCCGAAACCCTGAGGGATCGCCGATACCGATTTCTTTCTGTCGTATCGGACCGGTACTGGGCGGTACCGGTCTATACGCCCGATACCAAGAAGTAATGTTAGTTGGTTTCTGATGATATACGGTGAATGTAATGTAGCTTCTTGAAATTCTTAAACAACTGGTACTATTCAAATGACCAAACCAACAACATCAAATTCTAAACGGCAAACAATTAAGGTAGATCCCTCAACATCATCCAAGTATAATCACTAAAATATTAAACAATTTGTAATTGATTTTGCTATAGTATAATGTAGTACCATAACAGTTTAGTGCATAAATTTTTTTACTGCATTTGGCTACAATATTCTGTTTAGTATTTGTATTGTTTACTGCACATCATACTATATATATATATATATTATACATAAATAAATATATGTATATATATAAATATACTGTATTTACATGTGTATATATAAATACACACACTCTCTCTCTTACGACAACGTATTTTACTTTCTCAATGATACCAAACCCATCTATCACTCTCTCTAATATGTATTTAGAGAGAGATGGGGGATAAAAAAGGGTGGTCAATATTAGGGGCTTTGGTTATGGCAATTGAGCTACGGCTTCAACAAAGCCTCCTATCAAGACTGTGGAGGGCGTCAATGACCTTGACAATGTTGCCTTAAGAGAAGTTAGGCATAAACCTTGATGGAAAGATCCCGATCAATGTCGGAGAAGCTTGATGAAGGACAGACAAGGCTTGATTGAAATCGGAGATCATCGATTGATTGAGGTCAGGTGATCTCGATTGAAGTCGGAGGGGCTTGATCGATGTCAAGTTACTTTTGGTCGAAGTTGAAGATCATTGATTGAGGTTGGAGGAGGCTCGATTGAAGTTGGAAATGCACTAATCACCCCTGATCAACTCGTAGAGGCCCTGATCAGCTTGGAGAGACCCCGTTCAACACCGATCCAAGTTAATTTCATTGGGAAGAGCTTGAACGAAGTTGATTTCAATTGGAAAGGCGAGTTTTCTTTAATTATGGCGACTGTGAAATCTTTGTTTTTAATGTGAGCTGTGGGTTAGGGTTTTGGATTGGTGGCTATCATATGGTTAGTGGTTTTGATACCATGAATGTATCAAAGTTAGGGTTTAGACAGAGGTTAAGGAGGATTAGATAATTTTCATATCCCAAATTCTCTTATTTATAGGTATGCAGATTTACATAATGACTCCCAAATTGTCTTATTTATGTATACATATTTACACACCGACAAATATCACCTAACCTAAATTCCACAACCACCTCACTTATGTTTTTTGTCTGTTCAGTGTCACTATCTATCACATCTTAACACATCTCATGTGCCATTTAGTAATATTTGTGATGTCCATATACACTTCAACTTATGTGTCACATAATGAACTTTTCTTCTGCTTGAATAAGTGCCATTCATCTAGTGTCCAACAAAGATTATATTTGATTCTTCAGGTACCATTCTGAATCTGGATGGCAGGCTTTAGTAGAAATAATTCTTGACCATTATGGCATTGAAGTTGATCCAGCTGCAATAACCATTTTCATTTGCTCTGTTCCAGTTGTCATTGATGCCTCTGTGAAGTTATGGGTAGGACTATTTCTTTTTACTAAATTCTTTCTTTGATGGTGGTACAGTAGTTAGACTTAGTTACATTTTTTACCTATATATTGACGGAGAAGGCAATGCATAAATTCAAACGTTCAAAAGCCCCTGAGCAACGCAAAGCACCTTTTGGAAACAGAGAAATTTCTGATTCAGATGCTTTATGCAGTTTTAAAAAAATGGGCTCATACATGGCACACACAATTATTCCTATGTCGGAAAGATTATTGATAGACAAGCATTTTAATTCACATGCAATTTGGCATCAGTACTTGGAAAGCTGAATAAGATGAAAATGTTAGTCTAAATATCTAGTTTGTCTTTACATGTTATTCAATTGGATTGTCATCATTTGTCTTGCATTCTGCCGTTGTCTTTAAAATTCTTCACATTCCATGATTTCACTTGCAGAAGTAGCAGGTCTAACTTAGAGGCTGCAAAGGATTAAAATTCTTAGAGGGGTTTGACTTTTATTACCGCATAATCCAATTGAAATCTACACTGTGCTTTGATTTTTGGATGTAAGATTACCTAAGTCTGGCACTTGACTGGACTTATTCCTCAGTCAAATGGGCCCTGAAAGCAGGTTGTAATAGAGCTATAAAAAGTGATACCATAATTTAGAAAAGACATGACTAGAAAAAAGAAACAAGGATTATTTTTGGAAGAAGCAAATGGCTTGTGGAGCAATATACAATGAAATAAATCCCTTTCATTTCAAAATGCATATAAATGGTGAGTATTTGTAAAATGTAGGACGTAAGAGTAATTGATGTGTGCCATTTGTATATATATATTATACTTGTTTCATAAACATTTCATATCATTTCATCCCCGTCCCAGTCTATTATCCCCATTTTTGGTTCATCTTTACGCTTTGGTATCTCTCGTGTGTTGCAAGAGAAATCATGGGGGTTTTGAGCTCGAGAACAGGAGAAAAAGAGATGAAAATAAGCGAGAAGCAATTGGGCACCAAATCAACGGAAAAGAAGCTCCAAAGTGTCACACACGGTCGTGTGGATTGACCTACACGACCGCGTCACCAGGACAGCCCCTAGCTGTTGGAAACCCACACCACGCGGTCGCTTATTGAAACCAAACGGCCGCGTTGCATGGAGCTGAAGAAGAAGAAATATGCATCCACGTGGTCGTGTGGATGATCGAAATGACCGCGTTAATCCATGAGAAGCTGAAGCCAAACGGTCGCTCCACGCGACCATTTAGATGAAGATTTGAAGCTGCTGACCCCGAAACGACGCGGTCGCGTGGACTAGCCACGCGGTCGAATCACTTGTAGCCATTAGCCCCCTAATGTTACGCATTTGTGCCAAACGACTGTGTCAATCCCGACGCGGTCGCGTCTAATAGGGTTTTCTATGTCTTTTTGGGTGCCGCCAAGGGTAATTTTGGGGGTTTCTGGGTATTTCTAGAGGGTATAAATAGCTGTCTTCTAGCTCTGCGCCCAAGGACGATTTTTGCAGAGTTTTTAGAGACTTTTAGAGAGAATATTCAGGTGTATTAACTCTAATTCTTTCTGTACTTTAATAGTTCTTTTTGTTTTCTCTTTGATTTTAATTTTAATTTTGAACAGAAGATTGGTCTTTTAATTCCTCTTTGATTGTGGATTGTTTGGTTATTTATCTCTGCTCAATCTATTGCTATGGATGTTTATTCAATGAATTTGATTATCTCTATATGCATGGATAGTGAGTAGTCATCCATCTAAGGCCATGTGTTGAACCCCATTGGATGTAGCTATGGATTGATGTTTTATTGATTAATTGTTGAATAATTGAAGGTGAGGACTATTTTAGGATGATTAATATCAATGCAAATTGATCTCCCCTTTGGATTAGTCGACGACAGAAGCCGGGGCTAATATAGGGTTTTTAGTCCATACGTTGATCGATACTATCGATGTGGCTGGCGGAAGTCAGGTATCGATTAGAGCCCTCCTAACATAGATTCGAATCCGAATCTACGGAAGTGTAGTGGAGGAAGATTGAGGACATTCGTCGGACATAATGCATCTAACGCGTATCGATGTATCGGCGGAAGTTGGCATTGATACGAGTTAGATAGTCCTATCATGTACCACAGAAGTAGGGGATATGGATAACATAAGGGGATATCCTATCATGCACCACAGAAGTGGGGGTAGGAGAATACCATTAGGTTACACAACCTCTCCCGAATCACATGAATTCAACAATTGGTCAATTCTAATTAATCCTAGCTTTAATCCGATGGTAGGAATACCTAGGTCCTAGAGCCTTTCTTTATTGATCTCCTGCTAGTTTTCATAACCCTTGACATCACATTGATCGCGTAGCTATCATACTTAGTGAGAAATTGGTAATCAACAACTGCCTCCCCGAGGACGACCCATACAATGCTACAACATCGTCGTGTGCTTGCGATATAAATTGTGGAGACCCAGCAAGTTTTCTGGCGCCGTTGTTGGGGAGGCACAGCTTGATATTAGTTTCAATCTTTGTTGATAGACTGCGCATTTTCTTCTAATTTTATATTCTTTGTCACATATTCACTTCTACCCTTTTCTTATACTGAAGGTGAACACAAGTGTTTGCAACAATGCTAGCCACAAATACACTAGCAATTCTTGCGAATAGAATGTATAATGTGACGCAGCACATAGCCCATCCGAGGATGGGGTCAGATTCGTTCACTCCATTAGCGTCGGTAAATATGAAAAGTGCAACACGTAAGGACAATTATTCAGCCAACATCAATTTAACAATTATCCATGCAATCCACACCCTCATACGTATCATCGCGACTGGACAGACTATTCCATCCCTTTCTACCAAGATTCTCAAGCATGCACAACTTCCATGCCCCACAAATGTCGCCACTTGAGATGCTCTTGTTAAGCAGTCTGGCTGTAGAAGGCTTCAATGTTGATGGACCCTCCACCTTTTGTGAGCAACCCGTCATCGAACATGAATCAATTACATGCCAAGAAGAGGCACCACGAATCATGGAGACATGCTACCACATAAGCACGTTCACGCCATCATTTGAGGAAGCTTCCAGTTTAGAGATTTCACCTGGACAAGTAATCCGGATAAATTGAATCAGTGGGACCACAACGAGGACGTCAGATCCTTGGAAGCAGCTTGTGAGACCTTGGCATCCCATGACAATGAGCCTTTGGGTGAAATGTCACAACCTGAGGTATTGGAGAATGATGGCATCAAACCTTCTGAGGTAGAACTCAAACCACTTCCCCCTAATTTGAAGTATGCATTTTTAAGAAGAGACTCTACTCATCCAGTTATTGTAAATGCCTCCGTAACCGACGCTGAACTTGAAAGCCTCCTGGCCGTCCTTAGATAATACAGAAGTGTCCTAGGGTACACTATAGATGACATAAAAGGACTTAGCCCTGGCCAATGCACACATATGATCCATCTCGAGGATGATAACGCTACCTCCATTGAGCCTCAAAGGTGACTCAAGCCTAATATGGAAGAAGTAGTCAAGAAGGAAGTTTTGAAACTGCTTGAAGCAGGGATAATCTACACTATATCTAATAGTAAGTGGGTTAGCCCGGTGCAAGTGGTTCCAAAGAAGGGGGGTATGATGGTAGTGAAAAATGAGAAAGATGAACTCATACTCACTAGAACCATCACAGGGTGGCGAATGTGTATCGATTATAGAAAGCTCAACGAAGGCCACCCGTAAAGATCACTTTCCCATCCCATTCATTGATCAAATGCTTGAACGCCTAGCCAAGCATTCACACTTTTGCTTCATATATGGGTATTCTGGATTCTACCAAATACATATACATCCCGATGACTAAGAGAAGACCATATTTACATGTCCATATGGCACCTTCGCATACCAGAGAATGCAGTTTGGATTATGTAATGCACCCACCACGTTTCAAAGGTGCATGACCGCCATATTCTATGATTTTGTGGAGGACATCATGGATGTGTTAATGGATGATTTCTCCGTCTATGGCACATACTTCGACACGTGTTTAAGAATCTAAGTAGGGTATTACAAAGATGCCAAAAGGTGAACTTAGTCTTGAATTGGGAACAATGCCATTTATGGTGCAAGAGGGAATAGTGCTAGGACACATTATTTCTTCACGTGGAATTGATTTTGATAAGTACAAGATAGAGGTCATTGAGGGGTTACCACCACCTACGAACGTGAAGGGGATTAGGAGTTTCCTTGATCACGCGGGGTTTTATCGTCGTTTCATCAAGCACTTTTCCTAGATTGCACGACCTCTTACGGAATTATTGGCCAAAAATGTCCCCTTTGTCTTCACTGACGAGTGTCTTGCAGCCTTTAACAGGTTCAAAAGGAGCTTATAATGGCCCCCACTTTTCTTTCTTTTTTCTTTTTCATTTTCTTTTCGCGGCCCGCTCAGGCCGAATGCCCGAGCCCGTAACGGGCTTCTCTTTTCCACTCTCTCACTCGATCCCGCAGCGAACGAGCCCCTGAGGGCTTCAGTTGCTGATTCGATCTCTCTCCCTCTCTCACTCTCGTCTCGCAGCAGCGTGGGTCCCTCGATGGGGCTGCGATGCCATCCACCATCCCCTTGTCCTTCTCGACAACGACATATAGCCCCCCTTGCGTCCTCTGCCCTCGACGACGACAGCGGAGTCCCCTTGTCCTTTCTCTGGGGGTTCTCCGACCCCATAAAGTCCCTTTCTTGCTCCTCTTATTTGCGGTCTGTCCCTTCTTTGCTCCTTTTGCTTGCGGTCTGTCCCTCCATTGCTGCTTTGAGGTTCGGTGGCTCTCCTTGCTTGCAGATTTGGGGTTCCTTATTGCTAATGGCTGCGATTGGGTTCCTTGTTGCTGATGGTTGGCTTTTTCTGCTGATGTTTGTGTTCGAATGAATCTCTTGTTATTGGGCTTCGGTTCTTAATTTTCTTGGTTCTTCAGCGACGATTTCAAGTAGACTCTATCCCATATACTCCAGTCTTCGTTTCGATTCTTGCATGCTTAATTTGAGCTGAAATCGTTGGGGTTTTGGTTGTATACTTGCTTGCGGTTTCGAGTCTCCTTACTTGTTGGGTTGTTCTTGCTTGCTGCTTGGGTTTTCTTGTTGTTTGGGTTCGGTGGGCTTTCTGCTTGCTGTTTGGAGTTCTTGCTTAGGGTTGTTGGGGTTCGGCCTCTCTGTTGCTTGCGGCTGGGTTCTTTGCTTGCTGCCTTGCTGTCTTGGTTTTTGGTTGCTCGCGGGCTGGGGTTTCCGTACTTGAATTGGGGCCGGTGGCTCCCCTTGCTTGCGGCTTTGGGCTCCTTGCTGACTGATGGCTGCAGCTGGCTTTTCTGCTTGCTTGTGTTGGGTTCGGTGGCTTTCTTACTTGCTGTTGGGGTTCCTGGCTTGGTTTTTAGGTTCGGTTGGCTTTGCTTGTTGTTTGGGGTTCCCTTGCTTGCAGGTTTGGGTTCCCTTGTTATTGTGAGGTTCAGGTGGCATCTTCTACTTGTGGTTTGGGCATTCCTTGCTTGCGGGTTTTGGTCTTCCTTGCTGTTAGGTTGCGGTGGCCCTTCTGCTTGCTGCTTTGATGTCCTGGGTCGTTCTTGTTGAGTATTGGACTTCTCCCTACTTGGTGTTAATGATGAGCAAACATAAATACTTGTGACTAATCCCCTATTTGCAGTTAATCCATTGCCTAGGAATATCATGAAGATCAATTAGCAATGAATGTCACTCAAAGATCAATGAAAGCAAGAAAAGTGGATTGGATGTTCAAAGATGATGATTGAAGCTCATTCTCTTCTAGTATATAGCTTAGAAGTAGAACTATGTTGGAGCACACACACATCTTCACTTATGTCCTAGGAAATCAGTAGATCACTTTTCCTTAGACTCCAATTCAGTTTTACCAAGCATGTGCATGTTGTGATTTCAACAGGCGACTGCTGAATGATTTACAGTCGCCTGTCTCAAAATAGTCGACTGTGATTTGTTCAACAGTCGCCTGTTGTGCACATACTTAATTAATTGATTTTTGGGCTTTCTAAACTTTAACTCCTTCATGCGACTGCTGTACATTTTACAGTCGCATGTCCAAGATACAGTCGCCTGTGATTTGTTAATCAGTCGACTGTCTATTTTCAGCCCAAGATCACTTTCATTTTTATCTGGCCAGTCGACTGATGTTGTATTGACAGTCGCCTGTCCAAGGCACATTCGACTGTCAATGCTTCAACAGTCGACTGTCCATGATTCCTCTGCAGAATCTGCTGTCGGGAATATTTCAAGCTTTAGTGCCAGTCGACTGATGTTGTATACAGTCGCCTATCCAAGGCACAGTCTGACTATCAGTGCTCCAACAGTCGTCTGTCCTAAACTTCTCTGCAGACTCTGCTCTCTGTAAAGTTTCAGGTTTTTGTGATAGTCGACTGATGTTGGTTTTTCAGTCGTCTGCCCATGCACATGCGCCTGTGTGTTCCCATCAGTCGCCTATCGTGTCATCCCAAAACTTTTTGAGATTTCTCAGCTTACTCGTATTGCGGCCAGTCGCCTGTTGAAGGATTTACAGTCGCCTGTTGGATTTACAGGCGCATGTCTTCTCTTCATCAGTCGACTGTCTACGTGATAAGTTACCGTTTGAATTCTCACCTACCCTCGACACAGTGCAGCAGTCGACTGTGTTTTGTTCAACAGTCGACTGTGTAAATCCTATCTGTTGGCTTTTTCTCCACGAACTTCAAAGGGGTTTTTAGGGATTCAGTTTGAGGGGTTTGAGAAACCTATAAAGGGAGCCCCTACTGTTCCATTAAGGGGTTAGTCAACTATTCAAGCATTTCATTTTCTTGATCAAAGCTCTTAAATCCTAAAGCCCTAGAATTCCAATCTTTTCATTTCTTGCTCTCCAGACTAGAATCAAAGTGATATCTTCTAGGCAATTGGTGGTGACAAGAGAAATGGGTTTTTCACTCATCCAAGAGAAACCTCAACACACAACACACTTGCTCCTTCAAGTTCTACTTCAAGGCATATGTAATTGTAAGTGTTGCTATTTCAATATTTCATATCTTTCGTAATTAGATTAACTCTCGGTTTGTGAGAGTGGTTTGCTTGCTCTCAAGTTGTGGGAGTCAAGGACATCGAGTGTATTTCGATTTCACTTGTAGGGTTGCTACAAGTGGGTTTAAGGGAAACCTCAAGTTAGGGTTCTAACTTGAGTATCCGGTGGTAACTGGGTGGAAGGGACGTAGGATTACCGGGAATAAGTCGGGAGTTGACTTGGGTAATCCGAACCCTTGAAACATCCTTGTGTTAGCATTGTTTCAATTTAGGGTTTATTTACATTCCGCATTATTTGTTGGTTGGGAAATTAATTTGGTGCAATTATCATTTAAATTGTATAAACACTATTTAACCATCCTTCTAGTGTTTTCCTCATAGCCAGGGACCTTACAATTGGTATCAAAGCGTTGGTTTATAGCTATGTCATCCAACAACGTTCCTTCACCGACTTCGTACAACAATCACGACCGTGATGGTGCGTCTGTTGAGTATTGATTCCCCGGATTTGGTTTTGGATGACGAACAAATATAAATATCGTGAACCAACTCTTTGTGAGCGCAGTTATGGAGATCGTCGCCAAACTTCTATGAACATCAAAAGCGACGTCTCGAGACTTCTCAAAGCGCGTGATCGTTTGCTTGAAGCTTCGTTGAAGCTCAAGGACCATTATTGAAGTCAAGAGATTCGAATCGAAGCATTTGAAGACGGTTCGTCAAGTTTTATTTATAGTCTTCTAGCTTCGTTTCGTAGAATGTTAAGTCTTGAGTAGGTCTTACGTTTTAATCTTCATAACGCTCTTATCTTAGAGCTAGGATCTTATTAAAAGCCTATAGAAACTTTCCCGAAGCTTCGCGCTTCATTTCACGACTCTTTGTGCATGTTAGTTGGTTCAAGAAGAAGAACCAACCGACTAGATGGTGATCTAGTCGGTCTGCAAATCTTCTTGAACCTACTAGAATGCCTTCTCAACTTCTAGCTCAGTTACTGTTTACAGTTAGTCGGTCCAAGAAGGTTCACCGACCGACTAGTTGTGAAACTAGTCGGTTAAGAATCCTTCTTAGACTGACTAGTTGAGCTTCCATTTTTTGAGCCTGAGCTACTGTTTACAGTTAGTCGGTCAAAGCACAACGACCGACCGACTAGTTGAGAAACTAGTCGGTCAGAAGTTCTTAAACCGACTAGCTGTATTTGAATTCAGCTTCTTTGATTTCTTCTGTTAGTCGGTCAACGTTCACTTACCGACCGACTAGTTGTGAAACTAGTCGGTTGACAAGTATTCTTAGACCGACTAGTTCTATATTTCCTGAACTACTCTATTCACCGGGAACAAGTCGGGGAGACTTGGGTGGATCCGAACCCGTTATATCGTCTGTTTGCGATTGCATTTGCTTGTTTTCAATATTTACATTTCCGCATTGTTGGTTAAGTTTGCAAGATAATTAGGAATTATCCTCTTAATTATTTTAAAGTACTATTCACCCCCCTCTAGTACTTGTGCAGTAGCTTCGTATGGCATTACAGCGTCTACCTTCTTCGAAGGATAAACAACGGTTCGTCCTCTGCGTTTCAACGGCACGAATTTTGGCTATTAGAAATGCGAGATGGAGATGTTTCTTAGGAGTCTCTTTGGAGAACCCTCCACAAGGAACACGTTGAACCCTCCGAAGAGGATTGTGACAAATGGACGCTCTCCGAGAAGTCCGTCGAAGTGAACAACGCCAACGCAATGAACGCTTTTCATTGTGCGTTGGATCCGGATGAGTTCAATAAGATATGCACATGTAAGAGTGCATATCAAATTTAGAACCATCTAGTCGTTACCCACGAGGGAACGAATAAGGTAAAATTGTCTAACTATATGTTATTGTACAAAACTTCGATATGTTTCATATGCAGGTTAATGAGAGCATTGCAACGATGTACGGACGTTTCACCGACATCACCATTGAACTTGAAGCTCTTGGACAAGTCTACACCCAACAAGTGAAGGTGATAAAGATAATAATGGAAATGACCTCGAAATGGGAAAGAAGAGCAATCGCTATTGAGGAGGTCAACGACATGAAGAACTACACCGTGGTAAATCTCATCGGTACTCTCATGTCTTACGAAGTAAGAAAGGAGAATCGATTGAAGATAAGAGCAATGATGAACCCAACGGAGGCCAAGAAGAAGGCGTTAGCATTCAAGGCTACTTCATCCTCCGATAGTGAAGAATCAGAGAACGAAATGGACTTGGAAGAAATGACGCAGATGGCGAAGAAATTTCAACGCTTCTTTCGGAAAGGTAAACTTCCTTCCAAAAATAAATTTGATTCCACTTACAATACTTCATCCTTTTGTTTTAAGTGTAACAAGCCAGGACACATTAAGAAGGATTGCCCAATGCTTAGAAACAAAGAAAAGTGGAAAGCTCCAAAGTACCACAAGTTCGACAAATACAAGAAGGATAAGAAGAAATGACTTGTCGGGACGTTCGATGATTCAAGCGGAGATTCCTCAAGTGAAACCGAGGATGAAAAGGGTGAGAGTGCCCATATGTGTTTCATGGCCCGAGAAGATCCACTTTCCGATGAGAGTGATAGCGACATCGATGAACCTGAGATAACAATAGATGAACTTCGTATTGCTAATGAAGAACTATTTTCTAAGTATCAATCTCTTATGCTTAGATATACTAGTTTAAAGAAATCAAATGTTAGCAAATCATCCATACCATGCATTAACAATGACACCATTGTTGATACACTTACACTTGAGAAATCCACTTTGGTTTCTCAAATGACATCTTGAGAAATGATGTGAATTCCCTCAAATCTCAACTAGGTCAAACGTATCCTAAAGATAGTATTGATCTAGTTTCACAAAACACACAATTGGGTATTAAGAATGATTCTCTTAAAACCCAAATGCACGAGCTCACAACACGGGTGTCCACCTTGGATACCAATATTTTTTCTTAAGGAGAAATATGAGCTCATGTCCTCCCGAGCTAGGAGATTTAACAAAGGGAAATGCCAATTAGATGAATTGCTTGCAAACCAATTTCCGGCCACACATCGTGTTGGACTTGGTTATGTGGAAGCAAATGCATCCAACTCTCTCACCTCTTATAGTGGTGTTACTATAGATTTTGTGAGGCCATCCTCCGGTGCATCCACAAGTGGTATCAAAAACATTATTGGTAGCTAACCTACCAAGAAGGCCACCACTTCACAATCTTTTCCTTTTGGCAAGAAATCCATTAAGGGTGGAAACCAAAAGAGACGTCATGCATATATGTACACCAACCTTCATCCACGTAGGAAGTCTTCTACTTCACAAGTGGACACTAATGACACTTTTTATGCTCCACACATACAGACACGTGCAAACCCACACATGAGAAATACTCATGCACGTGCCCCTATACATTCATATGCTCATACACATCATTCTTCCATATATGCTCATCCACCTCATGTTATGCATGCTCCATATGTTGCATATAACATGCATGTTCCTAAGTTTGCATACAACCCATATATGTACAATGCTTATCCACCTCCTCCTTCATATGCTAGAACTCATGCTCCTAGGAAGCACTCACCACATAGAAATCAATCAATTGTGTATGCAACTAGGAAAATGACACCCAAAACATACACAATTTGGGACTAGCTTAAATGATAAGAATGCTTATGTTGACTCCTATTTTAATGATGTAATAAATAGCGGTAATTATGTTGGGAAGCGAAAGTCCACTTGGACTTGGCTTCCAAAGGGCTAATCCCCTTGGACCCAACAAAAATTGGGTACTATGAGTTTATGGTATATTATGTAGGTACCCAAGAAAAAGAAAGAGAGCAATAAAAGTCATATTGGCTCTAATAGGAAAGGATGGATACTTGATAGTGGTTGCTCCAAACACATGACGGGAGATCCCACATTGCTCTTCGAAGTGATTAGCATCAATGATGGTGCAACAGTCACTTTTGGAGGTAATCAAAAGGGAACCATCATTGGAGTAGGCAAAGTCAGTAATCCTTCCAAACCACTTATTACAAATGTTTATTTAGTTAGTGATTTATGTCATAACCTTATCTCCATTAGTGAACTTTGTGACAAGGGTTACAAGGTTAACTTTGGAGAGGGTATGTGTAATATTGTAGATATTGATTCACATGTTTTATTTACCGGTATTAGGCGTAAAAATATTTATTATTTGAGCTTGCCTAAAACCATAGAATATTACTTAGTTACTAATACAAATGAACTATTATGGCATCACCATTTTGGTCATGTTCATTTTAAGCACTTGTATAAGTTGGCTAAGCATGATCTGGTTAAAGGTTTTTCGAAAATTGCTTTTAGTAAGAAAAACTTTTGTGATTCTTGTCAAAGAGGTAAACTAAGTAAATCATCTTTCAAACTTAAAGAAGGCATAACTTCTAAGATGCCACTAGAATTACTTCATCTAGATTTATTTGGGCCAACTAGAACCGCCTCTTTAGGTAATGCTCATTATGGATTAGTTGTCGTTGACGACTTCTCTAGATTTACTTGGGTTTCATTTTTAACCAATAAGAATGAAGCTTTTGGAGAGTTTACTATATTTGTAAAGAAGATTCAAAATTTCTTAGGATACACCGTTATCACTATTCGTAGTGATCCTGGAGGAGAATTTGAGAATGAGTCTTTTACCAAGTTTTGTGATGACAACGAGATTACTCACAATTTTTCTTTTCCTTATGCATCACCACAAAATAGTGTTGTAGAGAGAATATGACCCTAATTGAGTGTGTCTGTACCATGCTCCATGATAGTCATCTTGGACTACAATTTTGGGCGGAGACGGTGCACACATGTTATGCGCTTAATAGGATCCTAGTGAGACCCCGTACGAACAAAACTTGTTTTGAGTTATTTTATGATAAAAAGCCACACGTTAAATATTTTCGTGTTTTTGGTTCAAAATGTTTTACCAAGAACGCCTTTGGTAACTTAAATAAATTTGAGCCAACATCCGATGAAGGAATTTTTGTTGGATATTCCACACGTAGCAAATCCTACCGGATATACAACAAAACCTCTTCACCGATCGAGGAATCACTACATGTATCATTTTATGAAGACTTTGATTTTCCTCATATTGATGATATTGTAGATGTTTTATGTGATTCTCTTAGTAATGTTAAAATTAATGATTCTATTATTGAGACTAACAATACTAATGAAATTGTTGAAGATGTTCCAAGTGATTTAGGGATTCCCAAAGCTAATCCAACCGTTCGTAATCACCCCCCGACCAAATTATTGGAGATATTGGTGTGGGTGTTCGAACGAGGTCAAGAATTAATGAATTCTCTCACTGTGCATTTGTCTCTACCATTGAGTCAAAGAACATCCAAGAAGCGTGTGAAGATAGCTCTTGGATAGTTGCAATGGAAGAAGAGCTTATGCAATTTGAGAGAAATGAAGTTTTGGAGCTCGTTCCTTTTTCAAGTGGTCACCAAGTGATTGGGACCAAGTGGATTTTTATGAACAAGACCGATGAGGACGAGGTCATCACAAGGAATAAAGCAAGGTTAGTAGTTCAAGGCAAGAATGTATTGATTTCGAAGAATATTTTGCCCCCGTAGCTAGATTAGAAGTTATTAGATTGCTTTTATCTTTTGCATCCCATAAAAATTCTAATTTATTTCAAATGGAGGTTAAAAGTGCATTTTAAATGGTATTGTTAATGAAGAAGATTATGTTTCTTAACCACCCGGTTTCATTCATGAAAAATTTCCAAACCATATTTTCAAACTTAAGAAAGCGTTATATGGGTTGAGACAAACTCCTAGAGCTTGGTATGATCGACTTAAAACCTTTCTTTTGGATTTATGTTTTAAAATGGGTGAAGGTGATTCAACTCTTTTCATTAAAAATTATGAAAATGACATCCTATTAATTCAAGTTTATGTAGACGATATAATATTTGGTTCTACTAACTTTAATCTTTACCAAGAATTTTCTAAGTCTATGAAGGATGAATTCGAAATAAGCCATATGGGTGAGCTCAACTACTTGGACTACAACTTCGGCAAATGAAGGATGAAACTTTCATACATCAAACAAAGTATACCAGGGAGCTTATCAAGCGATTTGGGATTGAATCGTCTTCAAGTAAAAGGACTCCCATGAGTACAACAACCCATCTACACAAGGATGAGAATGGAAAAGATGTAGAAGTTCGTCTCTATCGAGGTATGATCGGTAGCTTACTTTACTTAACCGCTAGTAGGCCCGATATTATGTTTTCCGTATGTCTTTGTGCTAGATATCAAGCTAGACCTAAAGAGTCACACTTGATTACGGTTAAACGAATTTTTCGGTATCTCAATCATTCACTAAATTATGTGTTACTTTACCCTAAGTCTAGCACATATGAATTAATCTCATATAGTGATGCCGACTTTGCCGGATGCAAATCCGATAGGAAAAGTACTAGTGGCACTTGCCATTTTCTAGGAAATTCCCTAGTGTCTTTGTTTTCCAAGAAACAGAACTCGGTATCATTGTCCACGACTGAAGCGGAATATATCGCCGCGGGTCTTGTATGTGCACAAGTTCTTTGGATGAGACACACACTTAAAAGACTGGTGTCAATTGTGATGCTTGCCATATCATGGTTGATAACCAAAGTGCAATTTGTCTTTTCAAGAATCCGGTACATCACTACCGTACCAAACACATAGATGTGAGACACCACTTTATTAATGATCATGTAGCTAAGAAGGATATCATCTTAGAGTACATTGAAACCCAAAAACAAATCGCCGACATCTTCATTAAACATCTTAAAGAATATTCATTTGTGAGGTAGCGTGGAGAATTAGGGATTATGTGTGAATCTGAATTGTAGGAGTTCGTACCTTCATGTTATATCATGCTTGAACTCATATCATTATTTTTACTTCTCTTGTTTTGATAAATTATATGTTTTACATATATTTGTTTTACGAGATGTATTTGAGCTTTTGATGATTTCGATTGTTTGGATTGATTTATGAGTTTTGGACGTTAATCTATAATATTTTGATATTGATTTCTTGATTAGATTTGTGTTAGAGTATATGTCCTAAGGTGAGTTGTCTCTATCCTTTTGATTTTAACATCACTGTGCATTTTTGGACCAAGACAGACGACTGTCATTCCTTCGACAGTCGACTGTCCAACTCATTTTTTCCTTAAAGTAGACCGTATTTTTCGCACTGGTGACTGATGAAGATTTTCCAGTCGACTGTCTATGCGACAGTCGATTGCAATTTGGTCATCAGGCGCCTGTCCAAATCTTGAGATGTCTCTATTTTATCATCATATTTTTTTGATTCTCTGTCAGACGACTGCTGTGTAAGTTACATTCGACTGTCTCACCGACAGGCGACTGTGAATTACTCACCAGTCGACTGTTTGTCAACCCAAGCTGATCTTTATCCTATCGACCAGTCGACTGTCTAATTCTATGGCGGTTCGTTAACTTGATCTGAGCCGTCAATTTCTAGATCCAACGGCCCAGATTCTTTTGACCCGATCGTATATTCTCGAGGGCCGTCGATTTGTTCAGTTATATTCTCTCTCATCCGACTCGACTTCCCTCGTCTCCTTCCGTCGAATTCCAACTGTAGCTGTCGATTTTTTTGTCGATTCGAAGCTCTAGTCATCGATCTCACTTCCCATCTTTCAATTGAGAGTTTCGGCTGTCTCCATAGCAGATTAGGTATCTTCTTCGATTATCGTTTGCTTGTGCCTTTGTTTTTGTCAATTGATCTTCATGGAACCAGTGAGTCAGCCGTCCTCTGGGGAGTATTTGGGTATTTATGTCGCTGACCCTCTTCCCTCGCTACTGTCGCTGAACCCGCTCTTCCGCTTGCTGACCATCCATACTCTCCTCCACCTTCAGTTCTATCCGATGATGTTCTCCTCATTCAGCTGTTTGAGCGAGTTTCTTCGCTCGAAACGAAAGTTTCTAACATGGATCAGAAGCTTTCGCTTCTCCTTGAGCTTCACTATAAGTCATTCCTATTTCATGGATTTCCTATTCCGGCCGTCCTCGGGCCATGTTTCCTCCTTCCGTGGATAATTCCCATTCTATTGTCCTTCCTCCTCCAGGCTTTGTGCCTTTGACTACTGATGTACTGCCCTCTGTGCCTCATCACGTGGAGTCTCCTGCTGCTGGTACGTCGTCATCCAAGTGGAAGGCTCGTGTGTACCATACTCGTCGCTCTTCCAGCTTGATGTTCCGTCATTCTGGCCGCCCTTCAGACTCATATGTCATCCAGATTGACTGATGCTTCGACTCACCATAAGATTTTTTTGTTGTTATGGTTTGAGTGTTTGTCTGTATCTTCCTGTTTTGAGCGATGTATGGATGATGTTTGTATGTCGATCACATTTTATTGATGTACATGGAGTTGAAGCTGTATTTGTACTCTTGTATCTAGTGATTATATATATGAAAATGTTTTTACTTCATATGTTGCTTCTCACTGTGTCTCATTTTTAATATATGTGTAAACATTGTGAAATTGTCTCTCTTTGTATGCTATATCTTATACATGATGTGATGTGTGACATTTTTCTCATTTGGTTTGTAATGTTGATATTGGATTCCCGTTCCTTTAGTCAACTAAGATTTCTTGTGTTTTATGAGTTTTTGGTATATATATATCAATGAGATGCACCTTCGTGATTAGTTTTTCTCCGATTATATGTTGGCATCACATTTGATATACATCATATCTTTCGACTCTCATGATTGTTTATTACTTATTTAGCACTACTGTTGTTATTCTACTCACACTTTTTGGATAATGCCATATGGGGAGAGAAATAAACATATCATAATTATGTGCTAAGTAAATCCTAATTCAACACTTGAATCTAGGATTGAAGTTGCCTTAGATTCAAAAGGGAGTAAGATATAATTAATGTGGATTATAAAATTCCAGATTTCAAGATTTTAAGAAAATCATTTCATTCATTCATATCTTACATACTTGCTTCAATTGATTTATAAATGCACGTATTCATTGACTAAGTTGATTGGCATTTATGTAGGGGGAGTAAGTTTTCTTTAAGCACAATTATTTATCTTTTTGTTTATGTTTGTTTATCATCATCAAAAAAGGGGAGAATATTGAGTATTGGACTTCTCCCTACTTGGTGTTAATGATGAGCAAACATAAATACTTGTGACTAATCCCTTATTTGCAGTTAATCCATTGCCTAAGAATATCATGAAGATCAATTAGCAATGGATGTCACTCAAAGATCAATGAAAGCAAGAAAAGTGGATTGGATGATCAAAGATGGTGATTGAAGCTCTTAGAAGACTTCAAGCTCATACTTTGGATAGAAGAGAGACTTCTACATAATGTAATTTTTTTATTCCCTTCTAGTATGTAGCTTAGAAGTAGAACTATGTTGGAGCACACACACATCTTCATTTATGTCCTATGAAATCATCAGATCGCTTTTCCTTAGACTCCAATTCAGTTTTACCAAGCATGTGGATGTTGTGATTTCATTATCAATTCATAGAAGGCGACTGTTGAACGATTTACAGTCGTCTATCTCAAAACAGTCGACTGTGATTTGTTCAACAGGCGCCTGTTATGCACATACTTAATCAATTGATTTTTGGGCTTTCTAAACTTTAACTCCTTCAGGCGAATGCTATACATTTTATAAGCGCATGCTGTACATTTTATTCAGGTGTATTAACTCTAATTCTTTCTGCACTTTAATAGTTCTTTTAGTTTTCTCTTTGATTTTAGTTTTAATATTGAATAGAAGATTGGTCTTTTAACTCCTCTTTGATTGTGGATTGTTTGATTATTTATCTCTACTCAAATCTATTTCCATGGATGTTTATTCAATGAATTTGATTATCTCTATATGCATGTATAGTGAGTAGTCATGCATCCAGGGCCATTGGTTAAACCCCATTGGATGTGGCTATGGATTGATGTTTTATTGATTAATTGTTTAATAATTGAAGGTGAGGGGTATGTTAGGATGATTAATATCAATGCAAATTGATCTTCCCTTCGTGGATAATTGGATTAGTCGACGGCAAAAGCCGGGGCTAATCTAGGATTTTCAATCCCTACATTGATCGATACTATCGATGCGGCTGACGGAAGTCAGGTATCGATTAGAGTCTTCCTAACATAGTTCCGAATGCTAATCCACGAAAGTAGCGTAGAGGAAGATTGAGGACATTCGTCGGACATAATGCATCTAACACGTATCGATGTATCGGCAGAAGTCGGCATCGATACGAGTTAGGTAGTACTATCATGTACCACATAAGTGGTGGTAGGGATACCATAAGAGGATATTCAATAATGCACCACGAAAGTGGGGGGTATGCGAATACCCTTAGGTTAGAGGGACTCTCCCAAATCCCATGATTCAACAATTGGTCAATTCTAATTAATTCTTGCTTTATCCGATGGTGGGAATACCTAGGTCCTAGAACCTTTCTTTATTGATATCTCCTGCTAGTTTTCATAACCCTTGACATCACATTGATCGCGTAGCTCTCATACTTAATGAGAAATTGGTAATCAACAACTGCCTCCTAGAGGACGACCCGTACAATGCTACAACATCACCGTGCGCTTGCGGTATAAATTGTGGACACCCAACAGTAATCCTAGATTCCGAACTTTACAGTCTTTCTTTTGATCATCATAAAATAGCATAAACATCTGATTTAACGTCCTGTTCCCCGGGTACCATCACAATTTAAAACAGTTATATGCAGGTGCTGCAGGTGCCAGTGAAGTCAATATGAAGCAGATCAGAAAGAAATGAAATACTCATAACATAGCATGCTAACACAGTTCTGAACAGGAAAAAACAGTGTAATCTATACTACAGCTGAAACGTAAATACAACACTCACGTGCAGACCGCACAAGGCTTAAAGTCATGCGCCGGAAGCTCTGACTCCTCGTGCTCAGGCGCCTCCGTATGATCCTGTGCGTCACCTAGTGGGGCAACAGAAGTTGCACCACAGCTCAATAGAGTTGGCAATATCTAATCAATGCGAAGAAGAGAGGTTTTATAGGAGTCAAAGAAACCCTGCAGAGGTGTCGTGCGTGCTGCACGGTCGAAACAAAGGGACGGGACGGCTTGGAATGGCCTCGCGGCCTTCTCATCGATTGTACAAGAGGAGAGGGGGCACGACGGGTAGATGCATGGGGTCGCAGGCGTCGTACGACGACAGAGGGGCCCAGGGCTTCGTCGCACGAAGGGGCATCGAGGAGAAGCGAGCGAGCGATCGCTCGTGTTGTCGAAAAAACCCTAGCGGGCTTGTCGCTGTGAGAGCGATGAGAGAAAAGAGAGAGCGATCACGTCCAAGCCTTAGAGCTGGGCTCGGTGTCGGAAAAATGAGAGGGGGAAAGAATTAAACGAAGGCCTGAGTGGGCTCGGGGGTAAAAAGAAAAGAAATTGGAGAAGGAAAAGAAAGGGGCCCGATGGTGTGCTGGGCCAAAAAAAAGAAGAGAGGGGAGGGGGTTTAAAAAATGGGTCGTTACATCTAAACATCAAGTACATTGAACGCTTCCAAAATAAGCATACATCCTTACCCTGAATTTAGACGTAATTATTATAGGAACCACATTGTCTCTCTTTCAATATGAGGTGCACATATTTAAAACAGGATATTTTAAGTTCACCTAATGGGTCGTTATTGTCCTTGTGGGGTTACATGGCTTCCATAGGCTCAAGAGCCTATTGTTAATTGCCCCTCTCTTGAAAAAAAAACTTTGGTTAAGAGTCAATTTATTTAACATAAAAAAAGAAACTTAAACAATAATTGAAAATGTCTGTTTATTTCAACACCTCTACTTTACTTGGCTTAACGCAGAGCATACTTGTTCTTTACATTTATGGGAAGTGTTTGGAGTTTAGATATCTTAAGAAGCTGAGATCTATTTTTGGGACTTAACCCTGGTTTTAGTTTGATCTCGACATTCCATTTCTTTTTGGACGTCTAGGTGGCTAACTCATTGTTCTGATTAGATCGGAGATGGAATACAAAGTCAGAGCTTATTAGAGTATAAAACGGTCATGATTTTAGGTGCCAAACATTTCAGATACACTCCCAAAGTAAAAAAATTATCTACCAGTCCCTTCCTTCTTAATCCTTCCAACTTGGCTTTATAATCGTGTTGTCGCCACTTTCAGAAACAAACGAAATGGCAACGATAATGGCAACGATCCAGATTGTTGCTGCCCCAGTCATCTACTACCCAACCCTCAAGCTACAGTCGATGTGTATGAGATCACTAGTGCCAGTGGTCAATAGATTGTCTTCACAGATGCTTTGGTCGATGTCGATAGTTGGGTCGTTAGATGGAGTACAAAACCACGCCATGACACACTTATCAGAATAACCGACACTAGCATCGTCTGTCATCTTTTGGAAGGCCATAAGATGAGATTGGAGCAAGAACGAGCTTTGCATATCCTTATCATGACAATGGATTGGAGGTATGTAGTGGGTTAGGTACTAATATGAGTCTTGATTGGCTAGCGCTGTAAAAACACTTAAAACAGATGCTAAAGCGGTCGTATAAAGGGGAAACAGCCTTCATTGCTTCGCTTGAGAACAAGAGGGTCAAAAATACCATACACTGCTTTGCAAAATGTTAAAGGAAGATGGTACACAACAAGCCTGTGACCTATTTAAGCCAAGGAGAAGTACACAACATATATTGTCTCCTTGAATTAAATACGCTAAGCATACTTTGTAGGTATACCAAAGCATCACAGGTCCCGCACATCAACTCAAGAGTAATATAGTATAATCATTTCAAGATCTCAACTCTTCAACAAGAGAAACTTACATGATTTTAACAAATAACTGTCCTGTGCCGTCCCCCCACGAAGGGAAAACCCCTCCTTCAAACCCTAGGGTTTGTCCTTCGACGCCGCCATTACCTGGGTTTGCTTGCGAGATCAGATCTGAAAACTCAGATGTCTTCGGATCCGGATCTCGCTGGAAAAACTGTTGCTGAAACATCTTCCCTACCTCGGCAAACCCCTCCTTCATCTCGTGCGAATGTCGCTCGGAGATCTGATTCATTTTCTCATCCATGGTTGCGCTCAGATTTGCCCTGATCTCTTCCTTCATATCCGTCATCTCCTTTCGCAACCCCGAGATCTCTGCATCAAGTCGCTTCTCCAGAGTTTTCGTCGCAGTCGCTCGTGTGTTTGTCATAGAATCGAGTGCTCTAATACCAAATTGATACGATTTGGGTTAATCGTAGCAAAAGTCAGATTTTTAAGTGGAAGAAAGAAAAGAAATTTGATGTGGACAATGAAATTGATAAGAAATAAGAGATAATTGATCTTTTCTGGAGTAGATCGCTCCCTAACTTGAAATATGAGATCAAGTTTATTCCCCCAAAACCTAGCCGTCAAAATGACGAATTATCTCAATATCTCGATACCTCCCAAAATTAGGGTTAATCCCTTTAAATACTCTCCTAACAAAATACTAAACACACAACTTAAAACATAGAAGGTAGTGCATAAAGCAAATTAGCAAAATACTAAGTTGATCCCACGGCCGCACCCCCGCCCGCGTCCTTGCGCCTTCTGCGGTACACGACCGCATCAGATACCCCTCTACAATTAGCGTCTTCGGAGAGCGATCACATCTTCAATTGTGATCAATTATCCTCTTTATTTTCAGTTTTATAAATAAAAATCAGATTTTGGTTTCGTTTCTATCAGTCACTTTGTTGTACCTATATTTGCTCAGCAGTTATTCTAGTCTAACATTTAATTGTTCAGTCTAACATTTAATTGTTCGAATGTACAATATGCACATTTAATTGTTCGAATGTACAATATGCAACATACGAGTCCATTCTTAATTTCAGGATGCTCACAAGGGTGATATCATCACCTTCATATATGGTGGTGAATCATAATATCACCTCCATGTATAAATGGTGGATCATGTTTGTGATAGGTGGCTCCACTTGCTCCTGCATCTTTTGTGATAATGAGTTTTTCAAAACCATGTTATCCTGTCATTATTCTATATTGCATTATTCTGTGTTGCAGTTCAATGCCAAGTATAGTGGGCAAATACAGTGTCAAGTATAGTAAGCAAGTACAATAATTTGGTATTGTTATCAGGTACAGTAGCCTAATAGATCCGTGAAGATGAATCTATTAAATTGATATATCAAAGTAGCGACAAGTAGAAAAGCTAGATACTTGAATACAAAAAAGGTGTATTCTCCTCCAAAGACGCCAATAGAGGATGTCTGCACTCGTCTAATCTATGAAGTCTCTCAATATCAAATAATAGCATAAAGACAAAGTGACGGTTACCCTCCATATAAATAATAGAATTTAGGGGTTCTAGGCCAAATGGGACGCGCGCGCGACTAGAGGGGCTGGCGGGTCTGGGCTTGGGCGCGGGTCCTCCGGCGGGAGTAGACCCGTGTCCCATCAATACTTCCCCCAAAGAGCCACCTTGTTCTCAAGGTGGAAGTCTGGAAATCGCGTCGCCATCTCGTCCATAGCCTCCCACGTGCTCTCATGCTCTGGCAAGCCCTTCCACTGCAGCAACACCTGGTGCTCTCCTGTGTCTCCATGCCGCACTCCTTTTAATGCCTCGGGCTCGAGCCTTACCTCCATATCAGCAGTAAGGATCTCCGGTAAGGAAGGGGAAGGTGTGTGGTCTCCAATAGCCTGGCGCAACTGTGAAACATGGAACACTAGGTGAATAACCGATCTTGGGGGCAATCTCAGTCTGTAGGCCACTTGTCCAACCCTCGCCTTAACCTCAAAGGGCTCATAGTATCGTGGTGCCAGCTACTCATTCCTCCTATGAGCCAAGGATCTCTGCCTATAAGTTTGCAGTTTCAAGTACACCATATCCCCCACCGCGACCTCTACGTCACGACGGTGTAAGTATGCTCTCGCCTTCATGACCTACGGCGCCCTCGCCAAATGGAGCTTCAGCTCCTCTAAAATCAGATCCATCTCCGTCAAGTACTGCTCCACATCCGAAACTGGCATCGTCTCGTGCTCATAATGTAGTAAGTGAGGGGGTCCCTGCCATAATGAATCCTGAAGGGTGTCGTCTGTGCTGCCGTGTGATATGATGTGTTATACCAGTATTCCGCCCACATCAGCCAACGAGCCCACTCCTTGCCATTGTCTGAAATGAAGCACCGCAAGTCGGTCTCCACACTTCTGTTTACCACCTCCGTCTATCCATCGGTCTAAGGGTGGTAGGCCGTGCTTTGTTTCAACACCGTTCCCTGCAGCCTGAAAAGCTCCTGCCAGAATCTACTCTGGAATACCTTGTCTCGGTCCAAGACTATGGCTTTGGAGGTCCATGCAGACGAATGATCTCCCTCAAAAATACCTCTGCCACCGATACTGCGCTGTAAGGATGCCGAAGCGGAACAAAGTGCGCATACTTGCTGAGGCAGTCGACCACAACAAATATGACGGTATATCCACCCGACTTCGGCAACCCATCTATGAAGTCTATGGAGAGGTCCTCCCATACTCGATCTGGCAAGGACAGCGGCTATAGTAGTCCTCTTGGGGACATCGCCTGGTACTTGTGACGCTGGCACACGTCACACTCTGCCACCATCCTCGCCACCTCCTTCTTCATCCCCTTCTAGTAGACCTCCCTCGCCAGTCTCTGGGAGGTCTTGAGGACCCCAGAATGTCCTCCGATGGCACTGCTGTGAAACTCCTGGAGTATGGCCGGTAGATATGCGGATGTCCTCGGTAGCACCAGTCTCGCCCAATATAGTAGCCGTCCATCCTGAAGAGAATATCCCGGAAATCCAGTCGACCCCTGCAGAAGAGCCTCTCGTATGCCTGCTAACTCCGGGTCCTGCTCCATCTCCTGCTGTAGCGGCCACCTATCCTAAAGTACGGATACTGCTAGTGCGGCCAGCTCCGCCCCTCCTCTCACCGTGATAAGGCATCAGCCGCCTTGTTCTCCAGACCGGTTGCTATTCGATCTCAAACCTATACCCCATCAGCTTCTGCAGCCACTTCTGATGCTCCTCTGCTACCATCCGCTGCTCTAATAAGTATTTCAGGCTCTGCTGATCGGTGCGTACAAGGAAACTCCACCCCCAACAAGTACGACCTCCACTTTTGAATTGCCAAAACTATGGCCATCAGCTCTCTCTCGTAAATCGACCTCAGTCGGGCTCTAGCTGTCAACACCTGGCTGAAGTATGCAATGGTCCGCTGCTCCTGCATCAACAATGCCCCTAGCCTGTGTCCTGACGCATTCGCCTCTACCACAAAGGGCCTGGAAAAGTCTGGTAGTGCCAAGACCGGCACTGTAGTCATGGCTCTCTTCAGAGCCTCAAAAGCTACCGTCGCCTCCCCCAGTGTAACTGGTCCTTCTTCAGTAGGTCGGTCAACGGCCAGACGATCGTCCCATACCCCTCCACAAACCTGCGGTAGTAACTTGTCAAACCTAGAAACTCCTACAGCCCCCTGAGAGTGGTGGGGCGCGACCAGTCTAGCGATCTTCCCCCTGTCCGCTGCAACCCCATCTGCTGACACCACATGTCCTAGGTACTCCACATGTGGCTGCCCAAATATGCACTTCTTCCTGTTCGCTACTAGCTGATCGTACTGCACCTCTGTAAACACCGCCTACAGATGGTCCAGGTGCTCCTCCAAGGTGCGACTGTATACTATTATATCGTCAAAGAAAACAAGTACAAACCGCCTCATGTACGGACGAAATACCTTGTTCATGAGTGCCTGGAAGGTCGCTGGTGCGTTCATCAAGCCAAAGGGCATGACGAGGAACTCGTTGTGGCCCTCAAGCGTCCTAAACGCCGTCTTGGCCACATCCTCCCGTCGCATCCTGATTTGGTGGTAGCCTGATTTGAGATCTATCTTGCTGAACCAGGCTGTCCCATGTAACTCATCCAGGAGCTCGTCTATCACCGGTATGAGGAACTTATCTGGCACTGTCTCTTTATTCAATGCACGGTAGTCCACACAGAAATGTCAGCTCCCATCCTTCACCAGGAGCACGGGACTGGTGAACGGGCTTACACTAGGCTGAATCACTTCCGCCTCCACCATCTCGGCTACCATCCTTTCAATCTCGTCCTTCTAGTACTGGGGGTACCGGTAGGGTCTGACACTGATGGGGAAGCACCCTCCCGCAGTACTATGGCGTGCTCATGGTCTCTCGGCGGTGGCAGACCCCGAGGCTCCTGAAAGATCGCCTCAAACTGCGCCAACATCTGTTGCACCTCTCCCAGTACAGTATGCTCCCCACTGGTCTCTGTGCCTCCTTCCTCTGTCAAGGTGTACAACTCAACCAAGTACCCTCCTCCCTCGCTTTGTAAGGTCATCAGCATGGTTTTCAGTGACACTACCACTCTGCAAAGGCTGGGATCCCCCTGTAGGGTGATCGCTCTCTCCTCATCCTGGAACTCCATCCGCAGAATTTTCCGGTTCACCGCCATCTCCCCCAGCGTCTGCAACCATGTCATGCCCATGATGACATCTGTGCTCCCCAAGTCTAAAGGTAGAAAGTTCGTCCTCACCTGTATACCATGTAGGATCAGCACCAACCCCATGCAGGCCCCTCGACTACTCTCCTTCCCCGTTCCCATCATCACACTGAAGCTCCCGCAGTCAGTCAACTGCAGTCCCTGCTGGTCCACCACTCTCATGGAGAGGAAATTGTGGGTTGCCCACTGTCAATTAGCACAGTCACCTCCTGCTCGCCGATCTCCCCCATCAACTTCATGGTGTGGTTCGGTGTGAACCCTACTACGGAGTTAAGGGACACCTCTGCCACGTCTAGCTGATGGCCCTCGAGCTCCTCCTCTTGCTCAGCGCTCTCGTCCTCGACGTCCTCGTCTACGTTGTCATCCTCCAACAGCAGAACCTGTAACTTGCGCCCCGAGCACCTGTGGCCTGGCGTGAACCTCTCGTCACACCGAAAGCATAAGCCATTCTGACGCTTCTCCCTCATCTCAGCATTTGACATCCTCCTGAACTGTTCTCCTGCTAGGGTAGCGCTACTCCTCTCCACCGTCTTCTCCCTGCTCATCTGGCCCGTCCCTGTGGTGGTCCTGACTCCTCCAACTCCAGACGAGGTGTCCTGCTGTATCTGGCCATTGTAGCTATTCCTGACTCTCCTATCCTCGGTCTGAGAGTCCTCTACCAGCTACGCCATCTCTATGACTCGAAAAGTGCCCTGGGCTTGTAGGGTCTCACTGCAGCTCGAAGGCTGGGTGTCAGTCCCTTCAGGAAAGTGCCCTCCAGTGACTCGTCTGAGACGCCGTGTACTCTCCCCGCCAAGGTCTCGAACCTCTTAATGTACTCCCATATTGGTCCATCCTGCTTGAGGGCATATAACTGCTCGTGAAGGTTTTCCAAGCGAGGATCTCTAAACTTCTCCAACACGAGGTCCTTCAACTCCTCTCAGCAACGAATCTGTTGCCTCCTCTCCTTCCACTGGTACCACCCTAAGGCTTTTCCCTCCATGCAAATGGCTGCCGCCTCCAGCTTCTGTGCATCGGTCATGTGGTGCGCTGCGAAGTATCTCTCCGCTGTGAACAACCAGGCATGCAGATCCTCCCCTTCGAACAGTGGCATCTTCAGCTTCCGCACCATGCAGTCTCCTCCAAAGTGCCCCTGATCGGGCCTCCCCTCAGTACGATGATGCGGGTGATAGTGATGCCGTCTCTCATCCTGGGTCTCGTACTGTCTAGATGGCACTCCTTCGCGACCACCATAGTCCCCTCGAGAACCTCCATGCATGCCCTCAAAGTCATCCCATCCTGCGTCATCTCCAAATTCAGCCCCATAACCTCACCCATCATCGTAGTACCCATGTCCCTCCCCGGGGTCAAATCCACCACCAAAATCACGCGCCGGGTCCTCCAAATAGGGCTGAAACCCCCTCTCGAACTACTGCTGTCGCCCGCGCTGCTCGCCGGATGCGTCGGAGGGCCGCCGTGGCCCGACAAAAGTCCCTCGGGGAGGCTGAGGGCCCGCGGGACCTGGGTGCTGCTGCCCACGGGCATCACGGCCCTGTACCAGGGCCGCAAGGCCCTGGCGATGGTCGCTTAGGCCCGTAGGGGCCGGCGGGGGGGCCGGCAGGGGTTCGTCGGCCCCTGGCGGTGCTGGGGGCCGCCGCGCCCTGCCGTCGTCCAGGGGCTTCGTGGGGAGCCCCTCTGCTTTTCGCCGCTTGTGGGGGGCGGCGGCTAGGTTCGTCGGCCCCACTCCTTGCTTCTTCCGCCTTTCGTCTGATGCTTTCGCGGTAATTTTTCTTCCACGGATCCCCCTCGTCCCCTTCGTGTGATCCATCCTCCTCGTAGGGTCGATCCGTCTCCCAATCCTCTTTTTTCTCTTTCCCCTTCGTCAAAGGTGCCGCCTTTGATGATGAATTAAGGTTTCTCCCGCCTTGATGCTCGCCGTCCATAGATCGATGAATTTGTCAAGTTTGTCTCCTTGCTTTGATTGAATTGCCTTCAATTCGTTGATGGATTCCATCAGAGACTTTATTGATTTCTTGTTTTCCTTCAACGATCTTTTTACCCCGTCAAATTCGCCGTTGAATTTCTCCTCCAAGGTATCAAATTTGTCCTTCATCTCGTCGTTGACGCCGCCATAGAACGTCATGTGCTCTGATACCAAATTGATAGATCCGTGAAGATGAATCTATTAAACTGATAAATCAAAGTAGCGACAAGTAGAAAAGCTAGATAATTGAATACAAAAAAAGGTGTATTCTCCCAAGACGCCAATAGAGGACGTCCGCACTCGTCTAATCTATGAAGTCTCTCAATATCAAATAATAGCATAAAGACAAAGTGACGGCTAGCCCTCCATATAAATAATAGAATTTAGGGTTTCTAGGCTAGGGGGCGCGCACGACTAGAGGGGCTGGCGGGTCTGGGCTTGGGCGCGGGTCCGCCGGCGGGAGTAACCCCGTGTCCCATCATAGCCATGTCATTATTTTTCATTTCATGTCCATAGAATATGCAATTATGATAACAAGCATGAAATTCATAAGACTATCATTATTCCCGAAAACAATAGTCAGAATACTACTTGTTCAATATCATCACATCATTCATAGTATGAATGCAACCTTACCATTACATTTTCATGTTACATGGACAATGATATCAATCTTAAGCAACAGGGACGATGTTGAAAATCATAGAATAGGGTTATGGCCGCATATCATAATCTTTAGGGACATGGCTGAATTATAACTACAGGGTCAATTTCCAGTTTAGGACTAATATGCAACCAACCAATGGTTATTCAACATAATTAAGCATAATAACATAGACCATTCTAATTCATTAGCAGGCATGTGCAAAATAATATGAATGAAACAAAGTCCCAAGACCCCTTAGTATATGGCAAAAACTGAATATGGTATGACTGAATCCCATAACAGCAAGCATGGCTCGATAGGCTATCAGCAGCATGATCCAATTCATAAGTAACACTATCGGAATAGTAAAAAAGGCAGGGCCGAAAAATAAGTATGGTCAAAAATTTGAATAGCAACAAGAACTGCTCCAATCAAGTATGGCCAAAGGCAAGCAACCGACAAACATGGCTTAATTAAATTAGTATAAATTCCCAAATTCTCAAAGACATCCAATCAAATGTTTAAAATTTTTGCAAACCAAACTATTTTAAATCTATAACTCTACAATTAACCAAGATCAGATTCATCATCAAAACTTTCATCTATGTAAATTAATGAGAATAATGCCTAGATAACCTACCTCTTGTCGTTGCCGAACACTTGGAGTCGTTGAAGTTAGATTCTGCTGTCGCTGCAATTATGCTGCTGCTGCTATCGTCGTCACTGTTGTTTGTTGCCGCTTCCATCGCTGGAGGCGCTGATGAAAAAAACGAAGGAAATGATGAAGACGATGATGTTGATGATGGTAGTAATGGTGATGAGGAGGTTGTTGTTGATGATGATGATCGATAGAAGAGTCGGGGATGAGAAAAAGAGTTACGTGAGAAATCGAGAGAAGAGACGAGGATGAGAAGAGTGATGGCTTTTGGCTTTTGGTTTTGGGTCATCATCTCTTTCGAGTTAGAGAGAAGAGGGGGTTACAGAAGATAGTTTGTTTTTGGGGTTTTTTTTTTGGGTTTTGGGGGGGGGGGGGGGGGGGGGGGGGGGGATCGTAGAGGTTATGAGCGTAAGAGATGAAGGAAATGGGGCGGTAGGTTGGGGGGGGGGGGGGGGGGGGGGGGGGGTCATCGTGCTTCGAGAGGGGAGGGGATCATAGAGGTTATGAGAGGAAGAGATGAAGGAAATGGGGCGGTAGCCGGTTGAAGAAAGATGAGGAGAAATGAGAATGAGTTAGGATTTTATATAAGTGGGGTTATCACGAGTCGGATTCGGATCGGATTTGTATGTGCTAACGGGTTTGGGCCAAAAACACATTAATAAAAACTCATAAGAATTGCAGAAAATCCTAAAAATTAGGAAAAATAATTTACAACATATTTTGGTAAAAAGAAAAGTTTATTTAGTACAAAAAAGTTCCGTAGGATGTCGGGACAATTGTACATCTTAAGAATGTGTATTTTTAACAATTGCATTGACAATTAGTATGCAGTCTCGTAAATGCTATATAAAGCTCCACCTGCAAGTGCTATGAATTCATTCATGCTTGTATTTGAAACGTTCTATTTTTCTGTTTGCAAATACAGGATCATGCTTCCTCTGTGGACGGTATGAAACGAGGCATACTTTTAAGTATTTACCATTTTCATTAAGTTCAGATCTTCGTACCACTTGGAGATTCAACATGTATTGCACATTAGTCTCATGTCTTTGCAGGGTTGAAAGCTTCAGCATTGTCCAATAATTGGTTTAGTTGGAAATCAATTTATCTCATCAAAATTTTATGAAATGTTGGGATGCCAAATACAATATATTGTCTGTTGTCCGCTGGTGCTCTAATATCTTATAGTCATTCATTTGTATTTGACTTACATTATATGTTTACACCTGTGCATCTGCAATATCATGATTTGTATCATCTTCTAAATGTTGAATAAGACCTAATATTCATTGTGTATATTGCAGCTTTTCAAGTACCTTCCAAGATTATCACCAAATGTGACAAATATCTTCAATGAAATGAAGCGCCATTAGAGAAGTTTTTTCCCGGTTTTTTTTAATCTGGAGGCCAATTACTTTGACCGTATGCCTTTCTTTCTCCAATTATTTCCCTCATTAAAACCTTCTTTTAGTTATCTATTTTTTTATGCCTGTACCTATAGAAATATCCTCTTTGATAACAATCTTTTTGCCCATGTTAGCATGCAATATGCGGAAGATATATTATTACACTGGCCTTTATGCCTGTTAGCAAATGCGCATTCTTGGGTGCATGGTGCTTTTTTTATTATCTCCTTCATGTATCTGCGGCAACTTGTTGGCAAATTATGCTCAAATTGCATCAAAGCTTTTCAAGTTAATGTTACAAAAAAATTATATTGGTAACATGCGTTGTTCGTTCGTTGTTGCAGGAGCCCGTCTATGTTTTAGGTGCAAAAATCAGTGGGAAACTCTTCAAAATGATGAGGCCATGGACTTAACGGCGGGTGGTACACGAAGCTGGCGGCTAATCGTCGAGCCATGAATGTCTGATGACGGGCTATAAGAGTTTGTGGTCAGCCCAACTGGGGTTCCGGTTGGATAGCGAGTGTATTCTTTGGCGATTACGTACATGTTTGGTTCGTTCAAATGCTGGGGACAAATAGCTCCACAAAGAGGCTTCCAACAGCGGGGCGGGCGTTTGCTACTCGACTGCTCGAGGGAAGGGGAAGCATGACATGAAATTTAACTTCATGTGTTGCTGTGCAGCTGGGGATTCTGATGGGCAAACACTAGTGTCGTTGATGGATCCGCCAGCAGCTTAGAAGGATAATGGCTTTATTGAGGAAGGCTTCGTTTGTCTTATTTTTAATAGGGAGGGATCTTCGTTCTCTTGCCATTACTCTTGTGTCACTGTTAAATCTTGATATCATATCATCTTTGTTGCAAATCACGTGGCTTGCAGCATGTTCCCATAAATCGGGAATGCCGCGTTGTGGGAAAGTTGTGACAGGCCGTCATCATTGGCGGGAGGCCGCGGCGACTGAACATCGTTGCTAGGAGGCTGTGACAGCCCAATACCATTGCTGGCACTGTTGTGGGGTTTTGCAGGATTGTTGAAGGGTTGGTTCTCATGCATCGGAATCGTATGGCTTCTTCGCTTGCGGATGCTATGCAATTACTAGGATGGGGCATGACCAGTTGATTCGGCTCCTCTGGCACTCATGTTAGCAGTTGTTGGATGACGACGAGATAATCAATTTTTGAAAAAAAGCGAGTCAAAGAAATATAAAGCTTAGCAAGACTCGCCGTCCTTCCCCTTTCTGGGGCAAGCCGTAGAAGGGTTGGGCTCTTACTAGGCGTAGTCGGATTCTTGGGCTTTGGAATGATATACTACCCATAAGAAATAAGAGGTCTTGGTTAACATGGTGGGCCGATACAATAGATGGGCACGGTATCCTAAACGGGTACGGTATCCGTGAATCGGTTTGGGTGTCATGTATCTAGGCCCATATGAACACATGTGTAGGGACGGTGTTTGAGAAAAGACCAAACAAAACATGACCCAGTTTCAACCATATGGAGGAGGCTGAGCCATGTGATTAATACAAATGGAGTTACTTTGCGAACCCATCGTTTTGCTTTGCGCACATGTTGCTTATCTACAAGTTTGCCATTCATTCACGCATATACCATCTATATATTAAAATACAAAGGGTTTTGAATTCTAGGGCTGACTGGGACAAGCTGATGTCACGATGATTTATAAATAGGTTGATAGAAGAATGTCTAGGATTTAATCTTGGTAAAAGAAGGGTTGTGATTAGTGTTTGGAAAAACCATCACTTTTTTCGTTTTATTTTCAAACCCCACACAATCACTACATTTGCGCAGAATACCACATATTTTCCCTTTTTGCTAAAAAAACCCTCATATTTTACTTTTTACCCACACACCATACACACACACACACTTATGCACTTCCACCCTTCGCGCCGAAGGAGCCTGCTAATTTTTTTACGCTAATTTGTTGTTCCGACTCAAGGCGCCCTCGCCGAATTTATTCTTCTACGTCGAATTTGTTGTTACGCACAAATTTGACTGTGTAAATAATGTTTGGGAACAAAGATTTCGCGGGTGAAAATCTTAAGTGAACCGTGCCACTTTTTGGCCCCCCCACACACACTTATGCACTGCCACCCTTCCCGCCGAAGGCGCCCGCTAAATTTTTTTACGCTAATTTGTTGTTCCGACTCAGGGGCGCCCTAGCCGAATTTGTTGTTCTGCGCCGAATTTGACTGTGTAAATAATGTTTGGGAACAAAGATTTCGCGGGTGAAAATCTTAAATGAACAGTGCCCGCAGGCACGGTTTATGACTAGATTATTTACAAGTTTGGCGTACACCAATTTATCATATTTCCGATATTTCCAAAAATACCCTTAGGTCTGTACGTGGGGAGCAGGGAGCGGAGTGGGGAGAGGCAAAGAGGGAGATGGGGTGTGGGGACGTCGAAGGAGAGAGCGGGCGAGCGGGGACGGCGGTTGGGAACGAGGGTGAAAGAGGGAAAAATTGAGCCATATGAAAATTTTCCATTTTCAATGGTATATTTGTAAATAAACGATATATGCACAATGAGTAAGATGGTACGTTACCAAAAGTAACTCTAGAATTAAATACAGGTGTCATAATACTTACACTTTGCATCGCAATCTAAATCTAGCATTAGGTGTCAAGGGCAGAGGGCCCCGACAGTCCCAGTCAGGAAGAGGAAGACTCGCCTCCTTTCTCCATCATCTCCTCCTCCTCCTCCCTCTAAAACCCTCTTTCCTTTGATTTTTCATCATCATCGTCATCTTTTAGAATTTGATTAGTCGATCCATCCATCCATCGATCGATCCTGTGATATAATTTCCAAATAGAGAGTTCGTTCGAGATCGATCCATCTATCAATTGTTCTCCTCATCATCCTCGTCGTCGTCGTTGATGGTAGCGGTCACGCAGCAGCATCCCCACGTCCCTGATCCACTAGGTATTCTTCTTCTTCATCTTCTCTTTAATTAATTATCTACTATGATTTCCATTTATTTCCGTTTCAGTTAATTCCGTTACAATTCCGAACTTTATTGTATACGGCCCTCGGCGATTCAATTCTTTCCCAATTTGGGTTGGGTCAATTAATTCATTTGCTAATCGCAAATCCAAGTAACGCACTTTCGCATTGATTGAACCAATGAAGGAGGCAGCAGCCGGTTCGATTTTTGGGTAGCTTAGGAATTAGGTTGCCTTTGGTCTTTGATCCATCTCTCCCTTGATAACATAAAAGATACAGGATTTGGTGCAAGGCGGTGGCCCTCCTCTCTTCCTGGTTTGTGGGTTAGATCTCTTCCTCTATCGATCATCTAATTCTAATAGATAGATCTGTAAATTACATGATAAATTGAACTTGGACCCTATCACCTGAGAAAAATCATTAGTTAGCCGGCATTTCCCGCATACTGTATTTATGCTCCCCATTTCTTATGCCTGCATATCATAGGATTTGTTCGCCCTTTGTTTGGATTTTATTAGCTTTCGTTGGTGTTATGGCCGTGCGCTTAGATTCCTTTTAGATTCGTCGACCTTTTTTGTTTCACAGTTAGAGTCATTCAACCTTGATTGGGTTAGGAAAGCTGCTTGTTTGAGTTGAACCCAGCTTAGTAGTATCAAGGTCTTATTGATAGAGCTTTTGGAGTATTCATCCTGAGGTGAAATTTGACACCAGGAAAACACCATATTTTTCTTAGTTTCCAATTTGGTACATATACATTTCGAACCCATATAATGTTCTCACTTTTCAATGATAAGAAAGGGGAAAAAAATCTCATTAGAAGTCTTATTCTGGTGGATTATCATCTGTTCTATGATAAAAAGACCGAATATGCTCTTTGAGTATGTCTTCTCTCGGGTCTTGCCCGGAGGACATCCTGATCGTTGATTTTTTTTTGTACAAACTCGGTACTTTATGATATTTGTGCAATCCATGGTATTTTGGCTCCTCTTGCTATAGAACTCAGATTGATTCAAAACGAGAACATTGGAAACTAGACTTATGCTATCACACACCACTTTCCAGAATGTTAAGGGAAACAAAAGGTGATAAATTCGTGCATATTTAGGTCTATTTGATATTTCCACTTTTCAACTTAAATAGTAACATGTCTGCGATAAAACTATGAATTCGTCTGCTTCTGAATAATAATAAGCAAAAGTACAAAGTCATACATAGTCTAAGATCAATAAATAGACGGAAATGATAATAAGAAATTAATCAAGTAGCTATCATGATAAGAGTATAATGAAACTAGGAATGTAAGGGGTAGTGAAAGCGTTTTACCTAATGGCAAGGCAAGCAACCACAAAAATGAGTACATGACTATGGGAAGAATCAAGGGGCGATATCATGATAGATATTTTTAAAACGATAAAATAAAATGTAGAGAATATCTATCAATAAGACATGCTTACATAGATTCCATGATAAATGAATAGTAACAAATAAAATGTTGTAGATTTGGGGAAAATTAGTGATTAGCCACACATGATGGCTAACCCTTCATATTTATATCAGCCCTATCTTTTCTTTACACACACACCCAATAACACACAATACTCCCCCTCAAGATGAGCAAAAGATATTTATCATGCCCATCTTGTTACAAGCATCCTCTACTCCTTTAGAGTTCAACCCCTTTGTAAGGCAATCAGCTAGTTGCTGTCCAAAAGTAATGTAGGAGATCTCCAATTGTTTCTTGTCCAATCTCTCTTTAATGAAGAACCTGTCAATCTCTATGTGCTTCGTTCTATCATGTTGCACTGGGTTGTTGGCAATGTTAATTGCTGACTTGTTATCACACAACAACCGCAATGGTCCTTCTCTCAGCAGGCGTAGCTCATGTAGAAGTGATCTCAACCAGATCATCTCACAGGTACTAAGCACCATAGCACGATACTCTGCCTCTGTAGTGGAGCGAGCCACCAAATCCTGCTTCTTGCTGCGCCAAGAGACTAAGTTGTCCCCAACAAACACACAGTAGCCCGAGGTCGATCTCATATCATCTAGGCAACTGGCCCAATCCGCATTACAGTAGCCTGTCACATTCATGTGACCATGACTACCAAATAATATGCCTTTTCCTGGACTATTCTTCAGATACCTCAGTATCCTGAAGACTGCCTCCATATGTCCAGTCCTAGGATCATGCATGTATCTACTTACCACACTGATAGCATAGGCAATGTCAGGTCTAGTATGGCATAAGTAGATAAGGCGTCCAACAAGTCTCTGGTACCTTTCTTTGTCTACTGGCTCCCCTAATTGTGAATGCAACCTATGATTCTGATCAATAGGAGTAACTGCTGGACGACACCCCAACATACCAGTCTCAGCCAGTAAATCCAGGGCATACTTCCTCTGTGAGAGAACTATACCCTTCCTGGACCTAGCAATCTCCAGTCCAAGGAAATACCCCAACTGACTGAGGTCCTTGACCTCAAATTCTCTCGCCAACCTAACCTTCAAGTGAGAGATTCCCTCTTCATCATCTCCAGTGATAATAATATCATCAACATACACAGCCAGAAGGGTAATCCGCTGTCCTGAATGCCTATAGAATACAGTATGATCGCCATTACTCTGCTTGTAGCCCATAGTGATGACTGCACGCCTGAATCTGTCAAACCATGCCCTTGGAGATTGCTTCAGCCCATACAAAGACTTGTCCAGTCTACACACATTTCCCATCGTCTGTTGTGTGCTAAAGCCAGGTGGAACCTCCATGTATACCTCCTCCTGTAAGTCTCCATGCAAGAAGGCATTTTTTACATCCAACTGATGCAATTTCCATCCAAAATTCGCTGCACAGGATACCAGTACTCTCACAGTACTCATCTTTGCCACTGGGGCAAATGTCTCATCATATTCAATCCCATAAGTCTGACTGTAGCCCTTGGCAACCAGCCTCGCTTTGTACCTGTCCACCTTCCCTTCTGGAGTTTGCTTTATTGTGAATACCCACTTGCAGCCCACAGCTTTCTTCCCTGCTGGAAGTGAGACAAGTCTCTATGTCTTGTTCTTCTCCAGTGCTTCGAGTTCTTCGAGCATTGCTTTCTTCCACTGGGGATGTTGCTTTGCCACTCGTCAATCACTCGGTATAGAGATAGACTGTAAGGATGCAATGATAGCCCTATATGCAGGTGTAAGAGAAGCATAAGAGACATGATTAGCAATATCAGTCTCATATCCATACTGTACAGGAGGCCTGTCGGCATTGATACGAGGCTCCCTACGAGATGCAAGTGGAAGATCTAAACTAGAGGAAGGCAAAGAAAGGTTACCATCCGTGTTAGGAGAGGAAGACAGTAAGGAAGTCGGAACTCGAGCAGGCGTGATAGACTGATCAATCTCGACATGTGGCTGTGGAGCTAGTGGATCTTCAGTGGGGGAGATGTCTTCTTGTTGTTCTCCATCGCTATGACTACCCTTCTGTCTCCTGCTATATTTCTTGCCGTACAACCTGTCTTCCTCCTCTTCCACCAAGGTGCTTTCCTCCTCCCTGCTATCAGGACCAGTACCAGTAGGCCCGACAGGACACGATATAAGTCTGACCACTACCCTCCTGTCATCAGTCTCCCCCTCTCGACCAACTCCTCCTGTGTTTGGAGAGGCACCAGTATCAAATATTGATGTAGAATCTGTCAGTCCTCCATAAAAAGGCTCCGTCTCCCTGAACGTCACATCCATACTCACAAACAGCCTTCTTTCTGAGGGACTCCAACACCTATAGCCTTTCTGATTTGAAGGATACCCAACAAATATGCATTTAATTGCCTGAGCATCCAGCTTCCCCACAGAAGGTCTATGATCCCTCACAAAGCATGTGCATCCAAACACTTTTGGTGGAACTACAAAAGTGTTCTTTCCCATAAGAATCTCACATGGGGATTTCATACCAAGGATCCGCGAAGGCATTCTGTTGATGAGATAGGTAGCTGTCATCACTGCTTCACTCCACAATATCTTAGGTACATTCATGGTGAGCATGAGTGACCTAGTTACCTCCAACAAGTGTCTATTTTTCCTTTCAGCAACTCCGTTCTGTTGAGGTGTGTTGGGACACGTGGTTTGATGAGTTATCCCACTCTCAGATAGATAAGATGCAAACTCCTTGTTTACATACTCTGTCCCATTATCCGTTCTCAAGACACGGATCTTGGCTTCATACACATTTCTGACACTTCTATGGAAGTCCTGAAAACATTTCAACGCTTCGCTTTTTGTTTTTCATCATGTAAAGCCATGTCATCCGAGAATGACAATCTATGAAAGTAATAAACCACCTGAACCCACTTACTGAAGTCACTGGGCAGAGCCCCCAAACATCTGAGTGAATAAGATGAAATCTCTCTACACTCCTCATCCCCACACTAGGATATGATGTCCTAGTGTGTTTCCCAAATTCACATGCATCACACTTCAAATTCATTTTATTCACTCTATTCAAAATCTCAGGATACATTTTATTCAACATATCAAAAGGCAAGTGTCCCAACTGACAATGTAATAAAAGTACCTCCCTTTCCTTCTCTTCACCAACGACAGCCAATGCAGCATCCCCACTAGCTCTGTCAAGATACCACAGTCCATCACGCCTGACGCCAGTCCCAAGCCTCCTCCCAGTCTTCCTTTCCTGCAACACACAATGAGTAGAGTCAAAGGTAATGCTACAGTCGAGATCATCAACAATAGAGCCAATAGATAAAAGGTTGACTGGAAAAGATGAGACCGAATATGCTCTGTCAAGATACCAGAAGTCTTATTCTGGTGGATTATCATCTGTTCTATGATGAAAGACCGAATATGCTCTTTGAGTATGTCTTCTCTCGGGTCTTGCCCGGAGGACATCCTGATCGTTGATTTTTTTGTACAAACTTGGTACTTTATGATATTTGTGCAATCCATGGTTTTTTTGGCTCCTCTTGCTATAGAACTCAGATTGATTCAAAACGAGAACATTGGAAACTAGACTTATGCTATCACACACCACTTTCCAGAATGTTAAGGGAAACAAAAGGTGATAAATTCGTGCATATTTAGGTCTATTTGATATTTCCACTTTTCAACTTAAATAGTAACATGTCTGCGATAAAACTATGAATTCGTCTGCTTCTGAATAATAATAAGCAAAAGTACAAAGTCATACATAGTCTAAGATCAATAAATAGACGGAAATGATAATAAGAAATTAATCAAGTAGCTATCATGATAAGAGTATAATGAAAGTAGGAATGTAAGGGGTAGTGAAAGCGTTTTACCTAATGGCAAGGCAAGCAACCATAAAAATGAGTACATGACTATGGGAAGAATCAAGGGGTGATATCATGATAGATATTTTTAAAACGATAAACTATGCTATCGAGGCGTCGACTAGTCGCCGACTAGTCACCGACTAGTCGAGAGTCGGTGGAGGACCGACTTGAAATTTTTCAAAAGTCGGGAGGTGAGTCGGACATCGACTAGGCGTCGACTTGGTCCGACTTTTTGACCGATTTAGTCCGACTTTTGGTCCGACTTGGTCGGACTTGGGCCGACTTTTTCAGCATACTTCTACAATCAAAATATAAGTGGGAAAATTGTTTGTCTCCCGTTCTAACTTCGTGGTAATCAAAACATTCGTAGTGGATCGAGTTGAATTCTAAGAGGAAGCCAAGAAGGCCTTAAAACTCTCATCACCAAGAGATTTTCAGCAGATGAACATCAGTAATGAACTCTAGAACATGTTCACTCTAAAACTACGACTGGCGACATCCGTTTCCATATAGAGATCTCATTCTTGGCGTATAGTTTCCTGATTCTGCCATGAATTCAACTATCTCATTGCCTGCTTCACTATGATACTTTCGACTGATGGTTGTTCGCCTCCATCGCGAACCAGGTGTATACATTGAACTCTAATATGACAGTATTTGCAATAATATGCAGGAAAAATATTTAAAAAATTGTGAATTTTCAAAGAATTTATCTAAGCTGGAAAATTATATGGCCCAGTACAAACCTAAAAAAGAAGCAACTGGTACATGAAAAAAAATATGTTAACATCTGGGTGCGACTAGTCGTCGACTAGTCGCCGACTCGTTGGACTAGTCATGAGTCAGTACTTGGCCGACTCGTTGCCGACTCACCGACTTAACTGCATAGACGATAAAATAAAATGTAGAGAATATCTATCAATAAGACATGCTTACGTAGATTCCATGATAAATGAATAGTAACAAATAAAATGTGATATGATACAATATGATAAAATGGGCATCTACAATGTAACACGACAGTATCACTAATAACATGAGCATATGCAGTGATACATAGTAATCATCATGCAATCAATGACTGTGATAAGTAACAGTAAAAGCAGATCTCCAATCTAATACTGAGATCATGTTCAATGATACGATATGCAACTTAGGTATAAATAGAACACGGGTCTTGTGATTGAATACCCAAGGATGTGAACAATATATAACCCTGCAAACGGAAAATACAGATACAATAGTAAATCACACTTCCATTGATGGAGCTAAAAAATATGGATACCATAATATAACCCCATCTGTATTATTAGAGGCAAAAAACACAGATAAATTAAGGAACATTGTCGCTCCTGCACACTCTGAGACCGAGCTTTCCATCCACATATGTTCTATTTTTGATGTAATGTCAAATAAGATAACATGTACAATATCATGTGATCAAGTAAAGAGCATATGCAACCAGGGTCAATGTCTGTACAATACCAATACTAAGCCAATACAATTTCCATAAGATTGGGACCAATCAATCCAAGTATATAATCATAGGGTTGAAACTTGACTATAGCGATTGACAAAAAAAATCAAGTCGACTTAAATAATTCTGACAATAATTAAAGGTCATAATTGTTGGATATTAAGTCACACCATATAGTTTTGATGATGCGCAAACATGTCATTTAACATATGAGTGCATGAATTCAAATCAAATCAAAGAAACACTCAAAGAATTGGTGAGCTAAACGAGGCCAAGAAGTTATGGAAGCAAGGCAAGAAGCTTAAAGTATGGAAACTCCATCAATGGACTCTTATGTAATATTTGATATTTGATATATTTTCTTTTCCATGTCTTAGAATGTTAAAGCCTAGTTTGAAGCTCACACACAAATATGAGCATCATAAAAATAGTTTTAAAATGTTTTGTCCATTCTTCTTGATCTTCTTAGAACTTCACTTGTATTAATTAGAGATCAAAGATTGTCCCTATAACAACACTTTCACACTAATATTTAAGCAAGGCTATATGTATTTGTATTAACTTCAAAAGTATTGTAAGTATTCTCACTTGGGTTGGTGAATGAAAATTCTTGTTAGAGGCAATATGTTTGTAAAAGCCCTTTTGTGGGGGAGGAAATGGTAAATTGTCATTGGAGGTGAGGTGGATGTATAATTTTTTTTCTCGAAATAATAGATTTAAGTCCAACAGAGATTTGGGGACTGGATGTAGTCTTAAAGGGGTGAACCAGGATAAAATTGGTGTGTTTGCTATTGTGCTGTTATCTCTTGTTTCTTACTAACATTTCATATTCTGCTGTCTATCTATATCTTTACAAGTTATATTGCTTGATTAAGATAAAAGTAGGTAACACTGATTTTGATCTCAGGGAGAAATTTCTAGAGAAGTAATTTATTTCATAAACATCATTCACCACAATCTAGTGTTTCTCCTTGCCATCACAGATCCTAACATTAATTTCAATTTTCAGATACCATGCCCATGTATCTGAGAAACATTTTCATCATTGATATTTATAAACTTTAACTCATGATGAGAGCCATAATCATGCCCAACACATCATGTAAAATGGGTTTAATATTTATCATCAAAGAGGTCCAACACAAGGGTAAAATAATCAGACAATAAACCACAATCCAATCAGCAGCAATTGGGCCAGCAATTGGGCCAGAAACGAGACCAACTCTAGCTTAGAGGACAGTAACGGTTGATGCAAACAGAGCCCAAGGGACATCAGGAAAAAGCTGCAAACCTAAGTAAACAGAGCTGTAGGAAAACAATAGCCCAAAAGAAGCATGAAACTATAAAACTGAAACGCGAGAAGTAGCAAAATACTGCAACATAAGAACACATTGCAGAGCACCCGAAGGCAGGAAGCAGCAAGGGACTGAAAGTGGGAAGCAACAAGGACATGAGAGCATGAAGCAAGGAGCTAGAGCACCTGATAGCAAATAAGTCCGGAGCAGAAACAACAGAGACCACACATTATGGAGCAAGGGAAAGACACCCGACTGCACAAGGCATCATGGAAATCACCTCAATGCCAAGAAATCAATCACAACCCAACAAATTGTTGGTTATTGCATCACTCCAAAGTATGTTTTGATGATAAGCAAACAATTAGTGATACTAATAATGATTTTTGAGCGTAGGTAATTAAGTCTATATCGTCAACCAATCCACTCAAACTCACACGAATTGATGATTTGAAGACAGTTTGTAGATTGAAGAGTCGATGGATTTGGAGCTCAACATGAAGACAAGAAGCTCATCCACAGGCTCACTGAGTGCAAATCTTTTCAAGACAAGTTGAAGAGCCAAAGAATGCATGAAGACTCCAATAGAGTGTGAGTGATGTATTTATTTTTGTAACTTGTCTTAGAATGTTAAAGCCATTAAGTTGAAACTTGCACACACTTAGAAAAATGTTTTAACTCATTAAAGATGTTGTAACACATTAAAAATGTTTTTAATGTCTTAGAAATGTTTTAAAAATATTTTAAAATCATTTAGATAATGTATCACTATATTTTCTGATAGAAAACTGCGTGTTAGATAACTGGTTGAGATAGCACTAGAGTCGACTAGTTAGCAATTGGTTGCTCAAGAGAGCTTCTGGATCATGCAAAAAGTCGACTCCTATTGTTTAGGAAGTCGACTTGTGATCTAGGAGTCAACTAGTAAATGTACTAGAGTCGGCTCCCAGTCCACAACTGTTTAATTTGACCTACCCTTTAACTAGCAGTTAGAGAGACGTTGGATGACATGATTGGAAGTCTGTGTCTACATAATTTCCTCTTTTAAATAGAGAATTGGCTGAAGTGATTAGTATCATCCATTAAACAATTTTAAAGCTATTTTAAGTGATTTAAAGCTCTCTTAAAATCTCTCCAAAGTTTTCTTAAGACCATTGTTTTTAAATTCTCTCAAAGCTTTTAAGCATTCTTTGCTTCCTTGGCCAAATTGATTTCAGTCTCACAAGAGCTTCATTTCTATTTTTTGAGATTGAATCAATATTCTTTTGATCTTCAAAATTTTAATCTTCATTATTTTTATGATCATAACGTTTTCTTTAGCTACTCACATATACACAAAGCTTCAATTTTGATGTGATGGCTATAAGAGCATTGTAACAACTCTTTAAAAGTGTAAGTGAAATCTACACAAGGATGTGGTGATAAGTGATTGGTATTTGTTGAAAAGCCTCTTGTGTGAGGTCCTCATTTGGTGAGATTGGTAGTGTAATTGGAAAATCCTCTTAGTAGTGAAGATGTAAGGCTGTAAAAGCCCTCAAGCTGTTGAGGCAATGGAGTCCTCTATTGAGATAGGCACATAGTGGATGCTGGACTAGCCCAAGGAGTGGGTGAAGCAGGTAAAAATTCTGTGTGTTTGCGGTTGCTATTGTCTCTCATTCTATATATCTGCATATTGTGTTGTATTTCACTATGCTTATTTCTTTGTAAATAGTAAATTTTTGTTAATTAAGTACTTAGTGAGGTAACTCTGACATGAGACTTAGGCATACATAGAGGGATTAAATTTTAATTTGTGATTATTTTCGAATACCACTGTTCATCCCCCTCCAGTGTTTGTTTCCCATCTACATGATCTCCCAACACGTGGTATCAGGTTACAGTTGATTAGATGGCGTCAATAAGGAGAGAACAAATGTTTGGAACCAATTATCCATTTTGGAAAAGAAGAATGTAAATATTTCTTAAGGCCCAACTACTCTTTGAGTAACTATGAAGTGCCATTACGAATACAGTAGTAAATTAGACTTCCATTGATGGAGCTGAAAAATATAGATACCATAATATAACCACATCTGTATTACTAGAGTCGAAAAACACGGATATAGTAAGGACCATTGTCGCTCTTGCACATTCTGAGATTGAGTTTTCCATCCCCATATATTCTATTTTAGATGTATTGTCAAATAAGATATCATGTACAATATCATGTAATCAAGTAAAAGGCAAATGCAACCAGTGTCAATGTCCGTACAACAGTACTAAACCTATACAATTTCCACACGATTAGGACCAATCAATCCAAGTAAATAATCATAGCATGGGTTGAAACTTGACTTATAGGTATTGACAAAAAATCAAGTCAAGTATATAATCATTTATGCGATCTAAGTAATTCTCACAATAATTAACTGTCATAATTTCAATTTTCAGTTACCAGGTCCGTGAATCTAAGAAACCTTTTCATCATTCATATTTATAAACTTCAACTCATGCTAAGGTAATAAGAGCCTATAATCAAGTCTAACACATCATGTAAAATGGGACTAGTATTTATTATCAAAGAGGTTCAACACAAGGGTCAAATAATCGTCTAATAAACCACAATCCAATCAACAGCAATTGGGCCAGAAACGAGCCCAACTCAAGCTCAAAGAGGGCAGCAACAGTTGATGCAAATATAGCCGAAGGGACATCAAAAAAATGTTGCAAACCCAAGTCAACATAGCTATAGGAAAACCACAGATTGAACCCAAAAGAGAAGCATGAAACTATAAAATCGAAACACAGATAAGCAGCAAAATTCTGCAACCCAAGAACACACAACTGAGGACCCAAGAGCAGGAAGCAATAATGGACTGAGAGCAGGAAACAACAAAGACTTAAGAACAAGGAGCAGGGAGCCAGAGCACCCGAGAGCAAACACGCAGGGAGCAAAAACACTTGGGAGCACACATCAGGGAGCAAATGTAAGACACCCAAGTGCACAGGGCAATAGGGGAAGCACCTCAAAGCCAAGAAATTAATCACAACCCAACAAACAACCGTATATAATATCAAAATCTCAACCGACAATTTATAGGCTCAGCTAATAATCATCATTGCATGAATTAATCTTTCATCACATTAACCATCAAACAAACACGACGATAATTGCAACACAGTCATGACAAATCCCTGATATATATATCAAAATTAAGGTATGACTAATTTTATTGATGCCTTAATATAATTAATAAGAACTAACATTCACTTATGACAAGGAATCGTCGAAAACCTTGCCAGGCCTTGTTGCCTCGTCATATGCCGCGGTTGCAACTACCTTGGGATTTTTCCGAGAAGGATCCAAAGCAAAAGAGATCGGAGCCCCGACGACAAAGATTAGAGAGAAAAATCTCGCAATAATTTTGGTGAAAAACTAGGGTTTGGGCAAGCGGAGAGAGATAAAACAGGGGATTGGAGAAAATAGGGATAAGAGCTGTTAGCAACTGGTTGGAGAGAGAATGGTGGCGTGGGCCATGTCTATGCCCACGCCATGGCTGTTCTATTGGACAACACGCACATGTGAGTTGAAGTGGCTTAGAGGGATTACAGAACATGTGGATGTGGGGATAGAGAGAGGGAATGTGTTATATAATTAAGGGGTTTGGGCTTAAGTTTTAAAATGGGTTAATAGGTTGCGGGTTCAATATAGAACGTGTTAACATGTTTAAAAGAATAATAAACGAAATAATAAACGAAAAATTTCAGAAATTTTTTAAATATAAATTTTCAGACCATTACATTCTACCCCCTTAAAAATTCCGTCATCGGCGTTTTTTTATAGCTATGATATATTAAACAAATGGGTATCACGCACACATTTTTCGTTTATTACCTTCACCAGAATAACTACTTGGCTCCAAAAGGTCTTCTGCTGACAGTCGATAATCCTCACTGGATTCTATTTATAAGTCAGGTCGGGTTGCACATCTGAATGATCAACGACATGGTTTTTGTCTCCTATATACTTTTTTAAATGAGAGATGCGGAATACACATAACTTTTTCAATGATGGATGTAATGTAAGGCGATATGTATCTCTCCCACTCGCTCGAATACATCAAAGGGCCCAATATAGTAATTGATGAGCTTTAACATCTCTCAAATGTCACTTGACGGTACACAGATACATGTACTTTATCTCAAGAACACGTTCTCATGAATCACAAACTCTGATCAAAGTCCGACTGCATTTGATCTCAAATCTTCTACAACTTGGCATCTCCAGCCTGAGCAGCATTAATCCTGTCTATGATGGTTGACTAAATCTACACGTTCATCAAAGATACACGCACCCATAGTAAGATCACCTCCATCTCCATCTCATAAACGTCTTGCTGCAACCTCCACTGAGTCGTGAAAGTTATTATCGTCGATAGATGACTCAAAGCGTTTGATATAACATTGACATTCTCAGGATGATATTGAAGATCAATGTCGTACTCTGTCATGAGCTCCAATCACCTATGTTGACGCATGTTGAGCTCCTTCTTGTGCTTCAATATTAAGTCCAAAGCCACAATATTTGTTGCAAATCTTGTGACAGCAGCTCTAATCAACTCTCTATTACGGGTCTCTTTTCTCATTATGCTTAGGGCTCACCCATGATTATAAACGAAACCAGTAAGCTTTTGAGATCAAGTAATGTTTGGCATGATTTCATTATCTATCGATATGTCTCTTAGCATTAAGATACAATGTCCTGCATATGCGGTCCAATATAAATGTTTTTCTTCCCCATTAATAATTTTCCAGCTGCTTTGTAACTTGGACCATTATTGGTCACTCTCTGAACAGCTCTGTGTTCACCAACATCATCAACAACCTTTTCCATTAGCTCACAAATGTAATCGGCATTTGTATACTTATCTGAAGCATCTATGGACTTTAAGAATGCAGTCCCGAGTGGAGAATACATAAGAAAATTGATAATACTTATATTTTGCATGGTCCATCCATCACACAATTCTGCAACCATGTTCATCCCGTAATGCATCAAAAGCTTTAAAATAACTTCCGAAATCCTCCACTTCCATATCTAGATATGTGTTTGAAAGTTCTTAGGGAGTTGGAGGCTTTACCGCTGATCCTGCATCAGCGATTTCTTTGACCATTCCATGGTAGTGCTGGCTATGAGTCATAAAAAAGGTTTGTGATTAAATATAAAAAACTTAGATACTGCTTTGCCAATTTTGAGTTTGGCAAAAATTCCTTTCAAAGCAGTTTTTATTTTTGGTTGCTTACTGCTTTGTCTTTTTTGCACAAATGCATCTATGTTTTGTGTTTGTCTACCAATGACAGCACCACCACTGCTTCACGCTCCATTGTACCTCTCTCTTTTTAGAAACTCCCCCATATCATGTTCTTGTTGGCTCTTACGGATAGCCCACTGGGTATCCCTATTTTCTTCATTTTCATCTTCATTATCAGTGTCCAAAGAAGCATTGCAGAATTCATCTTCTGTTCTCTCTGGCAGTTTCGAGGTGGTCTTTTCTTTATTTTAAATGACAACATGTGCTCCCATTTCTTTTTTACATCAGTTCGTACTTCCTGCATCCTTTTACATCTCCAAAAAAACTAGCTAGGTACTGTTTCTTACCAGTGACAGCATCTTATCTCTATTAGACATTAGTTACACTTTAATATTCTATTATCATTTGGTCTCACTTGTACACAATGCTTTCACGCCACATCTGATAGTTCGGTTGTTTGAGCTTTTGGAGGCATGATATGTTTGTTGAAATATCCAGGCCAAAAAAACTATGAATTTATTTCTATACAATATTTATTTTAACCCTACTACTGCACTAATTTTAATTGATATGCAAAAGATAAATTTATTATTCTACTTTGATATTTTGTTAATTTGTTTATAAATAATAAATTATTTTCTCAACATAAAATAAATAAAATGCATAAATGTCTAAATGTTTTTTAAAATATATAGATATCAAATATAAATATTCATGTATAAATATGTTGCTTTTATACATCCGTTGTGCATCCCTCTAACCCACACAACCACCCTTAACCAACCCCCAAAAAAGACATATAAAGAGAAGAAAAGACAGGAAAACGAAGCATGAACTTCAATCACCACTAACAGCATATGTTAAACAAACAGAAGAATGGTAACTACACAACCTCACCTATGATTGATACACGTGAGGGTTGTATGGAGCAAGATAGTTTCTTCTAGAGTTTCTTTGAATTAGTGCCTCTTCTTGAATTCCCTTATCTGAGGTGCTAATTCAATAATTTGTGAAATGTTTTATAAGATACATCTTTTCGAAGGGAGGGACGGAGCCTGAGGGGTTGTAATTGAATTTCCCAGTTTGAGGCAATTTTTTTGTTGTTGCTACAATACTAATATTTATCTCTATTTGGAGATAAACTATTTTGAAAGATCTTTGCTGCAACAGCCGATGAATTGATAATTTCGTAAGACTTTATTAGGTAAGACCTTTATAGGAGACAAATCATTTGATAATGTTGGGCGGAGGGAGGGCAGGAGGAACACCAACCACCACAATGCATTGAAGAAAGAAAAGAAACGTCAATTGGTAGAAGTAGTTCTTTTTTTAATGTAGGTAAAGGCAAGAGCTCATGAATTCACTAATTTTTCAGGGCTCATTTAGGGAATACCTCTACAGAAGGGCAGGTCACTAGAGAGTGTAAGATTAGATCATTTTAGAGAGACGATGGAGAGTCACTCATGTCATTTTCCTGGAGGCAAAGTTGACGAAGATGGGACACCTACTGTTGTTTTAGGTGACAAGATATAGTTGTGGGGAAGTTATATGGTCAGAGAATGATTAATGGAGAATAGCAGGAGAAAGCAAAGTTTTAAAACGCGAAGGCATGACACGAGGCGTTTTTCGACCCATGACACGAGGCATAAGCCTCAACGCGTAAGGCGTAAGCCTTCAGTGTTGTGAGGCGTAACACTTTATAACCACATAATTATGAAATATAGATGTAAAAAACATAAATTTAAGTTCCAAACTATCATTAAAGTATCAAAATATTAAAATAACAATCCAAGCGATTTCTATTCTTCGTGTACACCTATTTATCATACAATTACTATATTAGTTACTAGCAAATTGCATAAAATACATAATTATACATTCTTCGGCTATGAAGAGAAAACTTTAAGGATACTTGTTCAAATGTGCTCCAATTTCACTCACAACACCAAGCACTACATGTGAGGCTTAAAATCCTAACAGCAAATTTTTGCCTTCTCTCTCTTTTGCCTTTTATATCCTGAAAATAAAAAAAATAAAAAATTGCAAAAACCCGTCCATGGGTCAAGGCGTGAAAAAAACCAACGCCTTTGCGGCGCCTCCAAGTACGCTTCACGCGTTTTTACGCCTTCGAACGCCTTTGTACGTGTTTTTTGCGCCTTCGCTGTTTCCGCGCCTCCTCCTTCACCCCTCAGGACACTGGAGGTACGCCTCGCCCTGAGGCGTGCCTTCAGGCGTACACCTTCTACGCTTTTAAAAACATTGGGAGAAAGTTAGTGAAGAAGGGGAAATGAAGGAGAAACAAGGGAACTTAACCCTTAATAATCAATAACCAGATCAATCATCTGCCAAATTTGATATTCTAAGATCAAAACTAGCTTATATGAAGAGATAAAGCAATAAAAATGGAGTCCTAATTCAATTACTCAACTTATAGTCCAGCTCAAATTACAATTAAGAACGAAGGATGGATGCAACCAATATCCTGGTTTGACTTTAATTCGAACCTTTTCAGGTAAGTCTTATTAGTAAACTACTTCAGATCAAGGTTTTAGGTCTCGGTTTCGGTATCGGTTTCGGTCTTTTCAAAATTTGGGTATCGGTATCGGTATCGTCCGTTTCGGTGGTTTCGGTGGTAAGTTTCGGTTTGTCCGTATCGGTAGTTTTAACTTTTAAATACTTAAATACCCATCAAATAATACCAAATACTATCTACTATTAAACTATCAAATACTATTAAAAAAAGTTCCAAAAAATATTTTGCTACACATTGCATTTATTTGCAAGTTTTCCCATTTGGGGCTAAAGTGTTGCTGGTCCCATACACATTTTGCAAAATATATTACATTTATTTACAAGTTTGCCCATTAGTGGGCAGCTAAAGTGCTGCTAGTCATATACACATTTTGCTAAAACCTATTACATTTATTTACAAGTTTGCCATTAGTGGGCTGCTAAAGTGGTGCTAGTCACGTACACATTTTGTTTTTATCGTTTTTACAAGTTTGCCTGCCTTTATTTACTAGTTTGTCTCAGCTTAAGTTTAGGGCTATTTTTCTCGCCGATGGCTTGAGGCGGCGGGAGGGCTTGAGGGCGGAAGCGCTGGAGGCGGCTGTTTAGGGCTCCTTCTCTCGATGAGGGCTTGAGGCGACGGTGGGCTTTTGGGCGGAGGCAGCTGGAGGCCCAGGTAAGTCTATTCATCTTCCTCTTTCACTTACTCTTCTTTGTTTAGATTTTTTTTTAAATTTTTAGCAGCAGCAGCTGCTTCTCCTCTTGTTCTTCCTCTTCCCTCTCTCTCTTCACTATTTTTCTTATTGGGTTTCGGTCCGGCCGGTTTCGGCCGAAACCGGCCGGAACGGCAACGTTCCGGCCGAAACCGAAACTTTCCGGCCGGTTTCGTCTCGGTTGGGGACGAAACCGGGACAAAACGCCCGATACCGATTGGTATCGGACGATACCTCAAACCTTGCTTCAGATAAATCTATAACAACTCAATAGACTTCTTTGGATCATCCATTGCAATCAGGCTCACACCAATGCTAGGAAATTGTGATGGCTGAACGTATGTAGTGCCATGGTCAAGGACCATGTCCATCCAATTTATATGGTTATATTGCTTGAGATATGGTTGAAGAAAGGTCTGGTCCTAGTCCGGCGTCATGTATAATGCTTATTTTATTGATTATGGCAGGAAAATGATGAAATTTTCCAGCACATACTAAACCATACTAATTTGGTGCATATTTGAGTAGTTATCGATGAAACTTGTGAACTGTAATCTTGATCATTGTGACAATGTGAATTAATTAGCTCAAATGATAATTACAGGTGAAATGTAATGGATATGGCCGACAACTGTTCTTAGTACCTGCACTAAGTGAGGACAATTTTGAGATAATAATTTGACAACTCTACGGACTTTCTAAGTGAGTACCACACTTTTTTGATAGTTGTTCAGAAAGAAAAAATATATTTTTATTATTTAACCAATCATTATTCATCCTCGCCTCAAATGCATGGGGGATAGATTACTTTGTTATGAATCCACGCCATATTCTTGTCGCCCTACCCAATTATTTCATAGATCCAGTACTAGATTCTGAGGTATACATTGACCGTCTATGTTACATTTTCATTTCCATTTTCATTATGGAATTGGTTCAATCAGCAACCTATAACTGTCCTTCCGTTAAATGCCAGTAAATGCGGGGAGTAGTTTATGGAATTGAATTATGAATGAACAAATGGATTCATTTAATGTTTAGAGTTCAAATAGGCAGTGGATTGTGATAGTTTGAAGATGAAACCTGGGTTTTGGTGATGATGAAATTAAGGATATGTTTGACTTAATTTTTCTGGAAGGGGGCATTATTCAAGGTCGTTAAGAGGAACTTTTAAAGCATGCAAATTAGGTGTTGGAAGGTAGATGCTATAGTGAAGGGTGTTTCTAGTCATGAGGATTCTGAAACCCTGAAACTAGGGTTTCGATGTTTTTTGTTAGCTGACACTAGATTATGTGTTAGGTGATAAAACTTAAGCAAACTAGTGGCTCTAACAACAAGAAGAGGATGATGGAATAATCAAAGATGAGGGGAATCTGCTATCCAAAGGAGAACTTGTGCCGTTAAGCGGTGGAAGACCATGACCTCCTTTTCATTCTTTTCCTACCTCAGGGGAGGATGCTGTTGTTATGTTGGTCATTATCTTTTGTGATATTTGACTAAAAGGCTCACAAACGATATGGCGCCGAAGGGTACACCCTTATTGGAGCCTACGACATAAACATGTTTGACTAACTATTCTCTGTTATGTCCATCTCATGTATAACTGGTCTGTTTTCCATCCGTTTCCGTTTGTCCTCATTGTCATTTCACGCACACAAATGCTTCATCTGGATTCATGGCATCATTTTCCACATCGACTTGTGCAAACTAGAGCCACCCACAGCATCTAAACATTTTAGATAGCTTGTCACAGGCTCTACCTTGGACAATGTTCTTTAACAGATACTAACCAGGAACACAGTCCCGATGCAAAAAATCATTGATGACTCTAAACAGTTGTAGGTATGACGGTAAACTTGTCATGTCAGGCAAGCTGAACTGTTTGCAACAATCACTAGTTGCAGGATGATGGCGGGATGAACTATAACAGCCACCAAATTTGTGCTCCTAATTAGCATAAATCATAGTATGACTCCATATTGGCAAGGGCCCACCATTACATTCAGATGCTAAATTACAAATATTATAATGTCTAATCCATGCTAGAACCTAGCCTGAGAGTTCCTAGTCTGAGCTCTTTGATACCATTCAATGCTTTGAAGACTCATTGGTTAAATTTGGTGGTTGAAACATATTTAACCATCTATTCATTCATCAGTTGTATGCCATATGAGACTAATCTTTTTTCCTCTATTCGGACTTTTAGCACCTGTGCATGGATGCTTAAGCCAGATTCAAGGCACAACCATAACATAAAATCCTTGCATTTGCAATTTTTCTAGTCTATCTTCCTTCAGTCTTCAAAACACACAATGTACATTCTATGTGGACCAAATAAAGCAATGGAACTTTGTATAATAAACAAAAGAGGAAAATGGCCATGTGGACGTGCATAGCTAATTTAGCTGTGCAGTCCCATTTAAAACCCACTTTCTTTTATTTTTTAAATATTTTTTAGGATTGTTGTACACTGCATGGATGATCACCACATCAAAAATCAAGTGAATCCAATGCTATTTGACCCTCGATTTATCTGTTACAAATTCAACGGTTTCATAACCCTAAAACTTTTTGCAGCGGGTGTATCGAAGGTCAAATACTCCTAGGGTTAACCCATATTTGCATGTTTGGGGTTTTCGAATGTGTATAACAATACTTAAAAAAATTCAAAAAAAGAAAAGTGGGATTAAAGTGTGCTGCACAACTAACTTAGTTGCGCAAGTTTACATGTGCCACATGGCCATTTTCCTCTAAACATAAAGCATATTGTTTTTTTCTTGGAAAACAACTACATGAAAAGACTCCGCTAATAGAGTACAGATCAAATTCTTCCCAAAAATGTGAAAGAGCTGAAAGATTGATCATATTGGTTTAAGACAGGTAAAGGTGTTGTTGGAAAGATGGCTTAAGTTATTGTGATGGCTGATAGTTGATAGTTGAAATGTTTTAGACTTGGTAGGTATTGTCGGGAGGCTTAGGGGTCAGCAAAGACGTGATTTGGTTGTATAACACATCCATTACAAACATGCAGCTAGGTAGGACAGTTTGGTTGGGATGGATGTTGGTGAGGAGGATGCTAGAGGATGGAGTAATGAGTTTATGTTTTTGAGGGCTTCTTTCTTGAGAGAATTGTTTGAAGATAAAAAAAACGAGTTTTTAGTGGATTTACTTTTTAAAGCTTTTGTTATCGAGTACTTCCTTCCTTTTCAAATGTTCTTATGGGCAATCACTCTTTGTTTGCTTCTTTTTTGTATGACAGATTACTTTATAGTAATAGGGCCATAGAAAAATAAAACTGAAAAAATAGTCTATAATAATAAAAAATCTTAATTTAATTTGTTTTTCATTCTTTCCCCCTTAGTTTTGATTAGTTTATCGGTTTTCTTTTAGAAGCATCCATATACCCAACATGGAACTCTTTGGGAGGCCAATGCGCTCCTGGAACAAATATCATAGGTTGTATATACATCCGGATTGGTATGATGCTTCTGTAAATGCTGTAAACCATAACTTAGATGAGTTTTAATTGATGCTTTTTTGTCTTATCTCCCTTCTGTCAGAACATAATTTAAGACCTTCCATTAGTATGATGAGAGAGTTAACATCAAGCGTTTGTTTTTCCTTTTTTGTTGTGATCTTAGTCTACGTTCTTATTTTCCTTTTCCTTCTTTACGTTCACTTAGTGGTTTGACTTCTTTACGATAGTTCCCCTAATGACACAACAGCCTCGCATAATAATTTATGCTTGTTTTCTCACTGTTGGATTGCATTCTTTTTTTCTTTTCTTTGCGATGCTATGGTACACACCTTGGAATTTTTTTAATTGCATTTTAGCCCTGGAGCGTAGAATGGATGTGATCTCCGTCTGAACATGTCTGAGACATCGGATGAACCAACGGCTTCTGACCGTACGACTTGTCTTTTCTTACCGTTGAACTCTCATGTCAATGACTTTTTCCTGACAGAGAGTTGAGCCTTTCACCAATAAAGCTACCTGGACTCTCCAGCTTCTTTCACCAATAAAGCCACCTGGACTCTCCAGCTTCCAATTCAATTCAAACCTACGGTGAATGAACTATGGAGAATGACCTGATTACACAGTTCTGATACAAATGCACTACCGATACAAATGCACTACGAAACTTTGGTGAGCCAACCCAATGGAGAATGACCCATTCACGCAGTGCAAATGGAAAAAAGCTGAGGCCGTCATCACCCACAGGAGGATGCGCAGACGACGGCTTTACCGGGGGCAAATTCGTAAATTCTGAACAGTAGGGGCTTTTTCGTAAATTCTGTAAATTCTAGATTTTCCCTTTGTTATATCTAGGACGGCTAGGGGAGAGGGATTGATGCTTGATTATTGAGAAGAATTTTGTACTAGGCGTCCACGAACCCTAACTTGGAGATTTAGACTTACATCTCAAAGGAAAAGTTTGGAGAGCGGCCTCCTCCCAAAGAGGTCCCATATCTTCTTTATTTCCATTGTTATTCAATAAAAATTTCACCTTTTCCCGTTCCACATCAAAAATCCCACTTTCATTGTTCAAAACCTAGTTGTTCGCATCAAATTGGTATCAGAGCGAGGTGGTACAGGTGACGCCTATTTCAATGTAGCTGCAATCTTCGATCTATCTGCTGCCACTCCCTCCGTAGAAACAACATGTCTCAAATATTTCACTTGCAGCCAAGGTTGTAAAAAACGCTAGGCGCTAGGCGTTCGGATTGCTAGCGCCTAGCGCCCAGAGCATTAATCGGGGATTAATCGCCTAGGCGGATTTGTATTTTTTAATTATTTTATTTATTTTTATATAATATATTTATGTTTATATATATATATATATATTATTTAAAATACATCAAATATTTAATACATACTAAATCAAATCCAGTTTACCTACTTTAGAGTATTTGTGTGCAACAAATTAAAATTTAAAAGATACTCTTGTGCAATTAAGCCATTTACCAAAAACGCCCAGACACCGCCTAGGAACCGCCCAGGAACCGCTTAGAGCGCCCAGACACCGACCAGAACGCTTAGGCGGCCGATTAATCCCAAAAACGCCCAGATTGACCGCCCAGGCCATACTCGGAGCGTTTACTGGCCGCCTAGCGTCTAGGCGCCGCCTAGGCGGCCGCCCAGGCCGATTTTTAGAACACTGCAGCTGCCTAAAAAGACACTTCTTCCTGTTCGCATATAGCTGATGGTCTAGCTGATGGTCTTGCAACTCTTGCAAAACTGTCTGCTAGACTGCTAGTGTCATACATGCTCCTCCATAATGTGACTATAAATCAGTATATCATCAAAAAAGATGAGGACAAATCTCCGCAAGTAAGGTCGAAAGACCTTATTCATGAGGGCTTGAAATGTCATCGGAGCATTGGTCAGGCAGAAGGGCACGACTAGGAACTCGTAGTGTCCCTCATGCATCATGAAGGCAGTTTTTGGAACATCTGCAGCCTGCATCCTGATCTGATGGTACCCAGATTTTAAGTCTATCTTGGAAAATACGACAACACCATGTAGCTCATCTAGCGGCTCTTTAATCACATGAATCCGAGACTTGTTAAGCACAATCTCCTTGTTCAGGGCTTTGTAGTCTATGCAAAACTGTCGGCTGTCGTCCTTTTTCACTAACAGGACCAAGCTAGAAAATGGGTTCACGCACGGTTGGATTACGTCAACATATAATCTCCCTTACCATCCTCTCAACCTTGTCCTTATGTATCTGAGGGTATTTGTAGGTTCACACGCTAATAGGAGACACCCCTCTCGTAGAACGATGATGTGCTCGGTGTCCGGTGGGGGGTGGGAGGTCACATGGAGTCTGAAATACCCCCCTCAAGCTGACCCAGCAACTGCTCTGTCTCCGTCGGAATATTCAGCTTCTCATACTCCCCTTCAACTATCAATCCCTGGATGTCAATCCCTGGAATTGCACCAAAAAGCCTCATCTCGCCACCTGAAGAGCCATTGCCATGGTTCTGAAAGAAACCATGGAACAACACAGACTGAGATCCCCTTAGAATGTGACGGTCTTTCTCCCCCTGGAACTCCATCCTACGTAGCTTCCAATTAATCTTTGTGTCCCCCATCGACTGTAATCACCACAAGCCCAGGATGACGTCAGTGCTCTCCAACTTTAGAGGTAGGAAGTCTGTCACAATCTGCACCCCTTATGGATAATATAAGCCCTCAACACACTCCCTTACTCTGCTCTGCCTGATCCGTCTCAAGCACAATCCTGAAACAGCCCGTCACTGAACTGTATCAATGGTTGCTCTACCACCTTGTTAGAGTTGAAATTGTGGGTAGCACCACTATCCACCAAGACCACACGTTCTGCTTTGCTATCCTTCCCGTCAACTTCATGCTGTGGTTTGGTGTAAACCCCACCACAGAGTTGAATGATACCTCCGTCATGTCTAGATGTAGATTCTCATGGACCTCTTCCTCACCTACCTCAAGCTTTATCACATCATCCTCTTCCTCCTCATCATTCAGTATCAAGCAGCTGTAGTGTATGATCGCCACACCGGAGCCCGACGAAAACTTTTTGTCGCACTTGAAGCAAAGACACTTGGCACGCTTCTTCCTCATCTTGCTCTTCGTCATTTGCTTAAACTGCCTCTTGGCCACACCACACTGCTTTGGGTGATGCTCCTCCTATAATTACCCTCTGTCCCCCCTGCAGGTGCTTGACTGCAAAAAGATCATCCACACGCTCCTCTGGCACGTTGCTCCTCTGTTAGCTTGTCCTCAACCATTCTGGCCAGTCGCATCATGTCTAGTAGTCCTCTGGACCTTCGTATTTGCAACTCCGCTCGTATGCTGGGTTTAAGTCCTTTCATGAAGCATCCCTTCAAGGACTCTCTTGAAACTTCACAAACACGAGCTGCCAGCATATCAAACTTCTTAATATTGTTCTTGACAGTCCTCTCCTGTATCAGCGCATAGAGCTGCTGGTACATATCTCCCCTTGGGTCTATCGGAACTGGTCCAATAGGCAATCATTAAACTCCTCCCACGAGCGAAGAGATCACTGCTACTGTCTCCATCTGTACCAAGAGATAGCATCCCCTTCTAAAACACCCCCACGGCCTTCAGCCTCTCCGCCTCATAAATATGCATAATCTCGAAGTACCGTTCTGCCCTGTATATCTATCCATCTGGTAACTCACCCTTAAAAATTGGCATCTTCAATTTCCTGACATTGCTGTCATGTGGGACATAATAATCTCCAGCTAGCTCGGGCCCTGTCATTCTCCTCGTCATTCTCCCAGTCGGACCCTCCATATCTGAAATCCTCAAGGTCATTCTTATGGTACCGGTCATAGTCTTCGTACTCCTAGTTGAGTTGTTGGGGTCTTCCCCTTAAAAAATCAGCAATGTAGTCCTTCTGTAGCTCCTCCTAACTCTCGCCAATGCCTCAGCAGGGTCGTTCCTACCTGTCGCCTCTCCGTGTGGCCTCTAAGGGCTCAGGAATGCCCCGGCGGCCTGCCTGTAGTTGGCCAAAGTCCTGGCGGGCCGCTAGGAGGCCGTGGTGGCCCTGGCAGCTTAGCCGGGGCTCGACTGGGCCTTGGCGAGCCGCCAGGGACTCTCGAGGGCCCCGACAGCCTACCAGGGGCTCAACAGAGCACTGGCGGGTTCGTATAGGGCCGGCGAGGCCCTGGCTGCCTGCATGGGGCTCAACAGAGCACTGGCGAGCCGCCATGGATGCGGCGAAGCCCTGGCGGGCCGTTACGGAGCAGCGAGGCTCCTGGCGGCCACGCCAAGCCTTGTCAGCCTTCGGTGCTCCTCCTCGATGGCAATGGGGCCCCGTTCCTTGCTGTGGCAAGTCGTCGGCTCCTTTGTTGATGTATAGTCCTCATTCGACACCGGATCTGCATCGGATAGGAGCCCTTCGCGCCATGACTCAATCTTTTTCGTCCCCTTCGCTAAATCTCTGATATTTATATTTTGGGGAGAGGAATGATACTGCCATCACCTACAGGAGGAGGCGCGGATGCACAGCTTTACCGGGGCAAATTCGTAAATTCTGAAGATTAGGGGCTTTTTCGTAAATTCTGTAATTTCTTTATTTTCCCATTTGTTATATCTAGGGCCGAGTAAGGGAGAGGGATTGATGCTTGATTATTGAGAATAATTTTGGACTATGCGTCCACAAACCATAACTTGGAGATTTATGCTTTCATCTCGAAGGAAAAGCTTGGAGAGCGGCCTCATCTCCTAAAGAGGTCCAATATTTTCTTTATTTCCATTTTTATTGAATAAAAATTACACATTTTCCCTTTCCACATTAAAAATCCCACTTTTATTTTCCAATCGCTAGTGGATTGCATCAAATGGTATCAAAGCCGTACGATCTACATGGCGACTACGAGATCTAAAGAGAAATACGATGCTTTAGAAGAAAAGTTTGACGGTGATATTAAGGAGATCGAAAAAAGCATAGAGTAGTAGAGATTGAAGATGAATCAACAGATCCAACGAGTCCTTGAAGCCCTAGATCGGACAACCTAACAAACTAACCAACATATCGCGACATTGATGAAGACGATAAGATTAAATCTAGTCGATATCCAGATCTTGGCCAGAAGGGGCAATTTTTAGTGAAGGGAAAAAGAGGGAATTTTTATTCAATAACAACGAAAATAAAGAAGATATGTGACCTCTTTGGGAGAGGATGCTGCTCTCTAAGCTTTTCCTTCGAGATGAAAGCCTAAATCTCCAAGCTAGGATTCGTGGATGCCTAGTTTAAAATTCTTCTTAATAATCAAGCCTCAATCCCTCTCCCCTAGCCGGCCCTAGATATAACAAAAGGGAAAATACAGAAATTTCAGAATTTACGAAAAGCCCCTAATGTTAAGAATTTTCTATTTTGCCCATGGTAAAGCCGTGCGCCAGCGCCTCCTCAAGTAGGTGATGATCGCATCAAAATCACCTAGAAAAGCACCATATATAGGGATTAATTCTTGCCACAGATGTTGTAATGCCCCGCCTTCCGGCGGGTGCCGCTACGAGTGAAACAAGAGTGTGCAGGTCCCGCAGGTGCCAGTGAAGTCAATGTGGAGCAGTGCAGAAGTAAGGAGGACACTCTAGACATGACAAGTAACACGGTTTTAAATAAGGAAAAGACAATAACAAGCAAGGACAGTAAAGCAGGTAAGGCAGTACTGAACATGAAAAAGACAAAAAAAACTACATTACTGCTGAAACGTAAATGAAACACGTACCTGCCGCAACGTCAAGGCTCAAACCATCCTGCCCTGGAAGTTTTGACTCCTCTCAAGGTCCTGTACCGAAAGCTCCAACTCCTCGTGCTCAAACATCTCTCCATGATCCTGTACGTCGTACCTAGTGGCAGCAGAAGTCGCACCACGCTCAATAGAGTAGACAATATCTAAATAAGAGACAAGAAAAGTAAGTGTGCACAAAAATGAAACAAGACAGCCACAAATATGATAGTACTGAACAAAGAAGTAACCTGACCTGCTAATCAACAAACCCGCACAACGGAAGAGTAAGGAGGTACAAAAAGGCGATGTGCTAGTAGCTAGAAAGGGTACAGAAGATAGACGTGTTATGATGGTTAAAATGAGCACAAACTACTGTAAAGATAGTACTAGCTAAAGTGAAGTAATCCTAGGCTGTGACTTGTAAGGGGGAGCATGTTGTGCATCTGGAAGTTACTATAACCGCAAGGGTGCGACCCCCAGGCAGAGTCCAAAAGAAGAAAGTACTGTACTGTAAGAGCTGTGAAACTGTGACCTGAGGTGGGGCTCCATGACATATCAAGATGGTCGTCCATGTCTGCCCTCAGACTCAGGACACATCAAAACTGATGGACGTCCCCCCTAACACGGGGGCTTCTGATCAGATCACAGTCGCTCCCGTACTCCCCAATCATAAGTTTTTCCAAACCCGGTGAGTCAAGCTGAAGTAATCATTTTATTAGTTATTGTGTCGTGATGTTCAATATTGATTAAACTACGCAGTCAAGGGAGATCTGAGATCCACTGCAATAGTAATAGTCCACCTCAATCCTGCTATGCATGCAACAGTAACCAGTCATGATAGTTTCATATCAAAATCTTGCCATGCATTCAATAGTAATCCTGTCATGATAGTCCACCTCAAATCCTCTAGCCAATCAGTAGCACGTGTCATCTCAAGCAACAACCCAAGACTACGCAATTTAACACAATATTAAACTTGCATGGTACTAGTAAACTCAAGATACAACATAATGAAACTGACATGCAATAAAGTAAAGGCATGGATGTTTCTCATGGCATGATATCCCAAGCTGAACTGAAATGGAAGCAACACCAACTGTTCCATGCAATGAATCAAGAAAGAAGGAAAACATGATAACTGCTTGATAAAGAAAAGCCGAGAGACAAACAATAACCCAGATACCTGAGACAGCATGCAAAGGAAGCTACCAAACCTGTCAAACAAGGAACTCAAAATAACAAGTAAATAAGCCAATCACAACCCACATCCAGCAAAGAGTGCCAGCCACCATCCAACGACAACCCACGAATGTCAAAACAGTAACAAGGGATTCAGCCAAACCGAACAACCAACAGAAAAGCCAACCACACTCAACAACCAGAATGGAGCCCAAAGTCGCCAGCAAGGGAACCAACTAACCCCATAACAGTAAGAAAACCCCAACCTGCGCGCAAAGGAGTCACCGTACCTCAAAGCAGCCAGGGGAGCCCATGCCGCAAGCAGAAGAAGCCACAAACTTCATCAAGCGATGAAGCCCAGAACATCAAGGAATCCAACCAACCCAAGACTAAGCAAGGGAAGCTACGAACTCAAAACAGCAAGCAAGAGACAACCGAAACCCACAAGAGGAAAGCCCAACCTGTAAGCAAATAAGAACCAAACCCCAACACAAGCAAAGGAATCGAAATTGGAGTATAAGCGATAGAGTCTACCTGAAATTGAAGACGAAGAACCAAGAGGAAGTTTAGATCCGAAGCCCAATCATCCACAGAAGCATACGTCGCAACCATCAGCAACAAGGGATCCCAAATCCGCAAGGAGAGTCACCAGAACCAGCAATAAGCAGAAGAACCACCTCAACCCTAAAACAACAAGAAGATCAAAACCTGCAAGTAAGAGAGTCAGCCAAACCAAGTTTAAGCAAGAAAAGACTAACCCGCAAGCAAGGGGTGATCAAACCTTCCCGACAACCCAAAACAGCAAACCAAACCTCAGCCGAACCCAACGACAACAAAAAACAAGCCTCAACCAAGGAACCACCGAAACTCTCAAAAAGTGAGCAAAGAAGCAGACCGCAGCAAAGGGGAACCACGGACCCAACAACAAGCAAAGAAGGGCAGACTGTAAGCAAGAGGAGCCATCGTACTCCATCAACGAGTAAGGGGCAACGGCAGCAAGCAAAGAGGGGCCACAAACCCTAATCGGCGAGCAAGGGGTGCCACAAACAGCAAGAGAAGGACAAATGGACTGCATCGCATCGTCGAAGGAAGCCCACGAAGGCCCTGTCGCCGCGAACGTGTGAGAGAGGGAAAGAAGAGGGGGTGGCGATGTTGTCGAGAGAGAGAGCAAGAGTGAGGGTCGAAGCCATAAGGTCTCTCGTCGAACGAAACGAAGGGTGAGGAGTGAATGAAACGAAGCGAAGCCCTGAGGGCATTCGTCGAGTGTGAGAGAGAAGGAGAAAGGGAGAGGGAAAGGGGGAAAAGTCCGGTGGGCATGGGCCTGGAGCGGTCCACGAAAAGAAACAAAAGAAAGGGAAAAAGAAAAGGGGAAAAGAAAGAGAGAGAGCTGGGTTGTTACATTCTACCCAACTTAGAAAAATTCATTCTCGGAATTCTCATAAGATGGATCGAGTCAGTCGAGTATCGTACTTCCTGCCTACTCTACACTGTTCACGAGGCGATTGCGCGGACCTGCATGGGCCGCCACTTTGTAACGTCCTGCCTTCCGGTGGGTGCCGCTACGAGTGAAATAAGAGTGTGCAGGTTCCGCAGGTGCTAGTGAAGTCAATGTGGGGGCAGCGTAGAACTAAGGAGGACACTATAGACATGACAAGTAACACAGTTCTAAATAAGGAAAAGACAGTAACAAGCAAGTAAGGACAGTAAAGCAGGTAAGACAGTACTGAACAGGAAAGAGACAAGAAAAAGCTACACTACTGCTGAAACGTAAATGAAACACGTATCTGCTGCAACGTCAAGGCTCAAATCATCCTGCCCTGGAAGTTCTGACTCCTCTCAATGTCCTGTACCGAAAGCTCCAACTCCTCATGCTCAAACATCTCTGCATGATCATGTACGTCGTACCTAGTGACAGCAGAAGTCGCAACACGCTCAATAGAGTAGACAATATCTAAATAAGAGACAAGAAAAGTTAGTGTGCATAAAAAGGAAACAAGACAGCCACATATATGATAGTACTGAACAAAGAAGTAATCTGACCTGGTAATCAACAAACCCACACAACAGAAGAGTAAGGAGGTACAAAAAGGCGATGTGACAGCAGCTAGAAAGGGTACAGAATAGAGACATGTTATGATGGTTAAAATACGCACAAACTACTGTAAAGATAGTACTAGCTAAAGTGAACCAATACTAAGCCGTGACTTATGAGGGGGATCACGGTGTGCATCTGGAAGCTATCATGACCGCGAGGGTGCGACCCCGGGCAGAGTCCAAAAGAAGAAATTACCGTACTGTAAGAGCTGTGAAACTGTAAGAGCTGTGACACTGTGACCTGTGGTGGGGCTCCAGGACCCATCAAGATGGTCTCCCTGTCTGCCCCGGACTCAGGACCCATCAGAAATGATGGACGTCCCCCCAATACTGGGGCTTCTGATCAAGTCCCAGTCGCTCCCGTACTCCCCAATCATAAGTTTCCCCAAACCCGGTGAGTCAAGCTGAAGTCATCATTTTATTAGTTATTGTGTCGTGATGTTCAATATTGATTAAACTACGCAGTCAAAGGAGATCTGAGATCTACTGCAATAGTAATAGTTCATCTTAATCCTGCCATGTATGCAATAGTAACCAGTCATGATAGTTCCACATCAAAAGCTTGCCATGCATTCAATAGTAATCCTGTCATGATAGTCCACCTCAAATCCTCTAGCCAATCAGTAGCATGTGCCATCTCAAGCAACAACATAAGACTACACAATTTAACACAATATTAAACTTGCATGGTACTAGTAAACTCAAGATACAACATAATGAAACTGGCATACAACAAGTAAATGCATGGATGTTTCTTATGGCATGATATCCCAAGCTGAACTGAAATGGAAGCAACACCAACTGTTCCATGCAATGAATCAAGAAAGAAGGAAATAATGATAACTGCTTGATAAAGAAAAGCTGAGAAACAAATAATAACCCAGATACCCGAGACAGCACGCAAAGGAAGCTACCAAACCTGTCAAACAAGGAACTCAAAACAACAAGTAAATAAGCCAGCCACAACCCACATCCAGCAAGGAGAGCCAGCCACCATCCAACGACAACCCACGAATGTCAAAACAGCAACAAGGGATTCAGCCAAACCCAACAAGCAACAGAAAAGCCAACCACACTCAACAACCGGAATGGAGCCCAAAGTCGCCAGCAAGGGAACCAACTAACCCCATAGCAGTAAGAAAACCCCAACCTGCGCGCAAAGGAGCCACCGTACCTCAAAGCAGCCAGGGGAGCCCATGCCGCAAGCAGAAGAAGCCACAAACTTCATCAAGCGATGAAGCCCAGAACATCAAGGAATCCAACCAATCCAAGACTAAGCAAGGGAAGCTACGAACTCAAAACAGCAAGCAAGAGACAACCGAAACCCACAAGTAGGAGAGCCCAACCTGTAAGCAAATAAGAACCAAACCCCAACACAAGTAAAGGAATCGAAATTGAAGCATAGGGGATAGAGTCTACCTGAAACCGAAGCCGAAGAACCAAGAGGTAGAAAACCAAAATCTGCAAGTAAGAGAGTCACCCGAACCAAGTTTAAGCAAGAAAAGAGTAACCCACAAGCAAGGGGTGATCAAACCTCAACGACAACCCAAAACAACAAACCATACCTCAGCCGAACCCAACGACAGTAAGAAACAAGCCGCAACCAAGGAACCACCGAAACTCTCAAAAAGCGAGCAAAGAAGCAGACCGCAGCAAAGGAGAACCACAAACCCAACAACAAGCAAAGAAGGACAGACTGTAAGTAAGAGAAGCCACCATACTTCATCAACGAGTTAGGGGCCAAGGCAGCAAGCAAAAAGGGGCCACATACCCTAATCGGCTAGCAAGGGGTGCCACACACAGTAAGAGGACGGAGGGGCTGCATCGCATCGTCGAAGGAAAGCCCACGAAGTCCCGGTCGCTGCGAATGTGTGAGAGAGGGAAAGAGGGGGTGGCAATGTTGTCGCGAGAGAGTGAGAGAGAGAGCGAGCGAGCGAGGGTCGAAGCCTTAAGGTCTCTCGTCGAACGAAACGAGGGGGCGCGGGGTGAATGAAATGAAGCGAAGCCTTGGGGGCCTTCGTCGAGTGTGAGAGAGAAGGAGAAAGGGAGAGGGGGAAAAGTCCGGTGGGCTTGGGCCTGGAGCGGGCCACGAAAAGAAACAAAAGAAAGGGAAAAAGAAAAAGGGGAAGAGAAAGAGAGAGAGCTGGGCTGGTATAGATGTTGTCCTTGCTTTTGTTTATTTGGTTAAGACCTATAACACTACTTTGGTGAAAGCTTCCCGGTTAAGGTGTTTCTACCTTGATTACATGCTTGGCTGTCTCCAGTCTGAGAACATCTGGCCACTGACATCACATTGGAAATGTCTCATCCTCAATGGGTCTTCTCTATTTTGGTGTTGTTAAGCACTATACAATTTCTCATTCTTCAAATTAGTTAGTACCAGTTCCTATATTTATAAACAACGATTTTTTTCCATCCGATCGACAAACCTAGTTCTTTGGTGTTGTTTGACCATGATTTTGCTTTATATTTCACCTTTTCTTCCAAATAATCTGGATTAATTGCTTTTGGGATCTCATCTCTGTCGCGTCATCCGAGAGACTTCTGTTCTACAATGCAATGCCATGTACGTGTTGATGAAGAAATACTTCAACCTAAATTCAGACTCCCCCCATCTCTAGAACCTTTGTTAGTTCTGTCCTTAGGTGCCTTGTGTTTTACTTGCTCATTTCATAATGATATTGAGTCTTCTCTTTGCGGGATCAGCCAATGAACTGTCAGTAGAGCCAAATGGAGGAGAGGGCTTGCTTTTCTGGATTGGTAATAAGATATAGATGATAAAGTTTCTTTTCTTGACAGATCACAACCAACGTTGTGAGGCTATGGTGCGAAACTATGAAAGCATCCTTTTTCTTCACTTGGTCTCGTTGGTTCTTTTTCATCATTCTTTGTACTTTCCAGTTGGTTTTTGGAACCAATCTAAGAGAAAGCCTCTTAGCTAGGGGTCATTAGTAGTGAGCCAAGCTTTTGTGATGACCTATTTCAGAGTGATCAAAGAAGCAATTCAGTGGATCATGTACTTGAAAGACAGTGTAATCTGATCAGTCAGTTGCATGGTTAGCTTGAACCAGAAATTGTTATGAGACTTGGAGTTTATTTCCTTTCCATATCAAGCTTGCTTGCTTAGCATTTCCATACAAGCTTGAAATCGTCAGGCGCTGTAAAGACACACAACCGAATTACAAGTGCTTCAGAAAGCTACGTGTTCATGTGAGATATAAGTTGTGTTTGATATTAAATTTTCATTAATAATTTTAAACAATTTTATCATTTTTGTTTGGTCATCTATTATCATTATCATATTTGTCGTCATGATCTTTATTTAGTTTCTTTTAGTTGTCTTCCACAGTGACTGCTGATAATTAGCTGCCTAAGAATCACATATTCATTTTTCAGAAGATCATGCTAACTTTGAGATCCGATCATATATTCAATTTTTTCTCTGTATCATGTTATCTTTCAGAAACTATGCTAACATTTTCGTTGCCAGTCCTAGACCCAGATAAAGGAGGAGGGTTGTATGGTGGACTTGTGATAGCCATCACAATACTTTATCACACTCTTATGATCATGGACTTCTATAGAAATTTCATTGGAGCCCCCCCTTTTGGGATGAAGGCTAAGATGATGATGATCATGTTATCTTTCCGACTGGTTTTCCATTAATTCCACCAACACCCCCTCTCCTCTTCTTCCTGCAGCAAACCACCATTTCCACTACAGGCTGCACTATCCTGACATTGCATTTTTTATGCTTACATCCTTTGTTTACATCTGGGATTTGAGGAGGGACATAGTAGTAATTTTCTTACTGCTGCGTTGATTTAATCTGCTGTTCCTCTACCCATGTTTGTGGAACTTTTATATTTTGTATTTATGGTTAATACATGAGGAAAGATTTCGATATGAGGCATTTATTGATAAGAACACAGTCATTCCTTTTAATTGTTAATGTTTAGAGATACCCACTTGGTCTTATCCCAAGAGCTCAATGTGGTATGTAGTGGTTGGGAATATATGCTAAGCAATCCTAACACCATCCAACATATATGGGCTAAAAATCTATTCTAAACAAACACTGTTTTTGAAAGCAATGCAGAAGTTATTGCAGAGGGTTAAAATGGGCCATATGAAAAGATCTCTGGTAATATGAGTACTTGTACTGTCTTGTTAAGTGGACGATACAAAATCTACAATTTTTTTTGTCATCAATTAACTTTGGACCGTAGGCTTTTTGAGCCATGGCACTTTGTTCCCCTTTAGGCTACTAAATTTCCAAAAGCTCGACCTCATTGTTTTTTGGGCCAATACCAAAAATTAAGCAATTGTAGCACTTCGATAATGAACATATTAAATGCCTGCATTAAGCTCATCATGTTACAAGATACCATACTAATATAATTTCATTTGTTTGTTTGTTTGTTTTGTTTTGTTTAGATTCAATGGAGCCATTAAGCACATCAATTATAGATGCTGAGGAGAAATCAGGTGGTGCTCAGGATTTGATGGAGCAGGTTTCTACATTTTTGGCTGCCATATTTTTTCTTTCTGGTGCTAAGGTGTCTTAGGTGGTCCTGACTACATTACTTATCTGTCAGCCGCTTTCTGTAGAAGATGAGAATTCAGTGCGTGAAACTGTTTCACAAGATGCAAATAATGTGGATGCATCATCAAGAGATATCTCATGCCAGCTGGGAACTCTGGATGGCAGTGGAGAATGCAATTCTGTTAATCAAATCATTGTCTCCGCGCCTCTAGCACAACCAGCATTATATAGAGGTTTGTTATTTGGGAATCCTTTCCTTTGTTACTTCCTTATGTTTGAACCATTATTTTATAATTATTTAAATCCACTGAAGGGAGGAATTTACGACGATTCATTGTGGTTCTATGTTCCATCATGATTGTGTAAATGCTTATTTTTTGTGTATAAGCAGTTAATGTTACTAACTTACTATATTCAATTATACATATCATCTGTATATGATTTACAAAGTCATACAACCTTCGTTTGTATGACTTTGCGAACTTAAGCTAAACACAAAGTACGGGATGATGTTATTGTGTGTGGAGTTACCTTGCTATTTTGTTAATTTCCTTTACTTTTGGTGACCACCTTGCTTTGGCTGATCTTTCTCTCAGAAAGTTGCTTTAAATGCCTTTTTTCTCTTGACAGATATCATACGGCTTAATTTCCATAAGGCATCCTTTTTTGGAGCAGCAAATTTTCAAGAACTTGCTTTATTACATGCAACTACTACATGCTCTATTGGATCCATCAAAGCCCGTAATAGCAAGATTACAATTACAAGTTTGAATTTTTAATCATTTTGTCTAGTATAAAGCCAAGACAATAAATGATCCAAAAATAAACAATCAATCAAGTAATCATTCATGATATGGATAAATAATTTGGTAAATGGTTTTTACAATTTGTTTAAGAAATAATTCATTTACTGGTGTATGATCATGTTTACGCTCTAAGTATTGCGCTCAGGTAATGAAGGAAATAATAGCATTTGAATAAAAACACATGTTCTCAAAAATCAAGGGAGCATAAATGGCAATATTATTATTACCATCATGGTTTTATTAGTTATTTTTTTTGAATAATTAGTTATATATTTTTAATATAAAAATAATGGATAGATGTGAGCTATTATTTAAAGGGGAGAATATATTGTTTAGAGATGGTTTTTTGAGAAGATGTAATTGGTGGCTTGTTTCTTCCAAGTCGAGAGTGAGCATGTACTTTTCAGATTGGTTGAGTCAGTCCTCAATTTATCGGGTTAAGTGAGTTCCCAAGTTGTTATTTTTCAATTATCTATGTATCCTCTTTTTTATCTCAATAAAGATATGTTGTACTTGTTACTTTCATTTGAGTTTTATGTTATTTCCTCAATTTCTCATGCATCAAAGCGATATCAAAGCGGATTTCGTTCACATGGAAGATCCAATGATTTTCAATCCAAAAAGAAGCAGATTCACCAATGTTTTGTTTTTGGATGTTCGGAGACGAGGTTCTTCGAAGAGCGTACGAAAAATGAGGGAAAGAGCACAATTTAAATAATAACCCATATGTTCTCAAAAATTTATACATCATAAATGATAATAGTATCATAGACATGATGTTTATATTAGCCATATTTTTGAATAATTAGTTACTTGTTTTTAATGTGAAAGTAATGGCTGGATGTGAGCTATTATTTAAAGGGAAAGCTGTGATGTGAATAGATGACTGTTGGAGAAGATATAATTGGTTATTTGTTGCTTTGAAGTCGAGAGAGATGGGTTGAGTGAGTCATCATTTTATCGGGTTTAGTGAGTCCCCAATTGCATCTTCTTTTTTGTTATTGTTCAATTATCTATATATCATCTTTTTTTATCTCAATAAAGATATGTTCTAGTCATTGTTTTCATTCGAGTTTGAATTCTATGTAATTTTCTCCATGTATTTCGTCCTGCATCATCAGGACATTTTGGTCAAAAAAAGATAATACCCAAAGCATGCAAGAATTTTTTAAACCGAGGGAGATGGTGGATTAGTTAATAGTAAATGAAATGTTTAAGATAGTTAACAATAATAACAAAACAATTTTATAACATGGGTTTCTACAAAAGTGACGAAGTCAATGGTACATTTTTGTGATTTAGCCTTAAAAAACTTGAAAATGTTGTGGTTACAATGCCTTCAAAGTTAGCCAGTCTCTCTGCAAATTGTCGGTTATGTCAATATTCAAAATCCATGTTTCAATTTTTATTTCTTACCATCATAATATGCTCCAATTTTTGGTTTGAAGTTTTAAACATCTCATGTGCATTTTTCCTTTTTATAATTACAGGATATGATAATGCTAGTAGTGAATGGGAAGAGTATTCTCGTTATATAAACGTTGAAAACTTTGATGCTGGCTCAGCTGTGAGTTTTTTCCACATATTATCCTTTTCAATCTTTTCTTTTAAATTTATTCTTTACTAAATGGGTTTGTTCATTTTGTTCTTATGAAGGGTGCGTACAATGAAAATCCATCTCTCATGTTCCATACTGGTTATGGATACAGTCATCAGATCCCTCCTTACGGGCCTTACTCTCCTGCGACCAGTCCCCTCCCTTCTGCCAGCGGAGACAACCAGTTTTATTCTCAGCAGTTCCCATTACCAGGCCCTTATTATCAACAAACACATCATCCTAGTATGCCATATCTTACTTCACCAACTCCATTATCACAGCCTGATCTAACAGTGCCAGTTGAACATCCAGGTGGTTTTCTTGCTGAAAATTCAAATTCTGATGGCATGCTGTTTGGACCAAGACCAGATTATCCTCCTCACTATAGTTCGTTTACTACAGAAAATTTTTCTGGAAATTCTGGTAATGCTGGTTTATATGATTTGCGGCAAGGGTTTGATGGTTTTGGATCTGGTGGGTTTTGGTCAGATTGGTTGAAGGCCCCAACTGGGGCAGGATCCATGACTCCATTGTCTTCACATGCAGCTTCACCCCAACCCATTGGTTCATTCGGGTCCTTTGGACCAGGCATTGGACCTTTATCTTCTGGATTGGTACGTCTTCTTGTCCGCACCACTTGGTCCAATTGTGCAGTCTATATCTAAGCAGCTAAATGAGTGTTCTTTTAAATGTTATGATGTGTAATTAGAGTAGGTGTGTGGCTGTGCTATTTGATCACCCATTGCTAATGAATCTTCTCATGCAGTCAGCTAAATGACAAATTTCTTTTCATTGCTTCATTATTTGCATTAGTCATCTATCATGTCTTATGTAGCACGTGCACGTCTATTGTGGAGTTGTACCTGTATCAGACATGCCAACACATGTACTGGTTACCAAGACTTCTTTGCATTAGTCAGCTATCATTTTCTTAATTTTGTATATAAATTTCAGTTTTAGAACACTTTATGAAGTTATTGAAGACATCTCCTACAAGACTTATACACTTCTTCGCGGAACATGTTCTTGTATGTTTGAAATGTTTACTTATATATATATTACATTTGACAGCCTTTTTTGAATTCTAGGGCTGACTAGGACACGATAAAGAGTGGCTGAGATTTGATCTTGATAAATCAATGGTTGATATTGGATTTTGTAAAAATGTTAGTGGGAAAACTTAAATTTAATGAGAAAAGTGTCTTGGAAACCAAAACTTTGAAATTAGAAGTGTCTTGGGAAAGATTGTGGAGATTAAATTTGGGGGAAAAGTGCCTTGGTAACCTAAACTTTGAAATTAAAAGTGCATTGGGAAAGATTATGGAGAAGCATGATCCATTAAATTAAACAAAATTAAAAAATTTAGTGTAAAACAATTTAGCGGAATAACAAATTAGCGTAAAAATACCCTGAGATTTGTTGTTCCGCGCCCGAGCCAAAGGCGCCCGCTAAATTTTTTACGCTAATTTGTTGTTCCGGTCCGAAGGCGCTTGCGCTGAATTTGTTGTTCCGCGCCGAAAGTGCCCATGCCACTAAATATTTTTACGCTAATTTATTGTTCTGTTTAATTTGGCTGTGAAAATAATTTTTCGGGGAACACAGATTTCGCGGGGGAAATCTTAAGTGAACCGTGCCTGCGGGCATGGGTTATGACTATATATATATGATTATGTATGTGTGCTACATCGCAGGAAATTTTCCTGCGCGGTCAGCAATTTGAGGTCTCAAAAACAATTGTTTTGCAGTATGTTCTACTACTTCTTAACTACATCCCCACCAATTTTCAAGTCAATCCAACACCGTTTGAGCCTCCATCCATGCGTTTAAAAAAGATAGCTCAAATTCTGAAACTGCAACACATGGATGGAGGCTCAAACGGTGTTGGATTGACTTGAAAATTGGTGGAGATGTAGTTAACAAGTAGTAGTGCAAAAAAATTTGAAATTGTTTTAGGCCCTCAAATTGCTGACAGCACAGGTAGGTCGAACCTGTGCTGTCAGCACACATACATATTCCTCATATATATATATATGAAAAGTGCATATTCCTCATATATATATATATGAAGGATCAAATGACCCCCAAATATAACCCCCTCCCTTGGCCGCACGATCGACGTAGATCAACGGTACGGATCACCCATTGATTGAGAGAGATGATGTAGAGAAATCGTGAGAAATTGAATTTCTCTAGCACAGAAAGTCTTCAGCAGTTGCTTAATTAATCCGCTTAGTTTATCCACACTTCTCCCCACTTTACAAATGAACTCCGGCCAACGGAGTAGACATCTTTACATAAAAATTAGTTTTTCCGTCCCCCCCTCGTCCTCCTGATCAGAACGCGCATGGTGAAGCCTCGGTTTCAGTGAGGTTTCAGTCACTGAAACCCAAGGTTTCAGTGACTGTGCGCCTGCTAAACGGACTGAAACCCAAGGTTTCAGTGACTGAATGGATACAGTCCGTTCAGCAGGCGCACAGTCACTGAAACCTTGGGTTTCAGTGACTGAAACCTCACTGAAACCGAGGCTTCACCATGCGCGTTCTGATCGGGAGGACGAGGGGGGGACGGAAAAACTAATTTTTATGTAAAGATGTCTACTCCGTTGGCCGGAGTTCATTTGTAAAGTGGGGAGAAGTGTGGATAAACTAAGCGGATTAATTAAGCAACTGCTGAAGACTTTTTGTGCTAGAGAAATTGAATTTCTCGCGAGAGAAATTCTCGCGCGTGAATTGGAGGGGGCGATCCGGACCACTGATCCGCATGATGCAGGGCCACGGGAGAGGGTTATTTTGGGGGTTATATTTGGGGGTCATAAGATCCTTCCTCATATATATATATATATATCTATATATATCTATTCTATAAAATAGGGATGTTATCAAGAGAAATTGGATAAGAGAAATTGGACAAGAGAAATTGAATAAGAGTATTTGATAAGAGTATTTACATACATACATATATATACATACATACATATATACATACATACATACATACATATACATACTTCTATTCTATAAAATAGGGATGTTATCAAGAGAAATTGGATAAGAGAAATTGGACAAGAGAATTTGAATAAGAGAATTTGGACAAGAGTATATACAGCTATTCTATAAAATAGGGATGTTATCAAGAGAATTTGGACAAGAGAATTTGGACAAGAGTATATACATACATATATATACATAAATTTATACATATACATATACATATAGAGTGATCTTCTGTTGCGAAAAAGGGGTTTTCGCCCGGTGCGAAAACATTTTTTTTTATTTTTTTGAATTTTTTTTTCAAATTTTTTTTATGTTTAATCCATACAATTATATAACACAGGGAAAATAATGGGTGAACATGTTGGGGATTAGAGCACACATCCATCCGTTACAAATTTAACGGTCTCAAAACATGCGAATTTGATGAAATGCCTTGATCGAAGGCCAAATGACATTATTTCTCAACGATTATTTTTTGAGGGCAGTATAACAATATATAATGAAGGTGGAAAAAAGAATTTTTGAAATTTTTTTCAAAAAAAACTAAAAATCTTTTCGCACGGTGCGAAATGTTCTCACATGAAGATTTGCCTATACCTATATACATATACAAACATACATATACATACATCTATTCTATAAAATAGGGATGTTACCAAGAGAAATTGGATACAAGAAATTGGACAAGAGAAATTGGATTAGAGAATTTAGACAAGAGTATGTACATACGTGTATATACATACATATATACATATACATACATAAATATACATACATACATATACATACATACATACATATACATACATATATATACATACATTTATTTATTCTATAAAATAGGGATGTTATCAAGAGAAATTGGATAACAGAAATTGGACAAGAGAAATTGGATAAGAGATTTGGACAGGAGTATACATATACATATATACATACATACACATACATACATATCTATTCTATAAAATAAGGATGTTATCAAGAGAAATTGAATAAGAGAATTTGGACAAGAGAATTTGGATAAGAAATGAGATTTTGAGGGATAAGAGAGGAGGTGGGGAATTTTGCACAAATAACCCCGGATTTTACATTTTTGCCCCTGGACCCTCCCCCACACACCCACACTTTTTATTCCTCCCCCTTCCGACCGTTTTCCCAGTCCACGTGCACGTGTGCACGGGTTATTTACTAGTGTATATATATATAATAATGAGTATCATACGCTGTATGAGAGAGGGCCTCATATGCTCTCATATAAAGGGCGTGGGTACAACCAAGTACAAGCCCATGTGGGCTTGTACTTGGTTGCTTTATGTGAGGGCATATGAGGCCATCTCTCATACGGCGTATCAATGAATATACATTTTTGGAAAAGATGTAAAAATGACTCAAACTACGATTAGTTTAGATATATTTTGATATGAAAATCAAGATACATTAAGCTACTTTATAGAAGGTTGAAGAACGGCAACTATTACCTTTTCCAAAATCATGAAAATGTGTGATAGATTGTAATCATTGCATGTATTTTATAATTAGAAATGTGTGTGTTCTTTTAGATGCACATATGTATGCATAAACATATGTATGTATACTTTCTTACATGTTTATGCATACTTACATGTTTAAAGAATTGCCGTGTCCCATACCTGTGTCCGTGTTGTATAGGTGTCTTGTGTCTATATCCATGTTTCCTAGATTAACATACTGAAACAGTAGAAAAGCCAAAAAGGAAAATGGAGCTACAGAGAAATAAAGAAGAAAGAAGATGCTGAAAGAAGAAGGAAGAAGAAAGAATAGAAAACCACGAATATAGTAAACTGCTTCAAAAGGAGGGATATTCAATACATATGTCAATTTTATTTCAATTCTTTATTTCAGATCTTTTTTGTTATTTCATTGCTTTTAGCAGAATGCTAGCATAGTAAGCATGTATCACATTGAGGGGACCATTTTTTTCTATTAATTCAAAATTTATCATGTTAGGAGTTAAGTCTTCAAAGTACCTAACTATTTGCATGACAATCTTCAGGTTTCTCAGCAACAAAAATCTTTCTACGGAGTTGGATCTTCGCCCAGCTCTTATGAGAGAGGTTGCTTTCATGGGGGGATGTATCATCAATGCAGTAATTTTGGAGGGTCTATTCCCAGCTTTGGAACTAATGGTCATAGTTTTATTTCAATTGATAAAGGAAGAAGGCGAGGAAAAGGAAATGCATCTTTGTGTAATTGCAATGGGGGTTTTGATTTCCTCAATGAGCAAAACCGAGGGCCACGTGCCACTAGACCAAAGAACGCAATTATGGAGCACAACTTGCCAGGTGACAGTAAACACAGCAATTCCATCGGAGGACCTGACCGTGAAGTATATAATAAGCCAGATTTTTCTACTGAATACAAGGATGCCAAGTTTTTTATTATTAAATCTTATAGCGAGGATAATGTTCATAAGAGTATTAAGTATGGCGTCTGGGCCAGCACTGCCAATGGGAACAGAAAACTAGAATCTGCTTACCGAGAAGCAAAAGAAAGGGGAGGTTACTGTCCTATTTTCTTATTTTTCTCGGTAACTTCTAACATCTATGTCACTATCTTCTTAAACCGAAATTCATGAGAAGTAGACATTAGATGTCCTGCTACTTCTATTTTTATAAACTTGAGCATTTTCTAATTTTAGATTTCAAGTTGGTATTCACATGAGATTTTCCGTTTTCTTTTCTCCCCATTTTACTTTTTCGGCGGTTACTTTTCTCGGTTTCATCTTTGGAAGACGTTTTGTCATATTTTCGATTGTTACATGTAGGTTAATGCCAGTGCACAATTCTGTGGGGTGGCTGAGATGATTGGGCCTGTAGATTTTGAGAAGAGTGTGGATTACTGGCAACAGGACAAGTGGACTGGCCAGTTTCCTGTAAAGTGGCATATCATTAAAGATGTTCCCAACAATCTGTTTCGACATATCATCCTTGAAAACAATGACAATAAGCCTGTAACCAACAGCAGAGATACACAAGAGGTGAGATTTCTCCTTGTTGTTTTTAAATGTATCATATTAGTTCTCTGGACTTAAAATACTGCTGTTATTGCGTGAGTCATAAAGGTGATTTTTCTAGTTCATTTGATCAAACTCCTTTTGGGGCATGTCCACTGCATGATGAAAAGGATATTGGATATGCTACTGAAATGACTCCCTTTTTGTATGACACAAGTGTTGGGGACTAGTAGATGGCAATCCATACTAGAGGGAGGGAATACTATTATCAAAAATTAAGTGCTAATAAAAAATTAACCCCTCAAAAAATTGCATAAATCTCTAATGAGAGTAACCTCCCTAGTTATTTAATCAACAGCTCAAATACATGCAATTAATGATTAATGCTCATCGGAAATAAACAATATTATACACGTAAATAGAATAATAGAGACGAGACAATCACACGCAAACACACAGAATTTTACTCTGGTTCAACCAATCCAAAGGGCTACATCCAGCAACCACTAACCAACTCTCACAAGAGAGCAGCTTGCCTCAATAATGATGGCTTCTTACAACCGTGCCTCTTCTCCACTAAAAGGGCGTATTCAACTAACCAAACCTCACCAAGTGAGGACCTTGTACAAGAGGCTTTCCAAATTACAAGGTATACTAACTGTAATTACCTACCACCACACTCTTGTGTAGATTTCACTTACTCTTTTGCTTTTGAAGATGAAGAGTACACTATTTCCTATATCAAATGAGTTGAAGTTTTGGTGAATTTGTGTGGCTAGGAAAGCTCTTTTGATCTCAATAAAAAATATGAAAAAATTAAAGCACCTGAGATTAAATAAAAACTTGAATGTGATCTTAAAATGATCAAGATATACCTAAGAAGTTCTCAATGCAATGGCCAAGAAATAGTATGCTTAAAAGTTTTGAAAGATTGAAACTTTGGCCAAGAAATAAAAACAATAGGAGATTAGAAGGATTTGAAAACGCTTTGAAAATTGCTCTTAGAAATTGCTCAGAAATCTTCAATAATTCATATGAAAACCCTTATGCAATCTCTCTATAAATAAAGATAATTTCTGCACTAAACAAATCTCCAAAATTGCTCTCCAATGGCTACAAATCGACGCCCTTGCGTCAATCAAGGAAAAAGTCAAATATGACTATTGGGGACTTGGGAGTCGACTACTATAGTCTTGCGAGTCGACTACTATCGCAGGAGTCGAATACCTGTAGTGATGTAGTTGCCTTCTTGTGAAGTCTGAAAGTTCCCTAAAGCAGCATAAGCTCCTATAGAATCGAGAGTGGACTACTTTTCTGATACATAGATTTGTATCATAAAAGAGTATGCTACTCAATCTAAATGAGTTTGAATAATTTTCAAAAAAATTTCACGAGTTAAAAACATTTTTTAAAGGGATAAAAACATTTTCCTACATGTGTACAAGCTTCAAACTAATGGCTTTAACATTCTAAGACAAGTTACAAATTTGACACATTACTCATAATATCTTGGAGTCTTGTTGTCTTCTTTAGCTCGTCAACTTGTCTTGAGAAGCCTGTGCACATCATGAGTCCTTGGATAAGCTATTGATCTTCATATTTAAGCTTCATATCCATTGACTCTCCACCTTCAAGCTTTGACCTCATGTCATCATTCTTTACAAGCTTGAGTGGATTGGTTGACCATGTTGACTTTGTTACCTATACTTACAAATATCATAAAAACTTATTAGCAACATAAATTATTTTTATAACATTAAAACTAACCTTGTGTTGATGTAATAACCAACATTCTCTCCCTTTTTTATGATGGCAGATAATTTAATACATAAAAATGAAATTACAAAAATAGATACATATTTCCCCTACAATGATGCATAAAAGCTATGAAACTCATCATGCCTCATTGCATGTTAGAATAAACCAATACAAAGCATGTGTATCATTTATTCATATGTGTATCAATAATGTGCCAATGTGTGTGTAAAAGATATGCGAAGTCAACATGCATATATCATGTCACTAACATATTTCTCTCCCTTTTGACATAATCAAAAAGAAATAATCGGAGGATGACCAATAATCATCTAGTGTGACATAACCAATATAAGCATATCATATCATGTTTTGTGTCAATGCATATATAAGTGACATATCAAGCATATCAAATTTGTCATAATGAGGTTAACCGAATGTATTATGTGACATACATATGACAATATTAATGTTTTCAAGATATATCCATGAAATTCATTAACCAACTATGCATCTCAATGTCTGATACCACGTGTTGGTATCAATGTGTATGAACATGATTTATCATATGTGACATCAATGATCACTAAAAATGTTTCAAATATTATCTAAGTGAAGTGTGAACATAATGTGTCATGTGATGAATCTAAACATGGATTTCTATGACACAATGTCTAATGTGGATATCAAGTAAGATAAATGTGCATGGAAATAGTTGAAGCAAAAGCATAACTATCGTATAGAAAAATGTATCCATAAGAGATCATCCAAATATTACACAATCAATAAAGACAACTCAAGTGAGCATCCAAATAACATTGTTAAACTAGTTATCGCAAGACATTTAACATAGCACAAATTTTGGCATCCAATAAGAATGGAATAGTCTCTAAAAGGGGTGATTCAGTATCCAACATCGTTTTCTTTTTAAATGAATCTAAAATCACATTTCCTTTTCAGAACATATTGAACATTCATAATGAAGTTCAAAAAGTGTGATGCTACAAATTATATCAAATCATGAATGATATTCAATAAAGCATATATCTTAACATCAAAAAGATCTAAGCCATATGCCATCATATGTGTCAAACAAATATTTCATGGGTATGTCCAAGACACATCTATATGAGTCATGAAGAAATACGTATGTCAAACAAAATTAAGATGCTAATCATGTGACAAATCTTATGAAAATTAACAATATGTCTCGCTCATCATAAAACATAGAGTAATAGAGTATTTGCAATGTATATGTCAAGTGCTATCAAGTGTACTACATGAATATGGCATGAATGATCAAAGATATAAGCTTATGACATACTTATGGTTATCATTCATATCAATGAGTCAAGTCACAATGAGACAATATGTATGTATGTATGTATATATAGGGTAAATGGATCATAAGGTGCCTCCTTAGATTCAATCTAAGGAGGCGCCATCATTTCCACACATCTCCCGCAATTTTTTGAAAAAAATTTCATGGGTTTGTTTCTTCACCTCATCGATGATCAACATACCAAATTTCAAGAGATTCTAATAATTTTGAGCCATCATCTATCCTTTGCAATTTCTTGGGGTTTCAGTATGTTTTGAGACCGTTGAAGTTGTAACGGGTAGATGTGTGCCCAAAAAGTATTGGAATACCTTGAAATTTGGTATGTTGATCATTCATGATGTGAACAACAATTTCATGAAAACAAATTCAAAAAAATTATGGAAAATGGCAGGAAATGGGGGCGCCTCCTTAGATTTAATCTAAGGATCCACCCTAGATCCCTTTCCCCCCATACACACATAGTTAATATGTGTTAATTGGATCACATTGATATTTGTAATGTATGTGAATCAAGATCTATGATAAATTCAAACTAATCATCAAACACAATCTATGTAAAATATCAATTATAAAATATCAATCATACCACAACATTATATATACATACATACACACTTTTAGCTCTCCCTACAAAAGTGCATACCCAATCTTAATATTATCCTTTGAGCAATATCCTTTGAGACCCAAGGAGTTGTATGAGGGTTGTCCTCAATTTGTAGGAATTTCTGAAAATAAGAAACTTTTGTTACCTACTATCTTTTAGGGTCCTTAGGGTTATATAAATAAATTAATTTGAAGATCATCAAATTATATTCAATCAACATCACAATTGAGCTAATATTATGAGCTATCAAGAGACATATTTGAAGTTATAATCATCATACAATTAAAACTAAATGTAAACTAAGTTACTGTCTGAAAAATACAACAATAGTTGACTCTTGAATCTATAGCAGTCGACTCATAAGGACAAATTACGACAATATCAGATAATGTAACATAGTAGTTGACTCCTATATATTTATAAGCACTCTCAATGGCAGAATGCAAAATATAATTTAAACATGATATCTAATCAAATTAATTTTATCAAAGACTATGTGATCATAAATCTAATTATATCCTACCATACCATCTTAGGGTATCAACAAAATAGACATGAAAAACATGGAGACCTTACAAACATGGGTTCAAATGATACCATCCATTAGGAACCTAAACTCGATTTGGATTTGACTTCCTAGCATGCATATACGTGTGATCATAAATTTTTTGCATATCTTTGACAACATTATCAATATAAGCATTTCTATCACATAAACTCAAATATTTAGGCACCAAATCATGTCATCATGCAATCTAATCTTGTTTCTAACATAAGGTACAAAGTGTGGTTTCTCAATGTGTTTGTGATGAACATGGTGCGTATTGGATCTATCATTTCTTGCATATTTACGATACATGAAAGCATGATTTTTTCTAGCATAAGCATGCGTAGATTTAGCAACATGAGCATTTTTAATAACATTACTAGTAGTGGAAACATGCTTGTGTGTGAGTGGCTTTTGCACTAGAATTTTTCTTTAACTCTTCAAGCTTAAGAACCAATTCTTCGTGCTTGAGCTTACTTGTGAAAATATCACTAGCAAGTATTTATATTTTATCATTTAAGCTGGATATAGAGATATCATGCTCACTTTTCATAGACTCGTAATCACATAACAAAGCATTTTATTTAGTTTTATCCATGTCATGATCTGTAATTAAATCATTATGGCTCATCCAACTTCTTATATTTCTTCTTTAAAATTTCATATTCTTTATATAATAATTCAAAGGTTCTTGCTAATTTGTTACTGTCACCATCACTATTACTATTAGAGGGGTTAGAATCATGTACCTCATTGTTCTTTTGTTGTCCCATCAAACACAACTCGTTGTTGTTTTCCCCTAGTGGTTGAGTCTCTAAGAGTTGTTCTCCGTCTTTTCTTTAAGTAGGTTCCAAATTTGATACGCAGTTGTCGCCTCTAAAACATACTCAAAAATAGATTCATCAATATTACATAGTAAAATACTCATTACCTTGGAGTGTAGTGTGGCCATGTCCACTTCTCGGCTTGTCCATTGAAATGTGGGTGTTGTGGGTTTGAGGTAAGAGAACTCGATGAAGCACCATGCATTGTTGTTGAGGGAATCAATGTAACTCATTATGCTTCTCCAATATGAATATTTTGATCAATCAAATCTCGAAAGAGAACTCATCTCAATTGTTGACACCATCTATTCAGTCTAGCTCAGTCTAGCTCTGATACCACGTGTTAGGGATCCTGTAGATGGCAAGCAATACTAAAGGGGGAACAATATTACCAAAAATTAAGTGCTGATCAAACATTTATCCCTCTAAAAATTGCTCAAGTCTCTTATGAGAGTAACTTCTAGGTACTTAATCAACCTTTCAAATACATGCAATCAAGGATTAGTGCACATCGAAAATAAATAATATTATACAAGTAAAGAAAATAATAGAGATAAGAGACAATCACACGCAAACACAAAGAATTTTACACTGGTTCAACCAATCCCGTTGCCTACATCCAGCAACCACTAACCAACTCTCACAAGAGAGCAGCTTGCCTCAATAATGATGGCTTCTTACAACCATGTCTCTTCTCCACTAAAAGGGCTTATACAATCAACCAAACCTCACCATGTGAGTACCTCGTGCAAGAGGCTTTTTATATTATAACAAGTTATAACAATTGTAATTACCCAAATGTAACTACCTATCATTGCACCCTTGTGTAGATTTGACTTACGCTTTAACTTTTGTATATGAAGAGTACAACCTTTCTGATAGCCAATGAGTTGAAACTTCGGTGAATTTGTGGCTAGGAAATATTTTTTTATCTCAATAAAAATATGGAAAAAAATTAAAGCATTGGAGATCAAATAAAAACTTGATTGTGATCTTAAAATGATCAAGATAAACCTGAGAAGATCACAATGCAATGGCCAAGAAATAGTATGCTTAAAAGTTTTGAAAGATTAAAACTTTGGTCAAGAAAGAGAAACAATATCGAGATTAGAATTCTTTTAAAACGCTTTGAAAATTGCTTTTAGAAATTGCTTAAAAATCTTCAATAATTCATATGAAACCCATATGCAATCTCTCTGTAAATAAAGATAATTTCTACACTAAATAGATATCCAAAATCGCTCTGGAATGGCTTCAAATTGACACACTAACGTCAATTAAGGAGAAAGTCAAATATGACTATTGGGGACTTGGGAGTTGACACTATAGTCTTGAGAGTCGACTACTATCTTAGGAGTTGACTACTTGCAGTGAAGGAGTCGACTTCCCGAAAGTTCCCTGAAGCAGCATATGCTACTGGAGTCGACTCCCATAGAATCGAGAGGTGACTTCTTTATTGATACATAGATTTCTATCAGAAAATAGATGATACTCAATCTAAATGTGTTTAAATCATTTTCAAAATATTTTCATTTCAAATTTTTTTTTCAAAGTGGTAAAAACATTTTTTTACATGTGCAAGCTTCAAACTAATGGCTTTAACATTCTAAGACAAATTATAAATTTGACACATTACTTACAAAATCTTGAAATCTTGGTGTCTTCTTTAGCTCGTCAACTTGTCTTGAGAAGCTTGTGCACATCATGAGCCTGGGATAAGCTGTTGATCTTCATATTGAGCTTCATATCCATTGACTCTAAACCTTCAAGCTTTGACTCCATATCATAATTCTTTGCAAGCTTGAGTGGACTGGTTCATCATGTTGACTTTGTTATCTACACGCACAAATCTTCTAAAAACTTATTAGCAACTTAAATTGTTTGCATAACATCAAAACTAATCTTGGGGTGATGCAATACTCTCACTGCAACTCAAGTATAAACAAGAAACACGAGTCTTGGGGTTGCACATCTAAGGATACCGATAATATATAACCATACTCTCACTGCCGAAGAGCAGAATACACAAATACATTACTAAACCCCATTTCCATTACTGGAAGTGAAAAACACAAATATAGTAATATAAGTCCATCTCCATTATTGGAAGCAGAAAATACGGATACAATAAGAATTATTGTCGCTTCCGCACCTTTTGAGATAATGAGTTTCCTCATCTCCATGTGTTCTATTCTATATGCAATGTCAAGTGAGATAAGTGGTATGGTTTCATGTGATCAAGTACAGTAATCGAGAACATTATCATGTACAATATCATGAACATATACTTGGTCATAATGAGTGTAATGTCATGTATAATGGATGTGTGCAGTGACTGTATACAATAGTAGATATGTTTAATTAAGCCTTATCAAGTGTAGTATCATATATAAAAAATCAGGGCCATGTCATACTGTTTGATCATGTATAGCATATGTATTATATGTATGGAATTAACTGATGTTATAAAAATTTGTTTTGTGGAGATACGGTATACATATCATATCATAGTAGGAGAGATAGAGTTTCAATCTCTAAACCAAAGAGGGCATAATCATGTCTTAATCTTTATAGTCATGAACTAGGCCAATTCTTGAGGGATAGCAACTATAATTTTTATGCCAACCGATATTGATATCATCATCATCATTATGTATGGAAGTAATTGATGTTATAAAAATTTGTTTTGTGGAGATACGGTATACATATCTTAGTAGGAGAGACAGAGTTTCAATGTCTAGCCCAAGAAGGGCACATTCATGTCTTAATCTTTATAAGTCATGAACTAGGCCAATGCATGAGGGATAGTAACAATAATTTTTTTGCCAACCAATATCATCATCATCATCATCATTTGGAACATTAGCTGAAGTCTTCAAGATAACCAACTTAATCAATGAAATACCATTAGCATGGCCCAAAACATAGCTACAAGAAATTAACTAAAATATTCATCTTATTGTCAAATCATTTATTCATGTTCACATGCATATCCCATAAACTTTTTTAGAAATATTAAAATGGAATACCTTAATTGTTCATTTTTATCACATAATATTATCAGATTTCGGAATCATCATCGAATCAAATAGCATACCACATGATCAAGTCATTGGTTGTAACGATCTGTTTTCGGGCGCCATCACAAAGTACAATTATTATGCAGATCCTGCTGAATACCAGTGAAAACAGAATAGATCTAAATAGAAAATAATACCGAAATTTAAATCATACCTGAACGAACACTACTAGTAACTTGGTGCAAGGACAAAAGCTGTAAATCTCCTACTAAACCTGAGGAGAAAATTGATGCGGACTAGGGTTTGTAGAAGAGGTTTGGGGATTTTTATTGGAATTTGGGGAATAGGGTTACAAGATAAATAGCCAATTTTGGGAGAGTTGGCCCCTCTCCTAGCTTTTGCTAAGGGAAAAGCCTAAACTCTCTTCTAGATCTCCTCGGAGAACTCTAGGAAATGTCAAATGACGGCTCACAAATTCGATACCCTAACCCTAGCCCACGCCCTCTCTTATATAATGATGAGGCGTGGTGCGTACAGCAACTAAGACCCACTAATGGTGCCTAAAGCAATTTTATCCCCAAACCTTCGGTACGCCCAGCAATTACTCCTTAATCTTCTTGCGCCTCCTCTCGTAGGTGATAAACGTATCACTACTCCCCCTTGGAGTTTCACCTTGTCCTCAAGGTGGAAATCTGGGTACTGCTGCAGGATATGATCATATAACTCCCATGTAGCCTCGAACTCCGGTAATCCCGACCAGCGAATAAGAACTTCCCGTGCCCCCGATGCTCCTGTGCGAATGCATGTGACCTCCTCGGGTGCCAGAAGTACCTCCATGTCAACCGTGAGAGTCGGGGGTAAAGTAGACGACGCCTCATGACCTCCAATAGCGCGGCGCAACTGTGAGACGTGGAAAACCGGATGGATGCAGGTAGTAGGAGGTAGCTTCAGTCGATACGCCACCTTGCCGATCCTGGCCTCAATCTCATATGGCCCATAGTACCTTGCCGCCAGCTTCTCGTTGCGTCGATGAGCCATAGAACGCTGTCTGTAGGGGCGAAGCTTCAGATAGACACGCTCCCCTACAGCGAACTCCACCTCCCTGCGGTGTGCATCTGCCTTCTTCTTCATGATCTGCTGCGCGCGCAGTAGGTGGCGCTTCAATTCTTCCAGGACTCGATCCCGATCCTCTAACTGCTGCTCCAACCCCGACACTGGGGTAGATCCCCTGCTGTAATGCACTAAATGAGGCGGATCCCTGCCATACACGATCTGAAATGGTGTCATCCTCGCCGCTGAGTGGTACGAGGTGTTGTACCAATACTCAGCCCACATCAACCACCCGACCCACTTCCTAGGAGTCTCTGACGCAAAACACCGCAGGTATGTCTCCACACTGCGGTTGAGGACCTCCGTCTGGCCGTCCGTCTGGGGGTGGTACGTCGTGCTACGTCGTAGTGCTGTACCCTGCAGACGGAACATCTCCTTCCAAAAAGTACTCAAAAAGACTTTATCTCTGTCGGACACAATAGAGCGGGGGTACCCATGCAGCCTGACCACCTCCTTCAGAAAAGCAACTGCCACCGACGCTGCAGTAAATGGGTGGCGGAGTGGGATGAAATGACCGTATTTGCTGAGGCGGTCAACCACAACAAAGATAGTAGTATAGCCCTCTGATCGTGGCAGTCCCTCCACGAAATCCATCGAGATGTCTTCCCATATCCTCTCTGGTAACTCCAAGGGCTGTAGAAGACCGGCTGGGGACGTCGCCTGATACTTGTGGCGCTGACATATATCACACTCCGAGACCAGCCTCGCAATGTCCTTCCTCATGCCCGGCCAGTAAAGCTCCCGGGCCATCCGCTGATACGTCTGGTATCCTCCTGAGTGCCCACCCACTGCGCTGCTATGGAACTCGTGGAAGAGCGCAGGAAGGTGGCTCGAAGTCCGAGGAATCACTAGCCGTCTCCGATATAGGAGTAGTCCCTCCTCCAAGCTGTCCCCCGGAAAGTCTGTAGACCCGCCAACAATCGCCTCCCTGATTCGCCGCAGCTCTTCATCTGCCTCAATCTCTGCTAGCAGTGTGTCGCTCCTCAACATCAGCGGAATAGACAGAGCCACCACCTGTACCCCCTCATCTCGTCGGGAGAGCGCATCTGCCGCCTTGTTGTCCGAGCCGGGTTTGTAATGGATCTCGAACTTGTACCCACTCAACTTGGACAACCATCTCTGGTGCTCCTCTGCCACCATGCGCTGCTCCAAGAGGTACTTTAGACTCCGCTGGTCTGTCCGTACCACAAACTCCCTCCCGAGCAAGTAGGGTCTCCACTTCTGAACTGACAGCACAATTGCCATCAACTCTCGCTCGTAGACTGACTTCAGCCTGGCCCTGGTGGATAAGACCTGACTGAAGTAAGCGACCGGCCTATGCTCCTACATCAGTACGGCCCCCAAACCGAACCCCGATGCGTCTGACTCCACGATGAATTTCTTCTCAAAATCAGGGAGTGCCAGCACTGGCACCGTCGTCATCGCCTCCTTGAGGGCCTGGAATGCCCTCGTTGCCTCCTCTCCCCAGCAAAAATTATCCTTCTTCAGCTGCTCCGTTAGGGGCCACGCCAATGTGCCGTACCCCTTCACGAATCGCCTGTAGTATCCTGTAAGCCCCAGAAATCCCCTCAGGGCCCGTAGTGTCCTAGGCTGTGGCCAATCCAGCATGGCTGAAATCTTTGAGCGATCGGCTGCGACACCCTCCGCCGACACAATGTGCCCCAGGTACTCCACCTGCGCCTGTCCGAACAGACACTTCTTCCGGTTGGCCTGCAGCTGATGGTCCTCCAACTCTCGCAGCACTATCTCCAGATGGCCCAAATGATCCTGTAGTGATGCACTGTAGACCAGGATATCATCAAAAAAGACCAGAACGAACCTCCGCAAATAAGGTCGGAAGACCTTGTTCATCAGGGACTGGAAGGTCGCGGGGGCGTTCGTCAGCCCAAAGGGCATGACGAGGAACTCGTAGTGGCCTTCGTGGGTTCTGAAGGCGGTCTTCTGAATATCTTCCTGCCTCATGCGAATCTGGTGGTACCCCGACTTCAGGTCGATCTTCGAGAACACCACCGCTCCGTGCAGCTCGTCCAAAAGTTCGTCGATCACCGGAATGGGAAACTTGTCGGGGACAGTCTCCTTGTTGAGAGCCCGGTAATCGACACAAAATCTCCAACTGCCGTCCTTTTTCTTAACCAGAAGCACTGGGCTAGAAAAAGGACTAGCACTAGGGCGAATGACTCCTGCCTGTAACATCTCCTGCACCAGCTTCTCAATCTCATCCTTCTGTATCTGGGGGTATCGGTACGGACGCACACTGATAGGTGACACCCCCTCCTTTAGCACAATCGCGTGCTCATGGTCTCGCGGTGGCGGTAGACCGCTAGGTGGCTGAAACACCCTCTCAAAACCCTGCAATAGCTGCTCTACCTCCGGCGGTACCACCGTCGCCCCTGTGGCCTCGTCCGATGCCAACCCCTGGAGCTCAATCAAGAACCCCCCTCCCTCAGCCTGGAGTGTCTTCGCCATGGTCTTGTAGGACACTGACGAACAACACAAACTCGGGTCGCCCAACAGCACCACCTTCCGGCCATCCACCTGGAACTCCATCCGTAGTAGCCTCCAGTTGAACTTCGTCTCTCCCAGCGACTGCAACCATTGCATCCCCAAAATCAAGTCGACGTTGCCCAAGGTCAAGGGCAGGAAGTCACCCGTGATCACCACCCCCTGTATGGACACCATCAAGTCCCGGCAGATACCCCTACTCTGCTCGACCACCCCGGTCCCGAGCATGACTCCAAAGCCCTCTGTCTCCGTGATCGGTAACCCCTGACTCTCAATCACCCTGGGGGATACGAAATTGTGGGTTGCCCCACTATCTATCAAGATCACCACGTCCAAGTCTCGGACTCTTCCAGCCAGCTTCATAGTGTGCACCCGTGTAAGCCCCGCGATGGAGCTAAGCGAGACTTCGGCCGCCTCCAGTAGTAGAGGCGTGCCCTCCTCCTCGGCCCCTGCCGCCTCATCGTCTGTCTGCTCTCCCTCCAGGTCCTCCGCATATACCTCGTACACCTGCAGGGCCTGGTTGCGACATCTATGCCCAGGGGTAAACTTCTCGTCGCACTTGAAGCATAACCCCTTCGCCCTCCTGTCTCGCATCTCCGCGTCCGTCATCCTCTTGTAAGGCCCACCTGGCCTCACCTCCCCGGGTCTCCCTCCCCCTGGGGTCCCTCCTGCAGCGCCTGTCTGTCCTCCTGGACCCGCCTGTGGGCGTGGAAACTGCCCCCCAAACGCCCCCCTAGCGCGGCGTTCGTCGGCCAACCGGTCCTCTACCGTCAGGGCCAGCTCCATCTGCTCCTCCAGTCCACGTGGTCTGAGAGTACGAAGCTCAGACCTGACGGCGGGCTTCAAGCCGTCCATAAAGAATCCTTCCAAGGATTCTGCAGGCATCCCTCGCACGCGGCTAGTGAGCTCCTCATACTGCTTGATGTAGTCGCGCACGGTCCCCATCTGCCTCAAGGCGTGCAGCTGCTCATAAGCTCCCCCCGCCTGGGAGCCTCGGAATCGGTGTAGTAGTGCCTCCTTGAACCCATCCCAGGTCCTCAGAGGTCTCTGCTGCTCCTTCCACCTCCACCAATTCAGAGCCTCCCCCTCCAAACAGAGGGCAACCGCCCTCAACCTCTCCTCCTCAGTCAGCCTGGCCAGCTCAAAGTACCTCTCCGCCTTGTAGATCCACCCAATGGCGTCACTACCCTCGAACACCGGCATCTGGAGCTTCCGTATGCGATCATCCGCCCGTGGATCTCTCCCGTCGACACGATCCCCGCGCTGCAGGCGACGGTGGTCCCCAAATCGGTCTCCTTCCGGCTCCCACCTCCTATCCTCCCTCCAGTGCCGTTCATCCTCCTCCTCATACTCCTCCTCGTAGTGATGGATGTGATCCTCGTACTCCGGATCCTGATCCTCAGCCCCCCATCTTCCTTCCGAAGCCCAGTCATCGTCCTCGAAGTACTCCGGATCTTGTGCACCCCGCGCGCGCCTCTCACGGGTCCCGTGGGCCCCCCGACGCTGCCTGGGGGGTCCTCGTACTCCGCGCGGCCCATCGGGAGCCCGCGCGTGCCCTGGCGGGCCCGCCGCTCCTCGGCGCCCCCTGGGGGGGTCGCCCGCCTCCGGCGAACCCCCTGGGGGGTCGCCCGCCTCCCGCGGCCCCCTGGGGGGTCGCCTGCCTCCGGCGGCCCCTCCAGGGGGTCGCAGCTCCTCTGCGGCCCCCTGGGGGGGTCGCCCGCCTCCGGCGGCTCCGCCAGGGGGTCGCCACCCTTCGGCGGCCCCGCCTGGGGCTCGCCTGCCCTCGGCGGCCCCCAGGCGGGGTCGCCCTGCTCCCGCGACCCCCCTGCGGGGTCGCCGCTCCTCAGCGGCCCCTTGGGGGGCTCGCCCGCCTCCGGCGAGCCCCCTGGGGGGTCGCCGGCTGTCGGAAACCCCCAGGGGGTTCGCCGTCTGCCTCCGTCACTGCCGATGGGTCGTCGGTTCTTCTTCGGAGCTCTCTCCTAGGGTTTCGGAGAGATCCTCTTGCCAGTCGTCGTCGTTGAGATCCAGATCTAGATCTACTCCTTCTACGATGACGCCTTCCTGGTTCGGAATCATCGTCGCCTTCCCTTTTGCCCTCAGATCTGATTGATGATTCAGATCTGAGGTGCCTCCTTCCTTTGAGCGCGAGATCTGTGGCGCGGTGATGTTTTGAGCCATGAAGTTGACGAGCATCTCCTTCATTTGCTCCAGACTTCCCTTGAGATCAGATTTGACGGCGTCGATCCTTTCGATGAGATCCGCCGTGTCTTTCTTCCTTTCGATGATTTCCGCATCTAGCCGTTCCTCCATAGATTTTGCCGTGGATGATCTTGTCGCTGCCATTGGATCAGTGCTCTGATACCAAATTGATGCGGACTAGGGTTTGTAGAAGAGGTTTGGGGATTTTTATTGGAATTTGGGGAATAGGGTTACAAGATAAATAGCCAATTTTGGGAGAGTTGGCCCATCTCCTAGCTTTTGCTAAGGGAAAAGCCTAAACTCTCTTCTAGATCTCCTCGGAGAACTCTAGGAAATGTCAAATGACGGCTCACAAATTCGATACCCTAACCCTAGCACACGCCCTCTCTTATATAATGATGAGGCGTGGTGCGTACAGCAACTAAGACCCACTAATGGTGCCTAAAGCAATTTTATCCCCAAACCTTCGGTACGCCCAGCAATTACTCCTTAATCTTCTTGCGCCTCCTCTCGTAGGTGATAAACGTATCAAAAATATACAACAAAATTAGAAGTAGATTACAACTAAACCAAGATTAACATTTTATATACAACGAAAACAATATAATAGCTCTGTGCAAGAGAAATGAATTGCTGAGTTATGAATGTCTTAAAGGGTTGGTTAAAGTTAACTAACCATTTTAGGCCATGACTTATGTCTAAGGGAGTGATATGCATTAACTCGTTCTATAATCCCGCTATTTGTGTGGATAACAAACAATTAAATATTGAAACCCTCATTTCAGACGAAAGAGAAAAATTGCATTTTGAACACTCGTTCCACAAGAGGAGGAAAATTGATAACCTCTGTAACATGCCCCACTTCCATCAGGAGAGTGGTAAACCGAATACATTTTCCGTAATCACATTCACGCCCCTTAGACAGTGAGCTAAGTGTGTGTCATACTAATTGTTGGGTTGATGTTATAACATATCAATTTCGAACGGCTAATCAACCGGTTTAATACTATTGTGCATATGGTCTTAACAAGACATTAGTTGATACATTTAAAGGGGGGTTCTAGTCCACATATGCCCAATAAGTAATGCTTCAATCGTTCCAAGTTTCGATGTTAAAGCATTCAAAAGCAAAACATTTATTAGTCTAGCACTTTAATTAAAGAAATCAACATAAAACAATTAAAGGCGTCAACACATGTGAATCTGAAAATAATTGGAAACAATAAAAAGAGAAGTATGTTTTAAAGAGTGGTGGGATCAGATTCACATCTTGGCACACGAGCAATTCGATCCTTTGGTTTACCAGCCTCGGGTGATTTAACTGCTATTACTAGTAATAGAACTGCAGCCTGGGATATTCAAGATCGATCCGCAACACAGTACAAGGTGACAACACATGCAACATCCGCATCTGGGTCAAAGCCCAGTAAGGTCTGAAACACATGGAAGAGTAAGGCAGCAGGGCAAATGCACGTGAAAACGCACAAAGGAAGAACCAAGAGTAAAATTCAGATGAGTAAACCAACCACCAGTCGCAAACAACCAAAAATAACATTTAACGGTGGGTAAAAGCCTAGCCTCCAACTATCGAAAACACCGAACTCCTCATCGACGCAATCAATCTCCGGCGGCCAACCAATGACAAATAATTTTAACCGAAAACAAAGGCGCCGGGTCAACGATGATTGCCGAGAAAACTCTCGCATATGAAAAATCACTTGAGATTGTGTGAATCATCATATCCTAATAAATTCAAATGTAAATAGAAACATAAAATGAGAAATTGGAGTAGAGGCAATCTACCTCGATGGGGAAGAAAACGAAAGGACCCAAAACCCTAAAAATCCAAATCCAAAAGGGCTCCAAGAACACCAGATCGAAACATAAATTTAAAGGGAGAGGAAGAGAATTTCGTATGAAAACCCCTAAGATCCATCAAATATAAATAGAAGACAAGACGCGTAAAACAAAGAGTTCGAATCAAATCCAAATCCCGAAATTTACGGAGGAAATCCCGATCGGATCTCGAAAGGGGCGGCTAGGGTTTCGATCGCGTCGAGCGGCGACTGCCGCTGGGTTCTCTTTGCGAGAGGTAGAGAGGGTGGGTTCGCTGTTGCCGTTCGATGTGGGTTAGGGTTCAAATCCAAGGGAGGGGCGGCGGCTTCGTTTTCGCTCGGAGGGAGAGAGACGCGCGACGTTCTTTCGCTCGGGGTAGAAGAGCAGCGGCAAGGGGCCATAAGGCCCTGGCGTTGGGTTTAAGTGAGTGGGGATAAGTGTTGGGTCTTGGGCTTTGGGTTCAATATAAAAAGAAAGGGAAAAATGCTGGACGTTGGTTTTGAGAAAAGAAGTGGGGTTTAATTTGGGCCATTGAATTGGGGAAAACAAAAAGGAAGTATGGGCTTCCTCTTGAGTTGGGTTGAAGTGAAGGGGGATACGGGCCTCAAACTTGAAATGAAATAAAAGATGAAGAGTAAAAAAAGTTTGGAAAACTTAAATGCATATAATTATAAAGTAAATGTCAAAAAAGTTCTCAAAATATGGGTTATTACATCCCCCTTAAAAATAAATTCCGTCCTCGGAATTTCCAAAATGCAAAAATACAAATAACAAACTGCAATAGTAAAGCCAATCCTAAGATAACTGATAATGCATTCTACGAGAAAGGAGCATCTGTCTCTGATGCTGATAAAATATACGCCTGGCGCCTCTGAGGTCCGGTTGGTGGATGTTGCTCTTGCTGAGTGGCACTAGCAGTTGTGTTCTCCTTCTTCTTAGGACAGTCTGCAATAGAGTGCTCGGACACACCGCAAATCAGACACAGCTTGTTGTAACGCCGGCAGTCTTTCTTCACGTGCCCAGGTCGTTTACAGTAGTGGCACACCACGGATCGTTGTGTATTCGTTGGAGTCCAGTTCTTCTTGAATTGTGTGGTTTGCGACGTCTGTAAAGCAAGCTTATTCTGTTCTCCGGGGCGTTGTTGGAGGGCAGCGGTTCTGTTCCACTGCAGCTGATGGTGATTCTTGTTGAGTCGGAGGGGCAGTCATATGTTGTTCTAGCTCTTCCTTCTGTTGCACGTACTTATAATTTCGAGCTGCGGAGAGTACCTCGGTGTGAGTCTTCAGCTTCTGCCCTACTAGTTGTTTCTAAATCTCCATATTCAGGCCTCCTTGAAAATGCTGAGTTCTGTCCCAAGGATCGTACACCATGTTCTTCGCGAACTTGTTGAGTCTGGAAAATTTAGCGTTGTATTATTTCACATTTATGGAATCTTGCTTCAGGTTCATAAATTGAGCATGTAGTGCCCTCTTCACCTCTGGAGAGAAAAAAACAGAGCATTAAATTTCTCCTTGAAGGTGCTCCATGAAATCGGTCAACTCATGCGATCTTCCTCTGAATCCCATCACGACATGACGTCTTCAACCAACTGTAGTTTCGCCATGTCCACCCATGAATCTGTCGCGATCTATGCCGCTTTTAGCATGGCAGCTGTGCGACGTAGCCATTCTGCTGCTGCGAGAGGTCCCTCTGTTCCTTTGAAAACTGGTGGACACGGTGATCCGAATTGTTGTACTCCACCTTCGTGCCTGTGCTCGGGCTCCCGTTGCAACGCTCTGATCATCTCTTGCAAGGTCTGGTCTAATATCTGGATCGTCGGAGCAGACTGTTCAATGTTGTTGCCATCATTTTCATTGTTGACATGATGATTACCACCATTGCCATTATTGTTAGGACCGTTGAAGTTAAGATTAATGTTGGCATTATCGTCATCGACATAATCGTTAAGCTGGTCATTGACGTCATGGTTGTCGTCCTTGCTGTTGTCGACGTTTTCGTGGAGATTGTGGTCAGCATTGATGTCGACATCGTTGCTGACGATGGTGTTGTTGGTATTGCCGTTGACGGTGCCAGATCCACTTCCGTCGCCTACATTCCCCGTCACGTTTTCGTTAATGACGATGGAGTTGTTCGCAGTAGGACGTGCGACGGTTGTTAGCCTTCGTCATTCTGCTAATCATAATACCTCAAATAAGTACGGTTATGATTTACTGTATATTCTACTTGACATATACTGTTCACGAGGTGGTCAACGCAGACCTGCATAGGCCACCACTTGTAACGATCCATTTTGGATGCCATCACAAATTACAATTATTATGCAGATCCTGCTGGATACCAGTAAAAACAGAATATATCTAAGTAGAAAATAATACCAAAATTTAAATCATACATGAACGAACAGTATTTAGTAACTTGGTGCAAGGACAAAAGCTGTAAATCTCCTGCTAAACCTGAGGAGAAAAATATACGACAAAATTAGAAGTAGATTACAACTAAACCAAGATTAACATTTTATATACAACCAAAACAGTACAATAGCTCCGTGCACGAGAAATGAACTGCTGAGTTATGAATGTCTTAAAGGGTTGGTTAAAGTTAACTAACCATTCTAGGCCGTGACTTATGTCTAAGGGAGTGATATGCATTAACTCGTTTTATAACCCCGCTATTTGTGTGGATAACAGACACTTGAATATTGAAACCCTCATTTCAGACGAAAGAGGAAAATTGCATTTTGAACCCTCGTTCACAAAAGGAGGAAAATTGATAACCTCTGTAACATGCCCTACTTCCATCAGGGGAGTGGTAAACCGAATACATTTTCCGTAATCACATTCACGCCCCTTAGACAGTGAGCTAAGTGTGTGTCATACTAATTGTTGGGTTGATGTTATAATATAACGAACGGCTAATCAACCGGTTTAATACTATTGTGCACATGGTCTTAACAAGACATTAGTTGATACATTTAAAGGGGATTCTAGTCCACATATGCCGAATAAGTAATGCTTCAATCGTTCCAAGTTTCGATGTTAAAGCATTCAAAAGCAAAACATTTATTAGTCTAGCACTTTAATTAAAGAAATCAACATAAAACAATTAAAGGCGTCAGCGCATATGAATTTGAAAATAATTGGAAACAATAAAAGGAGAAGTTTGTTTTAAAGAGGGGTGGGATCAGATTCACATCTTGGCACACGAGCAATTCGATCCGTTGGTTTACCAGCCTAGGGTGATTTAACTGCTATTACTAGTAATATAACTGCAGCATGGGATATTCAAGATCGATCTGCAACACTGTACAAGGTGACAACACATGTAACATCCGCATCTGGGTCAAAGCCCAGTAAGGTCTGAAACCCATGGAAGAGTAAGACAGCTGGGCAAATGCACATGAAAACGAAAAAAGGAAGAACCAAGAGTAAAATTCAGATGAGTAAACCAACCACCAGCTGCAAGCAACCAAAAATAACATTTAACGGCTGGGTAAAAGCCTAGCCTCCAATTATCAGAAACACCGAACTCCTCATCGGTGCAATCAATCTCTGGCGGCCAACCAAGGACAAATAATTTTAACCGAAAACAAAGGAGTCGGGTCAACGATGATTGCTGAGAAAACTCTCGCATATGAAAAATCACTTGAGATTGTGTGATTCATCATATCCCAATAAGTTCAAACGTAAATAGAAACATAAACTTAGAAATTGGAGTAGAGGAAACCGACCTCGATGGAGAAGAAAACGGAAGGACCCGAAAGCCCTAAAAATCCAAATCTGAAAGGTCTCCAAGAACACCAAATCGAAACAGAAATTTAAAGGGAGAGGAAGAGGATTTCGTATGAAAAACTCTAAGATCCATCAAATATAAATAGAAGAGAAGATGCGTAAAACAAAGAGTTCGAATCAAATCCAAATCCCGAATTTACGGAGGAAATCCCGATCGGATCTCGAAAGGGACGGCTAGGGTTTCGATCACGTCGAGCGGTGGCTGCCGTTGGGTTCTCTTCGCGAGAGGGAGAGATGGTGGGTTCACTGCTGCCGTTCGATGTGGGTTAAGGTTCAAATCCAAGGGAGGGGTGGCGGTTTCGTTTTCATTCGGAGGGAGAGAGACGCACGCCGTTCTTTTGCTCGGGGTAAAAGAGCAGCGGCAATGGGCCCTAAGGCCCTGGCGTTGGGTTTAAGTGAGTGGGGATAAGTGTTGGGTCTTGGGCTTTGGGTTCAATAGAAAAAGAAAGGGAAAAATGCTGGACGTTGGTTTTGAGAAAAGAAGTGGGGTTTAATTTGGGCCATTGACTTGGGAAAAACAAAAATGATGAATGGGCTTCCTCTTGAGTTGGGTTCAAGTGAAGGGGATACGGGCCTCAAACTAGAAATGAAATAAAAGATGAAGAGTAAAAAAAGTTTGGAAAACTTAAATGCATATAATTATAATGTAAATGTCAAAAAAAAGTTCCTAAACTATGGGTCATTACATTGGTGCACAGATATCAGAACCTTAGGCAGTCTTCAAGGTAACAAACACATGATCATAACCCATTGAGCCTCGGGAAGAGAAGACATGGTCTAGTGACATCTGCTGCAACTAGGGACATGGCCAGCAACCACAAATAGCCGTGCAACTAGGGACATAACTAGCAGCCAAATCAACTGAAGGTAAGTGGCAGAACCATACAGCCAACAACCAGCAGTAAGAGGTAAGAGGAATCACAAATGACTCTGGATAAAAGTCCAGAGTAGCAGTAGGAAGAAGAACCGCATCATTTAGATTCAAGAAATGCTTGGATGAAAATACAAACCAACAGTAAAAGCCGTAGTCAAGGATAGAGCCAACCACATGCAAAGGACAAAGCTAACCGTAGTTAAGGAGGGACCGGGCCGGGCCACATTTAAAGGGAAACAACCACAAGCAAAATGGAAGCAGTAAACAAGCTAACACCCAAATCCAGATCAGCAGGAATAGGTACAAGACCCAAAAGGGACCAAATAAGGCTGCAGGGCAGAAATGCCCTCAAACAACCAAGCAACCCCCAAGCAGGGTAATCAGAGGCAAACAATCCCATGAAGAACTAACCCACATCCAAGGGGGCACAAATCTCATGGTCTCAAAAGAGCAAGAAATAACCAAATCAACCAACAAACCATAGAAATTCTTGAGCCGAAGTTATCAAGTTCATAAAAGGGATTATGGAGATCTACTTGTCATCGTAGAACAAGGGAAAAGAGCTCGATGTCCGTCACCAAAAACCATCCACTCTGCCTCACGCCGGGACCAGCTATGGCTGCCATTGCTAGCATCTAAAAGAGGAGGTAGAGGTTAATTAGAGAAGATGTGAATTATGACTTCAGAAGAGAGTGATTGATAGATAGAGATTCAATCCTAGATTTTAGGGTTAGGGTTAGGGTTTTATAATGATAGTGGGAGAAAAAGGGAGGGGTATGGGATACGGGAGAGGCAGATGAGATTTGCGGGGAGCCCGTCGTCGGTTACTCTCAATGCCCCGACGATCACCGGTGGTTACGCGCAAGGAAGAGGCATGACGGTTTGCCCCTTGGGAGAAGAATACAGAAAAAAGAAAAGAAAAAAGAAAAGGAAAATGAGAAGAGAGAGAAATAGATATTTATGTTAATAGTAAATAGGTTAGGTGCGGGTTTGAGTTAAATTGTGTTTGGGTTACCGCAATAACTGGTTTGGGACCAAATGAGCTCAGAAAAATTTAAAAAATACAAAAAATACGAAAAACCAAATTAATTATTTTGGGATCAAATTGATAATTGAAAATGTTTTATTGTATGAAAATCCTTATAAATGGGTTAAGAGTTGATAAAGTTTTAGTTAAACCTTATACCTTTTTAGCATAAGCACATGAAATCTTCTGCATCTTTATAATACCACAGAACCAACGACCCCCTCTCCCCACCCCATCTTTGCACACAAGGTCAGACGTCATAAATTCTCCTATATCGGAATCATGATATTATAATGAATGTGACTGATTTCTTTAGCCCCTTGGAATGGGCACCGTGATTTTCATTGGATATTTAACTAGGTATAAGAAGATAAGAAAGGAGAATGTATTTTGGTGCATGAGTCGTGGTGACTTGATAAAAGTTGTAGAACAGTTAAGAGAATTAGTTTAACAACTTGTAAAAACAAGAGTAAAGGGACACTAGTAATATAATGGACACTGGACAGAGTATAAGAGGGATATTGGCCATGCCATTGTCAAAAATAATCGTTGAACTACCATAAACAAAATCAATTCACGGTGTAGTTGAAGATTGAAATATTAAAAACCGATTTTGAATCACCAGTCATACGCATGAAGCACTAGAATTTATAATCCAAGGAGATGAACTTGCTAAACAAAATAAAACAATAAATAAATAAACAAATTTTGATGAGACAAAGTGGGTACATCTGAAGGCCACGTTGATAACATCTTATGGGAAATTATACTCAGTTTTTGATAGAGTAATAGAACTATCAGTAAATTTAGCAGTAAAAATCCTTCAGACGTGGTTAAGATGAAGTCAATGATGGCAAGCTAGAAGACATGTCAGAGAGATAAGCTGACTGTGAGGCCTGTGCAAGCTTGCCGTGCAATTCCCGACACTGACCACTGGTGCTGAAAAGAGTACACACATGAGAATCACATTGGAATCGCCCAGGACCACAACATTGGTAACTATACCAGCCATGACCATTGGATCAAGCACTTTATCCAACAGTAGATGTCACTGTAGAATTCTCAATGTGTGGTGTGTCAGAAGACCTAGACGAAGACTTTGGTGCTTGAGAAATGCAAGAGTGTACATGATGAAGAGAAGGAATGCATCCTTCACTATATGACCACAAAGAGGTTCGAGACAAGGACTCGAGCGAAGAAGCTTGAGAACAAGCTTGAGAACGTGTAATTCTTCATGCAGTTTCTTAAGCACTTCTTTATAATTAGTAACATGATGTTACTGTTTCAAATACATCAATCATACATTTGAAAGAACCATGTAATCCTCCAAGCTCTTATCTTTTCTATTAGAGAATAAAGATGTTATCTTGACATGAAACATTCTTGAATCGTTCTGTGTGGAATATCGTCTCCAAATGTTCTTCAAATTTCCTTTGCAATGTCAAAAATATGACATTTGCACTGGTTGTTTTGTTCCATGTTGTTCTATGGTCACTCTATCACCAGCTAATTATCTAGTTCTATCCTTTAGTTGCGTTTTTAGTGGTGTATATGCTTTATCAGCAGAAGATGGTTTGTCAGATGTAACCATCTTCAGCTTTCCATTTGTGTCAAGAAATACCTTAAACAGTCTTTTCGATAACTGAATTTCCCATTCAAGTTTACAGTAGTAATCAGAACACCAACTATGTCTTTGATATCTTTAATTTTTGTCATAGTAATAAGTAATAACAATAAGAATAGGAACACGATACTTATTGGACTTTTTTAAAATTTGATTAAACAATAAAAGAGAAGTTTTTCAAACTAATGTTATCAGTTCAGATTTATCATTATCTGATTAATATCTGATCAACCTTAATCCTAGCAGCTGAAGGTAAAAACTTCAACCAAGGGGGAGAGGCAGTGAGATTGACATAGAGGATACAGCGAGTTGGAGATAACAGCTAGTTGGAGCATAGCCATTGGCACAGTATCGAAGTTGAAGTTGTTGGCATTAAGTGGCTCATTTAAATGAGTCGAGACATAATTGTGGAGCAGTCTATCCACCCGAATAGTGGGTCATATGGGGAGACAATTCGTAACAGTGATACTCATGGCCTCATCACAACCGATGGACTTGTGTCAGTCATGGCAGCGACTTGGTCATGTCAGTGGGCTACCTTATGATAGTAGGCAGGGTCATGAGGAAGACGAAATAGGAGTGAGAAGGGGGTCGCTGTGGGTGATGTGAAAATTGGGTTAGGGTCACAGTTTGGGTTTGGTATGAGACGATATTGAAAATGTAAGAGGAAGAAGAAATGATGAAGCCGGTGATTGGTGGTAGTGGTGAAGATCACTATGCCTTAAAATTGCAATGCTCTGAATGGTATATAATAGGCCACACCCCAAATTAAGAAAAATAAATAGTACAATTAAAGAAGTACCTTTGTGTTTGTTCCTACCCCTAATTTAGCTCCTAACTTTAGTCTTATCTTTGAACAGTAACCAACATACACATTATGGGCCTGCAGTCAAATGTGTGATGTCGGAGACAAATATTGATTTAGGTATTCTCTCTTCCTCTCTTCCCCCATATAAGTAAAAATGGATTAGAAAATGAAGATTTTATATCAGCAAGCAACAATTCTTCCGATTAGATTAGTGGAGGCAGTGTGTTATTATTTGCCTTCACACATGATGCATTACCACTAGCGGAAACATATTTATGGTAAGTGAAGAGAAACCATGAAGGAGTATGATTGCAGTAAATCATGTCCATGTGTTGAGGGATGGGAGCTGGAGTTAGTGATATTAGAGAGGGAGAGAATGGTGTAGAGAGAAATGTTAACCTTTTTTTTTTGGGGGGGGATGTCATTTGAGTAGTTCCTACTTAATTTAATCATTTGGTTCTACCTTGTTTCCTTCCTGTAATTCTCCTCAAATAACCCGGTAAATAAATGTCAACCTTTTGTTTTTCACTTTAATAAATTATTACCTTGCTCTCTATGTATTGATTTCCAAAACAAACAAGCGTATGTAGAACTTTCTATATGAAGTATCATTAACCGTGGTTAAATACTTAAGCCTAAGCCACTCGTGTATCTTCTGTATTTGCTATTTTAATTTTCAATTATTAATTATTTCTACACTTTTGCCAACTTTTGAAGAATTTTATGTGCTTAATGCCTTTTCGAATTCCTTATTAACTGTTAGTTGTCTTTAGTTTTGCAATCTATTGCCTAGATTCCATTATTTATATATGGATTCTTTTTTACACGAACTCTTTTTTGTCAGTATACCCATGTTTTGAGTTGTAACCTTTCAAATTCTTCCATCTGCTCTTGATTTAGTGTTTCCTTTCAATTTCTGAATATAATTAAATGCATACTGCAATCAACCATTGTGATGTGGTGAAGCTCTTTCCAATCATGTCTTTATAATCGTAGCATATTACTCTATCTATTTTCATGGTAATAAAAAAGCTATTCGTTTTAAGGTTTTAACTATTCAATGTTCTCTTTTTTCTATTCTGTGTTGAAATGATGTCATTGCAAAATGCTAAAATGTAAGCTAATATGGCCTGAATTAGTAAATAAAGCAGAAAACTTGCTCTGTTTTGAGATAAAAGTAGGAAACTTGTTCTTACAGTCTTTTTGATAGCTTGTGTTGCAAATCTAAACTCCCGGAACATTACTTAGGGTGTATATAATGAGGAAGCATTTGGTCTTAAGATCCATTTGACTACTTGTATTGGGAATCTAAAATTCCCAGAACATAATTTGAGGGAAGTGATTTTTTTCCCCTTTTTGGGCATATGGCAAATACGATTTTGATGTAAAGCAGATCAAGATTTTCGTATAAATTGAAATCACTTATGAAAACTATTCCACTCTTCAATATTTTCTCTCAAGGAAGGTCAGTCCATATGGATTTCAATATGCATTGTTTCAATTTTTGTTATCTGAAAAGAATTTTCACATCATTATCATCAGTTAGTCAGAATTCCTATCATTTGAATTCTTTGTTAGAAAAATAAAAGGGAATGAGAACATGGAAGGAAACGTAGGAGATAAGGATGGGAGAAGTGTAAATTTAGGTCTGGTAATTTGCATGCCCAACGCCCAATTGGGCATGCCAATTCACATCAATGACGGATTTTTACATTAAGATGAGAATAGGGCATGCCAATTCACATTAAGATGTGAATGTGGCATATGCCTAATTGGGAGCCCAATCGGGCTTTGGGCATGCCCATTCTCATCCCTATGTAAAGTGCAGCAATGATAATATCATTTGTGGTAATGTCAGTGCTAATGTCAACAACTGTAACAACTATGAACTGTAACAACAATTGTGATGTTAATGGCACTGATGGTGACGATAGAGATGGTGAGTGTGGCAAAAATGGTGACTGCAATGGCAGTGACATCGATAGCAAATGAAGTGGTAGTGGTAGCAGCAGTATGTGGAGGGGGCAACAACGAAGGTGATAGTTTCAGCAACAGTAGTGGTGGCAATGTAGGTGGTGATGACGGCAAACTGTAAGCGACCGAAAGTGGTGACAATGACGATGATGTGCAATAACAATGACCAAGGTGAACGCTGAAAGCTGTAGTTGCAGTGGGAGGAGGTGGTGTCAAGTAGTGGTCTGCAACCTCTGTAATGGTGCGATAACAAAGTTATAGTAGTGGCAATAAAGGTGCTGATGGTGGCAGTGATGTGAGTGATGGTGATGGTAGGTGAGTGGTGCTGGTGGTGGTAATAGGGATGCGAGCAGATGATGCGATGATAACCATAAAGATGGTGTCGATAGCGATGGTGCTAGTGATGGAAGCAATGTGTGGTGTATCAATGTAACGACGACACCAATAGAGATATCAACCAACATGGAATGGTGCAGAAGAATAATAAGGGGATACAAAAGAGAGGAAAAAGATATGAATTTATAAATTTTTGGTCAGATATGGTTGGAAATGAATCCGGTGCTGTGGTCCGGCATGCCATACTATAGCATATGGATCATAGAGTTCATGATATAGGCCTAACCACATCTAGCATGGTACGACCTATATAATTTTCAGCCCGTGCATGGGTTTACTCCCATCTAACACATCACGTCCCCGAAGGCACTACCACCAATATAGGCACAAATGAAATTTTTATGAAATAGTGTGTTGTTTAGGTGTTTCCAAATATTCCAATGTAGCAAATGAAGCAACAAAAGGCTTTGTATAATCATTAAGTGTATGCATTTTATTATTTATATACTACACAATTAAATTTAACTTTTCTCATAATGACTTAAAAGTAGAATGCGTTAATTTTGATTGTTGTTTACTGGTAGCAAATTAATCGCAGCATGCAAGATAATTAGTTGTCCTTTAATAAACTTTGAAAACATATTTGTGTTTAAGCTAGGATTAGCATAATGTTAGGTGTGATGTGGAAATCACGACACGAAATAAGAGTTTTAGGTGTGATGTGGAAATCACGACACGAAATAAGAGTTTTAAGTGTGATGTGGAAATCACGACACGAAATAATAGTTTTACGTTCAATATGGCAGGCTGGCATGACTCGAGTAAAAATGGACCGACCCAATTGGACATGTGGGCTAGTCTGATTTCCAATGGATTGATTTATGGATCCATAGTGTGACCCATGCGGTCCCTGGACCGTGCTCCGGCCTTTATAATTTTGCATGGGTCATGCTTGGGCTTTGCACGGAACGGTCCACTTCCAACCCCTTGGGAAGAATAGAGAATTTAGATGTGTTCAATTCATATTTAGTTTGGGGTTTGAAAATCTTAATTCCTACTTTATGAATTACAATTTCCCGTTTTGACTTACACAAGATTTTAATTTAAGCATTTTAAATGCGTTGTGACCAATACAAAATTCTAAATTCTAGGATTTGGATTGGATTCTTAAATTCCTTACATTGACACCCTTAGAGTTCTTATGTTATTAAAATACGTGGGGTGAGTTTAAAATTCCAACAAAATCCAACCGAATGTGAAAATTGGGATCTATGGTTGCATGAACACAACCACGCAGACATAGGGATTACATGATATGGAACAGGAACACGTATGAAAATTTTAAAAAATATATTCAAAATAGACATATCAAATCCGATACGTGTGCCCGTGCCCGACATTCATGCCCCCCACACAGCTTCGTGGTTGAAGTGTATTCATATACCCCCACATGAAGCTGTGTGGGGCACATGAATGTCGGGCACACGTGTCGGATTTGATACTTCTTGATGGAATTGTTTCAATCACAAGTAACCAAATATTAAGGACTGAATGATATGATTTCTACTCGTTTTTAACGAAAAAAAGTACATGAACATTCAATTACAAGTTAGCTAAACAGAGCCATCTTTAGGATGTCTGAAAATAATCTGGAGCTTCCATAATCCAGAGATAAAGTTTTGGGAGGTTCCAAGGGAAGTGCTGGCGATTTAGGGGTCATTTTACATGGGTCACACTTCACGTGTTTTTCTACTGGCAAGCTTTCCTTGAAGTTGCTTGTAGTTGATCCTTTTTCCCGTTCTCTTCATTATGACTCTCCAGAGCTAGTTTATCTTATATGCATATATGTTAGCCTATCAAATTAAGATGGACTTACTAGATCTATTTGGTAAAATGAACATATAAGAAGAGAAGTTATTGGAGGAACTTAAAGGTGCAATAATAGTAGTATCATAATCATCGAATGTCAAACAATAATACTCGGTCTGTGTCTGTCTGCTAGGCTACTGTGTCTATGTTTGGGGGTGCATGTGTCTGCACTATTGCTACCATGTTACTATTTGGCTATACTTACATCGTCAGAAAAACTGCAGGTGAATTTGGAGCAGGGTCTGGAAATGTTGAGCATATTCAAGAATCATGAAGCCGATATGTCAATCCTTGACGACTTCGATTTCTACGAGGAAAGACAGAAGGCCATGCAGGAGCGGAAAGCGCGTCAGCAGCAGCTACAATCCAACTCTCCAGGTCTCATCTCATCGGCTGCAGTTGATGAGCTGAAGTACTCTGCGCCGAAGCCGGGTGATGCAATGAGCCAGATTACGAAAACCTTTGCTCAAGTCGTACGGCTGGAGGAAAGCAAAGCCGCCGAGTCGCATTCAGATAGAAGTAGCCCCTCTGCTGCCTCTCCGGCTAAAGCAGCTGCTGAACCTGAGGGTTCCGAAAAGCCACCAACCTCAGAAGTTGCACATAATAGTTGAGAGCATTATGCTGCAAAGTTTACCAATGTTTCTGCCATACATCAGTTTCATGTTTCTTAACCAGTGCAGTTCTATGACAAAGGCTCTGTTCGTCGTGGTTGTAAAGTATGCAGGCTTTACACACAAACCTTCGGTTATAACCTTCAGTGTTTTTTGAAGTGTTTTTAAAGAATCTTTCCAGTCATCTTTTTAGATCTTGAGAGCAAAGTGTTTATTAGGGACTGATGTTTTATCCAGCCCTTGTATAGTTCTATCTCTATTCCGTTAATAATTTCTTAGCCGTATGAACCTTTGCATCAATCTGAAGGGTTTCAGGTGGGTGGGTTTCTTATCATCGCAAGGATAAAATTGAAGAGGTTTATTTATCTTGTTATGTATTTGTGCAATTTGGCCCATTAATGGAATATTCCTACTGTATTTCATGATTGTGTGGACAATTAATTTGTGTAGATCTTTGATCAAAAGCTGGTGAAAATTATGCTGTGTCTGCAACAAGAAATTGGGATTCTGATTGCGTTTTGAGCATAGTAGAAATCTATATGCGTCCGTTGCTAAGCAGAAAATCACAATTTCGATTAGGCTTGAAAAATTAGCTAATGTTATGAGCGGGCTTTTGTATGCCCATCTGTGTAATGGGTATCCATCCATTATGTAACCATTATGTAACCATACTTCTATAAATATAGGGCTACGGGGTTCCGTAACCGCCAAGCTTACAATACGTTATCAACACGCTCAAAGCTGAGCCGAACCTCTGTCGACGGACGAATCGCGGCGCGAACAGGCTTCCTTCATTGAACGTCGCTATTGAACGTCGCTAGATCCGGCGGGTAAGATCTAGATGTAATTTTTATTCCATATATCTAAACTTTTATGCGCATACGATTAGATCTACATGTTTGGATCAATGTTTGGTTAGTATAGATCGGATTTTTATCTCAGATATGCATGCTAAATCAACCTTTTAATGAAAAATCGACGTTTTTATCACTAAAAATCAATTTTTTTGCGATTAAAAACGCTGTTTTGAAGGTTAAAAATAGTTTTTTAATAAAAATCTATTTTTGATGATCTTCTTCCCGATATCTTAGAACCATATAGGGGGTCTTTCGTCGCAACGCAACCAGAAGCCACGAACGCACGAAACCCCCCAGCGATTTCCCCGCCGCCAGAAGCGACGTTGTGCTGCTGCCGCCCCGGCGGCAGCCCATGCCGCCGCCTGCAGCGGCGGCGGCGGTACCCCCCTCCCCCTACTCGCGAACGAACCCTAGCCGCCTGAAGTGGCAACCCACGCGACGGAAACCCTAGCCGGTTGCACTAGATCGCACGGCAGATCGCCTCTGAAAACCCTAGATAGGGTTTTTCCACAAAATTTTGTTTCTACAAACTCTTTTTTCAGATGTAATCAAGTTTGTTCTTCGTTAAATTCTGATTAATTACATGCTTTATAAATCATCGCAATTATGGATTTTTTAATTATTATACGTTTAATAATTAGGAAGATCCTGCGACCGCTCTGCCGTTAGTTAACTAACCTAACGGTGTATGACGTTGCCCAGTGGTACAATAATTATTAAACGAAAAATTTTCATTTCCATTATAAAATGCCTGTGATGATTAATTGCTTGTGATGACTAATTGCCTGTGATGATTAATTGTCTGCAATGAAATAAAATGCCTGCTGCATTTTTCTGCGACGTATGTTTATATTTGTTGTGGTTTTGGATCGGCTAGCTATCACCATTATATTCCTCGCATTTTTTTTCTTTTTTGTGATAAATTGTAGTGAGGATATAATTGTATAAATTCCAAGACTGGCGCACGTCCCACGAAAATGAAGATCTATTTCCAGAAGAATAGGGGCCCCACGAGGGTTTCCGAGTTGTATTTTCTATTTTTTGGGACTATATGGACTTTATTTAAAATGGCGATTAGCCGATCCACACAACAAATATCTGTGTCTGAAATGCATAATTACTTTTTAAATCCTAAAATATCCCATTATTGCTCATTTTTAACATGCTAGAGATAATGGCTAAAATCGTGAGCGTCGACTTTGACGTATTGGATGTTACAGGTAAAAATTATCTGAGCTGGCAGTTGGATATAAAATTCCACCTGCGCTCACAGGGACTGAGTCATGCCATTGCTGTGGGCGATACGGTTTCTAACATAGATAAAGCGAAAGCAATTATCTATATCAGACGCCATATCGATCGGACCCTGAAGGCCGAGTACCTCACCGTGGAAGACTCTTATGAGTTATGGATCGCCCTCGAGGATAGATACAAACATCAAAGAGATGTTATCCTTCCCCGAGCGCGATATGAATGGAAGAACCTCCGTCTCCAAGACTTTAAGTCCATCGCCGAGTACAACTCGGCACTTTTCAGTATCACCTCACGCCTGAAGTTGTGTGGTGAGAAAGTAACGGAGGAGCGCATGTTAGAGAAAACGTATATATCCTTCCACGAGAAGGATGTCATACTTATGCAACAGGGTCGTGAACGAAAGTTCACGAAATACTCGGAGCTTCTTTCACGCCTTCTGATGGCAGAATAGAATAGAGACCTCCTTCTGGCCACCCATAACTTGCGTCCTGCTGATACTGCTCCTGCGCCTGAAGCGCACCACATCTCCTCCCAGAAGAAGAGGACCAACTTCAAAGGCAAACCCCAGAAGCGAAAGGCAATGAAGAAGCAGGCTAGAGGACCCCCTCCAAAGTCCAACAATGAGGGAAAGAAGAAAAATGTGTGGAAGAGGAAAGACAATGGCCAGACATCTGCCTCCAGAAAAGACTGGGAAGATAAATGCCACAGATATGACATGACTGGACACTGGTCCAGAAATTTTCGGACTCCACACCACCTCCAAGACTTGTACAAAGCTATCCAGAAGACAGCTGAAACAAACCTGGTGGAACACGAAGACCTGACACCAATCAGGTTCATCGCTGAGGACTTCTCAAACAATGACCTGCTCTACTGAAGCCTTATCTATTTTCTGTAATGGATTGTAGTTGAAACAATTTACACTCCACTTGTTTGTTTTCTAACATGTTGGATAATTTTCAGACGTTGATTGATATTTGGTTATCTTTTGTGCCTTATACTGCTATGCTTTTTCTCTCTTACTTTAGATGGATTATAAATGCCTAGTGGACAGTGCCTCTACGCACACGATCCTCCAAAATATTTGCTTTTTTCAAAGCAAACATAAATACGATGGAACCTTGAATACAATTTCCGGTCCGTCGGGAATAATTGAAGGATCAAAGGAAACACATTTCTGCTCCCCAACAAAACAGAACTACTAATAAAAGATGCTCTTCTTGTTGGATATTGGACTCCCCGGATTTGGTTTTGGATGATGAACAAACATAAATATATCGTGAACTAACAATTTGTGAGCGCAGTTATGGAGATCGTCACCAAATTCATATAAACATTCAAAGCGACGTCTCGAGACTTCTTAATGCACGTGCCTGTATGACTAAAGCTTCGTTGAAGCTTTTGGACCAATTTAGAAGTCATGAAGATTCGGATCGAATATTTCGAAGACGGTTCGTCAAGTTTTATTTATTGTCTTTTAGCTTCGTTCCGTAGAATGTTAAGCCTTGAGTAGGTCTTACGTTTTAATCTTCATAACGCTCCTATCTTAGAGCTAGGAACTAGTAAGAAGTCCATACTAACTTTCCCGAAGCATCGCGCTTCGATTCGCGACTTCTTGTGCATGTTAGTTGGTTCAAGAAGAAGAACCAACCGACTAGTCGGTGATCTAGTCGGTCGGCAAAGCTTCTTGGACCGACTAGTTTGTCTTCTCAATTCTAAGCTCTTTAGTGTTTACAGTTAGTCGGTCTGCGTTGACTCACCGACCGACTAGTTTGTGAACTAGTCGGTCAGTGATGCTTCTTAGACGGACTAGTTGAGCTTTCCCTGTACATGCCTAGTTACTGTTTATCGTTAGTCGGTCTATGTTCATTTAGCGACCGACTAGTTGATGAACTAGTCGGTCAACTTTTGTTCTTGGACCGACTAAATCAATTTGTACTCAGACTATTTGTTTTATCTCTTAGTCGGTCTAAGTTTACTCACCGACCGACTAGTTGTGAAACTAGTCGGTTGGCAAGTGTTCTTTGACCGACTAGTTCTGTTAGTCTGAACTTCGACCTATTCCCTGTTCACCACTTAGTCGGTTCATGTTGATTGACCGACCGACTAGTTGATGAACTAGTCGGTCAGTGGTTGTTCTTTGACCGACTATTTTCGTTCAGAATAGAGCCGTTGGAGCATTAATTGAAACGTTTTTCTCTCTCTCTCTCTTTCCTCTAACTTATATATACTTGATGAGCTGTATTCATTGCACTAAAGGCTGATTTTAAGAGAAGTTTAGAGATCAAAGAGAAAGCATTCATTACTCATTCAAAGCTCATTCATTCCAATCTTGAATCTCTTCTCACTCTTATTTCAAAAGAGAGATTCATTGATTGTGAGCCTTCCAAGCCAAGTGCTTGATCCTAGGTCACCAACAACCTCATAGCTCTCCATAGCTGATCTACATCTTGGAGCTAGGGTTTGGTGCTTCTTCATCTTCCCCAAAATCCGTTTTGCCCTAAATCGTAAGTTATACTCAAGGCATATGATTTTGTCGGTAAGCAATTCTATTTCAATTTACTTTGATATTGTAAGTGATTCACTCTCGGTTGTGAGAGTGTGTTTGTGATCCCGGGTTGTGGGAGTCACAATTTTCATTTGTGTATGATTTGACTTGTGAAGGTTTTTCACAAGTATTTCATAGTGGAAATCTTGAGTTAGGGTTTCTAACTCAAGTATCCGAAAGTGATCCGGGTGGTTGGGACGTAGGATCACCGGGAACAAGTCGGGGAGACTTGGGTGGATCCGAACCCAGTAATATTGCTTGTTTGTGATTGTTTCTTTGTTGTCTAATATTTCCATTTCCGCATTTCCGCATTGTTTGGTAGAGTTTGCAAGGTAATTAGGAATTAGCCTCTTAATTATTTTAAAGTACTATTCACCCCCCTCTAGTACTTGTGTAGTACCTTAGCAGGGCATTATATTTGGTATCAGAGCCAAGTCTATAGCTATGTCTGCCAACGACAACAAGACCGTTCGTCCACCTTTCGACTATAGCACCTTCAAGAATCGTGAAGGAGCGTCTTCGGTGATGGAAGGACACTCCTCAACGAGGCCTTCTTTCTTTAACGGTACCAACTACGGGTACTGGAAATGCCGGATGGAAACTTTCCTCCGGAGTGCTTCATTATGGAGGGCCACGATGAAGGAGTATGTCGAGCCCGCCGAAAAAGATTTCGAGAAATGGATTACCGCGGAGGTCGCCACGGAGGTAAGCAATGCCAAGGCAATAAACGCCTTGTAATGCGCTTTGGAGCCCGATGATTTCAAAAAGATATGCACATGTAAGAGTGCATATCAAATATGGAACTCCCTCCTCATATTGCATGAAGGGACTAGTAGGGTAAGAGACTCCAAACTCGTAGTAGTTAATAAAGATTACGAGCTATTTCATATGCTACAGGGTGAGAAGATGAAGGAGTATTATGCTTGCTTCGTCGACATCACAAACGAGTTGGAGGCTCTCGGTAAGACCTACGCCCAAAAGGAGAAAGTCTCGAAGATTATCGATGGACTTCCTTCTAGTTGGGAGAAACGTACCTTCGCCATCGAGGAAGGTAATGATATGAAAACTTATACCGTTGTTCAGCTAATGGGTACCTTGATATCTTATGAGGTACGCAAGGATAGCAAGTTGAAGTTGCAGGAAAAGATGAAGTCCTACTTAAAGCAAGATGAGCCAAAGAAGAAGGCTATTGCTTTCAAGGCCGCTCCATCAACTTCCACATCGACCGATGATGAAAACTCGGAAGACGAGTTGGACTTGGAGTCCATGGCTCTCATGGCCAAGAAGTTCAACCGGTTCTTCCGGAAAGGTAACTTCAAAAACAAGTCGAAGTTTAATTCTTCTAACGCCTCCTCTCCTTTGTGTTTCAAATGCAACAAGCCAAGACACATGAAAGTGGATTGTCCTCAAAACAAGCACAAGGAGAAGTGGAAGGCGCCGAAGTTCGACAAGTCCAAAAAGTACAAGAAAGGGTACAAAAAGGGGCTTGTCGGGACATTCACCGACTCCAAGGATTCCTCTAGCAGAGAGTCAGATGATGAGCAAGTGGAGCAAGCACACATGTGCTTCATGGCTAGAGAGGAGCAAGATAAAGATGCCTCCTCCGATGATAGCGACAACGAAGGCGATGAGGTAACAATGGATGACCTTAGAAATGCTAATGAGCAATTATGGTCTAAATACACTAAATTAGTAAATAGGTATACTAAAGTAAAAGATGATTTAGCTAGCATCCAAACCTCGCCTAAAACTATCATCACCAACAACGAAACCGTTGTTGAAGAGTTGAAGAATGAGATTGTTAATCTCAAGACTCAACTTGAACATGTTAGCATTGAGGATCCGGAGGAACACAAGATAGCGGATTTGACTTCTTAAAACTCGACTTTGAGTATTGAGAATGAAAATCTCAAATCTCGTGTTTATGTGCTCACATCGCAAGTATCCACTTTGGATGCTTCTTTGCGTTCTCTCACCGAGAAATATGAGAACACATTAGGCCGAATTAATAAATTCAATAAGGGTAAGGACCATTTGGATAAAATCCTAAGTGACTTACTTCCGGCCAATCACCACATTGGCTTGGGGTATACGATGGGAAATTCATCCAAATCGGGCACTACTTTTGTTAGGCCAACTTCCGATGACTCAACGAGTGGTAGCAAACACTCTATTGGTAGTTCATCTACCAATGGTGCTTCCACCTCGTTCACACCCTCTTTCGGAAAGAAACCCACTTTGGATGGACCTCCAAAGAAGGGTCATGCCTACATGTACACAAATACTATGCCACGTAGGAACACGCGTCCTACTCCACCGGCTCACTCATATGATGATTTCTATGCTACACGTTCACGGGCACGTGCACACCATGTGAGATACCCTCATGCACGTGTTCCTCCACATGCATATGTACACCCACATCATCGTATGAATAATACTCATAATGCACCATTCCATCATGTTCCTTATACCTATCCACGTCATGCATCACGTAGAAATCAACAACGCATGCATGCTCCCAATAGGATGAGGGCTCCCAAAATCTTCACAATTTGGAGCCCAAAGGACACAAGCATGAATGAAAAACAAGTTTACATGAATGCTTATTTTTCGAATGTTGTGCATAGTAGTAATTATGTGGGGAAGTCTAAGTCCAATTGGACTTGGCTTCCAAAGGTCTAATCTTTTGGACCCAATGACCTTGGGTACCATGATACGATATTTTCTATTTTTAGGTACTAAAGAAAATGAAACGGAGTAACAAATTTAAATTTAGCTCCAAGAGGAATTGGATACTCGATAGCGGGTGTTCAAAACCCATGACGGGTGACGCTCAATTGCTCTCCGGAGTGGTTCCATTGCAAATGGAAACCGGGTAGTCTTTGGAGGCAACGAGAGCGGAACCATCATAGGTGTTGGTAAAGTGGGTAATGGTGGGACCGGAAAGGTGCTCTCTCTCAAGCGCAAGAGTCCGTACAAGTAGTAAAATCTGGGAGTCCAGATGTCGAATCCACGGGAAGAAATCTGTTGCAACCACAATTCAAATCAAATAGAAAGCCAACAAAGAGAAACTAAACACTTTTAATGGTGGTGATGGTGGTGGTGATGTGAACACGTGAACAATATAAACATAGAAAATCGTGTGCGAAAATATCTATAAAAAGTATGCACGTATTAAGTTAAGAAATATATCACCAATTCTCCTTGAAAAGACTTCAAACTCTCTGGAAATAATAATACAAGCCTCTGGAATTTTACAGAATTTTTAGAGGGAAAATACGGCTCCTAGAGCCTCCAATACGCTCAAAATACGCCCCAATCTGCTTGAATACGCTCAAAAAAACCTAAAATACCTTTTATAAAGAGATTGCGGGTTTGGGGAGTGCTAACGGGTCTAAACCCGCACCCGAATCCATCCCAGCCGCTCATCTCGAGCGGATCAATCCACGTCCGTTGATCTGTGCGGGATTTAACAAGAGCTCGCCGCGTGGCAAGCTTTGCGGATCCGCGCCCGCTAGCTTCGTTCGAACTGAGTTCGATTCGGAATTCAATCAACCGTTGGATCTTAATCCAACGGTCGAGAGCACGGCCTCTTCAAATTCGTAGCGGATCGCTTCTCCGCCGTTGGATCGAGATCGGAGGCTTCACGATTCGCCACGTAGCTCAGAGAAATCTCGCCTTCGCTGCATTTTGCGGGATGCTTTTCGCCCGTCCGATCGCGATCGAATGGATCTTAGATCGCCGGGTCACCCGAATCGTGAGCTGCGATGCCGACCGTTGGATGAGCGATCAACGGGCTGCAAGTGGCCACGTCGCCCGCTTATATGAGTACCCATGGTCGTTCTCCGCGTGGTTGTGATCCGTTGGATGGTGATCAGACGGCTGAGTATTTTCCACGCACCGCTGGGCGAGCACCGTTCGATCGCACGGGAATCGACCGATCGCCGCCACGTGTCAAGCCCTGATTGGGTGGCGACCGTATTTCGCGTATTTTGAACGTATTTCTCTATTTAAATAGTATTCTGCATTCAAAAATACACAGTAATTAGCACAGATCTCAGAAAAATACAAATAAATAGTCGTTGGAATCGTGAGATCGAGACCAAGCTAGGAAAAATATTAAAAAGTGCAGAAATACTTCGTTAAATGCTGTTTTGTGCTCAAATAGTGTGTTTTCTCTAATAAATAAATGTGTAGAAAATACGTATGAATTAGAGAACAATGTAGCATCACATGAGCACAAAATATGGCTAAATGAGGGGTTAAATATGTAATATTGAACCCAATCACACCCCCCAACTAGCGATTTGCTAGTCTCTAGCAAAAATATCGATAAATACGGATGAGTAATAAACAATAAGTTTTTCAAATTACTCATGGCATGGCTCAATAATACGCATTCTAACATGATCTTGACCATCAATATACACATCCATGAACAAAATCAATCACATGATATTTTCTCTAATTTAGTATGAATAAATAACATGCAAGCATCGTTTTGCGCAAGCGAAAGTATAACACGTCGTTATAAACTAGTTTTCTTGTTTCCAAGGAATTGGCCTATCAAAAAGAATCATTCAAGACATGGGTATTGAAGTTGATTAGTATATTCACCATTTCTTCTCTCTTATTCGTTCCGCGTAACGCGCATCAAGCAACATTCGCAGAAAAATGTATAACTTGGATCGCTCCATCAAATGAGTGAGTTTCCTGTCAATGGCTCCCAAATCAGACGATAATAGGGCATTAGGCCAAAAAGGACCCCTCGGACTGTACTACTCGAGCCAACCAAGTTATTTATTAGTGACATACTTATTCATTCATTTTTCATCATTTTTCTTTTCATTTCTTTCTTTCTTTTCTTTTTTTCTTGTAAGCAACTCAAAACCCATTCTTTCGAACATAAACATTAATAACCATGGCCACATTCCTCTTCAACTTGAAGACTATTCTTAAAAATCGTGTATACTTAAGCGTTTTCATCACATTAGCATGCATGAAATATATTCAAACTATTTCGAGATATTAATCATGGAAATTGAAAATTTTCTTGAATAGTATATTAATGGTAATTCCATGAAGGAAAAATAATCAACTCAAGCCATAAAAAAATTTCAGAACTCCATTAATGTATAATCATCCGCATTAGAGGCATATGAAGGAGTTTTAAAAGATGAGATTTGGAGATTTATTCTTCTCAAAAAAATTCCTAAGGTCTCATACACACCCCCCAACTAAAGATGGACATTGTCCTCAATGTCGGAAGAGGTACGAGTTTATTCAAGCAAGCAACCTAGAAAGCATATAAAAAACTACACTACTGGAAAGAACACACCGTGATCAAATGGTGGATCCCGAATCTTTGATGGTGGAGGAAGTTGTTCAATTTGCTCCTTGCGCTCCTCGGCGATTATTCTTCCTCCAAAAACTAATTTGGACCCCAGCAACACAACTCCAAGCATCTCTATAAGGTGTTTACCTGTGTCCTGCAAGAGACGAGTCACGTCAATCCATTTTAGTTTACAATTCTTCGAAATAAAATTATTCCACACGTAGTCATCAAAATAAGTGAAAGATATTAAAGCAAGTTGACGACTACTCCCTGAAAGATTTGCACTACTCTCGGTACGATGCTCGATCATTGGGGAGAGGGATAAATGATTTTGGGACAGAACTGGAGGAGGGCATGGTTCTGAATCCATGGCGATAATCTCAAAACCCTTTTCCCTAGCTGTCTCCTCCTCTCGTTCATCCAAAATTGCTAGCTCGTCCTTTCTTTTGCACACACTTTCTGCCATGTGGATATTTTTATTCGTGTCATCAACGTGACATGGCTCGCTCGATATTCCTGCAATAGAAGATGAACTCGTATTAGTTTCTTTAAATTGAGTTTCAAAATAATTATTTTCTTCTAAGCAAGCGGCAATCAAATTAAGATCTTCAATAGATTTTTGAATCTGCCGACTCCGAGCAAGGAAATTCTCCTGGAATTGATGGGATGTGGCCTCATGTGTCTGAATAGTCTGGTAAGCTTCCTCTTTCAAGGATTGCAAAGGTACGTCTACGCTTTGCTCTTCTTGATCGAGGCACGAAGGCTCCATTAAATCGCTCTCTGAAGTCTCTTCCACGATTTCTTCATTTTCTTGCAGGGACTCCATGTATTCCCACGCCTTTATCGGCGTCATGTCTCCCAATAATTCCTGCAGCTGTGGTTGTAGTCCATCTAGGAAGGACGCCATAAGCTCTTCATTTGTGAACCCATGCTGCGGATAGCTCGATATTAGGTCTGTGAACCTCCTCCAGGCCTGAAAGAAAGTTTCACAGTCAGTTTGATTAAAATTTACAATTTTAAGCTTCTCCATTCTATGTTTGTGTGCATTAGCATACCGTGCATTATACAGATTGTTTGTGCAATAGAAGTTCATATATTCCATTTTGAAATAAAATAAAATAAAATAATAAAAAAAGTTTATGTACAGTAAAGTGGAAAGATCTCACCGAAGGTCCTCTAAATGAAATAAACCGTAGTCACAAACCATTCCTCCCCGGTAACGGCGCCAAAAACTTGGTGGGACCGGAAAGGTGCTCTCTCTCAAGCGCAAGAGTCCGTACAAGTAGTAAAATCTGGGAGTCCAGATGTCGAATCCACGGGAAGAAATCTGTTGCAACCACAATTCAAATCAAATAGAAAGCCAACGAAGAGAAACTAAACACTTTTAATGGTGGTGATGGTGGTGGTGATGTGAACACGTGAACAATATAAACATAGAAAATCGTGTGCGAAAATATCTATAAAAAGTATACACTTGGTATGGGTTCGTTAGGATCAATGATTCGTATTAATTTGGTTGATAGGTATAACGCAATGAATTCTCCTTTTGGGAGAAATTCACCGGAAAATACCCAATATAACTCAATGAATTCTCCTTTTGGGAGCAACTCATCGGAAGATGCCCTTTTGGGGGTTCAAACACGATATTCAATAAGATCGTCGCTAAAGTTATAATACGATATGAAACTCTCTTTTGGAGAGATCAAAACTACGGTATGAAACTCCCTTTTGGGGAGATCAAAACTCACCCTTTTGGGGCGATCATCAACTAAATCAATTCTTTTGGAATCTAAAAAAGTCGATTTACGAACAAAGATTACAATTTTAGCGACGTTTAACGGTTTAGCACAAGGAATTTCAACCAAACTAACACAGATTACATCCCCTAACTACTCCATACCAAACACAATTAAGTTTTAGCTACTCATAATATCAGAATAAACAAGTTCCATAGCCAAATACATCAACTTTATAGCAAAATACAAGAGAAAAGCATCAAATACGGGGTTTAAGTTAAGAAATATATCACCAATTCTCCTTGAAAAGACTTCAAACTCTCTGGAAATAATAATACAAGCCTCTGGAATTTTACAGAATTTTTCAGGGGGAAAATACGGCTCCTAGAGCCTCCAATACGCTCAAAATACGCCCCAATCTGCTTGAATACGCTCAAAAAAAAACCTAAAATACCTTTTATAAAGAGATTGCGGGTTTGGGGAGTGCTAACGGGTCTAAACCCGCACCCGAATCCATCCCAGCCGCTCATCTCGAGCGGATCAATCCACGTCCGTTGATCTGTGCGGGATTTAACAAGAGCTCGCCGCGTGGCAAGCTTTGCGGATCCGCGCCCGCTAGCTTTGATCGAACTGAGTTCGATTCGGAATTCAATCAACCGTTGGATCTTAATCCAACGGTCGAGAGCGCGGACTCTTCAAATTCGTAGCGGATCGCTTCTCCGCCGTTGGATCGAGATCGGAGGCTTCACGATTCGCCACGTAGCCCAGAGAAATCTCGCCTTCGCTGCATTTTGCGGGATGCTTTTCGCCCGTCCGATCGCGATCGAATGGATCTTAGATCACCGGGTCGCCCGAATCGTGAGCTGCGATGCCGACCGTTGGATGAGCGATCAACGGGCTGCAAGTGGCCACGTCGCCCGCTTATATGAGTACCCATGGTCGTTCTCCGCGTGGTTGTGATCCGTTGGATGGTGATCAGACGGCTGAGTATTTTCCACGCACCGCTGGGCGAGCACCGTTCGATCGCGCGGGAATCGACCGATCGCCGCCACGTGTCAAGCCCTGATTGGGTGGCGACCGTATTTCGCGTATTTTGAACGTATTTCTCTATTTAAATAGTATTCTGCATTCAAAAATACACAGTAATTAGCACAGATCTCAGAAAAATACAAATAAATAGTCGTTGGAATCGTGAGATCGAGACCAAGCTAGGAAAAATATAAAAAGTGCAGAAATACGTCGTTAAATACTGTTTTGTGCTCAAATAGTGTGTTTTCTCTAATAAATAAATGTGTAGAAAATACGTATGAATTAGAGAACAATGTAGCATCACATGAGCACAAAATAGGGCTAAATGGGGGGTTAAATATGTAATATTGAACCCGAATCAGGTAATCCTTCTAAACCTCTTATAAATGATGTTTATCTTGTTAAAGGATTAAGCCACAATCTCATTTCAATAAGCCAACTTTGCAACAACGGTTACAAAGTTAGCTTTGTGAAAGGAATGTGCCATATTTTAAGAAAAGATAATAATGAATTATTGTTTTCCGGCACATGCCATAAGGATATATATATCCTAGATCTTCCAAGATCACATGAACAATGTCTCATTGCCAACACAAGTGAACAACACTTATGGCATCGACGTTTTGGTCATGTGAACTTTGGAACACTATTTAAACTTTTCAAGTTAAATTCTATTAGAGGCTTCTCTAAGCTTGTCTTTCAAAGGAAAAGCTTTTGTGACTCGTGTCAACGAGGCAAGCTTCCAAAATCGTCGTTTAAACCTAAGAAAAGCATTTCATCTAAGCGGCCACTAGAGCTATTACATCTAGATTTATTTGGGCCAACTAGAGTTGCTTCATTAGGAAATGCACGATATGGACTTGTCATCGTTGATGACTTTTCTAGGTTTACTTGGGTATTTTCATTATGTAATAAAAATGATGCTTTTGAAAACTTCACAATTTTTGTTAAGAAAGTACAAAATCTCATTGGAACCACCATTGTCACTATTCGTAGTGATCATGGAGGGAAATTTGAGAATAAGTCTTTTGAGACATTTTATGATGAAGTTGGTATTACACACACCTTTTCATTCCCTCGCGCACCTCCTCAAAATGGTGTTGTTGAGAGAAAGAATAGGACGCTAGTGGAGTGTGCTCGCACTATGCTTGATGATAGCCAACTTGGAGCTAGGGTTTGGCGCCTCTTCATCTTCCCCAAAATCCATTTTACCCTAAATCGTAAGTTATACTCAAGGCATATGATTTTTTCGGTAAGCAATTTCTATTTCAATTTACTTTGATATTGTAAGTGATTCACTCTCGGTTGTGAGAGTGTGTTTGTGATCCCGGGTTGTGGGAGTCACAATTTTCATTTGTGTATGATTTGACTTGTGAAGGTTTTTCACAAGTATTTCATAGTGGAAATCTTGAGTTAGGGTTTCTAACTCAAGTATCCGAAAGTGATCCGGGTGGTTGGGACGTAGAATCACCGGGAACAAGTCGGGGAGACTTGGGTGGATCCGAACCCAGTAATATTGCTTGTTTGCGATTGTTTCTTTGTTGTCTAACATTTACATTTCCGCATTTTCGCATTGTTTGGTAGAGTTTGCAAGGTAATTAGGAATTAGCCTCTTAATTATTTTAAAGTACTATTCACCTCCCCTCTAGTACTTGTGCAGTAGCTTAGCAGGGCATTACACTTCTCTCCCAAAGCTCACATAGAAACCTGTTAAGTTTTAAAGATATCCGTTTAAATGGATACCACCTAGAAACGGTAAACAAACAAAATAGAGAATTCTTGTATGTAACGACTCATAAAAACGGTGCTAAAACCATCGTTGAGCGTTTTGAGGGACTCCCGTCGGGTCTCTACCATACAAAGATTCGAGCAATGGAAGCTAACACACTTGAGCACCCGAAGTGCAATAATCAATCAGAATTTCAACTCTGGTACAATAGACTCGGACACCCTGGATCGGACATGATGTGATGCATTATATCTCAATCCCGTGAAATTAACTCGAAAAGCCTGAAGCTACTTCGAAAGGGTTCATTTCCTTATCCCCTTGTCACAAAGGGAAATTGATTGCGAGACCATCTCCACTTAAGGTGGACTCAGAGTCTCCCAGCTTCCTAGAGAGAATACATGGAGACATTTGCGGGCATATTCACCCTGCAAGTGGCCCATTTCGGTACTACATTGTACTGATAGATGCATCTTCCAACTGGTCGTATGTGTGCCTCATGTCCACCCGTAACGTAGCCTTTGCAAAGCTACTGGCACAAATGATTAAGTTGCAGGCACATTTCCCAGACAACCAGATCAAGAAATTGCGTCTGGAACGCTGGGGAATTCACATCTCAAGTCTTCCTAGACTACTGCCAAGCAACTTGTATTGAAGTTAAACATTCTTTATCTCATGTTCACACCCAGGACGGGTTAACCGAATCTCTTATAAAGAGACTACAATGGATTGCTTGTCCATTGTTGATGAAATCCCAGTTGCCGGTGGCGGTGACTGCATGGAGACATGCCATCTTGCATGCTGCATCGCTAATAAGATTACGATCGTCAGGAAGTCAACCTTATTCTCCAATACAACTCGCATATGGGACTCTACTGGATATCTTTCACTTGAGGATATTCAGATGCGCTGTCTATGTCCCCATAGCACCACCGCAGAGGACTATGATGGGTCCTCAATGTCGACTGGGTATCTACATAGGATTCGACTCACCATCGATCATTGATTTGGGATATAAATTGCATATTTTCCACCCCATTTCTGGGCATTTTATGTGTTTATCATGTTAATATTGGCTTTGATACGTGCGTTTTTTGCGATATTGTGTAATATTAAAGCCTATTCTCTTTTTATACATGAAATGCAATTTTTATGAACTAATCCTAGCTCCTCTTATTTTTTATGTACTTTTGAGATTTTTCTGGATTTTCTGGAATTTTTCCAGATTTTGTTGGAGCTTGGATCTATTTTTAGGGATTTATTTGGAGCAAAGAAGGCATTTCTGGAATTAAAAAAAAACAAAAAACAAAAAAAGACCTCCTATGGGCCGGCCCGCTGGTCGGCCCATTTTCGCGGCCTGCTCTTTGAGCGGGCCGTTGTGTTACATAATTAAAAAATAACAGAAATGCTGGGCCGGCCCGCTTGGCCGGCCCAGAGGGCTGCAGTGCGCCGGCCCAAGCGGGGCGTGCGAAAAATGGGGCCGGGTCTCCGACCCGGCTCGGGTGCTAGAGCGCGCGAGCAAATTGGTGAGGGTCGGGCGGCCAGCGCCCGACCCGCAAGCCCGCATTCAAACCCGTGAGTGCGAATTTTGGGTATTTTTTCTGCCAGGGGTGATTTTCGAAGGGTAGTCTGTTTTTTTGGCTGAGAAATAAAATTTCTATGTTTTGGGAAGCTTGGAGGCCATGTGAGGATGATGGAGGCTTGGAGGAGGTGCTCAAGTGAGAGAGAGGCTTCATCTTTGGGAGATCTTGGGTGAAATTTCTTCTTTCCCTTTTGTATTTTGCATCTCTCTTTTGTATTGAACCTTGGGTGAATTTGTTTATAAATTTCATCTTGTTTAGTATGATTGAGTAGTGTGATTTGTGTGGGTTGTGATTCATTATGTTGGGTTGTTAATCTTACTTCTCAATGCCTCTTGCCTATTATATTGTTGATATTGGATGAATTATTAGGGCACATTTTAATTGGCTAAGACCCAAGTGGGCACTCTTTGAGAAGAGACCATGTTTAAATTTGATTAGTGCTATGATGATACATCCATCCTTATTGCAGTTTATTGTGTTCTTGAAGGCTAAATATTCTGATTGAGCTTGCCATAGCCGGAGGCCCAATTGATTTATATGTGGGTACTTTGAGCTTGATTAACACCAACATTAATGAACCTACAACCCATGCCCCCCGCCTAGCTAGCCTAAATCCCCATTTGGTTCTCTAACCCTACCTACTTAGGATATGATTGTTGATTCACGACTCTTTTTCCACTTCCACTCACGTAGTGAGGTGGTTATATAATGCTTTATCTTTCTTTACCGATCAAACTTGCGAGTGTAGAACGACTTGTCCCTGTGATCCGACCAGGTACTCACCGGTTATATTTATATTGCATTGATGCTCCTACGCTTGGGAATGGAAGGCGTGCTTCCGTTGTGCGTTTTTCGATTCAATCAATTGGCGTCGTTGCCGGGGACAACGGTTTCTACTATTTGCATTTTTTGATTGATTTTGAAAGTTTTAGTGTGATACTTCTACCTCTTAGTGTTGTGTCTTTCCATTTTATTTGTTTTTCACTTATTGAGTCTTTTGGTTGTTTATTTTCATTTTCTTGGAAATTTTTTTTAACATGGCATCATCTTCAGATTTTTCCGACATTGATCTGGAGGATATCCCCCTCCCGTCATACTTTCATGGTTCGGAATGGGAGAACCCTCATTTACATATGAATTTTTTTGAAGAATGGATGTATTCATGTCTTGGTGGGAATATCTGTGATGATTGAATATATTTTAGATTCTTCCCATATTCGTTGCAAGATAATGCTAGATTGTGATTTGATTCATTGTCTACTTGGTTTTCATTTCAGACTGAATTCCTCCGAGTGTTTTTGTCTATTTTCTTGGAGCAGGTACAGGGGCGGTAGGACATAGAGCAACATATAGCAAGCTTTATCCAAGCTGAATGGGAGGTCTACCATCAGGCTTGGTGGAGGTTCAATGATTTGGTTCTTGCGTGCCCACACCAGAGCTTCCACGAGGATCATCTCAAGCAGATCTTCTACACATGATTACTACCTTCTGGACGGGATTTTGTGCAGATGAGTTGCGGTGGGGAATTCTTTGATTATTCGACCGAGAATTCATGGTGTTACCTGAGGGACCTTGCAAAGTATGAGGACGTAGTCCAACAGGTTCAGGTCTAGCCTGAGGAGCCAGCTGAGGGCTCATTCCAATGCGACCGTATGGAATACCAAGAGAAACCTGCGAAGAGTGTGCATTGTAGCCAAGTAGAGGAATTTGAGCATATACATTTGGATGAGCCAGAGGAGATGGATGATGGAGTGCGTGGCGAATATGAGACACGATGCATTTTCACTTTGAGGTTGAGGATGAAGCGGATGCGCATGATGGCCAAGAGCAGATTGAGGACACCATGGAGCCTGAGCCACAATCCACTTCAGAGTTAGCTTCACAGGTCGATGCGGTTGAGTACTTAGGGAGGACGACTGAGATGAACTATTTTTGGGATGACGAGGATGATGAGTGCTTGGATTTGCTCGAGACAAGTCTACCTCCAGTCCTGTTACAGATGTCACTTCCCTCGCCTCAGGATGTGCACTTGCCAGTCATCGAGGAGATTTGTCAGGAGCAGTTACCAATTGTGGGGAGTGCCGCAGAGATTGTTGATGTTGATGTTGATGTCAAGGAAGAGGATAGTGACTGGGATTGCGACATTGTATATATTAAGCCCGAGCTCCCTCCTACTCCAGTTTTCTCTCTGCAGCCACTTCCACCTCCTCTTGAGGCCATGCATCATCCCAAGCCTAGCATCACATCTCAGAGAAGTTCTCATCTTTCTTTTCCCTCCACCTCCAAATCAAATTATTTAATTCAATATCATAATGATTCGGATTGTCGTCATTTGATCGTGAATTCATTTATTCATTTTGACGACCATTTTTGGCAAGCTTTTCACTTGGACGGGCGCTCTCGCCCAATTATTTTTGACATGACCTATCTCCCCCATTTGGCAAGAACCCATCATAAGGAGATGCTCGGGGTTGTGTTGCTTGCTACTAATGCTCGCAATGGAGTTAAGCCATTGGACGTGGCGATGCTCGCAGAGGAGCGTAAGGATATGATCGAGCAGTTGCCACCGCCTATATACATTCGAGATCCGCCTTTTGCCACGGTGTGTTCTTTCCAATAGTGTAAACAAATAAATTTTTTATTTTAGTGCTTTCGTATGCTTTTCTTTTCTTTTCTAAGATCTTTTGCCGAGATCTAATACTCTCCTAACATTGAGGACAATATTTATTTTAAGTTGGGGGGAGAGTATTAGAATCTTTAGGATTGTGATTTTAGCTTTAAAAAACTTTTTTTCGAGATACCTCCATTTTGTCATCACCCATTGCTCTTTATGGCATACCATATTTTTCCTCATAGTCCCTATGCTGCTAGCTTTATGCGTAGTCCCTACGTGCTTAATGCCATGCAATTTTTTCGGATTATTATTTTGTTATCAACTTCTTCGATGTTTGATTGGCACATTTTAATTTCTTTTCTATTTTGGAGTCAAATGTTAATATGTCATGTATGAAACTATTTTATATGTCGTGATATCTCTTTGAAATAATTTGGGAATAGTTAGGTGTAAGTGATTGCAAGATTTGGGATGAATGGCTTAGTTTTTGATTGGAAAGGGTGTGGCCAATGTTGCATGTTTTGTTTTCCACCTTAGGAGTGGGTGGATGAGTTGATAATTCATGTTTAGAATGAGAAAGAGATTTTAGTATAAGTGAATGGTTTTTCTAATCAAATTGAGTAGCCGGTGCCTGATTCGGTGTAAAAATTGCATATTTAACACCTTATTTAGCCCTATTTTGTGCATGTATGATATATATTTGGTTTCTAATACGTTCGTATTTTGTATATCATCATTTATTAGAGCAAACCATTAATTTGTGCACAAAATATGAATTTTATTGAGTATTTCTGCGTTTTTATATTTTTCATGGCTAGATCTCGATCTCACGATTCCAACGACTATTTATTTGTATTTTTCAGAGATCTGTGCTAATTAATATGAATTTTTGAATACAGAATACCAATTTAATGAAGAAATACGCTCAAAATACGAGAAATACGGTCGCCCGCCAATCAGACGCTGCCACGTGGCGGCCATCCGTCGCTTCCCGCCGCATCCAACTTCCCAGAGGAGCAGTCTACACGACAATATGATAGCCGCTAGATCTCGATCAAATGGAAAAAAATCAATTTGATTCTAATTCGGAAGTCATGGCCACGTGGCGTCATTGAGTCCGTTGAGTCATGATCCAACGGCCAGCCTTTTTCCCGCATCGTATTCGGATGATGGGCGACGCGACCAGTTAGCGGTCGTTGGATCTCGATCCAACGGCCTGCACACGAGGAGAACGAGTTGAGCGCAGGTGAACGCTTGGAGCCACGCGGTGCGATCTCATCGGTTGACCGCTCAAACGGACGGCGGAGATTGAATCCGATCTAAATTCGGATCGTTCGAGCGGAACGGGCGCGCGCGAGCGCGGATCCGAACCCACTTGCCATGCATCCTTCCCTGGTTGAATCCCGCTCTCAATCAACGGCCCAGATCATCTCGTGGCGGTGAATTGTGGGTTTAGATGCCAAATGAAGCGGATTTTAGACCCGTTTGCAACTCAAAACCCGCAATGCCTAGTATATAAGCGTATTTTAGGGGTTTGTTGCATATTCAGAAGTATTGGGGGCTCTAGGAGCCGTATTTCACCCTGAAATTTGGAGGCCCTAGAGACAAAGGCTTGATCTATCATCTGAAGGAGATTTGGGGCTATTTGGAGAGAATTGGTGATATTTTTCCTATGTTTAGCCTTGTATTTCACGTATTTGGCTTGTATTTGACGTATTATCCACGTATTTTAATGTTTTGATGATGTATTTGTCTCTGAATACTGAATATATTCTCTTCATGCATGGTTAATCTTCATATGTGTTGGTGTTGATGTAATTAGGGTGTCGTAATCATTGATTTCAATATCTTTTCGCCCTATATTCATGTTATAATCGCGTATTTTGTCGATTTATATATATATCTTGTTTGGGTATGTTATACGGAGACGTGGGCATGCTTGAATCAAATATGATCTTTGCGGACTTATTCATGATGCGATCCGAGAGGATGTATCGATACCCGAGAGGGCACTTGTGCGTATTTTCCTTATGAAATCGACGTTATACGTGATTACCTTTTCGGCACTATTTCATGCTCTTTATTGCCATACTTTCCGACATTTTCATGCCCTAGCCGGACGAAAAGTTGAGTTATTGAAAAGGTATTAATAATCATTGATTGCACACACCCTAACGAATTCACTACAACACATACTCTCCATATTAGTACCCCAAAATCAAATTCACCGTAATTATCGTAGGATTTTCTTTTATTATTCTAAACTCTTGATACCATATCTTTATACTTGATAGGTGGTTGGTTATTATCGTTTTAGTACTCTTTACAAACTGAAGTTCGTGTTTTTGCAGGTCATTGTCCCGTGGATTCGATACCTGGACTCGCCAGGATTATTACTTGTTCGATCTCCTACACTTGGGAGTAGTGCTCACACATTTTGAGACGAGTAAAATTTTTGGCGCCATTGGTGGGGATAACGGTATTTGTGATCTACGATTTCAGTTCGTATGGAGGAACATTTGGTGAGATCCTTCCATCTTATATAGTTTAGGATTTTATTAGTTTTTTTGTTTTGTTTTCTCTTTATAAAAAAATTCAAAAAATGGAATACATGGAATTCTATAGCATAAACAATTGGTATGATGCAGAGTACAATATTGCACATAAACATAGGATGGAGAAGCTCAAGATCGTTAGTTTTAATCAGACAGATTGTGAAATTTTCTTTCAGGCCTAGAGAAGGTTCACAGACATTGTATCGAGCTATCCGCAGCATGGGTACACAAAGAAAGAGCTTATGGAGTCCTTCCTATTTGGACTACGATCACAGCTACAGGAATTTTTGGGAGTCATGACGCCGACAGAGGCGTGAAAATACACGGAGTCCTTACACGAGAATGATCAGACCATTAACGAGACTTCAGAGTGTGATTCAATGGAGCCTTCATGCCTTGATCAAGGAGAGCAAAGCGTAGACGCCATTGCAACCCTTGAAAGAGGAAGTTCAATTGCTCATTCAGACCGGAGGCTACATCCCATCAATTCCAAGAAAACTTCCTTGCTCAGAGTCGCCAAATTCAGCAATCCATTGAAAATCTTACTTTGATTGTCACTTGCTTAGAAGAAAATAATTCTTTTAAAATTCAATTTCAAGAACCTAATGTTAGTTCATCTTCTATTGCAGGTATATCGAGCGAGCCATGTCACGATGAGACCGCGACTAAAAATATCAACATGGCTGGAAGTGTGTGCAAAGAAGAGGACGAGCTAGCAATTTTGGATGAGCAGGAGGAGGAGACAACTGGGGACATGGGTTTAGAGATTATCGCTATGAAGACCGAACCACTCTTTCCCCAAGTTTTTTTTCAAAATCATTTATCCCTCTCCCCAATGACTGAGCATCATACTGAGAGTAGTGCATATCTTTCAGGGAGTGATCATCAACATGCTTTAATTTATTTCACTTACTTTGATGACTACATTTGGAATATTTTTATTGCAAAGAACATTAAACTAAATTGGACTAACATAACTCATCTCTTGTAGGACATACGTAATCACTCTATAGAGATGATTGGAGTTGTGTTGCTGGGGTCCAATTTAGCTTTTGTAGAAAGATTACTCGCCGAGGAGCGCAAGGAGCAGATATAACAACTTTCCCCACCATTAAAGATCTGTGATCCGCCATTTGACCACGGTGTGTTCTTTCCATTAGCGTAGATTTTATATGCTTTTTAGGATGCTTGCTTTTGAATAAACTCGTACTACTTTCGACATTGAGGACAATGTCCATCTTTAGTTAGGGAGAGTGTGTGAGACTTTATGATTCTCTTTAAAAAAGAGGCAAATGGAAAGAATAAATCACCATTCTCATCTTTTAAAACTCCTTCATATACCACAAATGCGGATGATTATGAATTGATTGAGTTCTAAGAATCGTTTATGGCATGAATTAATCTTTATTTCTTCATGGAATTACTGTTAATATGCTATTTATGAAAATTTTCAATTGCCATGATTAATATCTCGAAATAGTTTGAATTTATTTCATACATCCTACTGTGATGAAAAATCTTAAGTATACACGATTTATTAGAATAGTCTTCAAGTTGAAGAGGAATTTGGCCGTTGTTATTAATGTTTATGTTCGAAGAATGGGTGTTGAGTTGCTTATGGAAAAAAATAAAAAAAGTGAAAAAGAAAATATGCATCGTTCCCTTGAGTTCATTGATTAGCCGGGTCTTCGTGTCTCAGGAAGCATTGGAGATTCGCGTCGAAAGATAGATGAATGTGGAGTGCATTCAAAAAAAAGAAAATAAAACTCAAATGATTCGAGTATTAAGTTCAAGGGGCTCTTCTAAGTCTAATGTCCGAAGGTCGTCTGGCCTAGGAATCATTAACTGAAAGCTAGCTACATGGATCATTCTAAGTCGTCAAAAGAAAAGAAAAAAAAGAAAGAGAAAGAAATGTTGAATAAATTAAGCAACTTCAATACACATGATTTGAACGATCTTTTTTGAGATGCCAATTCCTTGGAAATAAGAAAACTAGTATATAACGACGTGCTATACTTTCTCTTGCGTAAAACGATGCTTGCATGTTATTTATTCAAATTAAATTAGAGAAAATATCATTTGATTGATCTTATTCATGGATTGTGCATATTGATGATCAATATCATGTAGGAAAACATATTATTGAGCCATGCCATAAGCGATTGCTAGAATTTATTGTTTTAGTAATCATTCGAATTCATCGCTCTTTTTGCTATGGACTAGCAAATCGCTAGTTGGGGGTGTGATTCGGGGTAAAAATTGCATATTTAACACCTTATTTAGCCCTATTTTGTGCATGTATGATATATATTTGGTCTCTAATATGTTCGTATTTTGTTATTTTGTATATAATCATTTATTAGAGCAAACCATTGATTTGTGCAAAAAATATGAATTTTATTGAGTATTTCTGGCTTTTTTATATTTTTCATGGCTAGATCTCGATCTCATGATTCCAACAACTATTTATTTGTATTTTCTGAGATCTGTACTAATTACTGTGAATTTTTGAATGCAGAATATCAATTTAATGAAGAAATACGCTCAAAATACGAGAAATACGGTCGCCCGCCAATCAGACACTGCCACGTGGTAGCCATCCGTCGCTTCCCGCCGCATCCAACGTCCCAGAGGAGCAGTCGACGCGGCAATATGATAGCCGCTAGATCTCGATCAAACGGCAAAAATCAATTTGGTTCGAATTCAAAAGTCATGGCCACGTGGCGTTAGCGAGTCTGTCGAGTCACGATCCAATGGCCAGCCTTTTCCCCGCATCGTATTCGGATGATGGGCGACGCGGCCAGTTAGCGACCGTTGGATCTCGATCCAACGGCCCGCACACGAGGAGAACGAGTTGAGCGCAAGCAAATGCTTGGAGCCACGCGGCGTGATCTCATCGGTTGACGGCTCGAACGGACGGCGAAGATTGAATCCTATCTGAATTCAGATCGTTCGAGCGGAGCAGGCGTGCGCGAGCGCGGATCCGAACCCGCTTGCCACGCGTCCTTCCCTGGTTGAATCCCGCTCTCAATCAACGGCCCAGATCATCTCGCGGTGGTGAATTGTGGGTTTGGATGCCAAATGAAGTGGATTTTAGACCCGTTTGCAACTCAAAACCCGCAATGCCTAGTATAAAAGCGTATTTTAGGGTTTTGTTGCGTATTCTGGGGTGTTGGGGGCTCTAGGAGCCGTATTTCGTCATGAAATTTGGAGGCCCTGAAGACATGGGCTAGATCTATCATCTGAAGGAGATTTGGGGCTATTTGGAGAGAATTGGTGATATTTTTCCTATCTTTAACCTTGTATTTCACGTATTTGGCTTGTATTTGACGTATTATCCACGTATTTGGAGGTTTTGATGATGTATTTGTCTCTGAATACTGAATATATTCTCTTCATGCGTGGTTAATCTTCATATGTGTTTGTGTTGATGTAGTTAGGGTGTCATAATCATTGTTTTCAATATCTTTTCGCCATATATTCATGTTATAATCACGTATTTTATCGATTTCTATATATATCTTGTTTGAGTATGTTATACGGAGACGTGGGCATGCTTGAATCGAATATGATCATCGAATATGATCTTTTCGGACTTATTCGTGATGCGATCCGAGAGGATGTATCGTGACCCGAGAGGGCACTTGTGTGTATTTTCCTTATGAAATCGACGTAATACATGATTACCTTTTCGACGCTATTTCATGCTCTTTATCGCCATACATTCCGACGTTCTCGAGCCCTAGCCGGACGAAACGTTGAGTTATAGAAAAGGTATTAATAATCATTGATTGCACACATCCTAACGAAATCACTACCAACACATACTCTCCATATTAGTACCCCAAAATCGAATTCAACGTAATTATCGTAGAATTTTCTTTTATTATTCTAAACTCTTGATACCATATCTTTATAATTGATAGATGGTTGGTTATTATCGTTTTAGTACTCTTTACAAACCGAATTTTGTGGTTCTGCAGGTTAGTTGTCCTGTGGATTCGATACCTGGACTCGCCAGGATTATTACTTGTTCGATCTCCTACACTTGGGAGTAGCGCTCACACATTTTGAGACGAGTCAGTGCCCCACGAAACATTGGGCAGGACGCTAAAAATGAGATTTAGAAGGTCATTCCATCCTTTTGCCTATATAGCGTTATCGCATGTATACAAAAGTGGCCGTGTTTGCATTTCATAGCATGATTGCGTGAATGCAAAACATAAACATAAAACATACGAAAACAAAAAGAATAACAAAAGAGAGAGAAAAATGAATGGATAATTGAAAGAATAAGCAACATGAGTGATGCAATCTCATCTCCCACAACTTAAAATGAATTTCTTTTGTTTTGGCCATTTCCATGAAAATTAGAAACTTTGACATTTGCGATATATCCCAATAAATGCGATACGGTGCTTATTACTTCACTTTTCTTTGAATTGGATTGAGGAGAATGTCATTTATTGTTTACTTTCATACATTGGGTATTTTGGCTTTGAAATCACTTGGAAATAATATTTTTGGCATGCCTTGATGATATCTTGAGTTGGTGCATGTTTTCATTTGAATCCGAATTTATCGCATATTTTGCTAGGGACTAGTAAAAAGGTAGTTGGGGGATGTGATTCGGGATATAAATTGCATATTTTCCACCCCATTTCTGGGCATTTTATGTGTATATAATGTTAATATTGTCTTTGATACGTGCGTTTTTGCGATATTGTGTAATATTAAAGCCTATTCTCTTTTTATACATGAAATGCGATTTTTATGAACTAATCCTAGCTCCTCTTATTTTTCAGGTACTCCTGAGATTTTTTTGGATTTTCTAGAATTTTTCCAGATTTTTTTGGAGCTTGGATCTATTTTTGGGGATTTATTTGGAGCAAAGAAGGCATTTCTGGAATTTTTAAAAAAGAAAAAAAACAAAAAAAATACCGCCTGTGGGCCGGCCCATTTCCGCGTTTGTTACATAATTAAAAAAATAACAGAAATGATGGGCCGGCCCGCTTGGCCGGCCCAGAGGGCTGCAGCGCCCCGCCCCAAGCGGGGCGGGCAAAAAATGGGGCCGGGTCTCCGACCCGGCCCGCGTGCTGGAGCGCACGCACAAATTGGTGCGGGTCGGGCGACCAACGCCCGACCCGCAACCCCGCATTCAAACCCGTGAGTGCGAATTTTGGGTATTTTCGGCCTTGGGGCAATTTTCGAAGGGCAGTCAGTTTTTTTTGGCTGAGAAATAAAATTTCTATGGTTTGGTAAGCTTGGAGGCCATGGGAGGATGATGTAGGCTTGGAGGAGGTGCTCAAGTGAGAGAGAGGCTTCATCTTTGGGAGATCTTGGGTGAAATCTCTCCTTTCCCTTTTGTATTTTGCATCTCTCTTTTGTATTGAACCTTGGATGAATTTGTCTATGTATTTCATCTTGTTTAGTATGATTGAGTAGTGTGATTGGTGTGGGTTGTGATTCATTATGTTGGGTTGTTAATCTTAGTTCTCAATGCCTCTTGCCTATTATATTGTTGATGTTGGATGAATTATTAGGGCACATTTTAATTGGCTAAGACCCAAGTGGGCACTCTTTGGGAAGAGACCATGTTTAAATTTGATTAGTGCTATGATGATACATCCATCCTTATTGCAATTTATTGTGTTCTTGAAGGCTAAATATTCCGATTGAGCTTGCCATAGCCGGAGGCCCAATTGAGTTATATGTGGGTAATTTGAGCTTGATTAACACCAACATTAATGAACCTAGAACACATGCTCCTCGCCTAGCTAGCCTAAATCCCAATTTGGTTCTCAAACCCTACCTACTTAGGATAAGATTGTTGATCCACGACTCTTTTTCCCACTTCCACTCACGTAGAGAGGTGGTTGTATAACGCTTTATCTTTCTTTACCGATCAAACTTGCGAGTGTAGAACGACTTGTCCCTGTGATTCAACCCGGTACTCACCTGTTATATTTATATTGCATTAACGCTCCTACGCTTAGGAGTGCAAGGCATGCTTCCTTTGCGCGTTTTTTGGTTCAATCAATCATTAGATACCTGGAATCCCAAACTGGGGACGCTTTTAAGGCATGTCTAGCAGACTGTGAGTTTGACGAAAGTACCTTTCCCAAATTAGGCATAAACATAGAGAAGCCAGAAGCTTCAAAGACCACTTCATGGGATACCAAAACTTTATCCCACTTTGATCCGCATACAAACCAATGTGAAGATGAGACCCTGAAGATCCTCCAAATACAAAATACAGCTCACATTTTACCGGACAAATTTATTGACAACCAGAAGATTGTCAGATCACACGTCCCTACTGCAAACACGCCAGCTAGGATTAACATATCCAAAGATGGATGCAATCCACCTGCAGCAGAATCGGCCGTACCTCAACAAAAGAGAGGACAACCCCCAGGCTCCAAGGATAAATTCCCTCGAAAGAGGAAAACTCTTGGAGTAATGATAACGATACCACCACAGGATGCTGAGCTCAGCCCAGATACCTCTCCCCTCCTAAAAACCCATGAAGAAGAAAATATAGGAGAAATATCATTAAACTATGTACGTACTGGGGAGATATTAGATAGAAAAAGCACAATCATCGATGATAACTTCGCGCTCATTATTGCCAATCACGTCACTGAATACGACAATAAGACCGATCCACACTCTCTAGCAGAATGTAAATGCAGAGAGGATTGGCCAAAGTGAAACGAGGCAATAGGAGTAGAGCTGGACTCACTCGAAGCGTAAAGTTTTTGGACCTGTAGTCCTAACACCGAAGGGTGTTAAACCTGTGGGATATAAATAGGTATTCGTAAGGAAAAGGAATGAAAATAATGAGATCGTACGCTACAAAGCGCACATTGTTGCACAAGGTTTTTCCCAACAACCAGGAATAGACTATGATGATACATATTCTCCGGTCATGGATGCGATCACTTTCCGTTTCATTATTAGCCTAACTAGTACGAAAGGCCTGAATATGCAACTCATGGTCGTTGTGACTGCATACCTATATGGCAATATAGATAAGGATATCTATATGAGACTTCCGAATGGCTATAAACTACCGACGAAAATGACAGAAAGACCTCAGGACGTCTACTCTATCAAACTCCAAAGATCACTGTATAGTCTTAAATAGTCGGGGAGAATGTGGTATAACAGACTCAGTAAATTCTTAGTGCAACAAAGATTCACAACTAATGAAGTCTGTCCTTGCATCTTTATAAGAGCAAAGGGAACAAGATTCGTAATTATTTCCATCTACATAGACGACTTAAACCTCATCGGATCTCCTGAAGAGATAGCTGAGATATCCAAGAGACTCACACAGACTTTTGAGATGAAAGACCTTGGCAAGACGAAGTTCTACATAGGCTTACAAATCGAACACCTAAGCGGAGGAATCCTGTTACATCAATCCACCTACACAAGGAAGTTGCTTAAAAACTTCCTTATGAACAAATGTCATCCGTTTAGTACACCAATGCTTATCAGGTCATTGGATATTAATACGGACCCCTTCCGGCAGCTGGAAGAGGGGGAGGAAGCACTGGGTCCCGAAGTACCCTACCTGAGTGCAATTGGAGCACTCCTCTATCTGGTAAACTGCACACGTCCCGATGTAGCGTTCGCAGTTAACCTACTAGCCAGATACAGTTCAGCGCCCTCAAAGCGCCACTGGAACGGAGTGAAGCACCTTCTGCGCTACCTCCAAGGGTCAGTTGACCTGGGACTATACTTCAAGAAAGGCGCATCCTCCAACTTAGTTGGTTATACAGATGCAGGATACAGATATGACCCGCACACCGCAAAGTCCCAGACCGGCTTCGTATTCACCTACGGTGGAACAGCCATCTCATGGAGATCTGTGAAGCAGACTTCAACAGCAACCTCATCCAACCACTCCGAGCTCATTGCGATCCACGAAGCTAGCAGAGAATGCTTCTGGCTTCGTTGAATCATCCACCACATCTTCATGACAACCGACCTGAAGACGGGAGATCTTGACCAACCACCATGTACGAGACAATACTACCTGCATAGCTCAACTACGAGGTGGATACATCAAAGGTGACATGACGAAGCACATTTTCCCCAAACTCTTCTGGACGCATGAACAACAAGTAGACAACTAGATCGACATCCAGCAGATCCAGTCTTGCAACAACCTGACAGATCTATTTACTAAAGCTTTACCTCGATGTACCTTTAGAAAACTTGTAATAGGAATCGGGATGAGACAATTGAAAGGTCTACAAGCCTGAAGCTTGTACGCAACAGGGGGAGTTAATGTTGAGTTGTACTCTTTTTTCCTTGGCTACTGGTTTTTCCCACTGGGTTTTCTATAGCCAAAGGTTTTAACAAGGCAACCACATCAACTCTGGATCCAGAAGTATCCACCTTTGATGATATCCATCGATCAGGGAAAGTTATAGAGACTGGTACTATTTTCCCTTAGCCACTGGTTTTTCCCACGGGGTTTTCCATGGCAAAGGTTTTAACGAGGCAAGAACTCTTAAACTTAGGATCCAGAAGTATCCATACCCACATGATCATATAAGCTCTATGAACCCTGAAGTGCTCATGTACCTAGCTTACAACAATGGATGGATAAGGAAAAGTGTTATGAGCGGGCTTTTCTAGGCCCATCTGTATATTGTGTATCCACCCATTATGTAACCATACTTCTATAAATACAGGGCTACAGTGTTCTGTAGCCACCAAGCTTACAACAGCTCAAATTTTGTTTCTATTGTGTGAAAACTCAAAATTAATTAATAAATCTTAACTAACTTATGAGCTGAGCTTGAGGAATTAAATTTCCTTATGAGACCAGCTGTAACGACCTGCTCTCGGGGGCCCGTTACTTATTTGATTTAATTGCAGGTCTTGCAGTTTACCAGTGAAATCAGCATAGCCACAAACCAGAGATGTACCAAACACTCAACCAGCTTACACACATTATTACTGTCCCAGTTTAAAGTACAACAACAACCAGCACTCACACATACAAATATATAAAGGAAGTACGGAAAGTAAATGCGAAAGGAAAATACATAATACAATACAAACACCAACAGACAGCAGCTAAAACTCTGCAGCCTCCGGGTCAAACTCAGGCTCCACGAACTCGGGGGCAACTTCCTCGATCAGGTCATCATCTGCAGGTGCCATAAATGGAACCGTAGGTAAGTCACAACAATTCTATATATATAAAAGATGTAGTGTACAAGTACAACAAAAGTGACTACGTACAAGCAGACCAGAGTGAAAAATAAAGTAACTGTACACAACTGAGTGGGAAAACTAAACAACACTGAAAGGAAAGAACAACTGTACGTGGGAGTGCAAGTGTAACATGCTATTGCTGTAGCCAAAAGTACGACAAGTAAAGTACGGTGACTGTGCAAAAGTAACTGTGCGACTCAAGTCGGAGGGTACAATATGTGACCGTTGAGTTCATCTCTTACCCGGGTGCGCTTACCCAGACGAATGTCGAAAACCCAGGCAGCTAGACAGGATGCTGACAAAGCAGCATATTTTTGTTTGCCGAAACACAGGCAGCTAGACAGGATGCCGAAACCCAGGCAGCTAGACATTTAGATGAACTCTAGTCATTCCCGCACACTCTCAAACTGCGAGTTATCCCAAAACCCTGGTGAAGTGTCAAGTACATGTTATTTATAGGATGTTCCACAGAATGTTCCATATGATGTTCCACATGTTGCTAGTCAAACCATGACAACTGATTGACTTTCTTATTAAAAATCAAAAAGTAGGAATATTGTTCCAAGCAGACTGTGCCAAAGCACAGTGGATACTAAGGAAAATAGGATAAAGACAAGTCCAACATTAGAGGTGTCACTTCCGTGCTTCGAGCACATGGTTGTGTGGTTTAGCACAGAATTTATCCAAGTTGGTAGTTGTGTGCTACAACCACCAAAGTTGAAAGTTGGCAAGTAATCTGTAGTTGATTACTTTCCTATTAGATTAGGTTTCTAGTTCGATTCAAGTCAAGTAGTCGTTTTGAGGCTATAGGTGCAGTCTACGAGTTAGTACAAGTACATTTAACTAATTTTCTAAGTTTAAAATCTGTCGTGACTTACTATTTTCGAGGCCGCGTAGCAAGCCGGGAATGGATCTATGGCTTCCTCTGAAGTTGGTGCACAAGAATTTGTTGAGTATTGGTTTTTCATACCAATCTTATTTTGATGATGATCACAACATTATGTTGTTGCTAATGACTCTCATGTTTTAGTCTCACAGTTTCATTCCTAGACTATCTTTCTTGGAGACTAATCACTTGGTGCAAGGATGGACATCAAGTGGAGAAGGGCCAAAGCTTGTAGTCAATGGGTGCCAAAGCTTGGAGATGATGGGGAGAATCAAGGCATCAAGATTGAAGACTTAGACTCTAAGAAAAGCAATGTAATCCATGTAATATTTACTTTATTGCTTTCTCTCTCTTTGAGTCTAGGTTAATGTAATGCCTTGTTAGATGGTCTACTCATACATGCATATGCATCTAACCATCTTAGTAAGCCTAAGGATTATCATAGAATCCAACCCAATAGGTTCATTTTGTCCAAAGACTCATTTGAAGTCTCTGGCTCTCCATCAGTCGCCTGCTGAAGGAATAACAGTCGACTGGGTGATTTCCAGTCGCCTGTGGATCCTTCTACAGTTGACTGATATGCACAGCTCAAGTCAACATTTCGATTGACTTAAACTTGAGCCTTACGCACAGTCGACTGCTGCTCAGTTTACAGTCGTCTGTAAATTTACAGTCGCCTGGGAATTGGCCAACAGTCGTCTGTGTAGCATAAGTGCAATCTCTGCATCTCTCTGTCTTTTCTCCATCTTGTATAGCAGACGACTGATGAAGGAATTACAGTCGCCTGACTATTTGACAGTCGACTGTATTACTAACATCAGTCGCATGTGTGCTTATCTGGAGAAAGAGTGCAGCTCTCTGTTTTATTCCATCCCCTGCAGCAGTCGCCTGCTGAAGGATTTACAGGCGACTGTCTTGTTTTCAGTCACCTGTATTGTCTTCTTCAGTCGATTGTGGCTCAGATTATAGCCATTGGATATTTTCTAGACGTTGATCAGTCGACTGTCTTATGATCATCAGTCGAATGTTCCTGTCGTTTTCGCCCAGTTTCTAGCCGTTGCAGCTTTGGGCTGATGGCTGTTTTCTTGGGGTTTGAGGGTTAATATAGTGTTCCTACATATATGGGTGTGCTGATATCTGTAGAACTTCTTGATGCTATTGAAAATCTCAAGAGATCTATAAGCCACACATAAACTCTCTCAATTCCCTCATTTGAGCTCTCATTCCTCTTCATGCATTGAAGTGAAGCTCAATGGAATTCATCCAAGTGCTTTCAAGCATATCTCAACACTTGGAGATCCTCTTTTATGCCTTGTATCCATTTATGAGTAAGCTTCTCAAGACATAGGTAAGAGTATTTATTTTACTTGGTGAATCTGTAACACTAATTCTCTTTTGTGGGAATTAGTCTATCTCTCTTTGTGGGAGTTTATCTCTTTGTGGGATTAGGATATTCTCTTAGTGGGAATAACTCTCTTTGTGGGAGTTTAGTGTCCTAGTGTAGGGCTAACCCTAATTCTCTGAGTGGGAGTTAGTGATTCTCTTGGTGGGAGTCTTGACCCTCGTGTAGGGTTGGTTACGTCCTCGTGTAGGACATAAATCCTCTTGGTGGGGTATCTCCTTGTGAGATTTGTATTCACTTCTCTGTGTCGGAATATAGTGAATATTGGTGTGGCTGGACGTACCCAAGTTCGGGGAACCATGATAAAATCGTGTGTTTGCATTTGGATTAATTGTGTCATTTAATTTCTCTTGCATTTATAATTCCGCATTTGCAAGTTTAATTTTAATTGAACAATTTTATTGCCATTACACTATTCACCCCCCCTCTAGTGTGTTGTTAGTATTGCAAGGGTAAGGCGATCCTTACAATTGGTATCAGAGCGAGGTTATAGCATACTGCAACAATGGCATTCAATGCCTAATCCGCGTCTCATGAAGAAGGTCATTCAACTGTCCGATCCCCGCTCTTCAACGGAACCAACTACCCAAGTTGGAAGATCAGGATGATGATCTACATGGAGGGTCAAGACCTATGGGACATTACGGAGGTGCCATTTGAGAAGCCCACTACTCCTACAGCTTCAAGGACAAAGGCGGAGAAGGACTCGATCAAGTTCAATGCAAGGGCTATGAATGCATTATATTGTGCCCTCTCAGAAACTTTAAAGGGTTTAAAGCGGTAAACAAAACATTAAAAATATGGATCAAAAGGTAAAAAGTTTTTCAAAAATAAATTTTTTAGCACGTCACACACTATTTAGATTATTTAATTAATCTTTACATGCCTGTGATATGATTATCTGCGTGGTTGTATGTTTTCAATATATTATCTGCGTGGATGTGCAATTAGGCTATGTTTTTAGGGATCAGCCAGGTTTCCGACACTTTTAATTTCCTGCAATTTTTCTTTTTTTTGAGAGAAATTTGTAAGTGAGGATATAAATGTAAAAAGAAGACCGAAGGACACCAAAAAGGAGCTGAAGGCGTATGCACAAAGAAGATAGGGGCTTCTCTCTGAAGTTCCCGAGTTGTATTTTATTCTTTCATGCAATTTTTGATGTAACTTCGGACTGTACTTCTCTTTATTCCGGTGTCGGCTGGCTGATCCCAATAGTCCTAAGTCATTTTCTTTCATTGCTTATACATTAATTGCGTGGATGTTAATTATTTTAATACCATGTTTAATGTTACAATGAAACTGTCAAATAGCATGCGTGAATGTTAAACTTTGTTAATTATTCACATTATGAAACCGTCAAAAGTATGTATGTTAAATTTCCTTTAATAGATCCATGCTATGACAAATGTTTGAAATACATGCATGGATGTCTATTTTACTCAGTTTTAATGATACATGTTGTTTTTATATATTTCTTGATCATTCAATGGCCAGACTTGCGAATGTCGACTTTTCGGTCCTGAAGGCCGATGGGTCAAACTACCTGAGTTGGCAGTTGGACCTGAAGTTCCATCTGCGCTCTCATGGGTTCAGTCTCACAACGACTGAGAAGGCAACAACAAGTACTGCCTCAGCCGACAAGGATGCTTCAAAAGAAGCACCTCATACAGAGGAAGTTTCCGATATATTAAAGGCGAAAGCCATTATATATATCAGGAAACATTTAGACTCGACCCTGAAGGACGAGTACCTTACTGTAGAGAATCCTTACGAGCTGTGGGACGCACTCGAGTAGAGGTACATGCATCAGAGAGATGTCATACTCCCCCGTGCGCAGTACGAGTGGACTCATCTCCGCATACAGGATTACAAATTCGTAGCAGAGTACAACTCAGCACTCTTCCATATCACCTCACGCCTGAAGTTGTGCGGTGAAACAGTGACGGAGAAAATGTTGCTGGAAAAGACGTTCACGTCTTTCCACGAGAAGGACATGATCCTTATGCAACAATACCGTGAGAGGAAGTTCACTAAGTACTCTGAACTGCTTTCATGCCTGCTTATGGCTGAACAGAACAGAGACATGTTGGTTGCCACTCACAACCTGCACCCTCCTGGCTCCGCTCCACTGCCACCTCCTGCAGAGGCACACTTCCAGTCTTCCCAGAAGAAGAAGATGGACAAAAAGGCAAAATTCCAGAAATGAAAAGAACAAAAGCAGCGGAAGAAGGCCACTCCCCCAGCTCCTACTCAGAACCAGAAGTTCGCGAAAAAGAAGCAAAAGAGGATGCCCAACAAAGGTGGCACTCCCAAGAAAGACTGGGAGGATAAGTGCTCCAAATGCAGAATGACGGGCCACTGGTCCAGAATCTGTCGCACCCCGAAACACCTCCAGGACCTGTACCAGGCAAGCCTCAAGCCTCGAGCTGAGACAAACCTAATTGAGAGTGCATCGTTGCCAAAGACCTCATGGACTCCTGAAGACTTCATGGGAGATGACACTCTCTAGTTTTGGACCACTTCTATGTACTAGCAATGTATCTTCTTTTCATGCATCGTATCTAAGTAGATCTTTTCTTTTCATATTATTTACTGCTTGTATGTCTTTCTTTATATAGATATGGAATTAATCTGCCTAGTGGACAGTGCATCGACGCACTCGATCCTTCAAAACATAGACTACTTCACGAGCATAAGTAGCTATTCTGGTCCACTGAGAACAATCTCAGGACCAGCTAACATAATCGAACGATCAGGGGAAGCAATCATATTGCTCCCCAGTAACACACAAATCACACTTAAAATGCGTTATACTTCCCTAAATCTATCCGAAACCTCCTAAGCTTTAAAGATATCCGTTTAAACGGATATCACTTGGAGACGGTCGAGGAAGATAAAAGGGAATACTTGCTTGTAACGTCTCTTACAAATGGTTCAAAAACCATTGTGGAATGTTTCAAGGGACTCCCTTCGGGACTCTACCAAACAAGTACTGGGACAGTAGACTGGGACACTCTGGCTCTGTTATGATGTACTGCATCATAAAAAGCTCCAGGGGTATAGACTTGAAGAACCTGAAGATTCTTCAAAAAGGCAAATTCACATGTCCACCCTGTTACAAGGGTAAACTGATTACGAGACCCTCTCCACTGAAAGTGGACGTGGAGTCCCCAAGTTTTCTGGAAATAATCCACGGAGAATTTGTGGGCCAATACACCCATCAAGTGGTCCGTTCAGGTACTTTATGGTCCTGATAGACGCATCTACTAAGTGGTCACATGTGTGTCTACTGTCCACCCGTAACCTAGCACTGTCTAATCTTTTAGCTCAGATAATCAAGTTACGGGCCCACTTCCTCGACTACCAGATAAAGAAACTTCGTCTGGACACTGCGGGTGAGTTTACGTCACAAGTCTTCCTAGACTATTGCCAAGCTCAGGGAATTGAAGTCGAACATCCTGTAGCATATGTTCACACCCAAAATGGGTTAGCAGAATCTCTCATTAAGAGACTGTAATGGATTGCTCATCCATTATTACTTCAATCCCATATGCCAGTGAATGCGTGGGGTCATGCAATTTTGCATGCTGCATCTTTAATAAAATTAAGACCTTCTGGAGGTCAGTCATCTTCTCCAGTGCAAGTAGCACTTGGAGCCCCACCAATTGTCTCACACTTGAGAATATTTGGTTGTGTAGTATACGTCCCCATAGCACCACCACAAAGGACAAAGGGGTCCACAACATGGCCTATGCATTTATGTTGGGGTTGACACCCCCTCCATAATTAGATTCCTAGAACCCCTTACGGGAGATGTTTTCAAGGCACGTCTAGAAGACTGTGAATTCAATGAAACATCGTTTCCAAGACTAGGCTCATAGACAAAGAAGCCCGAAGCTTCAGAATGTATCACTTGGGTTACAAAGACATTATGTCACTTTGATCCGCCCACAAGCCAGTGTGAGGAGGAGGTCCCGAAGATTCTCCACATCCAAAACACTGTCCATCTCTTGCCGGACAAATTTACTGACAACCAGAAGATTATCAAATCACACGTCCCTGCTGCTAACACTCCAGCTAGGATTGATATACCGCAAAATGGATGCAATCCGCCTGCAGCAGAAATGGTTGGACCTCTCAAAAAGAGAGTGGGACCACCGGGATCCAAGGACCAAGTCCCTCGAAAGAGTAGGACCCTTGGCAATGGTAAATAAATACCACCACAGGATGCTACTATAAGCCCTGCTACCCCATCTCTCCCAAACTCTCATGAAGAGGAAAAACTGAGAGAAAATGAAGTTTCGATACACTATGTACGAACTGAGGAGTATTGGGACAGAAAGAGCACAACCATAGATGACACATTTGCGTGTAATATTGCCATCAACGTCGCGTACCGCGATGATGATATTGAATCACGCTCTCTAACAGAATGTCAAAGCAGAGATGATTGACCAAAGTGGAAAGCAGCAATAGGAGTGGAGTTGGATTCACTCACCAAACGCAAGGTCTTCGGACCCATAGTCCAGACACCAAAAGGTGTAAACCCTGTGGGTTATAAATGGGTATTTGTTAGAAAACGAATGAACAAAAGGAGATCGTTCGCTACAAAGCAAGGCTTGTAGTGCAGGGTTTTACCCAACGTCCAGGGGTGGATTTCGAAGCCACATACTCCCCGGTCATGGACGCGATCACCTTCCGATTCCTCATTTGCTTAATAGCCCAAGAGGGTTTAGATATGCAACTTATGGACGTGGTTACTGCATACCTATATGGCAACCTAGACCGAGACATCTATATGAGATTGCCTGACGGTTATTCTTTGCCTGCAGCACTAAAAGAGAGAAAACGTGACACCTACTCAGTGAAACTGCAAAGATCATTATATGGTCTAAAACAATTTGGAAGGATGTGGTATAACAGACTAAGCGATTTCCTTGCAAAACAAGGATTCTCAAACGACCCAGTCTGTCCTTGCATCTTTATAAGAGCAAAGGCAACAGGATTTGTAATCATAGCTGTCTATGTGGACGACTTGAACATCATCAGAACTCCTGAAGAGATCGCAGAGATTTCTAGAAGCTTGACAGAAACCTTCGAGATGAAAGACCTCGGAAAGTCAAAATTCTGTTTAGGCCTTCAAATAGAGCATCTTAACGATGGGATCATGTTACATCAGTCAACTTACACATCGAACTTATTGAAAAAGTTTCAGATGGATAAGTGCCACCCCCTCAGCACTCCAATGGTCGTCAGATCATTGGATGTACATAAAGACCCCTTCCGGCCGCTGAAAGAGGGGGAGGAAACATTAGGCCCCGAAGTGCCTTATCTAAGTGCTATCGGTGCACTCCTTTACCTGGCTAACTGCACTCGCCCTGACATAGCATTTGCAGTCAACTTACTAGCCAGATATAGTGCTGCACCTTCACAGCGGCACTGGACCGGAGTTAAGCATCTTCTGCGCTACCTCCAAGGGTCCATAGACTTAGGTCTATTCTACAGGAAAGGGGCATCAACTGGTTTAGTTGGTGATGCTGATGCAGGATACAGGTCTGATTCTCATACAGAGAAGTCTCAGACATGATACATGTTTACTTATGGCGGCACAGCCATATCCTGGAGATCTGTAAAGCAGACCATGACGACCGTCTCATCCACTCACTCAGAGCTCCTAGCGATTCACGAAGCAAGCAAGGAGAGTTTTTGGCTACGCTCTGTGATCCAGCACATACTCACCTCCACCAGCCTGATGACCGGCGTTCTTGCGCCTACTCCACTTCATGAAGACAATGCAGCATGTATAGCCCAGCTACAGGACGGCTACATAAAAGGTGACAAGACGAAGTGTAACGACAGGTTTTCATGTATTTGGATTTATTATATTATATTAAATGTTTTGGTGGATTTTCTCCTCATGTGTGGTTTCCGTCCCCGTAGCTTTCATTTTCGATCGTTTCGTCGTATTTTCTTAGCTTCTTCCGTTGATCGTCGATTTTGGAGTAAGTCATTCGTGACGGGCTTCATATCGGTCATATCTTATTGTGTTAGATCAAGCCTAGGCGTCTTAGGAATCGATCCCGGAGCTTCGCGCTCCATTTCGGAACTTTTGGTGCTCATTAGCCGGTGTAAGAAGGGGCACCGACCGACTAGATGACGATCCAGTCGGTCGAAAAACCTTCTTGAACCGACTAGTTGGCTTTGTAAATTTCTCAGGAGTTACTGTTTATCGTTAGTCGGTCTAAGAACGTTGGTTGACCGACTAGGTTGCAAACTAGTCGGTCAGCAATGCTTCTTTAACCGACTAACTCATTAACTATTTTTGACACCAAGTACTATTCATTCTTAGTCGGTCTAAGAACGTTCATCGACCGACTAGATTCAAACCTAGTCGGTCAGTAGTTGTTCTTTGACCGACTAAATCTAAATCCTATTTTTTATACAGGAGTTACTGTTTGTACTTAGTCGGTCTGCGTTGGTCAACCGACCGACTAGTTCCCAAACTAGTCGGTCAGTGGTTGTTCTCTGACAGACTAATCAGTGTCGAAACCCTAATTTCTGGGCAGCCGCCAGCCCTTCCTATTTAAACCCCTCCCAAACGTTTTCTTCTTCATCTTCTTCAACTCTAAACCTAATTTCTTACCCATTGAGCCCCCTACTACCTAAAACCCTTATTCCTTCATCCCAAGCCCAAAATCCATCACCCAAACCCTCATTTAACACATTCTACCTCACATCTTCCTCAAACTTTCATCAAATCCCCCAAAACCCCATTTCTCCAAACTTCTCCATCCATTTCCAGATCTGAACCCTAGGTTCCCCGGAGCGTTTCTTCCATTGCCGTGCTTGCTCGGCGTCGTTCTTTCGCTTCCCATACGGTAATAATCGATCTCTTAATGTTTTCATAACCCGTTGTGTTTTTGTGAAACCCTAATGAAATGAATGTTGTTTTGATGATTGTTTCTTCATATCAGCGACTTCCCCATAGATTAGCGTCTGTGGGACGAACCCTTGCTGATCGTCATCCTCGGTGCTAGGCAAGTGAAACTTGTCACTTAGGGTTTAGGCCATGTTTTAGGCCATTTGCTTGTTGTAGGCGTAAAAGAGACTAGGCGACGAAATGATACTCATCTAGACGCAAATTCCGGAACTAGCTTGACAACGAAGCTAGGACCGCCATGTATCGTGTCGCATAACTATCATGTCATGTTTAATTTTGATTAATGTTACGCGAATAAATGGTCATCCATGCTATCCATGTTGTATGTCGCATTCGTAGCACACGCTACAATACTTGTGTTTCCTGGCCCGTGTTTCAGAAGCGGGCTACGTGAGTTGGTTGATAGCAAATGCCCGACCTACTTGTTTACTGGCTAGGCACCTGCGTTGCAGGCATAACCCTACGCCATACATGTTAAATACACTTCCTGGCTCGTGTTCCAGAAGCGAGCATTCCGTGTTCGGGGTAACTCCCTGGCTCGATACACGTGGAGGGGTAGAGATAAACGGTCACTTGAGCTTAGGAGTCGGCCTGATCAGCCACTCTAGCCAACAGGCGGAATCTCTGTGCACAACTAGTTTACTTGACTGTTCACTTGAGTGGACCACTTGACTTGTACTTGTCCGTGTTTTACTTGTTATCCGTGACATACTTGCTATTTGTACTTCCCTTCACTTGTCACTTCCATACTATACTTTCCATGCCATGCATCATACTATATCTGCTAGGTTGCTAGTTTACCTTACCTTCAGTTTCCTTGCCCAAGTCTTTTAGACTTGTTGACATGTGCCCCTTTACTCTTTTGGGTGACACATGTTAGATCCCGAGCCTGAGTCCGTTGTTGAGGACGAGGTGTTTGCGGACGCCGTGCCCGAGTCTGTGTTTGGCGAGGAGTACGTGGACACTGGGGACCAGTCCTAGTGTCTACGTTGAGCTTTCCCCTTTTTTGTTTTAGACTGTTGTTTTATTGTCGGTGCATAGCACCTATACTCTGTTTTCGTTGCTCTTTTTGTTGGCCTTTTTCTGGGCCTTTAGACTCTTTCTTTTAGCCTGGTGGCTTTTCTGGATGTTGAACTTAATTTTCATGTTGGACAAATCATGAGATATGAGATTTTATTTCTATCTCTCCTTGTGCTATTATTGTTGTTCCGTTTGTGGTTACAGGGACCTGCTTATGTTTTATTGACGCTTATCGGGTTTGGGGCTTCACAGCTCCACTCTCGTGCGGACCTTTTCACGTCTCGCCTCCAGTTTAGGGAAGCGGGCGTGACAGGTTTTGTTGGTGGCCCATGCAGGTCCTTCTGTACCTGCGAATTGTCGGAATAGCGATAATAATATTAGGATGTCAAATAAACTAAGTTCGACGTCCGAGTCATAAGCTATGAGTCTAATTGTTTCATTTTCTGTGTCACTAGATGGCAGGAAGACGAATCACCCGTGGTGGAGGTTGTGGTGCGCCCCCTCATGATATGGAGCCTGAGCGGGAACCCACCAATGGGGAGATGATGCGGATGATGCTTCAGATAATGCAGGTGCAGCAAGGCGTGCTCATGCAAGTCCAGAATGCTCCGGCTGGTCGAGCCCCTCGGGCGACTCCGGAGGCCCCTCGCTCCGAGCCGGGAGCGAAGCAATTTCGGGAGCTGGCTCCTGCATATTTTGATGGGTCTGAGGGTCCTCTGGCTGCCGATGAGTGGATTCGGAACATTGAGGATAACTTGAAGATGGCCAAGATCACCCCGGCTGGATGGGTTGATTTGGCGAAGAGGCAACTCAAGGATAATGCTCGGAACTGGTGGGATGCGGAAGAGAAGATGTTGGTGGAGCCGATAGCTTGGGCTACCTTTAAGTCCAGGTTTGATGAGGAGTTCTTTCTGAAGGCTGCTAAGAAGGAGATGCTACATCGTTTCATTGATCTGAAGTAAGGGAGCTTGACGGTGGACCAGTACCACCAAGAGTTCACTAGGCTGAGTCGGTTCGCACCGAAGATGGTGCAGGATGCTGATGAGAGGGCTCAGAGGTTCCTGCATGGACTTGCTTTGGAGCTCCAGAGTTTTGTTTCTTCCTGTGATCTGGACTCTTATCAGAAGGTTCTGGTCGCTGCGAGGAGGCAGGAGCTGAACCTGAGTCAGAGGAGAGGACATGTTTCCGATGCTGGGAAGAGGCCTATGGAGCAGGCCAGGGCGGTGGTTAGGCCTGGTTTCAAGCCTAATCAGCCAGCTCAGTTCAAGAGGCTAGGAGGGCCTATTCTGAAGACTTGCCATTTCTGTGGTAGGACCGGGCACGTCAAGAATCAGTGTAGGAGATTCCTGGGCCAGTGTGTCATCTGTGGGGATCCTACTCATGCCATGAAGGATTGTCCGAGGTCGAAGCAGCCTTGGAGGGCACCTGTTGCAGCACCGCCGTTGCAGCAGAGAGCCCCGGTGCCCGCTGGACGTGGAGCAGCCCTTGTTCCACAGAGACAGGCCTTTCGGCAGGCTGTTCCACCGAGAAGGCAGGCCTTTCTGATGACTGAGGAGGAGAGCATGGCCGTGGACGAGGTTATTACAGGTAACGCTCATTCTAGCTATTTTCTTCCTTAGTTAGTTTGAATGTTGATTATGTTGGTTGCTTGCTCATGTTTGTTGCTAGAATAGGATTTGATTGTTAGACTGTTTGCTAGGTGTGGTTTTGGTTTGCACATTTCCTGCACGAGTCCTCTTTGACTCAGGTGCGTCGATGTGCATTTTGGCCCGGAGCTTCGTGGAGAAGCATTCATTGTCGATGTCCCCTCTTCCTAAGAGTTGGAATATCGTCACAGGGAACGGTGTGGTCTCGGTGCATCGTGGGCGTAATTCTTGCCCGTTGGTGGTTTATGGACATGAGCTTTATGCTGATTTCGTTGTCCACGACATCATCAACTACGATGCTGTCCTTGGGATGGATTGGCTTGCGAGCTTCTATGCTACGATCGACTGTCGGAGGAAGAAGGTGGTGTTCGAGATTCCCGGACATCCAGTATTTGAGTTCAGTCGAGGTAGCAGTTCGCTGGGTCCGGTCAGATTTTGGACCAGGCCGGTGGAGGTGGTGGCTATGCAGATGGAGCTGGAGAGGCCAGCTGTGGTGCGTGATTTCGATGACGCCTTCCCTGAGGAGATGTCTGGTTTGCCACCTGATCGAGCTTTAGAATTTTCTATCGATCTTGTTCCGGGAGCGTAGCCGATTTCGAAGGCGCCGTATCGTATGGCACCCGCTGAGTTGGAGGAATTGCGGAAGCAGCTGGATGAGCTTTTGCAGAAGGGTTATATCAACCCTAGTGTGTCTCCGTGGGGAGCACCGGTGCTGCTGGTGAAGAAGAAGGATGGTTCGCGTCGCATGTGCGTGGACTATCGGGAGCTGAATGCGGTGACCATCAAGAATAAATACCAGTTACCTCACATCGATGATATTTTTGATCAGCTTGGAGGTTCGAGGGTGTTTTCGAAGTTGGATCTGAGGAGTGGTTACCATCAGTTGAAGGTGAAGAAGGGAGATGTTCCGAAGACAGCGTTCAGGACGAAGATGGACACTACGAGTTTGTGGTTATGCCTTTCGGTGTAACCAATGCACCCGCAGTTTTTATGAATCTGATGAACCTGATTTTCTACAACTTTTTGGATAAGTTTGTCGTTATCTTTATTGACGACATTCTGATCTATTCGAAGTCGGAGGAAGAGCATGCCTCGCACTTGAGGACGGTATTGGAGATTTTGAGGAAGCATCGTTTGTATGCTAAGTTTTCGAAGTGCGAGTTTTGGCTGGACAGGGTTGCTTTTCTGGGGCATGTGGTGACTAGGGATGGTATTTCTGTGGATCCCGAGAAGGTTAGGGCCATCAGAGAGTGGCCTGTTCCACAGTCAGCGTCTGAGATTCAGAGTTTCCTTGGACTTGCTGGTTACTATCGGCGCTTCATTAAAGACTTTTCCCGTATTGCTGAGCCGATGACCAGGTTGACGCGGAAGGTTGTACCTTATGTTTGGTCGGGTGATTGTGAGCATGCTTTTAGTGTTCTGAGAGAGCGTTTGACGTCTGCCCCTGTTCTTGATGTGCCTGATTGCAGTGGAGGATTCGAGATCTTTTGCAATGCTTCTGGTAAGGGTCTTGGTTGTGTTCTGCATCAGCATGGACATGTTGTAGCTTACGCTTCTCGTCAGCTCAAGGTTCATGAGAAGAATTACCCGACGCATGATTTGGAGTTGGCTGCTGTTGTGTTTGCGCTCAAGATTTGGAGGCACTTCCTGCTGAGTGAGAAAGTAAAGATCTTCACCGATCACAAAAGCTTGAAGTATATTTTTACTCAGAAGGAGCTTAACATGCGACAGCGTCGATGGTTGGAGCTCATGACGGATTACGAGATTGATTTGCAGTATCACCCTGGCAAGGTGAATGTGGTTCCTGATGCGCTGAGTAGGCTTCCAGCGGTGATGATTTTGACCTCGCAGTGGAGATTGCAGCAGGATTTTTGCGAGTCTGGTGTGGAGATTGTTCTTCCTGGGGAGGTTTCTTTGTTGATGTGTATGCAGATACAGTCGACGATTGTGGATCGGATCAAGGCTGGCCAGGCTGAGGATCCGAAGATGGTGAAGATTCGGGAACAGATAGAAGCCGGTCTGCGGACTGACTTTCTGATTCATGAGGATGGCTCGCTGAGGTTTGGAGCCAGGTTGTGTGTGCCAGCTGGGGATATTAGAGAGGAGTTGATGGTGGAGGCACACAGTTCGCCGCATTCTGTGCATCCTGGTGGGACCAAGATGTACAAGGATCTTCGTCTGAACTATTGGTGACATGGCATGAAGAGGAGTGTGGCTCGGAGTGTAGCCAAGTGTTTGGTATGCCAGCAAGTGAAGGCGGAGCATCAGCGTACAGCAGGGTTGCTGCAACCACTTCCGATTCCGGAGTGGAAGTGGCAACACATCACCATGGATTTCGTGACTGGACTACCTCGGAGTCCGAAGCAGAATGACGCGATTTGGGTGATCGTAGATTGATTGACCAAATCCGTGCACTTTATTCTGTTTCGAGTGGGACATTCCACTGAGGCGCTAGCGAGGAGATATATGGAGGTAAATTCTTTTACTCTCTGTTTTTATTTCCTTTTCCTAGTTTGGATAGTGATGTAACGTGAATCGTGCAGGAGGTCGGGCAAATTCACGGAGTCCCCGTGAGTATCGTGTCGGACAGAGACACGAGGTTCACATCTCAGTTCTGGCAGAGTTTGCAGAAGAGCTTGGGTACGCGTCTGAGTTTCAGCACGGCGTACCATCCGCAGACGGATGGCCAGTCCGAGAGGACGATTCAGATCTTGGAGGACATGCTGAGGGCGTGTATGTTGGATTTCAAGGGTTCGTGGGAGGACCATCTACATCTGGTGGAGTTTTATTACAACAACAGCTTCCAGGCGAGTATTGGCATGGCGTCTTTCACCGCTCTTTATGGGAGGAAATGTCGATCGCCATTGAGTTGGGATGACGTTGGTGATCGGGAGCTGTTGGGACCTGAGATGATCGTGGAGGCAGTGGATATTGTCAGGAACATTCGGGAGATTTTGAGGATTGCTCAGGACCGTTTTAAGCATTGGGCGGATGCTAAACGTCGTTCTTTGGAGTTTCAACCGGGTGACCATGTGTTCTTGAAGATTTCCCCGAATCATGGTGTGATTCGCTTTGGGAAGCGAGGGAAGTTGAGCCCGCGATACATTGGACCGTTTGACATTCTGGAGAAAGTTGGCGAGGTAGCCTACCGCTTAGCCTTGCCGCCATCTTTGGAGGGAGTTCACAATGTTTTTCATGTGTCGCAGCTTTGTCGATACATTAGTGATCCATCTCATGCTGTGGATTTCTCGGAGATTACCGTTCGCCCCGATATGACGTATGACCAGCAGCCAGTGCAGATTCTGGACAGGCGTTAGAAGTCACTTCGGAACAAGGTTGTCAATCTTGTGAGGGTGATGTGGCGACACGGCTCGCCTGGAGAGTCTACTTGGGAGAATGAGGATGAGATGCGAGAGCGTTTCCCACTTTTGTTCCCGGACACGTGAGTGTTGGGAAATTCCGAGGACGGAATTTTTCTTAAGTTGGGGAGGATGTAATGACTGGTTTTCATGTATTTGGATTTATTATATTATATTAAATGTTTTGGTGGATTTTCTCCTCATGTGTGGTTTCCGTCCCCGTAGCTTTCATTTTCGATCGTTTCGTCGTATTTTCTTAGCTTCTTCCGTTAATCGTCGATTTCGGAGTAAGTCATTTGTGACGGGCTTCATATCGGTCATATCTTGTTGTTAGATCAAGCCTAGGAGTCTTAGGAATCGATCCCGGAGCTTCGCGCTCCATTTCGGAACTTTTGGTGCTCATTAGCCGGTGTAAGAAGGGGCACCGACCGACTAGATGACGATCCAGTCGGTCGAAAAACCTTCTTGAACCGACTAGTTGGCTTTGTAAATTTCTCATGAGTTACTGTTTATCGTTAGTCGGTCTAAGAACGTTGGTTGACCGACTAGGTTGTAAACTAGTCGGTCAGCAATGCTTCTTTAACTGACTAACTCAGTAACTATTTTTGACACCAAGTACTATTCATTCTTAGTCGGTCTAAGAACGTTCATCGACCGACTAGATTCAAACCTAGTCGGTCAGTAGTTGTTCTTTGACCGACTAAATCTAAATCCTATTTTTTGTACAGGAGTTACTGTTTGTACTTAGTCGGTCTGCGTTGGTCAACCGACCGACTAGTTCCCAAACTAGTCGGTCAGTGGTTGTTCTCTGACCGACTAATCAGTGTCGAAACCCTAATTTCTGGGCAGCCGCCATCCCTTCCTATTTAAACCCCTCCCAAACGTTTTCTTCTTCATCTTCTTCAACTCTAAACCTAATTTCTCCCCCATTGAGCCCCCTACTACCTAAAACCCGTATTCCTTCATCCCAAGCCCAAAATCCATCACCCAAACCCTCATTTAACACATTCTACCTCTCATCTTCCTCAAACTTTCATCAAATCCCCCAAAACCCCATTTCTCCAAACTTCTCCATCCATTTTCAGATCTGAACCCTAGGTTCCCCGGAGCGTTTCTTCCATTGCTGTGCTTGCTCGGCGTCGTTCTTTCGCTTCCCATACGGTAATAATCGATCTCTTAATGTTTTCATAACCCGTTGTGTTTTTGTGAAACCCTAATGAAATGAATGTTGTTTTGATGATTGTTTCTTCATATCAGCGATTTCCCCGTAGATTAGCGTCTGTGGGACGAACCCTCGTTGATCGTCATCCTCGGTGCTAGGCAAGTGAAACTTGTCACTTAGGGGTTAGGCCATGTTTTAGGCCATTTGCTTGTTGTAGGCGTAAAAGAGACTAGGCGACGAAATGATACTCGCCTAGGCGCAAATTCCGGAACTAGCTTGACAACGAAGCTAGGACCGCCATGTATCGTGTCGCATAACTATCATGTCATGTTTAATTTTGATTAACGGTACGCGAATAAATGGTCATCCATGCTATCCATGTTGTATGTCGCATTCGTAGCACACGCTACAATGCTTGTGTTTCCTGGCCCGTGTTCCAGAAGCGGGCTACGTGAGTTGGTTGATAGCCAATGCCCGACCTACTTGTTTACCGGCTAGGCACCTACGTTGCAGGCATAACCCGACGCCATACATGTTAAATACACTTCCTGGCTCGTGTTCCAGAAGCGAGCATTCCGTGTTCGGGGTAATTCCCTGGCTCGATACACGTGGAGGGGTAGAGATAAATGGTCACTTGAGCTTAGGAGTCGGCCCGATCAGCCACTCTAGCCAACAGGCGGAATCTCTGTGCACAACTAGTTTACTTGACTGTTCACTTTGACATGGACCACTTGACTTGTACTTGTCCGTGTTTTACTTGTTATCCGTGACATACTTGCTATTTGTACTTCCCTTCACTTGTCACTTCCATACTATACTTGCCATGCCATGCATCATACTATATCTGCTATGTTGCTAGTTTACCTTACCTTCAGTTTCCTTGCCCAAGTCTTTTAGACTTGCTGACATGTGCCCCTTTACTCTTTTGGGTGACACATGTTAGATCCCGAGCCTGAGTCCGTTGTTGAGGACGAGGTGTTTACGGACGCCGTGCCCGAGTCTGTGTTTGGCGAGGAGTACGTGGACACTGGGGACCAGTCCTAGTGTCTTCGTTGAGCTTTCCCCTTTTTTGTTTTAGACTGCTGTTTTATTGTCGGTGCGTAGCACCTATACTCTGTTTTTGTTGCTCTTTTTGTTGGCCTTGTTCTGGGCCTTTAGACTCTTTCTTTTAGCCTGGTGGCTTTTCTGGATGTTGAACTTAATTTTCATGTTGGACAAATCATGAGATATGAGATTTTATTTCTGTCTCTCCTTGTGCTATTATTGTTGTTCCGTTTGTGGTTACAGGGACCTGCTTATGTTTTATTGACGCTTATCGGGTTTGGGGCTTCACAGCTCCACTCTCGTGCGGACCTTTTCACGGCTCGCCTCCAGTTTAGGGAAGCGGGGCGTGACACGAAGCATATCTCCTCCAAGTTCTTCTAGATGCACGACCTTCAGAAGCAGAAGCAGATTGAGGTACAGAAGATCCAATCATGTAATAACTTAGCGGATTTGCTTACCAAATCCCTGCCTACTAGTATCTTTGAGAAACTTGTATATGGGATTGGGATGAGGAGAGTGAGCAAATGTAAACTGGGTCAGGATGAGAGGACTATGAACTCATAGATACATAGGAAACTGATGTATAGATTCATAGGAAATCTGCAAGCCTAAAGCTTGGTCAGATAAGGAGGAGTCAACCGCAGAGTTGTACTCTTTTCCCTTGGCTACTGGTTTTTTCCCACAGGGTTTTTCGTAGTCAAGGTTTTGACGAGGCAACCTCGTTGACTCAGGATCCTGAAGTATCCACCCCTATACATATCCCTAAAACATGGGAAGTTATGGATTAACTGTTCTTTATTTAACAAGGCAGTTATCCTAACTCGGATCCTGAAGAATCCACCTCTTATTCAATGTTGGTTGGATAAGGGGAAGTGTTATGAATAGACCCATGAGGCCCATTGGGTATCCAGCCCACTATTGAAAGCTATAAATATGAGGGTAGGGGGATCTTAACCCTCTACACCTATTTCCCTACTTTTCACTTCACAACAATTTTCAATTATTACTGTTTTGGCTTAATGAATTAATTTTCTATACAAATATCATCAAAACGTTTTCAAACTTTTACAGTATCATCCTATGACCATTTAGGGCTCCCCATTTTAATTTCGTAATTTTCTGTTATCAAATAGACTTAGAACCCGCAAACCCGCTTTCTAAATGTTTTGGCCTAAAACTAGTATCTCTGTAGCTCAAACCCTGAATTGGATCTCGTATTCGCAATCCTTTCGACGATACGATCTCGTAATTTTTTCGGAGTCGTATGTGAAAACGGGGTTGTATTCCTCCACTTTTACTAATTACATTCACTAATGACTTTTTACTCTTACTAATCACTTTTACTAATTAACTTTTACCACTAATTAATACTCTAGATCTACCCCTAATTTACCCACCCCCTAAGTTTGGTCAGATCCGACATGTGTATTCATTATATCTATTATTATTATTATTAATACTATTAATTACATTATTTTCTTCCCTAAACCTATATAATTTCTTCCCCCTATCTTTTGCAACCCAGGCTTATCGCTCTCTCCCTCTTGTTTCATTTTCACTCAACCCAGCCGCTCTCTTCGAACCCAAACCCGAACCATCAACTCCCCTTCCTCCCTCTCTCCATTCACTCGCTTCCCCTGGGGTCGCCGTCGATGAACTCACCCACAGCGCAACCGTCCGCCACCGCCGCGAACAACCCCCACGCCAAGCCCCGAGCTCGAACCCATCTCCCCTTCTACCGCTCGCTGCCGGCCGCCCTCCTCTGCAACAGCGTCGCTCGCCGAGCTGCATCCGCCCCACTCCCGCTTACCCTCGCTCCGCTCTCCGACGAAGACACCGACGCCTTCACCGCCTTCCTCGCCATCGCCAAACTCAGAGAGCCTGCTGTCGCTGAACCCACCTCGTCACCGTTCCCCGAGCACCTCAGTTTTGCCGACGTACTCCAACAGCAGCAGCGCCGCTCGCCCCCTCTCATTCACGCCGCCGCTCCTCCACCATCACTGCTAAGCAGCCCCGCTGAGCAGCCCCGCTGAGCAGCCCCGCCGCTTCGAAGCTGAGCCCGCCAATGCCCGCTCGCCTGAGACCGCTCCGCCGCCTCTCGCCTTTGCTGCCTCCATGTCACCGAACGCCGCCCACCCCCGACACTGCAGCACCTCCACTCAGCCCTGAGCCCCGCCGCTCGCCGAGTACGAACGAAGGACCCCCTGGCTCCTCCGCTGCATGCACGTACGAGAGAGAGGAGAGGTGAGATTAATTAAACCGTATTTTGAAGTGTATTTTCGTATGTATACGCGTATTTATGTATTTTAGTAATTAGATAATATGGGTCTAAAGTAAACAATTGATAATAAACAATATATAGGTCAGAAAAATGTGAGACTAGTCCCAGAAAATCAAAAATGATATTCTGGATCCAATGGCGCTGGTTTCATCTCAATCAGACGTTTAGTTTTTCCAGAATAAATTTTCAACCCTAAAACTTAAATATATTGTTTTCTTTTAAAAATCAGTAACTTGTTATTTTCATGTACACTGATACGTGAGAAAAATATATGTTGTAGTAATCTTCGAGACGGTCGTTTTGACTGCTCATTGAACATTTCCGATTAGTATTGCATCCATAATAACTTATTGAAGGATTACGTTACTTAAATAAAATTGGGTTTTAAAGTCATTTTTGTGCTTCTGAAAATTATAAAAATTAACGGAGACTTTTGAAAATATTTTACTCTTGCAGTAAAATAATACTCTGCATTTTCAGCCTATATAAAAATTTAGAATGTTTTTCGACACCATTTCATCAGTTTTAAAAATCAGAACGATCAGATTATTTGATAGGAATATCGTGTTTTCTAATCAATTGTTTTTGTATTGCAGGTACAAATTCTTGTGCACAAACTTCAGAGAAAGCCATAGATCCATTTCCAGCTTACTACGACGGCCTCGAAAGTAGTAAGTCACGACAGATTTTAAACTTAGAAAATTAGTTAAATGTACTTGTACGAACTCGTAAAACTGCACCTATAGCTTCAGAACGGCTACTTGACTTGAACCAAACTAGAAACCTAATCTAATAGGAAAGTAATCAACTACAGATTACTTGCCAACTTTCAAATTTGATGGTTATAGGACACAACTACCAACTTGGATAAATTGTGTGCTAAACCACACTACCATGTGCCCGAAGCACGGAAGTGACACCTCTAATGTTGGACTTGTCTTTATCCTCTTTTCCTTAGCACTGTGCTTTGGCACAGTCTGCTTGGAACGAGATTCCTACTTTCTGGTTTTCAATAAGAAAGTCAACTAGTTGTCTTGGTTTGACTAGCAACATGTGGAACGTCATATGGAACATTCTGTGGAACATCCTCTAAATAACATGTACTTGACACATCGCCGGGGTTTGTGGTAACTCATAGTTTGAGAGAGTGCAGGAGTGACTGGAGTTCATCTACATGTCTAGCTGCCTGGGTTTCGGCATCCTGTCTAGCTGCCTGGGTTTTGGCAAACAAAAATATGCTGCTTTGTCAGCATCATGTCTAGCTGCCTGGGTTTTCGGCATTCGTCTGGGTAAGCGCCCCTGGGCAAGAGATGAACTCAACGGTCATATATTGTACACTCCAACTTGAGTCGCGTAGTTACTTTTGCACAGTCACCGTACGTTACTTGTCGTACTTTTAGCTACAGCAGTAGCCTGTTACACTTGCACTCCCACGTACAGTTGTTCTTTCCTTTCAGTATTGTTTACTTTTACCACTCAGTTGTGTACATTTACTTTACTTTTCACTCTGGTCTGCTTGTATGTAGTCACTTTTGTTGTACTTGTACACTGCTTCTTTTCTATATATAGAATTTTTGTGACTTACCTACGGTTCCATTTATGGCACCTACAGACGACGACCTGATCGAGGAAGTTTCCCCCGAGTTCGTGGAGCCTGAGTTTGACCCAGAGGCTACAGAGTTTTAGCTGCTTTCTGTAGGTGTTTGTGTTGTATTATGTATTTTCATTTCGTATTTACTTTACGTACTTCCTTTATGTATTTGTGTGTGTGTGTGTGTGCTGGTTGTTGTTGTACTTTAAACTTGGACTGTAATAATGTGTGTAAGTTGGTTAAGTGTTTGGTACATCTCTGGATTGTGGCTATGCTAATTTCACTAGTAAACTGCAAGACCTGTAAATAAATCAAATAAGTAGCGGGTCCTCGATAGCGGGTCGTTACAAGTTTAGTGGCCCACGCAGGTCCGCGTAAAATACCTCGTGAACAGTATAGTAAAATCAGGATGTACCTATACGATACTCGACTAAGCTGACATTTCTCTATGTATGCAGGTTTGAGACTCAAGACGATGGACGGAAACACCTCGGAGAGCCCCATTGGAGATGACCAATCTGGAGCCAGCAACCAGACCAGCAACGGACCACCTCCCACGGTGCATCAGATTTCTGATCTTGCCTTGCGAGAGATGGTGCAAGCTATCAGAGGAGAACAAAATCCCAGAGGAGGCATGCAACAATACCAGTCACTCCACCCGAAGACCTGGAATGGTGTGGATGGCCCTCTGAAGGCCGAAGAATGGCTGCAAAGCACTGAAGATAATTTGAGAGCCGCTCAGATCGGAAAACATGCATGGGTGGACACTGCCAAGTCCCAACTGAATGACGGAGCTAGAGTCTGATGGAACTCCGCTGAAGATCGTCTACAACGACCAATCGACTGGGTGACATTCACTGACCACTTCCACACCCAATATTTCTCCCCCGAAGCTCAGATGGAACTTCAAGCACAGTTCTTCGGGTTGAAGCAGGGTTCCATGTCAGTGGAACAGTATAATGCCCAATTCACCATGCTGAGCCGTTTTGCTCCCGGAATGGTTGCAACTCCCCTGACCCGAGCCCAACGCTTCAAGCAAGGGCTCAACATAGAGATCAGACGGAACTTAGTCGGACGTCAGCTCTGCACTCATACCGAGGTTCTGTCCGTAGCTCGTGAACACGAGTTCATTGAAAGAGAAGAAAGGCGAGAGATAGCTGCCCTCCTCGGTGGTCGCCGCCAACAACTACTGCTGGACCCAGCCATCAACCATCATCCAACCAAATGCATCGCCCAATCCAGCAAACCAAATTCAAGAGGCAGGCCCCACCACCACGACAAGTGTGTCATCATTACGGGAAGCCAGGGCACTTTCGTTCAAAATGTTGGTATTTTCTGAACCTTTGCCTGATCTGTGGGGGCAAAGGACCATGCCACAAGAGATTGCCCGAAGAGGCCACCACCTTCTAACTCTGCTCCAGCCAATGCCCCTGCCAGGAATGCACCGCAACAACAACCACCACCTGCTCAACAACGTCAACCACTCCCTCCTCCGCAGCAAGTGTACCAGCAGACCCGACGATAGGTGCCACCCCCGAGGCGCCAATCTTATACAATGACGGTAGAAGAGGCCGATTCTACGGACCAAGTAATCACATGTACGAGATATTCCACTAAGTTACATAATCTATTATTTAGAATATCGTAAGCTTAGACATGATTCTCATAACCGTAGGTACCGTCTTAGTAGCCGGTAAACCTGCCCTCACATTATTCGACTCAGGAGCTACACATAGCATCTTGGCGAGTCATTTCGTCAACACACATGGCATCCATGTTGAACCACTGACTTCCCATTGGAAGGTCGAGACCGCTGGCAGTTCCCTATCGGTAACCAGCGGATGCCTTCAATGCTCTGTAGTGATTTGTGGACGAGAACTTTTTGCCGACTTCATAGTGATAGAGATGTCAAGGTTCGATGATGTCCTTGTAATGAATTGGTTAGGGACATTTCATGCCACCATTGACTGTCGTCAAAGGAGGGTAGAATTCAAAATACCCAACCATCCTAAGTTCGAGTTCGACAACGGAAGCGAATCGAAGGACACTCAGAAGTATTTGAGGATGATGCTAGAGAATTTGAGACGAGACAAACCTGACGTGCAAGTGTAGGCTATTGCGTCTTATTCATCCTTCTTGAGCTTGTATTTCTCGTCTAACCCCACACTTTCATCTTGTACCCGATTTTCCATGGGTTTGAATCCTTTCCCCACCTAACACCTCCCCCTCATTATTGCCTTTTGTCCTCATCCTCTCCTCGAGCCCCGTCCCGCCTAACCTAGCCTACCATACCCTATCGTCTACTTTCAACGCCCCCTTTTAACCCCCTCCTCTTTTTCCTCACCAAGCCATCCAGTGGCTTCCCCTACGCCGTATCGACACCCTCTCCTCCACCCTGCCTATCTCCCAACGAGACCAACCCATCTCGCTTCGAGCTCCTCCGGCCTCACCCGAAGTTTCGCCACTCCACCCCATTCCGGTGATACCCGCCACGTCGAGCAGTCGCGGCTGCTATGGATTGACAGTCGCCGATGGCCCACCCACGATTTTTGGGATGGATGGGCTTAACGACGACCCTCACCTCCACCCTCGTTTTTTCCGTGTGGTTCAGATCTTGGGAATTCGCTGTTCTTGGTGTTCTTTCGAGCTCCTTGTCCTGGATCTTGCCCCTTAAGGTGCCCCGCTTCGTTTCCTTCTTGGGTCCACTCCTTCGTGTTTGTTGGACCATGAGTTATTGGTCGTTGAATTGTTTAGGGTTGATGGTGATAACCGTGGATGCCAACCAATGGTATTGACAATGAGCATTATTGGGGATGAGTATTGGCTTGCTATTGGCCTTAGGTGTTGAAGTTGGATGTCGGTCATGTGCTTGGATTTGGGAGACGGTTTTGATGCTAGCTTGTTGTTGGATGTTATGGGAATTGCTGGAAGAAATGGTAGCGATAATTTTGGTCCTTGAAAGTTAGCCTTACATTTGTCTTTTGGTATCGATCTGGATATTGGTTTGTAGTTGGGTATCATGGCAGTTGATGTCTTTTGTGTTAGGCTGGTTAAGGTGTAACAGCGCGAATGCATATGGATTAGTCATTACGTTTTTCTATGCTATATTGATGACTTATTTGGTTAGGACATGTTAGTCATCATTAGCCTAAGTTGAAAATTTTAAACTTTATGAGCGTCATTTTTGATGTGGTTTAAATAGCTTACTACTGACTTATCACCTCAAGTTCCAAGTTCGAACAAATGTCATCATCATAATAGCCCTCATTTTCATGTGATGCCATTATCTCATCTTAATTTTGGCTACTTGAAAAGTCGATATAATTATCATGATGATACTGGTCTCAGGACTAATCTCGGAAACAATAGTGATGTCAATAATATGTATTCATAAACAGCATCTATTTTTTTTGATGCTGTGATATCACATTATATTTCATGTTATTAACAACTTATTTTTCCTATTTCATAATCATTCATCAAGCCTTCCTATCGATTGTTTGAATTGCTTAGGAAATTATCGATCTTCTTAATTTTGAGGACGGAATTATTTTAAGGAGGGTAGGATGTAACGGCCTGTATTTTTTCAACACATCAATTTACGTATTTAACGTATTTTCACCATTTCAAAATTTCTTTATAATGATTAGTCAGGAGTTTTATATCAAATATGTTTTCAAAAATTTCTTATAAAAATATTTTGAAGCATTAAACAAAATATAGTGTATTTCAGTACGTTCGAATTTCATCAAATACATCTAAATAATATTGATAAAATTTATTTTCAATTATTACTGTTTTGACTTAATGAATTAATTTTCCATACAAACATCATCAAAACATTTTCAAACGTTTACAGTATCATCCTATGACCATTTAGGGCTCCCTATTTTAATTTCGTAATTTTCTGTTATCAAATCAACTTAGAACCCGCAAACCCGCTTTCTAAACGTTTTGGCCTAAAACTAGTATCTCCTTAGCTCAAACCCTGAATTGGATCTCGTATTCGCGATCCTCGCAACGATACGATCACGTGGGTATGTTTTCGTAATTTTTTCAGAGTCGTATGTGAAAACGGGGTTGTATTCCTCTGCTTTTACTAATTACATTCACTAATGACTTTTTACTCTTACTAATCACTTTTACTAATTAAATTTTACCCCCTAAGTAATACCCTAGATCTACCCCTAATTAACCCACCCCCTAAGTTTGGTCAGATCCGACATGTGTATTCATTATATCTATTATTATTATTACTACTACAACTATTAATTACATTATTTTCTTCCTTAAACCTATATAATTTCTTCCCCCCATCTTTCGCAACCCAGGCTTATCCCTCTCTCCCTCTTGTTTCATTTTCACTCAACCCAGCCGCTCTCTTCGAACCCAAACCCGAACCATTAACTCCCCTTCCTCCCTCTCCCCCTTCGCTCGCTTGCCCTGTGGTCGCCGTCGGTGAACTCACCCACAACGCAACTATCCACTACCACCGCGAACAACCCCCAGGCCAAGCCCCGAGCTCAAACCCATCTCCCCTTCAACCGCTCGCCGCCGGCCGCCCTCCTCTACAACAGCACCGCCCGCCTAGCTGCATCTGTCCCATTACCGCTCACCCTCGCTCCGCTCTCCAAAGAAGACACCGACGACTCCACCGCCTTCCTCGCCATCGTCGAACTCGGAGAGCCTGCTGCCTCTGCACCCACCTCGCCACCGTTCCCCGAGCACCTCAGCTTCGTCACCGAACTCCGACAGCAGCAGTGTTGCTCACCCCCTCTCATTCACGCAGCCGCTCCTCCACCATCACTATCGAGCAGCCCCGTCACTTTGAAGCTGAGCCTGCCACCACCCGCTCGCCTGAGACCGCTCCTCCACCTCTCACATTCGCCGCCTCTGTGACAGCGAACGTCGCCCACCCCTGACGCTGCAGTACCTCCCCTCAGCCCCGAGCTCCGCCGCTCGTCACCGTCCGAACGAAGGACCCTCCGCCTCCTCTGCTACATGCGCGTACGAGAGAGAGGAGAGGTGAGATTAATTAAATCGTATTTTTAATTGTATTTTCGTACGTATATGCGTATTTACGTATTTTAGTAATTAGATAATATGTGTTTAATAGTAAACAATTGATAATCAACAATATGCAGGTCAGAAAAATGTGAGACCAACCCCAGAAAATCAGAAATGATATTCTAGATCCAATGGCGCTGGTTTCATCTCAATCAGATACTCAGTTTTTCCAGAATAAATTTTTAACCCTAAAACTTAAATATGTTGTTTTCTTTTAAAAATCAGTAACTTGTTATGTTCATGTACACTGATATGTGAGAAAAATATATGTCGTAGTAATCTTTGAGACGGTCCTTTTGAATGCTCTTTGAACAATTTCGATTAGTATTGCATCCAGAATAAATCATTGAAGGATTACGTTACTTAAGTAAAATTGGGTTTTAAAGTCATTTTGAGCTTCTGAAAATTATAAAAATTAATAGAGACTTTTGAAAATATTTTCCGCTTGCAGTAAAATAATATTCTGCATTTTCAGCCTATATAAAAATTTAGAATGTTTTCCGACACCGTTTCACCTGTTTTAAAAATCAAAACGATCAGATTATTTGATAGGAATGTCCTGTTTTCTAATCAATTGTTTTTGTGTTGCAGATACAAATTTTGTAAGGATCACCTTACCCTTGCAATACTAACAACACACTAGAGGGGTGTGAATAGTGTAATGGCAATAATAGTGTTCAATTAAAAGTAAACTTGCAAATGCGGAATTATAAATACAAGAGGAATTAAATGACACAATTAATCCAAACGCAAACACCCGATTTTACCCTGGTTTCCCAAACTTGGGTTCGTCCAGCCACACCAATATTCACTATATTCCCCACACAGAGAAGTGAATACAAATCTCACAAGGAGATACCCCACCAAGAGGATTTATGCCCTACACTAGGACCCAACCAACCCTACACGAGAGTCAAGACTCCCACCAAGAGAATCACTAACTCCCACTAAGAGAATTAGGGTTACCCTACACTAGGACACTAAACTCCCACAAAGAGAGTTACTCCCACAAAAAGAGTTATTCCCACTAAGAGAATATCCTAATCCCACAAAGAGATAAACTCCCACAAAGAGAGATAGACTAATTCCCACAAAGAGAATTAGTGTTACAAATTCACCAAGTAAAATAAATACTCTTACCTATGCCTTGAGAAGCTTACTCATAAATGGATGCAAGGCATGGAAGAGGATCTCCAAGTGTTGAGATATGCTTGAAAGCACTTGGATGAATTCCATTGAGCTTGACTTCAATGCATGAAGAGGAATGAGAGCTCAAATGAGGGAATTGAGAGAGTTTATGTGTGACTTATAGATCTCTTGAGATTTTCAATAGCATCAAGAAGTTCTACAGATATCAGCACACCCATATATTTAGGAACCCTATATCAACCCTCAAACCCCAAGAAAACAGCCATCAGTCCAAAGCTGCAACGGCTAGAAACTGGGCGAAAACGACAGTAACATTCGACTGATGATCATAAGACAATCGACTGATCAATGGCTAGAAAATATCCAACGGCTATAATCTGAGCCAGGACAGTCGACTGAAGAAGACAATACAGTCGACTGAAAACAGGACAGGTGCCTGTAAATCCTTCAGCAGGCGACTGCTGCAGGGGATGGAATAAAACAGAGAGCTGCACTCTTTCTCCAGATAAGCACACAGTCGACTGATGTCAATAATACAGTCGACTGTCAAATAGTCAGGCGACTGTAATTCCTTCATCAGTCGTCTGCTGTACAAGATGGAGAATAGACAGAGAGATGCAGAGATTGCACTTACGCTACACAGACGACTGTTGGCCAATTCCCAGGCGACTGTAAATGTACAGACGACTGTAAACTGAGCAGCAGTCGACTATGCGTAAAAGCTCAAGTTTGAGTCAATTGAAATGTTGACTTCAGCTGTGCATATCAGTCGACTGTAGAAGGATCCACAGGCGACTGGAAATCACCCAGTCGACTGTTATTCATTCAGCATGCGACTGATGGAGAGCCAGAGACTCCAAATGAGTCTTTGGACAAGATGAACCTATTGGGTTAGATTCTATGATAATCCTAAGGCTCACTAAGATAGTTAGATGCATATGCATGACCATCTAATAAGGCATTACATTAACCTAGACTCAAAGAGAGAGAAAGCAATAAAGTAACTATTACATTGATTACATTGCTTTCCTTAGAGTCTAAATCTTCAATCTTGATGCCTTGATTCTCCCCATCATCTCCAAACTTTGGCACCCCTTGAGTCCAAGCTTTGGCCCTTCTCCACTTGATGTCCATCCTTGCACCAAGTGATTAGTCTCCAAGAAAGATATTTTTGGAATGAAATTATGAGACTAAAACATGAGAGTCATTAGCAACAACATAATGTTGTGATCATCATCAAAATAAGATTGGTATAAAACACCAATACTCAACAATCTCCCCCTTTTTGATGATGACACTCATTATGTAAAACACAAAGAATTAAAGCACAATGCTAATGAGCTCCCCCTACTTATATGCACCAATTATACAATGAACTACACAATAGTAAATACTCATTCTACCAAATAAAATCATGGTGACATATAATAGACATGGATTACATAAACCAATTGTAATGGACAATATCATGCAAACATGAAAGGTTTATACAATCCCATATATCTCTCCCCATATATATCTCTCTCCCCAAATGCATATGTATGAAATTCAAGAAGTACATTTACATAATGCATATAACTCTCCCTCTTAACATCGTCAAAAAGGTGGACATCAACAATATCCCCCTTTGTCATCTTCATCAAAGATGTGACAATATGCAAGAAATAAGGAGATGTATGATACCAAATTAAAAATTTAGTGGGTATCAATTCACTATCCCATGCTTCCCCTAGATCATAGAAATGGTCAAGTTTTGACTTCTAGGATCTAATACCAGTTATAAAGAAGGAGATTAGCAATCTCTAACAATTGAGGTAAATACCAATTGTAGAAAAAGAATCTTGGAAATTAATCCTCTTTACAAATTGATATACAAATAATGGAGCCATGGGCCAAAAGTGTATCAAAGCAATAGATATGGAAAAATCAAGCTTCAAAGATACACAAGGATATTGCCAAAACAAAGATGACATGAAACATGTTGGCAATAAACAAGAGGTTTGGGTTGAGACCAAAAATAACCAATTGTAAATAATGATCTCAAACAACCCCGAAAATGAGAGTTAAAATATGTCTTTAAAATATTTTAAACATATAACATATAACTCCCTTATTGACATCCACATATATCAAAAATGCATGCATGTCAACAAAAACCCCAAGATTCCCATTTTCATGAAAAGAATAAATTTGAAAATATTTTTCAAAATCATGAAACACACACAATCAATAGGTATGCTAAAAAAAACATTCAAGCACAATACTCATGCAATAAGCATATGTGTGAGGAACCTAAACATTAGGCAACCAAACCCAAGAGGAGTTTGATTTCCTAATGTAATCACATGAGGTGATCACATCCCTAACTAGAGAGTTGATGTAGCTATCCCTCTCTTGCACACTAACCTTAGTGGAAATCCATAATCTCAAGGATCTCCTAGGCAAGGGTTTTGCCTTTGCAAGAGGGGTGGATGTGGCATGCTTAGGTGTAGAAACGAATTTCTTGGCATGTAAAGAATGAGGATTTTGCTTCTTAGCAAAAAATGAAGATTTTTCATTCTTCCTCATTACCTCGTGATCTACATGCTTCTTGTTGATGTTATTGTTGTACAAGAAAGCATGGTGATTCTTCTTATGTGCTTTAGCAATATTTCTTGTATTTGCACCATAAGAGGAATTAGAGGTGAGTTTGGGTACCACATTTTGAATATAACCAAACATCCTCTATGATTTTTCGGATGTTGTTTTTCCAACAAATCGTGGAGTGAATCCCTAGAATACACAAAGCTTTTGAGCTTACGGGATTCCTCTTCACATTTCAACGTAAGTTGTTGAATGTGAGATTCTAAGCTAAGGTTTTCAGCTACAAGATTTTCATTAGTTAAACTCAATTCCTTAACTTGAGAGAGAAGTGTGTAAGAGTTAATGCACTTATTAGCGTTTTCGGAAACAATACCGAAACGATGTTCAAGCTCCTTGTATGCGATCTTCTACTCAATCTCATCATCGACATCTTCCTTGCTAGAGCTTGATGAAGACTTCTCCTCCTTAGCCATGAGGCACGATTCCTCATAGGAATAGTAAGCGTTGGGCCAAGCTTCCAACTCATCTTCATTTGATCTGGAGGGGATTGGTGCAGGAACATCAATGGCTACAAAGCACGCGTGAGCATCCTCCTTTGCATCCTCTTCTTCGTTACTTGATGTGTCCTCACTCGAGTCATCAAAGGTCCCGACAAGTCCCTTCTTGTGATTTTTGGACTTGGACCTTCCTTTCCAATGCTTCTTCCTATTACCCTTGTAAGTTTCTTTGTTGGGTTTGGAAGTGAATTCGGTGGACAAGTGACCTTTTCCACTGCAAGTGTAACAAGTAGGAACCATGTTAGAATTGGAGACAAACTTTGATAAAGACGTACCTTGCTTGCACTTGAGGAATGCCTTGAATTGTTCGGCAAGATCCTCAATTTCTTCTCTCCTAGCCTCTTCTAGCTCATCTTCTTCACTAGGAGCTTCTTGATGGAATTTCTTCCTCCATTTGATTGGCTCCTCCTTGGCATGGAATGTAACCCCCTTGTGCTTCTCCAGCTTCTCGGGCTTTGATGGTTGAATCTCCTTCTTGTGTTGAAGCTTCACTTCATACGCCATGAGATTACCAATGCACTCCTCAACAGTGTATTTGGACGTGTCATAAGACTCCAAAATTCTGTTGGCCTTTGACTCCCAACGAGGTGAGAGAGAGAGTCAAGGATCTTCTCTACACGATACTCTTGGGAAATCATCTTCCCAAGTCCCTCCAAAGCGTTCACGATATCAGTGAACCTTGTGAACATCTCTGAAATGCTTCGCCTTCCTGCATATTAAACATTTCATATTTAGATCTAAACACAGTTTGTTTAGATTTCTTTACCTTCGTAGTCCCTTCATGACATATCTCCAAAGTGTGCCAAATATCGTTGGCCGTTTTGCACATGGAGATGCGGTCTTTTAGGGCCAAAAATAAAGGAAGATAAATTATTTGTGTAAATGGGCTAATTTTCAGGCTTTTGGGCCATGAAAACAACCCATTAGGGTTAATTGGGCCTCCCCTGAAAAATTGGCCCGTTTAGGGTTAAGGTTTCCGAAAACCCTAGGGGGGCCCGCGGCGTGTCGCCGCGGCGTATTATTACCGTCGGCGGCGCTTGTGAAGGGCCGCTGTTTCGCCCTACGGGCGTGCGGATTTTTGGATCAAGGTCGGGGGGTTAAACGGATTTTTCAAGCATTTAGATCGCTAAAAAACTGATTTTTATTGTTTTTAGACATGCAGATCTAAATAAAAATGTGATTTTTACCGTGTTTTAAACTTTTTGATCCTAAAACATGCAGATCTAACGTGAAACGCAAGTTTAGATCTAAAAAGTTTTGATTTTTACCTCTTTATTCGACAAGGGAATCTAGTCGACGGTTGGTGAAGGATGCCCTTTTCGCTCCCCGTTGAGAAGATTACGATCTTCTTGAATCTGAGCGATTGATAGATCTCCTTCCTCGCGAGCCGCCGTCTTCCTCCAACGAGCGTGATCGTGCTGATAATGTGTTGTGAAGGGAAAAGTAGGGAAATAGGTGTAGAGGGTTAAGAGCCAGCTACCCTCATATTTATAGCTTTCAATAGTGGGCTGGATACCCAATGGGCCTCATGGGCCTATTCATAACAAAAATGAATTTTATCAAGATATTTAGAGGTATTTGATGAAATCCGAACTTACTGAAATACACTATAATTAGTTTAATGCTTCAAAATATTTTTATAAGAAATTTTTGAAATCATATTTGATATAAAACTCCTGACTAATCATTATAAAGAAATTTTGAAATGTTGAAAATACGTTAAATACTTAAATTATGTGTTGAAAAAAAATACAGGTCGTTACACCAGCGGACCGTGTTCCAGCGGCATTACCTCTACTCCTAGTGGGGCCACCAGGGATTGATCCCTGGTGGACGCGGACTGCGCGTGTCTTTAACCAGCTTTTCGATGAATCAAAAAAAATTCCTTCTGAGAAAACTGAATATATAATGTAATATGTTCTTTGCTGAACATATATCCATCTCTTTCTCAACTCCTCTCTTCCTACACTGGCTACAACCGCAACCTCCACATTCTCCAACTCCAATGCCGCCCCCATCTATCCCACCGAACTCCTCTTCATCGTCATCATCTACCATCTCCTCTTTTCGCAATTAAGCCCAAAAATTTTCAAAAAAAAAAATAAGTAAACCCAACAAGTTTAATTCAATCTAAAAAATCTATAAACCAATCAATTAAATCAAAAGAAACTTGAAACCTAACAAAAATTTGAAGTCCGCTGGGTCGGCATGGTCGGTGGCGGGGGCGAGGCTGGGGAGTCTGCTGGCGGTTGTGGTTTTAGTCACGGCACACAACGGGGGATAGTTTGGAAGTTAAACTTTGTTGTGTATAGGAAGAAAGATTGAATGGCAAACTTGTAAATAAGTGAAAATGTGATTGTGCGCGGAGTAAAACGGTAGGTGTGCAAAGCAACTCCCCTATTCGTTTCTTTGTTGCCGTGACTAAAACCAAATTAATTGTCTGCTTACATCAAATGCTTAAACGACATGTTGAGGGCAGGGCTGAACGAAGAAGACACCAGACAATTAAAGTGGGGAGACAGACCCATGTGCAGATGCCTTCCCTCTTTAAGGCAAGCTGACATTTTGATTCTTTCTTGATTTCTCACCCAATCTTTTCTCCCTTCACGTGCTGATGTCCTAATTTTGAGCTAGGGCCTGTTCTTTTGGCCGGAAGAGTGGGGAAGAAAGTCCAAAAATTCTTGTTCACAGGATTCTTTCGCCGTTCGTTTGTTGTTTTGTGTGTTTGAGAATGGGAGAGAAAATTCTGAAGTGGAGGTGTCAGTAGGAATCTCCGGCCATTTGTTTGCTGCACGAATAGTGCGGATTACACAAGAGTCGGAAGCAAAGTGGGGCCCCAACCAATAAAAGCAGCCAGATGGTTTTTTTTGTTTTGGCGCTTTGATTTGCTGCTTTGCGAGAGAAAAAATGCATGGAGTGGGCCCCTCGGCATTTTCTGCATACAAATTTCTTCAACTAAAAGAACGCAATATACAGAGTGGGTTCCACTTCAACTTTCCAACCCTAATTTCTCTCTCATCAGATTCCACACTTTCTGAACTTTCCCAATTATACTTTCCTGCAAAAGAACAGGCCCTTAAAGGAAAGTTTGGGTTACAGAGAGCGCAGGGGTGGCACCCAAGTGATGATGTCTGCCGGCGTCTCCATCTAATTCCCCACTGATTCCTCATCCAATCCTTGTTTCCCTCGTCACCGCCCCCTACTTCGCAGACGTTCATCTAATCCTTGTTTCTCTCATCCTTGTTATAATTTGCCATTGGTGCGTATGTGCATCCAGCCTTTTAATGAAGTGCATCAAATATTAATGTTGTCAAAATAAAGGTGCATAATTAAATTCATATTGTTATGAATCAACTACTGGGGGAGGAACCCCAGCCCTTTATTTATAGGCATGGTAGGAGAGTAGATATATCGAATACATAGATATGGGCGTATCTCTAAGATACCCGCAATCCTAACCGACTCTGGTTATTTCCATTCACAACACTCCCCCTTATCCAGCCATAGGTGTGGACTCCGCTCAAGAGTACTTCGGGATTCTGAGCGTAATAAGAGTCTCACATGGGATGAATACTTCAGGATCCTGAGTTGGTGAGGTTTGCCTCGTTAAAACCTTTAGCTATGGAAAACCCAGTGGGAAAAACCATAGTTAAGGAAAAAGAGTGCAAACGCTCTTTAACTCCCCCTGATTTGTACAAGTGACTCTGCTCATGAATACTTCTGGATTCTGAGCGTCACAGAGGGGTGGATACTTCGGGATCCAGAGTTGATTTGATTTGCCTCGTTAAAACCTTTGGCTATGGAAAACCCAGTGGGAAAAACCATAGCTAAGGGAAAAGAGTACAAATTCCCTCAACTCCCCCTGATCTGTAAAAGCTCTTAGGCTTTCAGATCTCGTAGGCTTATATCATCACTCCTATTTACAATATTTCGAAAATGTACACAGGTTACAAATTTTATCATCATCAAGCAGCTGCTGAGTCCAGAAACTCTGGAGAGGTGAGCTAAGTTTCGTCGCCTCTGATGTGGTCTTCAGACTATATGGTCAGCTCCACAGAACCAGCCTCTATCCCAGTCGTCACCGGGATGTGATGTACCACCAGGCGCCCTCAAATACACCATTGGTGTGATTCTGGAATGGTGATGATCTCGGAATTGATAGGATGATGTTGCCTTCATAAGTTGCTTTGCATATTTGCAGTAGATGGCCATCCCACTGTGGGTACCCATTCTGTGATTTATCAGTATAGGGACCGGACCTGTAACCTGCATTTGCACAAACATTGGAGGATGCTACTATAATTTGTAAGTCCAATCTTTCGACCCTTGGAGGAAGCGCAGAAGGCTTGACTCCGGTCTAATGGCCCTAGTGAGGTGCCAACTATCTCTGGCTAATGAGTTAACTGTAACTGCTATATCGGGACGCGTGCAGTTTAGCCAGGAGTGCATGATTGCACTTAGATAAGGGACTTTAGGACCAGTTATATCCTCCCCCTCTTCCAGCGATCGGAAGGGTTCTTTTTTGTACATCCATTGAGTATACCACCGTAGGTGTACTTTGGATGACAATGGTCCTTTTAATTTCTCCAACGCGCTTCTGGGCGTTTATAACAGGATTCTATGAGCCATGACTTTATATTTGCCTAGGTCTTTTTATTTCATGTTTAAAAGTCAGGCTTGTACATTTATTTCGGTTTTCTCTTCAGGAGATCCGATGAGATTTTAGTTGTCTCCAACTATGATCTCTAATCCTGTTCTTTGCACAGATGCAAAGACAACCTTCAGTAGGAATCATTGACTTGTCAAGTGATTCTCTTGGTTGTACATTTATTTGTTATACTTATATTTCTTCATTTGAATAGATGTCCCGAAGTCTATTCAGGCATTTTAAGGAAATGTGGAAATTATCTTTACAAGATATCCACGAAGGTATGCCGTCACAACATCCAATAAAGGCATATCCAAAATTTTCCTTCGCCAAATCGTAAGGTATTCGCTTTTGATAACTTAGGGAGACTGATGCATCATTTATGAGACATGCTCATTTGAATTTGTTCGACCCCTAGTTTCAGCGAAATTTTCCTTGGGCTATAGGTTGTACCGTATAGCATACGATTTTGTATTTATTTTTCTTATGTTTGCAATACTTTGTTTTATCCACAGGTTTGACACCTTTTGGTGTCTGGACTTCAGGTCCGAACATTTCACGTTTCATAAGTGAGTCCATCTCATCTTTTATTGCCACGTTCCACATTTGGCCAATCTCTACGTTTGCCTTCTAGCAACGGAGTGTGGAACGAAAATTTATAAACATCATCGCCATTGCGATGTATATGGCAATATGATACGTGAATACATTGTCGAAAATTTATGTTCTATCTGTCCAACACCTCCCCAGTACGTACAACATTTACTTAATTTCACTTTTTCCCGACAATTCCTCTGCTGTGGATTCCGGGAAGGGTGATGGTGTGGACATGAGCTCATTGTCCTGTGGTAGTATTGTCTTAAGGTCTCCATGGGTTTCTTGTCCTAGGAGCCTGGTGGTCTGCCTCTTTTCTGTTGAGGATCAGCCACTTCTGCTGCTGGTGGATTGCATCCATATTCGGGGATGTCAATCCTAGCTGGAGTTTTTGCAGCAGGGATGTGTGATCTGACAATCTTCTGGTTGTCAATAAATGATTCCGGTAATTGGTAGACAGTGTTCTGTATGTGGAGGATCTTCGGGATCTCTTCTACACATTGTATTGTTACCGGAGCATAGTGGGTCAAACTTTTTGTATCCCACGTTATAATTTTCTTCGCGCCAGATTTTCTAGTATCTGGGCATATTTTTGGGAAACTCGTCTCATCGAAATCACAGTCTTCAAGATGTGCCTTAAATGCGTCCCCCGTTTGGGGTTCTAGGTATCTTATAAGTGAGAGTGAGTCAAACCCTGCATGGATACCTAGGCGACGCTGAGTACCGTTTTGGTCCTTTTTGGTGGTGCAATGGGGATTTAAGACTGCGCGACCGAAGATTCTCAGATGAGAAATGTTCGATGGCATTCCATATGCAAATTGCATTGGAGACTCTGACCTCCAGAGGGTCTTATTTTCATTTACGATGCAGCATGCAGAGTTTGCATGTCCCCATGCATCCATAGGCAATCGGGATTTAATGGACGTTCAGTCCATTGGAGTCTACTTTTCAGTGACTCTGCCGACCCATTTTGGGTATGAACATGCGGCACTTGTATGTTCATTTTCAATTCCCGTTGATTGGCAGTACTCTTGAAAAGACTGGGAGGTATATTTTCCAACATTAACCAGACTTATTTACAACATTTTATTGTCTGGGAAATGTGCCCGCAACATTTTTATTTTTGTGCCAATAGCTTTGGAAAAGCTAAGTTGCGGGTCTGTAGTAGACACACGTACGAATAGTCTGAGGATGCATTTATCAGTACAGTGAAGTACTGAAATAGCCCACTAGGGGTGGTGGATTTTATCCACATCTATCTCCGTGTATTCTTTTTGAGGAAGCGTGGAGATTCTTTTTCAACTTATCGTGTAGATGGCCTTGCGATTAGTTTTCCCTTATAGTAAGGGATGCGAGGGATTTTTTTCCCTTCTGAAGAATCTTCTGGTTCTTCAAGTCATACCCATAGGATAAGATGCGATGCATCATCACAAATCCAGGGTGGCCAAGTCCATCATGCCGGAGTAAAAACTCGGCTGATGTCGGGCACTTCAGGTGCTCCGTTTAATTCTGCTTCCTTTCTCCGAATCTTCGTATGGTGGAGGCCTATAAGGCTCTCAAAACGTTCAAGTGTGGATTTTACTCCTTTTTCTTGAGACGTTGCATACTGTAATTTTTTTTTTCATTTACATTTGCTGTTTCCAAGTGGAATCCGTTGAACCGGATGTCCTTGAAACTTAGAAAGTCTCTTTTGGAATTCGGAGGGATTAGTGTATCCTTTATTTTTGTGTCGTTTGGGGGCAACAGTGTTGCAGTCCCTGGATCTTCAATATAGCCCTGATATTGGGCTTTGTATTGAAAGAGATCGTACGTGTTTATTGTCTACTAATTATTTATGAGAGCAGTTTCATCTATTGAAAGATGAATCGTTAGACACATGAATATTCAGATAAACATTTTCATTTATTGTCTACTAAACATTTTCATTCAGAACAAATTTCATAATTAAAATGCTCTCATAAATTATTCTCAAAACAAATTGATAAGATAAAAATAAAGGCTAATCAAGCAAGTCATCATTTTCGAAATTGTCAGCTGAAAACTTGACTGGAGCATCAGAGGTCATCAGGTTTGTTTCAGCTTTATTTTTTTTGTTCTCTTTATACAAATCTTGGAGATGCTGCGGAGTTCGGCATACTCTGGACCAGTGGCTTTTTATGCCACAATTATGGCACTGGTCTTCCCATTCCCTCTTGGGTGGGGGTGCATAATTTTTGTCATTTCTGTGCCACGTGAACTTCCGCGTACTTTCATTATTTCACTGCTGCTGTACATGGCCCTTAGCATTTTTCTGTTGACCCCCCTTTCGTGGTCTTTCTTTTCTTTTATTATCTCTCTTCTTTTTGAAGGAAGAGGAATAGTGAGCTTCTGGTGGGGGGCAGTGCCGTGGAGCGTATATTGTGAGTGGAGAGAAGAAGTTCTCTGTTTTGCTCGGCCATGAGTAAACATGACAGCAGCTCGGAATACTTGGTGAACTTGCGTTCACGGTATTGCTGCATGAGTATCGCATCTTTTTCATGGAAGGACGTATACGTCTTTTCCAGCATGCGATTTTCTGAGACTTTCTCACCACACAACTTCAGGCGTGAGGTGATGCTAAAAAGTGCTGAGTTGTACTCAGCAATGGACTTTAAGTCCTGCAGTCTCAGGTTCTCCCACTCGTATCGTGCCCTTGGTAGTATAACATCTTTCTGATGTTTATACCTGTCCTCAAGGGCAGTCCATAGCTCAAGTGGATCTTCGACCGTAAGGTATTCAGCCTTTAAGGTCTTGTCCACATGGCGGCGAATATAGATGATGGCTTGCGCCTTCTCTATATCGCTAACATTTCCTTTTTCAGTCACAGCAGCGATGAGGGACTTTGCCCGCAGGTGAAACTTTACATCTAGCTGCCAGCTTAGATAGTTTCTATCTGATGCTTCCAGTACTTCGAAATTAATGCTTGCAATATTAGCCATTTATCCAGCAGAGCACAAACATGCATGAATTAATAATTAATCAGGGAAAACATTTTCATGCGGAGGCAATATTTAACGAAAAACTAAATGTGTGGATCGGCCAGTCCCACAAGAAAGAGTCCAAAAGTCCACAGTCCAAATTATACAAATTTGCAGCTTTAAAAATGAAAATACAACTTTGGAAACCCCGTGGGTCCCATATGATATCTCCATCTTCAAGTGTGGCCTCCGTCTTCATGGAAGTTGGTCTTCTTTCTTTGACATTTACATAAATTCCTCACTACAATTTCTCTCAAAAATAAAAGAAAAGTGCGGGAAATAAACTGTGGGACTAAACGGCCGATCCAAAAACCACATTTAGCAATTCATGCAGAAATATTGTGCTCATCAACATTTTCATCAGACATTTTCATCACAGACATCACATGCATTTAATATTCGCAGAGATGGATAAATAATTTAAACACTTAATAGTTATTGGACCACTGGGCAACGTCATACACCGTTAGGTTAGGTTACTAACGGCAGAGCGGTCGCAGGATCTTCCTAATTATTAAGTTTTAAATACAATGCACAACCACGCATATAATATCCAACAGAATATACCAGAGATGCAAAGCATGTGAATATGATTTTTGCAGAAAAAATCATTACAATGCAAAGGTTGTAAATTGAATGGGTTTAATCAATTAAATTGATTAAGAGCCCAAAATAAACATTTTCTTTGTCAGAGGGAAAAGTTTCCCTCATCATCCCAAAAGCCCCCCAAGAATCCCCAAAAAGTCCTCGCCAGCCCGATGTTTGTCCCGTAATTTACCGTGATTTTTCACGAATATTTTGCCCTTAAATCCCCTTTTTAAATTAATTTTTAGGCTAACAAGTTGCCTTTTGAGGCGAGTTTATAGCCCTTTGCCTCCCCCTTTTTTTTGAAACAACTAGGGTTTCATGGGGGGCTGGCGCTGGCGCCGCCCCCTGCAGGGGGGGCGCGGCGGGGGCCGCCGGGGCCGCCCCCCCTGCGGGGGGCGCGGCCTCGGGGGGGCCGCCGCCCCCTGCGGGGGGGGGGGGGGGGGGGGGGGGGGGGGGCGCCCCCCCCGCAGGGGGAAGCGGCCTCAGGGGCCGCCGCCCCCCTGCGGGGGGGGGGGGGGGGGGGGGGGGGGCGCAGGGGGAGGCGGCCTCAGGCGGGGGCCGCCCCCCCTGCAGGGGGGAGCGGCCAGGGGGCCGCCGCCCCCCTTGCAGGGGGGGAGCGGCGGCGGCCGCCCCCCTGCGGGGGCCCGAGGGGAGCGGCCGGAGAGGAGGGAGGGGGGGTTTCCGGTGAGGTTTGTGGGGGTCCGGTGACGGCTAGCCGCCGGAGGGTTCAAAATTAGGGTTTCTACCCTAAAAATTGAGTTTTTGGGATGAAAAATCCGTCGTTTTCAAGGCGACGATGAATCCCCATGACGATCTTGCGAGATCTAGGGGAGGGGCAATCATACGTATGATTAAAAATATCGTTTTTAGTATTTTTACCTCTATATCCGTCCTCCGGATATAGCGACGGTTGCTCGAAGCCCTATGCGGATGACGACCCTTGATGGAGGAAGCCTTGCACCGCGCTCGTGGATCTCCCGTCTCGCCTTCGCCTTCGCCTTCGCAACGAACGGAAAGAAAATTTTGTGGAAAAGAAAAATTTTTAGAGTCGTGCTGATAACGTGTTATGAATCAACTACTGGGGGAGGAACCCCCAGCCCTTTATTTATAGGCATGGTAGGAGAGTAGATACATCGAATACATAGATATGAGCGTATCTCTAAGATACCCACCATCCTAACCGACTCTGGTTATTTCCATTCACAACACACATCAAATTATTTGCATATTGAATTTGTTAAAACCATTTGCATGCAACCCAAGCTCTTGGTAATCTAACTGTACAATGCAGACGAGAGCATGCATTTATCCCCTTGGGGGCTGTTTTCTTCTGAGGAATTTGGGGGTGAGCGAGTGGAAATGGTAGGCTTCCTGACATTGGTTGCGGGTCCCACAAGCTTTTTTCTTGCTTTCACACCTCGTGTTTGGTAGTACTCCACGACTACGAGAACGATGTCAAGATTCTCTCCCATCACCACCCATGTGCCATCTGACGATTCTTTTGTCCTCCACAAACATTCATGCCCCATCACCCAAACTCACAAGGCAGGTGCCTCCATTTCCCACTTCATTTCCCCTGCAACCCAGTCCCTGCATGGCTAGCCTGATTTCCCCTTCATCAGCCCTTTCGTGGGTTTGTTGAAAGATCATGTGTTGAAGCACCTTTGCTTCGCTGTTCAAGTTGGCCACAACGTCGAGTCCCTGCACCGCAGGCTATCCATGCATCACCAACCGGCCCCTCAAATGCTTAAACAATGCGTTTGAAGACTAAATGGAATTAGACCCATCTGCTGATGATGATGCCTGCCGGCCTGAGAGGGCCTCTCTCTTTAAAGAAAGGTGGCATTTTGATTTGTTGTTTATTGTGACAACCGATTTCTCACCTAATCCTTGTTCCCATGTGCTGATGATGTCTGCCGGATTCAAACAAATTTCTCACCTAATCCATGTGACAGACATGTGCTGATTGCTATTTCTCATCTAACCCTTGTTCCCATTATGTGCTGCTGATGCCTGCCGGCTTCCAACATATTTTAAAGCTGGTTCCACATTCAAGGCCTCCTCGGCCGTCCTGTTTCCATTTCCCAACTCATTTCACCTGCAACCCGATCCCAGCATGGAGAGCTTGATTACCGCCTGCATCAAATTTCCCTTCGATTTGTTTAAAGATCATGTGTTGAAGCACCTTTGCTTCGTTGTGGAAGTCGGCCACAACGTCGATTCCCTGGGTCGCGGGGCCGACCTGCTGGAAGCCAAGCGGAATGATGTCCTGGAGAGGATCCGAGCCGGTGAGCGTCTAGGAAAGAAGAAGCGCACAAATGAGGTGGAAGCATGGCTTAGAGATGCAGATGACGCTCACCGGAGAGCGCAGTCCATCAGAGGCGAGTACGGCCGCAGAAATTGCTTATTTCCTGGCGCTTCATCCTCTTGCTCCTTCGACTGTTTGGCCAACCACCACATCGGTCGCAGGGCGGCCGAGGAGCTCTCGAAAGTGGAAACTGCGCTACAGAATATGGCACAAGTTAGAGAAATCACGACGGAGGTGCTCCCGCCTCCGGCGCAAGAGATGCCCACCACCGCCCTCACCGATGCATGTGGATATGAAATTCGTTGGAAGCTGGAGATGGCGCTCGATTTTCTCAGAGACGATGCAGAGGGAGCGCTAGGGCTGTGGGGGATGGGCGGGGTTGGGAAGACCACCCTCCTCGAGCACGTCAACGACTCACTTGCTAAACATCCCTCCGCCTTTGGGTTTCATCATGTTGTTTTTCTCGTGGCGTCCCGGGAGTGCACCGTTGAAAAGATTCAGGAGCTTTTGAGGGACAAATTGGGGCTAAACAACAGAGATCAAATATTTGGGTATTTGAGCAAGAAGAGCTTCGTGTTGTTGCTAGATGACCTGTGGGATCCTCTGGATCTCAAACAATCTGGCATTCCTCTCCCCTTTGGTACCGTCGGCCAGTTCAGGCGCAAACTGATACTTACAACACGATCCCGACAAGTGTGTCACAACATGGGGGTCCGTGCCATCATCGAGGTGGAGTGCTTGAGCCGTGATGCTGCTCGGCGTCTGTTTCGGGACAAAGCAGGCGAATATGCCATCAACTCCCATCCCCTGATACCGCAGCTTGCCGATGAGGTTGCCGATGAGTGCGACGGCCTTCCGTTGGCCCTCATCACGATCGGCAGTGCCATGGCCGGAAACCAAACGGTCCAAGTGTGGCAAAATGCCGCCAGGCTGCTTCGGGACTCGAAGCTGTCAAAGATCCCAGGTATGGTCGACCCTCTCCCGCTTCTGAAATTTAGCTATGATCATTTAAAGGATCCCACGGAGCAACAGTGTTTTCTGCTTTGCGCCTTGTGGCCGGACGATTGGCCAATTTTTAAGGAGGAACTAATAGAGTGCTGGATGGGACATGGTTTGTTGGAAGATGACGTGGATGAGATAGAGGATGTTTATAATCAAGGGTATGCCATAATCGATTCCCTCCAAAAGGCATGCTTATTGGAGGAGTCTGCCAAGCTAGGCGCGTGGGGGTTGAAGAACCTATATGTGAAGCTTCATGATGTTATGAGGGACATGGCGTTGTGGATCGCACGAGATTGTGGGAAGAACGAGAAGAAATGGATGGTGCTTGTAGGAGCACGGGAAATACCACATGACACAAGAGTATGGAGTGAGGTGCATAAATTCTCAGTCTATAGAGGTAGCATCGAGGGATTCCCATCCGTGATTCAGAGTTGTCCTAAACTAACCACCCTATTTCTCCACCGTGCTTCTTTACCTGCATATAGTGGAATGGGGGCTGTCAAACATTTCTCCGAACTTAAATACTTGAGCCTAATTAGTTGTGACTCGCTAGAAGAGTTTCCAATTGAAATATGCAGTCTAATCAAATTAGAGTACCTCAACATTTCAGGTACAAAAATCTATTCGCTTCCAAATGAGCTAAAAAATCTTCGAAAGTTGAAGTACTTGATTGCACGGGGAACTGGCATCTCGTGTCTTCCTGATGATTTGATAGAAAATCTGGTCAGCTTATTGTTTCTAGATGTGTATTCAGTTGGACGCATATCTCAAAGCTCGATTATTGATGATTTGAACTGTGTGAATGGACGCTTGAAAGCCCTTGGAATCAACGTATCTACCGTCTCAGATTTCAAAAAACTTGCCCGACTTGACAACATGTGCGTTAGGTGTCTCTCTATACAAAGAATGGAAGGGATAGCCTCTCTTCGGCTACTGTCAGGTGATGTTCTCGGGAGCAAGCACATGCACTCGAATCTAAAATACTTATATATTTCAAATTGTGTGCCAACCTTTGAGGAGTTGGTGGTTGATGAAGAACATCATTTGAGTAATCTTGATATACTGCATTTGTTCAAGCTCTTTGGCTTAAAGGAAGTCATATGGAAAGGAGTGGAACCGCAGAACGTGCTTCCAAATCTTCGTATGGTCCATATTGGAGAATGTCCTCTGTTGAAGCATGCCACATGGATGATAAATTTACCATGCCTTGATTTGTTGTGGTTGGAAAATTGTGAAAATATGAAACATTTGATTTGGGTAGAAGCAGTGGAGATAGCAGAACCGTGTAAGCTTGTCTTACCTAGCTTGAGGAGTCTGATCTTGCGGGAACTACCGAACTTTGTTGGCATTTGTGACCATGCAGTGTTAGCTTTTCCTTCATTGGAACTCATATATTTACGACGTTGTACAATGCTCACGAAGCTCTCATTTCAATCACCACCCTCCCTCCGCAATTTAAAGGGTATAGATGGTGAGATTGAATGGTGGAATAATTTAGAGATGGATGATGACACGAGAAATTTCCTCCAACCTTTTTACGTTGCATTGCCATCATAAGGTACACAGTTTCCCATTTTCTTTTATTTGTGCACTTGTTTTGTTTCATTAATCTATACATGCACAATCATAAAATTAGTTGTTTATGTAAGAAAAATTAGTATGTAAGATAATTAGTTAAAATATTTGCGTTTTCTTGCAGTTTACGTAAAATTTACCTTACAACGGATTCATTTTCAAAGGCTAATTGGAATACATGAATAAAAACAATCAAGGGAATAGTTCGAGAGATGTATATTTTGTGGAAGAAGGAATATAACTAGAACAGCCACCAAGCGTTGTGAGGAGTTCTGTTCGGGGAACCTATGGAGCTGTTGGAGCTGGAGGTCAAGCTGTGGGTGATAAGATGTAAGAGGAGGAAGAAATGATGAAGCCGGTGATTGGTGGTAGTGGTGAAGATCACTATGCCTTAAAATTGCAATGCTCTGAATGGTATATAATAGGCCACACCCCAAATTAAGAAAAATAAATGGTACAATTAAAGAAGTACCTTTGTGTTTGTTCCTACCCCTAATTTAGCTCCTAACTTTAGTCTTATCTTTGAACAGTAACCAACATACACATTATGGGCCTTCAGTCAGATGTGTGATGTCGGAGACAAATATTGATTTAGGTATTCTCTCTCCCTCTCTCCCCCCATATAAGTAGAAATGGATTAGAAAATGAAGATTTTATATCAGCAAGCAACAATTCTTCCGATTAGATTAGTGGAGGCAGTGTGTTATTATTTGCCTTCACACATGATACATTACCACAAGTGGAAACATATTTATGGTAAGTGAAGAGAAACCATGAAGGAGTATGATTGCAGTAAATCATGTCCATGTGTTGAGGGATGGGAGCTGGAGTTAGTGATATTAGAGAGGGAGAGACGGGTGTAGAGAGAAATGTTAACATTTGGTTCTACCTTGTTTCCTTCATGTAATTCTCCTCAAATAACCCGGTAAATAAATGTCAACCTTTTGTTTATTTCACTTTAATAAATTATTACCATGCTCTCTATGTATTAATTTTCAAACCAAACAAGCGTATGTAGAACTTTCTATATGAAGTATCATTAGCTGTGGTTAAATACTTAAGCCTAAGCCACTCGTGTATCTTCTGTATTTGCTATTTTAATTTTCAATTATTAATTATTTCTACACTTTTGACAACTTTTAAAGGATTTTCTGTGCTTAATGCCTTTTGGAATTCCTTATTAACCGTTAGTTGTCTTTAGTTTTGCAATCTATTACCTAGATTCCATTATTTATATATGGATTCTTTTTTACACTTACTTTTTTTTTGTCTGTATACCCTTTATATGTTTTGAGTTGTAACCTTTCAAATTCTTCCATCTGCTCTTGATTTAGTGTTCCTTTCAATTTCTGAATATAATTAAATGCATACTGCAATCAACCATTGTGATGTGGTGAAGCTCTTTCCAATCATGTCTTTATAATCGTAGCATATTACTCTATCTATTTTCATGGTAATAAAAAAGCTATTCGTTTTAAGGTTTTAACTATTCAATGTTCTCTTTTTTCTATTCTGTGTTGAAATGATGTCATTGCAAAATGCTAAAATGTAAGCTAATATGGCCTGAATTAGTAAATAAAGCAGTAAACTTGCTCTATTTTGAGATAAAAGTATGAAACTTGTTCTTACAGTCTTTTTGATAGCTTGTGTTGCAAATCTGAACTCCCGGAACATTACTTAGGGTGTATATAATGAGGAAGCATTTGGTCTTAAGATCCATTTGACTACTTCTATTGGGAATCTAAAATTCCCAGAACATAGTTTGAGGGGAGTGATTTTTTTCCCTTTTTGGGCATATGGCAAATATGATTTTGATGTAAAGCAGGTCAAGATTTTCGTATAAATTGAAATCACTTATGAAAACCATTCCACTCTTCGATTTTTTTCCTCTCAAGGAAGGTCAGTCCATACGGATTTCAATATGCATTGTTTCAATTTTTGTTATTTGAAAAGAATTTTCACATCATTATCATCAGTTAGTCAGAATTCCTATCATTTGAATTCTTTGTTGGAAAAATAAAAAGGAATGAGAACATGGAAGGAAACGTAGGAGACAAAGATGGGAGAAGTGTAAATTTAGGTCTGGTAATTTGCATGCCCAACGCCCAATTGGGCGCCCAATTGGGCGTGCCAATTCACATCAATGATGGATTTTTACATTAAGATGGGAATAGGGCATGCCAATTCACATTAAGATGCGAATATGGCATGCCCCATCGGGAGCCCAATCAGGCTTTGGGCATGCACATTCTCATCCCTATGTAAAGTGCAGCAATGATAATATCATCTGTGGTAATGTCAGCGGTAATGTCAGCAACTGTAACAACTATGAACTGTAACAACAATTGTGATGTTAATCGAATGTCAAACAATAATACTCGGTATGTTTGTCTGCTAGGCTACTGTGTCTATGTTTGGGGGTGCATGTGTCTGCAATTTTGGTACCATGTTACTATTTGGCTATTTCACAACGTCTGAAAAACTGCAGGTGAAATTGGAGCAGGCTCTGGAAATGTTGAGCATATTCAAGAATCATGAAGCCGATATGTCAATCCTTGACGACTTCGATTTCTACGAGGAAAGACAGAAGGCCATGCAGGAGCGGAAAGCGCGTCAGCAGCAGCTACAATCCAACTCTCCAGGTCTCATCTCATCGGTTGCAGTTGATGAGCTGAAGTACTCTGCGCCGAAGCCGGGTGATGCAATGAGCCAGATTACGAAAACCTTTGCTCAAGTCGTACGGCTGGAGGAAAGCAAAGCCGCAGAGTCACATTCAGATAGAAGTAGCCCCTCCGCTGCCTCTCCCGCTGAAGCAGCTGCTGAACATGAAGGTTCCGAAAAGCCACCAACCTCAGAAGTTGCACATAATAGTTGAGAGCATTATGCTGCAAAGTTTTCCAATGTTTCTGCCATACATCAGTTTCATGTTTCTTAATCAGTGAAGTTCTATGACAAAGGCTCTGTTCGTCGTGGTTGTAAAGTATGCAGGCTTTACACACAAACCTTCGGTTATAACCTTTCAGTGTTTTTTAAAGAATCTTTCCAGTCGTCTTTTAGATCCTGAGAGCATAGTGTTTATTAGGGACTGATGTTTTATCCAGCCCTTGTATAGTTCTATCTCTATTCAGTTAATAATTTCATAGCCGTATGAACCTTTGCATCAATCTAGTGGGTTTCTTATCATCGCAAGGATAAAATTGAAGAGGTTTATTTATCTTGTTATGTATTTGTGCAATTTGGCCCAGCAACGGAATATTCCTACTTTATTTCATGATTGGGTGGACAATTAATTTGTGTAGACATTTGATCCAAAGCTGGTGGAAATTTATTCTGTGTGTCTGCAACAAGAAATTGGGATTCTGATTGCGTTTTGAGTAAAGTAGAAATCTATATGCGTCCGTTGCTAAGCAGAAAATCAAAATTTCGATTAGGCTTGAAAAATTAGCTCATGTTATGAGCAGGCTTTGGTAGGTCCATCTGTGTATGGGGTATCCATCCATTATTTAACAATACTTTTATAAATACAGGGCTACAGGGTTAAGTAGCCGTGAAGCTTACAACACGTTATCAGCACGCTCAAAGCTGAGCCGAACCACTGCCGATGGACGAATCGCGACGCGAACGTGCTTCCTTCACCGAACGTCAGTAGATCTGACGGGTAGGTTCTAGATGTAATTTTTATTCCCTAGATCTAAACTTTTATGTGCATACGATTAGATCTACATGTTTGAATCAATGTTTGGTTAGTATAGATTGGATTTTTATCCCAGATATGCATGCTAAATCAACTTTTTAATGAAAAATCGATGTTTTTATCACTAAAAATCAATTTTTTTACGATTAAAACGCTGTTTTGAAGGCTAAAAATAGTTTTTTTAAAATAAAAATCCTATTTTTGATGATATTCTTCCCCATATCTTAGAACCATATAGGGGATCTTTTGTCGCAACGCAGCCAGAAGCTACGAACGCACGAAACCCCCAGCGATCTCCCCGCCGCCAGAAGCGGCGTCGTGCTGATGCCGCCCCGGTGATCGCTCCTTATTTTACACCTTTTTCTGCATGTTTTCATGTCATTTCGATCGCCCATATCGCATTTTCCACGATTATTCGACGATATCGCGTTGCTTTTCACTATTTCTTGTTTTTGTCGTAGTTCAGGAGATATGGAGCGATCTGTAGCGAAAATGAGATCAATGGACTTTCACGCATACCGGAGCGTCGCCCACATCTTATTTGAGGAGTTAGCAGCGCTAGAGGATGAGCGGAAGAGAAAGAAATTCGATAGAATCGACGAGAAGGCGAGGAGGAGAAGAAAAGAGCCCAGAAGCAGCTCACTCGGCCGAACAGATAGTTCACTTGGCCGAGTGAAGGACTGCACTTGCCCGAGTGAAAACAGATACATACTGCCAATTTTCGAAGTTCACTCGGCCGAGCCAGAAAGTTCCACTTGGCCGAGTGAGAAAACTCGCTCGCCGGAGTCCGACAGGGATTTTCTTCCGAGAAGCAGCCAACTTACTGGAAATTTTGAGAAGACCCACTCGGCCGAGCAAGATTGCTCACTCGGCCGAGTGAAGAAGCCCACTCGCCCGAGTCAGAGTGACAGACCCCCAATTATCCTCGATTCTCTGTTTTATTATTGGGTCTGTCACTCTGCCGAGTGACACAGTCCGACTGCTATGCGAATTAGGTTTTTTGGCTGCGCCAGGGGCAATTCTGTCAGGAATTTCTGGACGAATTTGACTTGTATTTAAATCTAGTTTTGTTCCTAGTTTTAGAAGAGACTTGAATATTATTTTGACGGCTATTCCTTTTGTAAATCTCAGTTGTAGATTATAGACGCGCAATTTGGTTTGTTCTTTCTTGCTAAAACTCTTATTTTTATGAATTGATTTCTCTCTACAATGAATTGTGCTTCGATCTATTGCTTTATTTCTGAGATTTCTATGATGAATTGTGAGTAGTTTCGTCGTTCTAGGGCATGTGGATAAACCCTTTGGATCCGATCTTTGAATTGTGATGAATGAATCGAATTGTTGCTAGAATTGAAGAAAGGTTAGGTTGTGATTGATTTATTTCGAGTAGCTAGGAATTTCCACTGATTGGGATTTGCAAGATATTAGATCTCAATTGATGGGAAGGTCTAGATATTCGACTTAGGTTTGTAATTGAGATTTTCTAGATTTGGTTTCAAGAGATTGGGCCAAAGCTAGGATTTTTATTACAAATCTATACTAATATTCGTTTGCAAGAGATTAGACGAATACGAACTATCATAACCTAGATCGTAGCTCGAGTTTGCACGATAGTGGGCTCGAGATGCGATTAGACGATGATGTCGATCTTCACGCTAGTGGTTTAGGTTAGGGTTTGCACGAGAGTGGGCCCTAATCTAGGTTGCTATAGACCGGCAATAGCGCGAGAGCGTGAGCTTGGTTCTACATTAAGTTGCGACTAGTTCACCTACATTCAAGCCTTGCAACATTGAGATTCATGATCCACAAGGATAAGTGACGATCCGTAGTGGGGATTTCCTATCCTTAGACGCTTTATTATATTGAATTCTATTTGATATTTGAACGATTGTGACACTATTATCAAAACCATCCCATTACTCCATCAATAGCTAGGTGATCAAAATATAGTACTGCCAATTGTCCTCCCTGAGTTCGATACTCACTCGCCACCACGCCGTGCGCTTGCGGTAAGACTACAGTCATTTTCCGGATGTATATCCGGGCGCGATCAAGTTTTTGGCGCCATTGCCGGGGAATCCTATATTGGCATATCCCCTTGCTATTATCAAAACCATTTCAAAGACACAAAGTTATGTGTGTCTTTGAACATGGTTGGCCAAAAGAAACCGTACTGCAATATCTTTGCGGTGGTTTTGGAGGCGGCGTTGCGACGACTCCTAGACATCAATGAGCTTGATGAGATTAGACGTGACGCTTACGAGAGCTCTAGAATTTACAAGGAAAGAACGAGAATTCTCCATGACGCACGCATCACCGTTACAGACTTCAAGGTCGGAGACAAGGTCCTATTATTCAATTTTAGATTTCGACTCTTTTCCGAAAAGCTAAGGTCACGATGGTCGGGACCTTTTACCATCTGGCACATACAACCGGGAGGGGCCTTCGAGCTAGAAGGAAAAGACAGTGCCACTTTTAAGGTGAATGGACAAAGGCTCAACCATTATTCTGATGGAATCCCCACCGGGGAGGTAAATAGTATATACCTAATTAAGGGATGGTCCCATGATCTTTCATACCTCCTCGACGAGGTCATTGATGACGACATGCCATTCACCATTGAAGCTAAGCACGATGACGGTCTTGAAGAGGGCCAATCTTCTAAAGATGGCGAGATGATGGGAGACCCATCGGATCCTTCTACGGAAGACGACAAAGACGACGCTGATGTCGTAAAGATTAGAGAGCTATGCAAGCTTTCTACGGCGAAGAATATGAAGAAATCCCCACCGGACAGGAAATTATCACCGCCAGCAAAGAAAAAGGACGGTAAAAGCTCAAGCTTGGGGGACTCATCCCCCATTACTACCTATGATGAAGGGGAACCGAGGAACACCTATGAACATCAACAACCAAATCCAAGTGGGCTTCCCGGAAAATTTGACGCGTGCATCTCACATGCGTCGAACATCAAGCATTAAACGAGTATCTTAAGGGGTCGAGCTCAAGACCTTAAACGAGCGCTTGTCGGGAGACAACCCGACAGTTTTATCTTATTTTCTAGATTAAATTTCTCTTTTTATTTTTATTTTTTAGATTTTGTTATTGTTTAGAGTCAAGATTTGATGAAAATCCTGACAACGGGCTCTATTTTTTATGACAGGAGATGGAGAACAAGGAACCATTTGAATGGAGGACAACCATGGCAAGGAGAGCGCTCCAGGAATGCACTCAGGCCTCAGAAGAAGGAAGAAACTGACGGGGGAGAAGAAAAACAGAAAGTGAAGCAAAAACAGAGAGTTGGAGCTGAAATTAGCAGCCCACTCGGCCGAGTGACATTGTCATTCGGTCGAGTGAAGACCTTACTCGGCCGAGTAGGGTACTGATCAGGAAAGATTCTAAAAACCCCTCTCTGTATTTTATATGCCACTCGGCCGAGTGATTTAGTCACTCGACCGATTGAATCAGACACTTTCAGCACTTGAAAAGCTCAGAGTGGCCTTTCCACTCGGTCGAGTGACTTCTGTCTACTCGCCCGAGTGGGAAGTGACACTCACCCGAGTCGCTACTTTTGCGGAAAATTTTCGAAAATTTTTAACTGAGCCACTCGGTCGAGTATACGGTCACTCGGTCAAGTGACTTATCCTATATATTCGAAATGTTGTGGCCCGAATCACAAAATCCCCGAAAAATTCCCAAATGTTACGCTGCCGTCCGAGCTTCTCCCCTATCGCCCGAATCGCCTTGCCATTCACCCGAGCCGCACGGTCGTCGTGCCCGAGTCGGAGACCCCGAGCCATCGTCCTCACCTTCTGACCGCCGCCTGCGTCGGTTCTTCCCCCCGCCGTGCGTCCCCCATTTCACCCAAATCTCCCGTATTCTCAATTTCTCCATTTCGTATGCCCAACTCAACCCCAAATCCAAATTAATCTCTATTTATATCTATTACTCCTGATCTTACCCCATATTTATTGATTTTCATTGCCGATTTGTGAATTTATGTTTCAGGCTAACTTGGGGGAGATACAGGAGCTGATTTGGAGCTTCTCGGAGGAGGCGATCCTTTGCACGTATCCACCACTTGCACTCGCGTCGTGTTTGGGTACACTCGTTCCTTATATATAGCACTTCGCATTCGGGTAGGCACGGCTCTCGACTCACATGCCGCCATGCACTAGGTCGCGCACGCGGGCGCATGCTTCCAAGCAGAAGAGGACTAGCGATCCTGGCCCCTCTTCCGCTAGGGCAGACTCCCCTCCACCTAGCCCACCTCCACCCACACTTCCGCCTCCTACCGCACCTATTCCATCTCCATCGGCACAGCCCGCCCCCGCTTTCGACACGATGGGGATTACGTTCAGAGATGACGCACAACGCACCAGATTTGAGCGTATCTCCCACCGTTCGATCGTTCCCTCTAGGTTTGTGCACCTTGCTGATTTTGAGCGCCTAGGGGTACTCAAGGGGCTACTCCAGTTGTATGACAACGTGGCATGGCGTGACTTTTTGTCGGTGTCGGCGGACACATATATCCGGCCGACACTCGAGTTCCTTAGTTCGATTTGTCGGACTCCTGGAGGATGCTCATTTCACTTGATGGATCGTGAGTGCGAGATCACTCTCGATATGCTCCGAGCCTACTTCCAGTGGCCCCCTGTCCCGGACCCCGACCGAGCCTATAGTCCCACGCACATCCCACTGTCGTCATTCGACACACACACCTTCTGGACACGTATCACGGGATCACTTCTCGCCTTTGACCCTAGCAGGGCCAAGGCCTCAGCTATCCTCCACCCATGCCTTCGCATTGCACAGCGCCTCATGGCGACCACTTTAATAGCGAGGTATGAGCCGGGGACGATGTCGACCCCTGAGCTTTACATGCTCTACATGATGACTCGAGCGCGAGCCTTAGAGGTAGGTGGAGACGTCTTACTCTCCGCCACTCAGATTGACATAGCCAGTTGGTACTTAGACCGCATCATTATCTCTGTTGGCGCTAGGACGCCTATCTGTTGCGGCGGTCTGATTACTCTCATGGCTCCCATGTGCGGAGTAGACCTTCCAGCTGGTTTGCTGCGACCCCTGGGCCCCACTTCCCTTTCCATAGACGTTATGGCCCACATGAGGATGATGCGTCCTCATGGTCAGCACCACTGGGTAAGGCTGCACGGTCCTTTCGGTGCAGATTACATGGTTCTTCCGAGCCCCGCTTGGACCCATATTGGACCCGCAGGAGGGGAGTGGATTCCAGTGATGGACATCCTCATCCCTGCTGCGTACGTGCTAGAGCCTGAGGGCGATCAGCAGGAGCTCCTCCTTCCACCTCTAGACCTGGAGATCTCTCAGCCTGCACTTGATCTGCATGCACCTCCCGACACCTCTGTCCACACTTCTGTCGGTATCGGGAGTACACTTGCTGAGTCCGCCACCACCACCACCTCTGTGCCGATGTCCATTGATCACATTTCTGCTATGAGTCCTGAGCGTCCCACCACCATTATTGAGAGCGACGAGCCCTCATTCGCTTCCGCAGTGGAGACCCTGTCCAATTTCTTATTCTCGACCCCTGGGGAGTCATTTTCTGCACACTTCACGGCCTCCCCAGTCGTCGACCCTTCCGTATCTACTGCAGCTGTCTTCACCGAGAGTGTCGTGACGTCTGTCCCCATTTCTGTGTCAGCGACCTCTCTGTCCTCCTCGCCCTCTGTCACCGTTTCAGCTTCTGCTGCTGCTCCTTCTTCTTCGACCATTCCTGCGTCTCAGCCTCCCACAGCTGTTGAGCGTCTTTTAGTGAGCACAGCACCATAGCCCCTCCCTGTAGTTGCACCAGTTGTTTACGGTAGTCGTGCGAGACAGCCCCGTTCCTTACCTGTTCAACCATCTGCCCCACCGCCCCCCGACACCCTAGTTCAGCACCTGCATGCTCTAGAGGGGGCCGTTAGTGGGCTCAGAGGAGATTTCCAGGCTCTCTCCGCCAACGTTAGTGTTGTACAGTCCAGCGTCACTATACTCCCTGGTATTCAGGCTAGCCAGAACCAGATTCTTACGCGACTGTCACAACCGCCACCTGCCGCTACCCGTCCCTCTACCCAGCAGCCACCTCCACCACCTCCTCCTCCACATGACGGTGCCGGTGCTCCACCACCCACCTAGGACACACTGGATGCCTCTCATACTTTTGCTGCTGTTATGCTGGATATCATTCTGTCTGCTGATTTTGCACCCATCCTCCCCACACATTTTGGTCACCTTTTGCTCATATTTGTCTATATCATTTTGGGAGAGATGAGGTATATTTCTGGGGACACTTATATTGCACGATCTTGATCTCTGCATACATCACTTGCATATCCATATCATTTTCTTTCATTCTCATCATGCATGCATCCTCACCTACCTCACCCATATCATTTTTCTCCATGTGCCACACTTTGCACATTGAGAACAATGTGCCGTTTAGCTTGGGGGAGTGAGTGTCTCACGCACTTTTCATTTCCATTATTTTTATTTTTATTTTTCCACTTTTCTTTGTTTTACACTTATTTCCACCCACTTTTTCATTTTTTTTCCTCATGCATCACGTTTTCGTACTTTTTGTGTGTGCTGCATATGTATAGTAGTTCTTATTTTTCTTTTATCCTTATTTCCTTTATCCCTTTTTGCTAGAGATGAATTTTCTGTGATGATGATGACGTGGAAAGCTTATCTCTATATGCATATTATCTTGTCATGCCATCGTTTTTATTTCAGATATCATATGCTATGCTTTGTTGTGCATTCGAGATAGTAACCTGCACCTTCATATATGAATGTGAATGAAATTCTAATATTAGCCGAGTCTGATGATTTATATTGTATACTTTTCATAGAAAACACACCAAGCTTCACGCATTGATTGCCTATATTTGGAGTACTGCTTTGTTGCCTGATATCACTTCTTTTTGCATAAAAATTGTACGCTTCACTTTCAAGTTGACTGAATGTATGCTATATTGATATAACTGGATTAGTTTACTTTCTGAAATCAAACTGAGTAGATTACATTACTCTGCTGAAATTTGTCGTGCACATTCTGTAGAGTGAACTGAGCGTTGCATACTTTTCTTTCTCCACATATCTTGAACATCATTTCTATACCTAAAATCATTGGTGAATCTCCCTTTAGCGAATCCTATATTGGCATATTCCCCTTGCTATAAAAGTCCATGCTCCAACACCCCAAAATCAAAAAGAAAAAATACATGTATATCTCTCTATCTTTTGATTTGGGATCCTTATTGTATATATTGATTGAAAAAAGGGGGGAAGAAAAAAAAGAAAAAAGAGAGAAAAGAATTTCATACACGATCCCATTTCTTCCTCTCTTTCTTCCCTCTTTTATTTTTATTTTTATGGAGCTTCAAAAATGGGAAAAGGTCTTATTGTTTTATCTAATGCCACCACGCTTATGGATAAGCTTGGGGGAGGGGTTCCAATGATGTGAGAGAGTGTGACTACTTGTCTGTGCATGACAACCTAAGCTAGGTAATTTTCTATACTCAGGGAGATTACTAGAAGTATAACGAAACTCAGGAACTGAGATTTGGCATGCATTTCATGAAAACCACTCCTTTATATTCTTATTACTTCATATTGTGTGATACCTCTTATACTCCAAATAGAAAGAGATCAATTGAAAAGTGTGTGGTCTATGATTATGTATATTACTTTAGATGCTTCAGACGATGCTAATTCTAGAATGATTTCATATTTCATATTGATTTTATATTCTTGGGTTTCTATATTGAATGCATCCCTATATTATCATGATATCGAGATAAAAATCTTTGGCATGTTTTTATTCGCCGTGTTTTATTTGAGTAAGCAAGTCCACTTCCTGAGGAAATGATCTAGCATTTCCCTCTTCGTTTTCTTTTCTATCTTCTTTTTCCTTTTTCCTTATTTTTACCGTTGGGTTCGCCTTTTACTCATCTTCCTCGAGGACGAGTAAGAAATAAGCTTGGGGGATTTTGATCGCTCCTTATTTTACACCTTTTTCTGCACGTTTTCATGTCATTTCGATCGTCCATATTGCATTTTTCACGATTATTCGAAGATATCGCGTTGCTTTTTACTATTTCTTGTTTTTGTCGTATTTCAGGAGATATGGAGCGATCTGGAGAGAAAATAAGATCAAGGGACTTTCACACATACCGGAGCGTCGCCCACAGCTTATTTGAGGAGTTAGCAGTGCTAGAGGATGAACGGAAGAGGAATAAATTTGATAGAATCGACGAGGAGGCGAGGAGGAGAAGAAAAGAGCCCAGAAGCAGCTCACTCGGCCGAACAGAGAGTTCACTCGGCCCAGTGAAGGACTGCACTCGCCCGAGTGAAACAGATACATACTGCCAATTTTCGAAGTTCACTCGACCGAGCCAGAAAGTTCCACTCAGCCGAGTGAGAAAACTCACTCGCCCAAGTCCGACAGGGATTTTCTTCCGAGAAGCAGCCAACTTACTGGAAATTTTGAGAAGACCCACTCGGCCGAGCAAGATTGCTCACTCGGCCGAGCGAAGAAGCCCACTCGTCCGAGTCAGACAGAGCGACAGATCGATTCTCTGTTTTATTATTAGGTCTGTCACTCGGCCGAGTGACATTGTCACTCGGCCGAGTGACACAGTCTGACTGCTACGCGAATTAGGTTTTTGGGCTGTGCCAGGGGCAATTCTGTCAGGAATTTCTGGACTAATTTGACTTGTATTTAAATCTAGTTTTGTTCCTAGTTTTAGAGGAGACTTGAATATTATTTTGACGGCTATTCCTTTTGTAAATCTCAGCTGGAGATCATAGACGTGCAATTTGGTTTGTTCTTTCTTGCTAAAACTCTTATTTTTATGAATTGCTTTCTCTCTACAATGAATTGTGCTTCGATCTATTGCTTTATTTCTGAGATTTCTATGATGAATTGTGAGTAGTTTCGTCGTTCTAGGGCATGGGGATGAACCCTATGGATCCGATCTTTGAATTGTGATGAATGAATCGAATTATTGCTAGGATTGAAGAAAGGTTAGGTTGTGATTGATTTATTGCGAGCAGTTAGGAATTTCCATTGATTGGGATTTGCAAGAGATTGGATCTCAATTGATGGGAAGGCCTAGATACTCGACTTAGGTTTGTAATTGAGATTCTCTAGATTTGGTTTGCAAGAAATTGGGCCAAAGCTTGGATTTTTATTACAAATCTATACTAATATTCGTTTGCAAGAGATTGGACGAATACGAACTATCATAACCTAGATCATAGCTCGAGTTTGCATGAGAGTGGGCTCGAGATGCCATTGGACGATGATGTCGATCTTCACGCTAGTGGTTTAGTTAGGGTTTGCACGAGAGTGGGACCTAATCTAGGTTGCTATAGACCGGCAATAACGTGAGAGCGTGAGCGACTAGTTCACCTACATTCAAGCCTTGCAATGTTGAGATTCATGATCCAAAAGGATAAGTGACGATCCGTAGTAGGGATTTCCTATCCCTAGACGCTTTATTATATTGAATTCTATTTGCTATTTGAACGATTGTGACACTATTATCAAAACCATCACATTACTCCATCAATAGCTAGGTGATCAAAATAGAGTACTGTCAATTGTCCTCCCTGAGTTCGATCCCGCTCGCCACTATGTCGTGCGCTTGCGGTAAGACTACTGGCGTTTTTCGGGCGTATATCCAGGCGCGATCACCCGGCAGCAGCCCATGCCGCCGCCTGCAGCGACGGCCCGCACCGCCGCCAAGAGGAGCGGCGGCGGCGTTACCCCCCTCCCCCCGTGCGCGCGAATGAACCCTAGCCGCATACAGTGGAAACCCATGCGACGGAAACCCTAACCGGTTGCACGGGATCGCACGGCAGATCGCCTCCGAAAACCCTAACTAGTGTTTTTCCACAAAATTTTGTTTTTACAAACTCTTTTTTCATATTTAATTAAGTTTTTTCTTCGTTAAATTCTGATTAATTACATGCTATATAAATCATCACAATTTTGGATTTTTGATTATTATACGTTTAATAATTAGGAAGATCCTGCGACCGCTCTGCCGTTAGTTAACTAAACCAACGGTGTATGACATTGCCCAGTAGTCCAATAATTATTAAACAAAAAATTTTCATTTCCATTATAAAATGCATGTGATGATTAATTGCTTGTGATGACTAATTGCCTGTGATGATTAATTGCCTGTGATGATTAATTGTCTGCAATGAAATAAAATGCATGCTGCATTTTTGTGCGACGTATGTTTATATTTGTTGTGGTTTTGGATCGGCTAGCTATCACCATTATTTTCCTCGCATTTTTTCTTTTCTGAGAGAAATTGTAGTGAGGATATAATTGTACAAATTCCAAGGCTGGCGCACGTCCCACGAAGATGAAGATCTATTTCCAGAAGAATAGGGGCCCCACGAGGGTTTCCGAGTTGTATTTTCTATTTTTTGGGACTGTATGTACTTTATTAAAAATGGTTATTAGCCGATCCACACAACAAATATCTGTGTCTAAAATGCATAATTACTTTTTTATCCTAAAATATCCAATTATTGCTCATTTTTAACATACTAGAGATAATGGCTAAAATCATGAGCGTCGACTTTGACGTATTGGAAGTTATTGGCAGTTGGATATAAAATTTCACCTGCGCTCACAGGGACTTAGTCATGCCATTGCTGTAGGCGATACGGTTTCTGACATAAATAAAGCGAAAGCAATTATCTATATCAGACGCCATATCGATCGGACCATGAAAGCCGAGTACCTCACTGTGGAAGACTCTTATGAGTTATGGATCGTCCTCGAGGATAGATACCAACATCAAAGAGATGTTATCTTTCCCCGAGCGCGATATGAATGGGAAAATCTCCGTCTCCAGGACTTTAAGTCCATTGCCGAGTACAACTCGGCACTTTTCAGTATCACCTCACACCTGAAGTTGTGTGGTGAGAAAGTGACGGAGGAGCGCATGTTAGAGAAGACTTATATATCCTTCCACGAGAAGGATGTCATACTTATGCAACATTATCGTGAACGAAAGTTCACGAAATACTCGGACTTCATTCATGCCTTCTGATGGCAGAACAGAATAGAGACCTCCTTCTGGCCACCCATAACGTGCGCCCTGCTAGTACTGCTCCTGCGCCTGAAGCGCACCACATCTCCTCCCAGAAGAAGAGGACCAACTTCAATGGCAAACCCCAGAAGGGAAAGGCAATGAAGAAGCAGGCTAGAGGACCCCCTCCAAAGTCCAACAATGAGGGAAAGAAGAAAATTGTGTGGAAGAGGAAAGACAACGGCCAGACATCTGCCCCCAGAAAAGACTGGGAAGATAAATGCCACAGATGTGGCATGACTGGACACTGGTCCAGAAATTGTCGGACTCCATGCCATCTCCAGGACTTGTACAAAGCTAGCCAGAAGCCAGCCGAAACAAACCTGGTGGAACACAAAGACCTGGCACCAATCAGGTTCATCACTGAGGACTTCTTAAACAATGACCTACTCGACTGAAGCCTTATCTATTTTCTGCAATGCATTGTAGTTGAAACAATTTACTCTCCACTTGTTTGTTTTCTAGCATGTTGGATAATTTTCAGACGTTGATTGATATTTGGCTATCTTTTGTGCCTTATACTGCTATGCTTTTTTCTCTCTTACTTTAGATGGATTATAAATGCCTAGTGGACAGTGCCTCTATGCACACGATCCTCCAAGATATTTGCTTTTTTCAAAGCATACATAAATACAATGGAACCGTGAATACAATTTCTGGTTCGTCGGGAATAATTGAAGGATCAGGGGAAGCACATTTTCTTCTCCCCAACAAAACACAAATACTAATAAAAGATGCTCTTCTCTCCCCAAGCTCACATAGAAACCTGTTAAGTTTTAAAGATATCCGGTTAAACGGATACCACCTAGAAACGGTGAACAAACAAAACAAAGAATTCATGTATGTAACGACTCATAAAAACGGTGCTAAAACCATCGTTGAGCGTTTTGAGGGACTCTCGTCGGGTCTCTACCCTACAAAGATATGAGCAATGGAAGCTAACACACTTGAGCATCAGAAGTGCAATAATCAACCAGAATTCTAACTCTGTTACAATAGAGTCGGACACCCTGGATCGAACATGATGTGATGCATCATATCCCAATACCATGGAATTAACTCGAAAAGCCTGAAGCTACTTCGAAAAGGTGCATTTCCTTGTCACTCTTGTCACAAAGGGAAATTGATTACGAGACCATCTCCACTTAAGGTGGACTCAGAGTCTCCCAGCTTCCTAGAGAAAATACATGGAGACATTTGCAGGCCTATTCACCCTGCAAGTGGCCCATTTCGATACTACATGGTACTGATAAATGCATCTTCCAAATGGTCGTATGTGTGCCTCCTGTCCACCTGTAACGTAGCCTTTGCAAAGCTACTGGCATAAATCATTAAGTTGCGGGCACATTTCCCAGACAACCAGAGCAAGAAATTGCGTCTGGATAACGCTGGGGAATTCACATCACACGTCTTCCTAGACTACTGCCAAGCAATTGGCATTGAAGTTGAACATCCTGTAGTTCATGTTCACACCCAGAACGGGTTAGCCGAATCTCTTATAAAGAGACTACAATGGATTGCTCGTCCATTGTTGATGAAATCCCAGTTGCCGGTGACTGCATGGGGACATGCCATCTTGCATGCTGCATCGCTAATAAGATTACGACCATCAGGAAGTCAACCTTATTCTCCAATGCAACTCGCATATAGGACTCCACCGGATATCTTTCACTTGAAGATATTCGGATGCGCTGTCTATGTCCCTATAGCACCACCGCAGAGGACCAAGATGGGTCCTCAACGTTGACTGGGTATCTATATATGATTCGACTTACCATCGATCATTGATTCGGGAAATAAATTGCATATTTTCCACCCCATTTCTGGGCATATTATGTGTAAATCATGTTAATATTGGCTTTGATACGTACGTTTTTGTGATATTGTGTAATATTAAAGCCTATTCTCTTTTTATACATGAAATGCGATTTTTATGAACTAATCCTAGCTCCTCTTATTTTGCAGGTACTCCTAAGATTTTTCTGGATTTTCTGGAATTTTTGGAGCTTGGATCTATTTTAGGGATTTATTTGGAGCAAAGAATGCATTTTTGGAATTTTACAAAAAACAAAAAAACGGAAAAATACCGCCTGTGGGCCGGCCCGCTGGCCGGCCCATTTCCGCGGCCCGCTCTTTGAGCGGGCCACTGTGTTACATAATTAAAAAAATAACAGAAATGCTGGGCCGGCCCGCTTGGCCGGCCCAGAGGGCTGCTGCGCCCCGCCCCAAGCGGGGCGGGCGAAAAATGGGGCCGGGTCTCCGACCCGGCTCGCATGCTAGAGCGCGCGCGCAAATTGGTGCGGGTCGAGCAGCCAGCGCCCAACCCGCAAGCCCGCATTCAAACCCATGAGTGCGAATTTTGGGTATTTTTTCGGCCTGGGGGCGATTTTCAAAGGGCAGTCTGTTTTTTTGGCTGAGAAATAAAATTTCTAGGGTTTGGGAACCTTGGAGGCCATGGGAGGATGATGGAGGCTTGGAGGAGGTGCTCAAGTGAGAGAGAGGCTTCATCTTAGGGAGATCTTGGGTGAAATCTCTCCTTTCCCTTTTGTATTTTGCATCTCTCTTTTGTATTGAACCTTGGATGAATTTGTCTATGAATTTCATCTTGTTTGGTTTGATTGAGTAGTGTGATTGGTGTGGGTTGTGATTCATTATGATGGGTTGTTAATCTTAGTTTTCAATGCCTCTTGCCTATTATATTGTTGATGTTGGATGAATTATTAGGGCACATTTTAATTGGCTAAGACTCAAGTGGGCACTCTTTGAGAAGAGACCATGTTTAAATTTGATTAGTGCTATGATGATACATCCATCCTTATTGCAATTTATTGAGTTCTTGAAGGCTAAATATTCCGATTGAGCTTGCCATAGACGGAGGCCCAATTGAGTTATATGTGGGTAATTTGAGCTTGATTAACACCAACATTAATGAACCTACAACCCATGCTCCTCGCCTAGCTAGCCTAAATCCCCATTTGGTTCTCTAACCCTACCTACTTAGGATAGGATTGTTGATTCACGACTCTTTTTCCTACTTCCACTCACGTAGCGAGGTGGTTGTATAACGATTTATCTTTCTTTACCGATTAAACTTGCGAGTGTAGAACGACTTGTCCCTGTGATCCGATCCGATACTCACCGGTTATATTTATATTGCATTGACGCTCCTACGCTTGGGAATGGAAGGCGTGCTTCCTTTGCGCATTTTCCGGTTCAATCAATTGGCACCGTTGCCAGGGACAACGGTTTCTACTATTTGCATTTTTGATTGATTTTGAAAGTTTTAGTGTGATACGTCTACCTCTTAATGGTGTGTCTTTCCATTTTATTTATTTTCCACTTATTGAGTCTTTTGGTTGTTTATTTTTATTTTCTTGGAAATTTTTTTTAAACATGGCATCATCTTCAGATTTTTTCGACATTGATCTGGAGGATATCTCACTCCTGCATACTTTCATGGTTCGGAGTGGGAGAACCCTCACTGTCATATGAAATTTTTTGAAGAATGGATGTATTCATGTCTTGGTGGGAATATCTGTGATGATTGCATATATTTTAGATTCTTGCCATATTCATTGCAAGATAATGCTAGATTGTGGTTTGATTCATTGTCTCTCGACTCACATTTTACTTGGTTGTCATTTCAGGCTGAATTCCTCCGAGTGTTTTTTGCCTATTTTCTTGGAGCAGGTACAAGGGCGGCAGGCCATAGAGCAACATATAGCGAGCTTTATCCAAGCTGAATGGGAGGCCTGCCATCAGGCTTGGCGTAGGTTCAATGATTTGGTGCTTGCGTGCCCACACCAGAGCTTTCACGAGGATCATCTCCTGCAGATCTTCTACACAGGATTACTACCTTCTGGACGGGATTTTGTGCAAATGAGTTGCGGTGGGAAATTCTTTGATTATTCGACCGAGGATTCATGGTGTTACCTGAGGGACCTTGTAGAGTATGATGACGCAGTCCAACAGGTTCATGTCCAGCTTGAGGAGCCATCCGAGGGCTCATTCCAATGCGACCGTATGGAATACCAAGAGAAACCTGCGAAGAGGGTGCATTGGGGCCAAGTAGAGGAATTTGAGCATATACATTTGGATGAGCCGGAGGAGATGGATGATGGAGTGCATGTCGAACACGACGGTGACACGATGCATTTTCACTTTGAGGGTGAGGATGAAGCGGATGTGCATGAGGGCCAAGAGCAGATTGAGGACACCATGGAGCCAGAGCCACAATCCACTTCAGAGTTAGCTTCACAGGTCGAGGCGGTTGAGTACTTAGAGAGGACGACTGAGATGAACTATTTCTGGGATGACAAGGATGATGCGTGCTTGGATTTGCCCGAGGCAAGTCTACCTCAAGTCCTGTTACAGATATCACTTCCCTCGCCTCAGGATGTGCACTTACCAGTCATCGAGGAGATTTTTGTCAAGAGCAGTTACCAATTATGGGGAGTGCCGCAGAGATTGTTGATGTTGATGTTGACGTCGAGGAAGAGGATAGTGACGGGGATTACGACATGGTATATATTGAGCTCGAGCTCCCTCCTACTCCAGTTTTCTCTCTGCAGCCACTTCCACCTCCTCTTGAGGACATGCATCACCCGAGCCTAGCATCACATCTCAGGGAAGTTCTCATCTTTCTTTTCCCTCCACCTCCGAATCAAATTATTTAATTCAATATCATAATTATTCAGATTATCTTCATTTGATCGTGAATTCATTTTTTCATTTCGACGACCCATTTTGGCAAGCTTTTCACTTGGACGGGCGCTCTCGCCCAATTATTTTTCGCACGACCTATCTCCCCCATTTGGCAGAAACCCATCATAAGGAGATGCTCGGGGTTGTGTCACTTGTCACTAATGCTCGCAATGGAGGTAAGGCATTGGACGTGGCGACGCTCGCGGAGGAGCGTAAGGATATGATCGAGCAGTTGCCACCGCCTATATACATTCGAGATCCACCTTTTGCCACGGTGTATTCTTTCCAATAGTGTAAATAAATAAATGTTTTATTTTAGTGCTTTTGTATGCTTTTCTTTTCTTTTCTAGGATCTTTTGCTGAGATCTAATACTCTCCCAACATTGAGGACAATATTTATTTTAAGTTGAGAGGAGAGTGATAGAATCTTTAGGATTGTGATTTTAGCTTAAATTTTTTTTCCGAGATACCTCCATTTTGTCATCACCCATTGCTCTTTATTGCATATCATATTTTCCTCGTCCATATACCGCTAGCTTTATGCGTAGTCCATACATGCTTAATACCATGCAATTTTTTCGGATTATTATTTTGGTATCAACTTCTTCGATGTTTGATTGGCACATTTTAATTTCTTTTCCATTTTAGAGTCAAATGTTAATATGCTATGTATGAAACTATTTTATACATCGTGATATCTCTTTGAAATAATTTGGGAATAGTTTGGTGTAAGTGATTGCATGATTTGGGATGAATGGCTTAGTTTTTGATTGGAAAGGGTGTGGCCAATGTTGCATGTTTTGTTTTCCTCCTTAGGAGTGGGTGGATGAGTTGATAATTCATGTTTAGAATGAGAAAGAGAGTTAATATAAGTGAATGGTTTTTCTAATCAAATTGAGTAGCCGATGCCCCATGAAACATTGGAGAGGACGCCAAAAATGAGATTTAGGGGATCATTCCATCCTTTTGCCTATATAGCGTTATCGCGTGTATGCAAAAGTGGCAGTGTTTGCATTTCTTAGCATGATTGTGTGAATGCAAACCATAAACATAAAACATACAAAAACAAAAAGAATACAATAAGAGAGAAAAAAAATGAATGGATAAATGAAAGAATAAGCAACATGAGTGTTGCAATCTCATCTCCCACAACTTAAATGAATTTCTTTTGTTTTGGCCATTTCCATGAAAATTAGAAACTTTGACATTTGCGATATATCCCGATAAATGCGATACAGTGCTTATTGTAGGGTTTTCCGGGACCCTTAGGGCACAAAAACTCTATGCCCGTCCTAAGTCGGACGGAACATAGACAGAAAAGCAGCGGAAAAATTACATGTTAATCTAATTAACTTTTAACCCTAAGGTCCAAGACCCTAAACCAAGATCTGTGCCGACTTGGGATGGGTCTGACCATCCCAAGAAGGATCTAGCCTACTGCGATTAAATTAAACTAATACTTAATTAAACACATACCCGGAATCTCAACCCTGGAGCAGGCGAGATGTTCCGCACCGTCTTTCGAGCCGCTCCCGTCCCACGCCGAGCCGCTCCTAGAACCGCTCCTCGAACTGCTCCGTATCCCGAGGCGATCAATCCCGTGTCGCCGATCCAACCACGTGCCGAAGAAAGTTTCACGCGAGTGAAACCTCCGCCTAGATTTCGGATCTGAATCCGAACTCCTTTGCGACTTTGCTAGAGCCCTCAGGAGCAAGTCAGAAATTTATAGGGAGCGGAGAAATATTAATTTAGCTTAGATCCGAGCGTGCTCCAACATTTACGAGAACCGCTCAGATCTAGAGCTTAGGACGAGTTTTGAGGAGGAGAGCAGACCCCTATTTATATAGGCGGCTGACTGCTCCCCTTCTCTCAAAATCCGATGTGTGACTAATTTAGAGTTAATCAAATTCAATTTAGTTTGCCTTTCACAAAGTGCAAACTTCCGTGAATTTTAACTCCCTCACCGTTGAACTTCAGGATTGATACAACCTATCAATTCAAAGGGTGTTCAACGGTGAACGCATAGGAAAAAACCGTTCGTCAATCGGAGTTCGTTTGACCCTCCAATTAATCGTCCAAAGATCAGCCTACGGCTTGTTTTTCGCAAAAACAGCCGTCAAAACTGCAAAAACTTAGGGTTCTGCAATTCTGCCCAGTGGGAACCACCAGGCCACCAGGCCTGGACCTGGGCGCAGCCCAGGTCAGGCCTGGGCACAGCCCAGGCACCTGGCCTGGGCCGCGCCCAGGCGCCTGGGCGCTTGGGCACCCGGGCCTGTGCCTGGGCCGGGCGCCCAGGCCCAGGCAGGTCTGGGTGCCCAGGCCCAGGCTGGCCTAGGCCTTACTGGGTCTGGCCAGTAGGCCAGACCAGATTCAGACTGGGCTGGTCTGTCTGGTCTGGCCTGATCTGACCCTTTGGGCTGTTTTGGGCATATCTTGAGAATCTGGCGTCCGATTTGGACGCCGTTCGAACCTGGATCTAGACCGGGACATTCCCGTCGTACCCGTGAACTTTTCCTTGCATTTATATTATTAAATATTTTCTTAAACTATTTAAAACACATTTAATCTCTTTTGCATCAAATGCAAAATAGTCCATATCTAAGCTTAAATTATCGTTTGCATCAAATACAAAGGATCCGAGGGCATATTCCTCTACATCTCCCACTTGCACTCAGGATCATTTATCCCGAATGTAGGAGATGATTGCAAACATCTTTTGCAATATTTTATTCCTTGCATCAAATGCAAATTATTCTCCCTAACTAATTTCTACCTATTACTAGACGAAGATCGCACTCTGTGTGAGACCCTACAGCCTGACCCTTACAATAGGTTGGTCTCGAAACCCTATACGGCAGTGACCACGAGCAGTGGTTCCCGTCCCTGCTTCAGGAATCATCATTATGTGGTTAACTCATTGACATGAGTATTGTCGGGACCACCCTGACTGTTTCCGTGATGAATTCCGCAGTTATAGTCTTTTCGTCTAAACTATGTCGTATAGATCAAGTCTAGGGTACGGTCAAACTGTCAACCCCAATAACTTGACTCCGGTTAGTTTCTATCGATCTTTTAGTCAAAAATGTTGGACTTCTTCCAACATACTCTGGCCAGGGTTTTTACTAAAGACCGAACTAACCATACGACACTAACTCCCATTGACCGGGAGAGACGAATCCTCTCTTGGTCATTACTCTCCTCATACGCTTCAAGTGTCACCCAATCAAAGACCTTTCGACAGGCCTTGCCTCAAAGCTAGGTCATTTGATCTAAGTGGCACCGTTAACGCACAGGTTCGTCAAAATGACCTCAAGTCAAAAGACCAACTAGCCTATCATCACTCAGAGTCATCATTGACAGATTGGTCAACATAACCATATGATAACTTTGGTGGATCGTTCAGTGAACTCATTCTCTAATGAGCACTTGTGTCTCGTCTTCGACTTCGCCAAGTCAAGCGATCATGAGATCATCACCACCGCTGAACGGTGAAGACTAAGACACAATGGTCTATCCGATGTTTCGATATCCTTATCTCGAAACATCTACGACCATGAACCCTTTTAGACTTATGCTACAGACGGTCAAACATTTCTCCATGATCGAGATACTCATCTCGATACCTGTTTGACCTCGTATAAAGTCTCAGGGCTTTACCTAAGTTAATATCTAATGTTAACTACATTACAATATAACTTAGATAAATTATTACCAAACAGCGTACTGTTATTTCGAACAAGATGTTTGTGTTATGCACACACAGAGATAGATTGCCTTGAAGGTATCTTCTCTTAACATCTCCCACTTGCACTCAGGCCCATTTATCTCGGTATCTTATACCGTTTTTACACATAAGTTTTCCCGACTTCATGTGGTAGAGCCTTCGTGAGTGAATCTGCTAAAACCGTCTACACTATAGACTTAAGGGGTTTCTATGTTCATGTTAGACCAACCCTTTGAATCTCATTCAAATAATTCATTTGGTCTTTCAGAATTCATAATATTTTTATTTCCTTGGATCTCATCCAGTTCATCGTACCTTACGATAATAATCTTTAAATTAGTTACTGGTCATTTCAAATGGCTCATATTTATTTCTGATAAAGTATCAAACTCTTTTTGATCACTTTGTCAAAATATATGTTCCATCCCTTTGATGTCTTGCATGTAATTTATACGCTCCCACTGACCTTGAAAAATTTCTGGTTAATTCATATAAGTTGGTCCGTCTAAATCATATTTAGAAAAACGAACTTATAAGTGAATGTTCCAATTTTCATGGTCATCTTTGAGCGTTTTACATCGAGTTTGGTCCGAGTAGTTCTGTACACATCTGCTGGCGGAAAACGGTTTCATTATAATCCGTTTTATAGGAATTAAGATGAAAACCGTTCTCGACCAATATGATTGTACTTCACTATTCCTTTCTGCTCCTAATCTTTCAACTTAAAGATTTACTTGCAGAAAATGAGAAAACATTTTCCTTGGGCACGTAAACTAAATTCCAAAATTTATTTACGCACACGGACCTATTCTGATTGCATCAAATTTTAAATCGGAGTTACTACTCCGAATTTCATCCTGGAAGTTGATTAATTCATCATCAGTTATGATGTCTAACTCGACAATTCGTCTCACGAGATTCGAGTAATTATACAACTTCCTAATGATCGATTTAATGAATATCTTATTGATATGTCCCCATAGAGCATTATCAAAACCTAGGCATTACTGTCTGGGACTTAACCCAGACGGAGGACTTAACTCAGAGTCACTAACAATGGATCACACCAGGTCTAACTAAGTGTGATTCATACCTTTTAACACACCGATGTGTTAACAGACTTGACCTGAGAGAAAATCACATTTTCTTTTAATTACGCAAGATTTTATGTAGCTTAGTATTTGACCATTCGATCTAATCGAATCAGCTTAAATACTTTAGTCATTTCATTCTTTATTTTATCAGACTTGTGTTTCATCAAGAACACATGTCTTAATAAAATATACGAATAACTTATTTTGGTTAATCTAGACTCAGGTACATCAGTATGTACCAGACTGAGTTCGACAACTCATTCTCCCACTGTCTTACAGATGGGTTTCGGCCATTATATCTAACAGGATAAGACTCACAAGTGTCCGCAGACTTCATAATATGAGAGGTCAGACCTCTCTGTATGTGACTTGTGAAGCTTAGTCTCTCGATACGGCCTAGTCTATTTTGCCATATAAGTTTGCTACTATCTTGTGTATTTATATATATTAACATTTAATATATATATTATCGTTATACATATTACTCATTGCTTCAGAAGCAATGTGACGACATTCGTCAAAATGTGTTAACCTTTTGTATAACAATAATTATGAAATCGTGACATCAAAATATGTCACATTTTCATTTCCTCCTCCTTATGCCTTTACTAATGAAAAATTAAACTAACTTTCTCAATTGACTTGTCGGAGTGCCTTCTTCCTTTTCTAAATCACATTTAGATATTAATTAGCCCAACATAAATAAATAGCTATGCAAGCATCTCATGTATCCAAACGTCTGAGAGTTGCAATCTTGAGTGTAGCTCAATAAGTTGCTTGTCTCAAGGTCCGGTTGGAATACATAGCCTTGCACAGCTCATGCACTCGTATTCGACTCAAACAATTTGATCGAATTCTCGAACTTTGCGGATCAGAATTTGTTTGTCCATACAACCTTGAGGGTAGCTCGACAAGTTGTAGGGAAAAACATACTTCGAATATCCTATATGTTCAAGCTGCCTCATATAGAGACGAGTGACATGTAGCGTGAATTTATTTGTTGGACCCAAAACTTAATGAAATCATATTTCTTAAGTCTGTTCTTTAGAAGGTCATTTTAATGTCAACGAGAATATAGTTTTGATTCTATCAATTAGAATTTAGCTTGATATTCAATTAATCAACCTATTTGACCAGTTAACTTATTCCATTAAAATATTATATTTCGATTCCTTCGGTAAACATAGTCTTGCCCTAGTTTAGCATATGTTCAATATTAAAGATTGGCATTCATCTATCTATATCCTCCCACTATTTTTACGATCGTTTCAAAGCTTAATAACGAACGATTTAATCGAATTAAAATATTTAAAATTTAGTGAAAGAGGGATCCAATCATCCTGAACCTCACAACCTTGAGGAGACTCAACAAGTTGATTGGTTCCATGATTGGTAGACTAACTCTTAGTCAATCACATCACATGTGACTCCCTATCGTTTTTACCCACAGTCACTTATGATCTTGAGGAGACTCAACAAATCATAATGACTGGTCTAGTCAGACCCTTGATTTCGTGTCCAGATTTGACTTTGATCGATGCTCGAGGAGACCCGACGTATCGATTTGGGTCAAGTCTAGACTACATCACATGTATGTTCGAGTTTGTTCCTTAAAGATAAACATGTCATAGCTTGAGGAGACTCAATAACTATAATTGTCTTCTATGAGTTACCAAGCTCCAAAATCAAGGAGGGATACGGATTAATCTTTAATAAGATTTATAACGCATTGACTAGATATAGTCCAGGGTGTCATACAATCATGATTCGCGACATTGCGGTCCAGCGGAACACAGCCAGGGAATTGACTAAGCCAGGATCACTATCCCTTAAAGGGTGATCCAGAACTCTTAGCCAAGCACATTGACTGGATCATGGTCCATTGAATGAAACTTGTCAATTTTGTATGTGTGCCATAGACTAAACAACTTTTATTAACAACTAATTAATCCTATCAACTAGTTGCATCCTTAAATTCAAAATTTTAGGATTTGTTTAATAACTTTTATTAAGTCCTTATCAACTATAAGGTTCACGTGTTATCCTAATCGTTATTAGGATTTTAATAAATTTTATTAACAACGCTAAAAGTGAAGTCCTTTAATGAGAATTAATTATAACAATTAGAATTAAGAATCATTAAAAGGACTACCCTAATCAGGAATTAGGTCTTGGAGTGTTGTTAATGTTTTATTAAAACATAGCATGTCATTAAAATTCAAGTAATAAATTTTAATCATTTTTAATGGCTAACCTAAAGGGTTGTCTTGTGTTATCAAATAATGGACAAGAAAAACTAGCCATTAAAATAAAGCTACACTAATTTATCGCATAAAGATAGTGCACAACTATTTAACAATTAAATAGACTAAGTTTATCGCATAAACAACTTTAGCATGCAAACATAAATTTAACATTAAATTTAAAAAATGATTTTAAAATATTTTATTTTTATCTCATAAAAACTTGTTTTTAAAATCACAAATTTGCATGCTACTTTAAAATTTTATCGCATAAAATTTTAACCTTTAAAATCAGTTTTAAAATATCTTATAAAATTAAAACATCATTTTAAAAAACTTTTCATGCTTAAAAATTTATCATATAAAATTTTAGGCACTTTAAACTTATCACATAAAATTTAAAAGATTTAAATTTAGTTTTAAAAATTATCACATAAATTTTAAAACGTCATTTAAACATTTCCATGTTCAAAATTTATCACATAGATTTTTAAACATCAAAAACATTTTTAAAATTTATCTCATAACTTTAAAAACATTTTTAAAAGTATTTAAAAGCATTTCATGTATTTAAAGAAATCGCAGGCTAGATCGTTACGCAAACCTGGCTCTGATACCACTGTAGGGTTTTCCGGGACCCTTAGGGCACAAAAACTCTATGCCCGTCCTAAGTCGGACGGAACATAGACAGAAAAGCAGCGGAAAAATTACATGTTAATCTAATTAACTTTTAACCCTAAGGTCCAAGACCCTAAACCAAGATCTATGCCGACTTGGGATGGGTCTGACCATCCCAAGAAGGATCTAGCCTACTGCGATTAAATTAAACTAATACTTAATTAAACACATACCCGGAATCTCAACCCTGGAGCAGGCGAGATGTTCCGCACCGTCTTCCGAGCCGCTCCTAGAACCGCTCCTCGAACCGCTCCGTATCCCGAGGCGATCAATCCCATGTCGCCGAGCCAACCACGCGCCGAAGAAAGTTTCACGCGAGTGAAACCTCCGCCTAGATTTCGGATCTGAATCCGAACTCCTTTGCGGCTTTGCTAGAGCCCTCAGGAGCAAGGCAGAAATTTATAGGGAGAGGAGAAATATTAATTTAGCTTAGATCCGAGCGTGCTCCAACATTTACGAGAGCCGCTCAGATCTAGAGCTTGGGACGAGTTTTGAGGAGGAGAGCAGACCCCTATTTATATAGGCGGCTGACTGCTCCCCTTCCCTCAAAATCTGATGTGGGACTAATTTAGAGTTAATCAAATTCAATTTAGTTTTCCTTTCACAAAATGCAAACTTCCGTGAATTTTAACTCCCTTGCCATTGAACTTCAGGATTGATACAACCTATCAATTCGAAGGGTGTTCAACGGTGAACGCATAGGAAAAAACCGTTCATCAATCGGAGTTCGTTTGACCCTCTAATTAATCGTCCAAAGATCAGCCTACGGCTTGTTTTTCGCAAAAACAGCCGTCAAAACTGCAAAAACTTAGGGTTATGCAATTCTGCCCTGTGGGAACCACCAGGCCACCAGGCCTGGACCTGGCCGCAGCCCAGGGCGCCTGGGCCAGGCGCCCAGGTGCCCAGGGCGCCTGGGCCGCCTGGGCCGTATGGGCCTGCGCCCAGGCGCCTGGGCGCCTGGGCGACCGGGCCCGGGCGCCCGGGCCTGTGCCTAGGCCGGGCGCCCAGGCCCAGGCGGGTCTGGGTGCCCAGGCCCAGGCCGGCCTAGGCCTTATTGGGTCTGGCCAGTAGGCCAGACCAGATTCAGACTGGGCTGGTCTGTCTGGTCTGGCCTGATCTGACCCTTTGGGCTGTTTTGGGCATATCTTGAGAATCAGGCGTCCGATTTGGACGCCGTTCGAACCTGGATCTAGACCGGGACATTCCTGTCGTATCCGTGAACTTTTCCTTGCGTTTATATTATTAAATATTATCTTAAACTATTTAAAACATATTTAATCCCTTTTGCATCAAATGCAAAATAGTCCCTATCTAAGCTTAAATTATCGTTTGCATCAAATACAAATGATCCGAGGGCATATTCCTCTACACTTATAACTTCACTTTTCTTGGAATTGGATTGAGAATAATGTCATTTGTAGTTTACTTTCATACATTGGGTATATTGGCTTTGAAATCACTTGGAAATAATATTTTTGGCATGCCTTGATGATATCTTGAGTTGGCGCATGTTTTCACTTGAATCCGAATTTATCGCATATTTTGCTATAGACCAGAAAAAAGCTAGTTGGGGGTGTGATTCGGGATATAAATTGCATATTTTTCACCCCATTTCTGGGTATTTTATGTGTATATCATGTTAATATTGGCTTTGATACGTGCGTTTTTGCGATATTGTGTAATATTAAAGCCTATTCTCTTTTATACATGAAATGCAATTTTTATGAACTAATTCTAGCTCCTCTTATTTTTCAGGTACTCCTGAGATTTTTCTGGATTTTCTGGAATTTTTTCAGATTTTTTGGAGCTTGGATCTATTTTTGGGGATTTATTTGGAGCAAAGAAGGCATTTCTAGAATTTAAAAAAAGAAAAAAAACAAACAAATACAGCCTGTGGGCCGGTCCGCTGGCCGGCCCATTTCCGCGGCCCGCTCTTTGAGTGGGCCGCTGTGTTACATAATTAAAACAAAGTAACAGACATGATGGGCCGGCCCGCGTGCTGGAGCACGCCGCAAATTGGTGCGGGTTGGGCGGCCAGCGCCCGACCAGCAAACCCGCATTCAAACCAGTGAGTGCGAATTTTGGGTATTTTTTTCGGCCTGGGGGCGATTTTCGAAGGGCAGTGTGTTTTTTGGCTGAGAAATAAAATTTCTAGGGTTTGGGAAGCTTGGAGGCCATAGGAGGATGATGGAGGCTTGGAGGAGGTGCTCAAGTGAGAGAGAGAGAGGCTTCATCTTAGGGAGATCTTGGGTGAAATCTCTCCTTTCCCTTTGTATTTTGCATCTCTCTTTTGTATTGAACCTTGGATGAATTTTTCTATGAATTTCATCTTGTTTAGTATGATTGAGTAGTGTGATTGGTGTGGGTTGTGATTCATTATGATGGGTTGTTAATCTTAGTTCTCAATGCCTCTTACCTATTATATTGTTGATGTTGGATGAATTATTAGGACACGTTTTAATTGGCTAAGACCCAAGTGGGCACCCTTTGAGAAGAGACCATGTTTAAATTTGATTAGTGCTATGATGATACATCCATCCTTATTGCAATTTATTGTGTTCTTGAAGGCTAAATATTCTGATTGAGCTTGCCATAGCCGGAGGCCCAATTGAGTTATATGTAGGTAATTTGAGCTTGATTAACACCAACATTAATGAACCTACAACCCATGCTCCTTGCCTAGCTAGCCTAAATCCCCATTTGGTTCTCTAACCCTACCTACTTAGGATAGGATTGTTGATTCACTACTCTTTTTCCCACTTCCACTCATGTAGCGAGGTGGTTGTATAACGCTTTATCTTTCTTTACCGATCAAACTTGCTAGTGTAGAACGACTTGTCCCTATGATCCGACCAGGTACTCACCGGTTATATTTATATTACATTAACGCTCCTATGCTTGGGCATGGAAGGCGTGCTTCCTTTGTGCGATTTTCGGTTCAATCAATCATTAGATACCTAGAACCCCTAACGGGAGACGCCTTTAAGGCACGTCTAGCAGACTGTGAGTTTGACGAAAGTACCTTTTTCAACTAGGCATAAACACAGAGAAGACAGAAGATTCAAAGACCATTTCATGGGATACCAAAACTTTATCCCACTTTGATCCGCGTACAAACAAATGTGAAGATGAGATCTTGAAGATCCTCCAAATACAGAATATATCTCACATTTTATCGGACAAATTTACTGACAACCAGAAGATTGTCAAATCACACGTCCCTGTTGCAAACACGCCAGCTAGGATTGACATACCCAAAGATGGATGCAATCCACCTGCAGCAGAAGCGGCCGTACATCAACAAAATGTAATGCCCTAATAGCTACTGCACAAGTACTAGAGTGGGGTGAATAGTACTTTAAAATAGTTAAGAGTATAATTCCTAATTATTATGCAATCACAACCAACAATGCGGAATAAATATAAACAACAAGAATTAAGCAATGCAAACAGGCGATTTATTGGGTTCGGATCCACCCAAGTCTCCCCGACTTGTTCCCGGTAATCCTACGTCCCAGACCCGGATCCCCTCTGGCTACTTGAGCTAGAATCCTCTAACTCAAGTTTGTACTATGGAATTCTTGTAGAAAACTTCTACAATATCAAATCATACACAAATTAAAAACGTGACTCCCACAAACCGGGATCACGATCTTCTCTCACAAACGAGTGATAAACTGAAATATCGATTTAAATGAAACAATAAAACACTTACCACAAAACCCTATGCATTCAGTAAAACTTACTGATTTTAGGGCAAGAAGGATTTTGAGAAAGAAGCAAGCACCAAACCCTAGCTCCACCAAGATGAACAGCAATAGATGGCTAGGGTGAAGTTGGTGACTTGGATTCAAGCTCTTAGCTTGAGTAGCTCACAATGAATGAGAATCTCTCTTGAGGAAATTAGGGCTCAGAGAGTGAGGGAGAGATTCTTGTGAGAAGAGAGAGCTTAGAAATGAGAGTTTAATGCTTTTTCTTTGATTCTCTAAATCTCAATAATGGCAGCCTTGAATGCTAGCTTGAAACTCATCAAGCTTATATAGAAGAGAGAAAAGAGTTCAGCAAAAATCGTGGCATTAAATGCCCAACGGATCTATTTCTGAAGCTGCTTAATCGGTCTAAGAAGGATCACTGACCGATTAGTTTTGCAACTAGTCGGTCGGTGAACCTTCTTGGACCGACTAGAAGGTTGACAGCAAAGATAGTGAAATCAAGAGATAGAACTAGTCAGTCTAAGAAGAGACACCAACCGACTAGTTTGACAACTAGTCGGTCGGTAAACCTTCTTAGACCGACTAATTGATCAACAGTAAATGAGCTGAATTTCACAAGGAAAACTAATCGGTCTACGAAGGATTGCCAACCGACTAGTTTGACAACTAGTCGGTCGGTGAATGTTGTTTGACCGACTAACTTGTCAACAGTAGCTAGGCTGAAATATAAAAGGATAACTAGTCGGTCTGAGAAGGATTTCCAACCGACTAGTTTGACAACTAGTCGGTCGGTGAACCTTCTTGTACCGACTAATTGGTCAATAGTGCCTAGGCTAAATTGAACTAGGATATCTAGTCGGTTCAAGAAGGATTTCCAACCGACTAGATTGTCATCTAGTCGGTTGGTTCTTCTTCTTGAACCAACTAAGATGCAAATGAAGCCATGAAAAGAAGCGATAAGCTCTGGGAAAGTTTCTAATGGCCTCTAAGACAATCCTAGATCTAAGATATGAGTGTTATGAAGATAGTTAAGCAAATCCTACTCAAGGCTTAACATTCTATACGATGAAGCTAGAAGACAATAAAATAAACATGACGAACCGTCTTCAAAGCTTCAATCCGAATCTCTAGACTTCATTAATAACTCTTTGAGCTTCAACGAAGCTTCAGGAACAACGATCACGTGCTTTAAGAAGTCTTGGGACGTCGCTTGAGATGTACAAAGTAGTTTGGCGACGATCTCCATAACTGCGCTCAAAGAGAATTAGTTCACGATATTTATGTTTGTTCATCATCAAAACCAAATCCGGGGAATCAATACTCAACAGAAAAGAGAGGACAACCCCCAGGCTCCAAGGATAAATTCCCTCGAAAGAGGAAAAATCCTGAAGTAATGATAACGATACCACCACAGGATGCTGAGCTCCGCCCAGATACCTCTCCCCTCCTAAAAATCCCTGAAGAGGAAAATATAGGAGAAATATCATTAAACTATGTACGTACTGGGGAGGTATTGGACAGAAAAAGCACAATCACCGATGCTAACTTCGCGCTCATTATTGCCAATCAGGTCACTGAATACGACGATGAGACCGATCCATGCTCTTTAGCAGAATGTAAACGCAGAGAGGATTGGCCAAAGTGGAACGAGGCAATAGGAATAGAGCTGGACTCACTCTCGAAGCGTAAATTTTTTGGACCTGTAATCCTAACACCAAAGGGTGTTAAACCTGGGGTGTATAAATGGGTATTCGTAAGGAAAAGGAATGAAAATAATGAGATTGTACGCTACAAAGCACGCCTTGTCGCACAAGGTTTTTCTCAACGACCAGGAATAGACTATGATGGTACATATTCTCTGGTCATGGATGCGATCACTTTCCGTTTCATTATTAGCCTAACTAGTAAGGAAGGCCTGGATATGTAGCTCATGGACGTTGTGACTGCATACCTATATGGCAATACAGATAAGGATATCTATATGAGACTTCCAAACGACTATAAACTACCGATGAAAATGAAAGAAAGACCTCGGGACGTCTACTCTGTCAAACTCCAAAGATCATTGTATAGTCTTAAACAGTCGAGGAGAATGTGGTATAACAGACTCAGTGAATTCTTAGTGCAACAAGGATTCACAACTAATGAAGTCTGCCCTTGCATCTTTATAAGAGCAAAGGGAACAAGATTCGTAATTATTACCGTCTACGTAGACGACTTAAACCTCATCGGATCTCCTGAAGAGATAGCTGAGATATCCAAGAGACTCACATAGACTTTTGAGATGAAAGACCTTGGCAAGACGAAGTTCTGCCTAGGCTTACAAATCGAACACATAAGCGGAGGAATCATGTTACATCAATCCACCTACACAAGAAAGTTGCTGAAAAACTTCCTTATGGACAGATGTCGTCTGCTTAGTACACCAATGGTTGTCGGATCATTGGATATTAATACGGACCCCTTCCGGTCGCTGGAAGAGGGGAAGAAAGCACTGGGTCCCGAAGTACCCTCTCTGAGTGCAATTGGAGCACTCCTCTATCTGGCAAATTGCACGTGTCCCGATATAGTGTTCGCAGTTAACCTACTAGCCAGATACAGTTCAGCGCCCTCAAAGTGCCACTGGAACGGAGTGAAGCACCTTCTGCGCTACCTCCAAGGGTCAGTTGACCTGAGACTATACTTAAAGAAAGGCGTATCCTCCAACGTAGTTGGTTATACAGATGCATGATACAGATCTGGCCCACACACCGCAAAGTCCCAGACTGGCTTCGTATTCACCTACGATGGAACAACCATCTCATGGAGATCTGTGAAGCAGATTTCAACAGCAACCTCATCCAACCACTCCAAGCTCATTGCAATCCACGAAGTAGCAGATAATTCTTCTGGCTTCGTTCAGTCATCCACCGCATTCTCGTGACAACCGACCTAAAGACGGGAGATCTTGGACCAACCACCATGTACGAAGACAATGCTGCCTGCATAGCTCAACTATGAGGTGGCTATTCAAAGGTGACAGGACGAAGCACATTTCCCCCAAACTCTTCTGGACACATGAACAACAAGAAGACAACCAGATCGACATCCAGCAGATCCAGTCTTGCAACAACCTGGCAGATCTATTTACTAAAGCTTTACCTCGATGTACCTTTAGAAAACTTGTAATAGGAATCGGGATGAGATAATTGAAAGATCTAGAAGCCTGAAGCTTGTACGCAACATGGGGAGTTAATGTCGAATTGTACTCTTTTTCCCTTAGCTACTGGTTTTTCCCACTGGGTTTTCTATAGTCAAAGGTTTTAACGAGGCAACCACATCAACTCTGGATCCAGAAGTATCCACCTCTGATGATATCCATCGATCAGTGGAAGTTATAGAGACTTGTACTCTTTTCCCTTAGCCACTGGTTTTTCCCACTGGGTTTTCCATGGCAAAGATTTTCACGAGGCAAGAACTCTTAAACTTAGGATCCAGAAGTATCCATACCGTCATGATCATATAAGCTCTATGAACCCTAAAGTGCTCATGTACCTAGCTTACAACAATAGATGGATAAGGGGAAGTATTATTAGCGGGCTTTTGTAGGCCCATCTGTGTATTGGGTATCCACCCATTTGTAACCCTACTTCTATAAATACAGGGCTACGGTGTTCCGTAGCCGCCAAGCTTACAACAGCTCAAATTTTGTTCCTACTGTGTGAAAACTCAAAATTAATTAATAAATCTTAACTAATTTAGGAGCTGAGCTTGAGGAATTAAATTTCACTATGAGACCAGCTAGAACGACCTGCTCTCAGGGGCCCATTACTTATTTGATTTATTTGCAGGTCTTGCAGTTTACCGGTGAAATCAGCATAGCACAATCCAGAGATGTACCAAACACTCAACCAGCTTACACACATTATTACTGTCCAAGTTTAAAGTACAGCAACAACCAGCACTCTCACGCATAAATACATAAATGAAGTACGGAAAGTAAATGCGAAAGGAAAATACATAATACAACACATACACCAACAGAAAGCAGCTAAAACTCTGCAGCCTCCGGGTCAAACTCAGGCTCCACGAACTCGGGGGCAACTTCCTTGTAACGGTCGCTTTCTGACCTTACGGATTTTCTACATGCACGTGCTTTTTCGTATATGTATTTTATTTGGCTCTGTCTGGATTCCGGTATATACGATGTGATATGCCGATGTGACCGTATGAGAGTGTAGAATTTTATAGTAATTTTTAGGAACGTCATTTCACGGCTCGTTTCCTCGCAAAACGGCTTTGAATGGAAGGGCGTTTTGGTCTTTTGGCACCAATACACGGTTCCTGATTTTACGATAATTTCTGGTAGGTGTAGCACACGATCGGACCCCGTAGCTCCGTACTTCTCGTCTCCACGATCGTCCCGGTATTTTCGGATTATTTTTCCGATGCACGTGGAGGAACTTATCCCCTAATCAATTTCCAACCTTTGATTAACCCTAAATCTTTTTGAAATTCAAATCTGATTGGAATCTAATTATATCCCTAAATATTATCATGTATATCTTTCCAATTATTCTCCCTCTATTGTTCTCTAAACTTTCCCCTCTTTCTACATCCTCTATCTCTATATCTCACCCCCTTCAACCTATAATCATATGGCTATTTAGCACCTGTTATCATTTTTGAACTAACCTAAGGCTAACCCAAGTGATCTCATCCGCACAGTACTCCTCCCCAAATTTATTATTTAATAAACCATACCAACTACACACGTTATCACCTAGGCTAGGGTTTTGTTTCCTCACAATGTTTCTCCCCCGCACGAAAACTTCTCCTTCCCTCTCACACGACTCACCCTCCGTCCTCCATCTCATGGCGGCAGACCCATCTCCACCGGCAATCAACCCCTCAGCCGCCCTGCCGTAAAGAGTCCTCGTCGGCGGCTTCTTTGCGCGAAGAGCAGCACAGCAGCAACCGCTGCTGCAGCAACTTTCGGTGCCGCCACCCATCTCCGGTGGTCGCATCTCCGGCCAGCGACCCCGCCAGCACAGCCCCTCGCTCGGCCGCTCTTCCACGCGCCGAGCAGCTCGACAGTTGCTGCTGTTCTCCTCGGCTGCCGCACGTTTCTTCGACCGTCACACCGGCTGTCCCCGCAGCCCAACGAGCCAGAGCCACCTCCCGACGGATCTGCACCACCGCTCGCGCCTGTCACAGCCCCTGCTGGCTGTCCCTTCCGCAGCATCGCCCACTAGAATGCAGCAGCAGTAGCTCCGCTGCTGCAGCGTTTTCTGGCCACCGCCCGACCATCAAGCGCCACCCCGCGGCCTCCCCGATCGCCTGCGAGATCCCACCGCCACCTCAGATCACCGGAGGGCTTTTCCCCAGCATCTAGCGCCATCGGAGCCCTCCAACACCCCCGTTGCTCGCTATTTTGGCCTCTTTGGCCGTTTCTGTTGGATATTGGACTCCCCGGATTTGGTTTTGGATGATGAACAAACATAAATGTATTATGAACTAACAATTTGTGAGCGTAGTTATGGAAATCGTCGCCAAATTCACTTGAACATTCAAAGCGACGTCTCGAGACTTATCAAAGCATGTGATCGTATGCCTAAAGCTTCGTTGAAGCTTTTGGACCATTTTAGAAGTCATGAAGATTCGATTGAAGCTATTGAAGACGGTATCGTCAATTTTTATTTATAGTCTTTAAGCTTCTTTCGTAGAATGTTAAGCCTTGAGTAGGTCTTACGTTTTAATCTTCATAACACTCCTATCTTAGACATAGGATCTTAGTAGAAGTCCATACAAACTTTTCCGAAGCATCGCGCTTCGTTTCGTGACTTCTCGTGCATGTTAGTTGATTCAAGAAGAAGAACCAACCGACTAGATGGTGATCTAGTCGGTCGGCAATCCTTCTTGGACCGACTAGTTTGCCTCAGTCATTTCTAAGCTCTTTACTGTTTACAGTTAGTCGGTCTATGTTGACTCACCGACCGACTAGTTTGTGAACTAGTCGGTCAGTGATGCTTCTTAGACCGACTAGTTGTGCTTTCCCTGTACATACAAATTTGAGCGTGAGCTACTGTGAATATTTAGTCGGTCAGTGTCTTTGATCGACCGACTAGTTGATGAACTAGTCGGTCAACTTTCCTTCTTGGACCGACTAGTTTAGTTTTATGGTACATGCCAATTTTCACTTGACTTACTGTTTATCGTTAGTCGGTCTATGCACATTTGGTGACCGACTAGTTGATGAACTAGTCGGTCAACATTTGTTCTTGGACCGACTAAATCAATTTGTGCTCAGACTTCAGTTTTATCTCTTAGTCGGTCTCAGTTGAGTAACCGACCGACTAGTTGTGAAACTAGTCAGTCAGCTACTCTTCTTGGACCGACTAGTTCCTTTTGTCTGTGCTTCGACTTTTTGGTTGTTCTTCCATTAGTCGGTCTACGTTAAATGACCGACCGACTAGTTGATGAACTAGTTGGTCGGTGGTTGTTCTTTGACCGACTAGTTGGGTTCAGAAAAGAGCCGTTGGAGCATTTAATGATTCGAATTTCTTTCTCTCTCTCCTCTATCCTATAAATACTTGTTGAGCTGCATTCATTGCAGTCAAGGCTGATATTATTGCAAGTTTAGAGATCAAGAGAAATCATTCCAAGCTCATTCAAAGCTCTTTCATTCCATTCAATAATCTCTCCTCACTCTTACTTCCAAAGAGAGATTCATTGAGTGTGAAGCCTTCCAAGCCAAGTGCTTGATCCTAGGTCACCAACAACCCCATAGCTCTCCATCGCTGATCTACATCTTGGAGCTAGGGTTTGGTGCCTTCTTCTTCCTCAAAATCATCATTGCCCTAATTCGTAAGTATACTCAAGGCATAGGTATTTTGTGGTAAGTTATTCTATTTCATTCACTTTCATATTGTAAGTTTCACTCTCGGTTGTGAGAGTGTGGTTATGATCCCGGGTTGTGGGAGTCACAAATTACTTTGTGTATGATTTGACTTGGTGAAGGTTCTTCACAAGTATTTCATAGTGGAAATCTTGAGTTAGGGTTTCTAACTCAAGTATCCGGAGGGGATCCGGGTGGTTGGGACGTAGGATCACCGGGAACAAGTCGGGGAGACTTGGGTGGATCCGAACCCAGTAATATCGTTTGTTTGCGATTGTTTCTTTGTTGTCTAACATTTACATTTCCGCATTTTCCGCATTGTTTGGTAGAGTTTGCAAGGTAATTAGGAATTAGCCTCTTAATTATTTTAAAGTACTATTCACCCCCCCTCTAGTACTTGTGCAGTAGCTTAGCAGTAGCTTAGCCGTGCCTGAGACTTCTGCCGTCGCTCCCGATGACCCAGTGACCACCACTACAGATGACCTAGTGACCACCACTTCTCCTGCAGAGCCTGCTGCTGCTGCAGATCCTGCCACTTCCTCTTGAGCTTCTTTGAGGACTCTCCGATGCTCCTTGGATGATACATCTTATGTGAGAGAGTTTGGGTAGGATAGAGTGTGGTTCTGGATGTTTTTTTTGATGTTTTGATGTATTTTGATGTATGTTGGATGGATGTCGATATGTTTTTTTTGTGATACTTCCATATATGCTGTATTCTGAGATATATGATGTTGTATTTTGGTCGCCGATCGTTGGATCGCTTTTTGGATATCAGTGATGAATATTTTTGATGTACTCTGGTTCATACTTTTATATATATACATCGCAGTTGACATTTCATTCTATTGTGCACAATTTATAATTTTTTTATGTCGCTGATGTTTGATTTCGTCGCTCGACGATATTAACTTGGTTAAATAGATTTCACTTTATGAAAACATAGAATTGTTTTCCATGCACTAAATTAACCAAGAATGTTGATATTGGAGAGTATATTCCATAACTCAATCCGTAAAATTGATTTGAGTTTTTGATGATTTCGTTTTACGATTTTCGACTATGGTATCATTGACACGCCTTGATTTTATTCGTATTTTTCTTTGGTGTCACTTGAGCCGTGGTCGTATTCTACGACTCCCGTGCTTTTAATTTGAAGCCATTGTTGTTGTCGTTGATCTCCTCCCGCTCTTTTTGCTTATGCCAAAGGGGGAGAGATATAATAATGACATGTGCTAAATGATAATTTAAGCATTTTTCCAAGAATCTAATTTGATATGTTAGATTCAGGGGGAGTTAAGATATAAAAATTGGATTTCAAATCCGATATTTCAATAATGGATTCTCATTTTTATACTTTACTCGTCTGCTTGATGCGTATTATTATTGTTTAATTTGGAATTAACGTGTCATCAATGCAGGGGGAGTAAGTAAATTTCATTTGAATTATTATTGTTGATTATTATTTATGTTGGTTTGTCATCACCAAAAAGGGGGAGAATGTTGGATATTGGACTCCCCGGATTTGGTTTTGGATGATGAACAAACATAAATATATTGTGAACTAACAATTTGTGAGCGTAGTTATGGAAATCGTCGCCAAATTCACTTTAACATTCTAAGCGACGTCTCGAGACTTCTCAAAGCATGTGATCGTATGCCTAAAGCTTCGTTGAAGCTTTTGGACCATTTTAGAAGTCATGAAGATTCGATTGAAGCTATTGAAGACGGTATCGTCAATTTTTATTTATAGTCTTTAAGCTTCTTTCGTAGAATGTTAAGCCTTGAGTAGGTCTTACGTTTTAATCTTCATAACACTCCTATCTTAGACATAGGATCTTAGTAGAAGTCCATACAAACTTTCCCGAAGCATCGCGCTTCGTTTTGTGACTTCTCGTGCATGTTAGTTGGTTCAAGAAGAAGAACCAACCGACTAGATGGTGATCTAGTCGGTCGGCAATCCTTCTTGGACTGACTAGTTTGCCTCAGTCATTTCTAAGCTCTTTACTATTTACAGTTAGTCGGTCTACGTTGACTCACCGACCGACTAGTTTGTGAACTAGTCGGTCAGTGATGCTTCTTAGACCGACTAGTTGTGCTTTCCCTGTACATACAAATTTGAGCGTGAGCTACTGTGAATATTTAGTCGGTCAGTGTCTTTGATCGACCGACTAGTTGATGAACTAGTCGGCCAACTTTCCTTCTTGGACCGACTAGTTTAGTTTTACTGTACATGCCAATTTTCACTTGACTTACTGTTTTTCGTTAGTCGGTCTATGCACATTTGGTGACCGACTAGTTGATGAACTAGTCGATCAACATTTGTTCTTGGACTGACTAAATCAATTTGTGCTCAGACTTCAGTTTTATCTCTTAGTCGGTCTCAGTTGAGTAACCGACCGACTAGTTGTGAAACTAGTCGGTCAGCTACTCTTCTTGGACCGACTAGTTCCTTTTGTCTGTGCTTCGACTTTTTGGTTGTTCTTCCATTAGTCGGTCTACGTTAAATGACCGACCGACTAGTTGATGAACTAGTCGGTCGGTGGTTGTTCTTTGACCGACTAGTTGGGTTCAGAAAAGAGCCGTTGGAGCATTTAATGATTCGAATTTCTTTCTCTCTCTCCTCTATCCTATAAATACTTGTTGAGCTGCATTCATTGCAATCAAGGGTGATATTATTGCAAGTTTAGAGATCAAGAGAAATCATTCCAAGCTCATTCAAAGCTCTTTCATTCCATTCAATAATCTCTCCTCACTCTTACTTCCAAAGAGAGATTCATTGAGTGTGAAGCCTTCCAAGCCAAGTGCTTGATCCTAGGTCACCAACAACCCCATAGCTCTCCATCGCTGATCTACATCTTGGAGCTAGGGTTTGGTGCCTTCTTCTTCATCAAAATCATCCTTGCCCTAATTCGTAAGTATACTCAAGGCATAGGTATTTTGTGGTAAGTTATTCTATTTCATTCACTTTCATATTGTAAGTTTCACTCTCGGTTGTGAGAGTGTGGTTATGATCCCGGGTTGTGGGAGTCACAAATTACTTTGTGTATGATTTGACTTGGTGAAGGTTCTTCACAAGTATTTCATAGTGGAAATCTTGAGTTAGGGTTTCTAACTCAAGTATCCGGAGGGGATCCGGGTGGTTGGGACGTAGGATCACCGGGAACAAGTCGGGGAGACTTGGGTGGATCCGAATCCAGTAATATCGTTTGTTTGCGATTGTTTCTTTGTTGTCTAACATTTACATTTCCGCATTGCTGATCCATAGGTTTACACGTTGCTGAGTACGTGCCCGAGGAGGACCAGAGTTAGAGATCTACACATTACTGATCCATAGGTTTCACTGCAGTTTAGTTGGGTGCGTAGCACCGTTTATTTTCTGTCTAGGTTGGGTGCTTGCACCAGTAGTTTACCTTTCAGTTGTTGTAGCTGTGTCAGGCTTTTGTTAGACTCTCAGTACTTCTGGATTGTTATTTTAGAATAAAATTAATGTTTCCCTTTTCAGTACTTTTGTTGTTCCGTACTAACCTACAGGGACATGTTCCTTCGTCTTGGAGTACCACACAGACGCTTATTGGGTCCGAGCTTTACAGCTCCGGCCTAAGCGGGCCTTAGTCACGCTTCGCCTCCGTAGTTTTGGGAAGCGGGGCGTGACATGTTTTAGTGGTGGCCCATGCAGGCCTCGAACCTGCGAAAAGTTCGGAACAATGGAAGTATTAACATTCTTTTTATTATTATCCAGTAATGTGTGCGAGTCTAAGTTGTGTTTTTCCTGTCGTTAGGATGGTGGGAGGACGTGAAGCTCGAGATGGACCTTCAGCTGACGGGACCATGGATGGCCGAGGTGACGATTTTCGCCAATTACTGGTAGTTATGAGGGAGATGTTAGACGTTCAATATCGGTTGGTTGATCAGGCGCATCAGATTGCCCGTGCTGCCCAGGCTCCTCCGACTGCACCACCACCACCACTGCGAGGGAACCAACTAGTGGAGCAGTTCAGGCCAACAGCTAAGCCTGCAGTAGGGCACGTTCAGTCGATGTCTTTCAAGAGGTCTGGAGCACCTGCGTAGAGTGAGAGCAAGGGACCGTGTCATTACTGTGGCAAGCCAGGACATCGACAGAACACTTGCAGGAAGAAGCTGGGATTGTGTCTGACATGTGGAGCTGCCACGCAAGTGGTTAGAGATTGTCCGAGGCATCGCCATGTGGAGGGCGGAGCGCCAGTTCCAGTGCAGCATGGAGCACATGCCCCAGTTCAGAGAGGAGCTGCTGTCCGTGGACCACCCTTGGCCCCACAGGAGCAGATGTTTCGATCGGCAATGCAACTCAGGAGGCCGGCGTATACAATGACAGCCGGCGAGGTACACAATGAAGACTTGGATGGTGTTATAGCAGGTATATTCTTTTGAGATCTGGTCTTTAATTTTACAGTTAGATTGTTTCGCTTGTATATGTGTGTTGTCCTTGCTAGTTGTTGGGTAGTGGGTTGGCTGTAGTTATTTTATACCTTAGGCACCATTCTAGTGTCGTCTCTCCTGGCCTTGGCCTTGTTCGAATTCCGGTGCATCATCATATCCTGGAGGTTGTAACAAGACACTTTATATCCCACCCATACACTTCCAAAGTGTTGAGATATCACCACAGGGAACAGAGTGGTGACGGTGAATCTGGGTTGTCGATCGATTCCCTTGGTGGTCAGTGGACATGAACTATTGGGTTTCATTGTCCATGATCTACCACTTTTTCGATGTCGTTCTTGACATCAAATTGCTGGGAGACTTTCACGCTCTATTTGAATGCCATAGTGAGAAGGTGGTATTCAGGATTTCGGGCCATCTTAAGTTCGAGTTCTCGAGGAATGCAGAGCCGATGACGAAGCTGACGAGGAAGGATGTGAAGTTTCATTGGTCAGAAGCTTATGAGGAGGCCTTCAGTATCTTGAAGGTGAGGTTGACTTCAGTACCGATTTTGGCGGTACTGGATCGGAGCGGAGGCTTCGAGGTATATTGTGATGCATCAGTGATGGGCCTTGGATGCGGTTTGCATCAGCATGGCCACATGGTCACGTACGCTTCTCGTCAGTTGAGGACTCATGAGAAGAATTACCCGACGCACGATCTGGAGTTGGCAGTGGTGATATTTGCACTGAAGATCTGGAGTCACTTCTTGCTGAGTGAGAGCGTGAAGATTTTCATCGATCATAAAAGCTTGAAGTATAGCTTCATGTTGAAGAGCTCAACATGCGTCAGAGACGATGGTTGGAGCTTATGGCAGACTATGAGATAGGCCTGCAGTACCACCGACTGGAGGATATAGCAGGAGCTGAGAGAGATGGATTTAGAGGTCGTCCTACCTGGTGGGGTTCATTCATTCATGAATTTGCAGATTCAGTCCACGATCATGGATTGGATCAAGGCAGCATAGGCAGGAGATCCGAATCTACAGAGGATCAGGAGGCAGGTTGAAGCTGGACTACAGACGGAGTTCGTGATTCATGAGGATGGTTCGCTGCGGTACGACAGTAGACTCTGTATACCTGCAGGTGATGTTCGTGAGGAGCTTTCGAGCGAGACTCATCGCTCTCCATAATCTATACATCCTGGAGGCACCAAGATGTATAAGGACATCCGTCTGAATTACTGGTGGATTGGCATGAAGAGGAGTGTAGCACGAAGCGTTGCCAAGTGTTTGATATGCCAACAGGTGAAGGCTGAGCACCATCGTACGGCTGGATTGCTGCAACCGCTTCCTATCCCGGAGTGAAAGTAGCAGCATATCACGATGGATTTCGTGTCTGGTTTACCTTGGAGCCCGAAACAGAACGACGCAGTCTGGGTAATCGTTGATCGATTGACCAAGTCTACGCAGTTCATCCCTTTCTGAGTGGGCCAGTCTACGGAAGTCTTGGCGAGGAAATACCTAGAGGAAAAATTTCATTTTTTACCCCTCTTTTAGTTTCCTCTTGAGTTAGTTGTGATGTAGACCATGTACGTGCAGGAGATTGTACTCTTACATGGAGTCCCCGTGAGCCTCGTGTCTGACAGAGACTCAAGGTTCACATCTCAGTTCTGGAGAAGTTTGCAAGAGAATTTGGGTACGAGTCTGAGTTTTAGCACGTCGTACCACCTGCAGACTGATGGCCAGTACGAGAGGACTATTCAGATTCTGGAGGACATGCTGCGAGCTTGTACACTCGATTTGAAGGGTTCTTGGGAGGACCATCTTCACTTAGTGGAGTTTTCGTATAACAACAGCTACCAGGCGAGCATTGGCAGGGCGTCGTTTGCTGCCTTATATAGGAGAAAATGTCGATCGCTACTGAGCTAGGATGACATTAGAGATCGGGAGCTGTTGGGTCCAGAGATGATAGTGGAAGCTGTGGATGTCATGAGAGACATCAGGGAGAAGCTCAGAGTTTCACAGGACCGCTTCAAGCTTTGGGCAGATGCCAAGAGGAGACCTTTGGAGTTTCAGCCAGGAGATCACGTCTTCCTCAAGATTTCTTCGAACCGCGGAGTCATTCGTTTCGGGAAGAAGGGAAGGCTGAGTCCGAGGTATATTGGACCATTCGATGTGCTGGAGCGTATGGGAACAGTGGCCTACCGCCTTGCTCTGCCACCATCTTTGGAGGGAGTTCACGATGTATTCCACGTATCTCAGTTACGTCGGTACGTCAGTGATCCGTCGCACACTGTGGATTTCTCAGAGATCACGGTCCGCCCGGACCTGACATATGACCAGCAGCCGGTGCAGATTTTGGACCATCGACAGAAGAAATTGAGGAATAAGGTAATCGACCTGGTGAGAGTGATGTGGCGTCACGGATCACCTGGAGAGTCCACTTGGGAGCGCGAGGAGGAGATGAGAGAGCGTTTCCCATTTTTGTTTGCTGTTTAGTGTTGTTGATTCCGAGGACGGAATCTTTATTTTAGTGGGGTAGAATGTAACGGTCGCTTTCCGACCTTACGGATTTTCTACGTGCACGTGCTTTTTCGTACACGTATTTTATTTGGCTCTGTATGGATTCTGGTATACACGATGTGATATGCCGATGTGACCGTATGAGAATGTAGAATTTTATAGTGATTTTTAGGAACGTCATTTCACGGCTCGTTTTCTCGCAAAACGGCTTAGAATGGAAGGGCGTTTTGGTCTTTTGGCACCAATACGCGGTTCCCGATTTTACGATAATTTCTGGTAGGTGTAACACGCGATCGGACCCCGTAGCCCCGTACTTCTCGTCTCCACGATCGTCCCAGTATTTTCAGATTATTTTTCAGATGCCCGTGGAGGAACTTATCCCCTAATCAATTTCCAACCTTTGATTAACCCTAAATCTTTTTGAAATTCAAATCTGATTGGAATCTAATTATATCCCTAAATATTATCATGTATATCTTTCCAATTATTCTCCCTCTATTCTCCCTCTATTGTTCTCTAAACTTCCCCTCTTTCTACATCCTCTATCTCTATATCTCACCCCCTTCAACCTATAATCATATGGCTATTTAGCACCTGTTATCATTTTTGAACTGACCTAGGGCTAACCCAAGTGATCTCAGCCGCACAGTACTCCTCCCCAAATTTATTATTTAATAAACCCTACCAACTACACACGTTATCACCTAGGCTAGGGTTTTGTTTCCTCCAGCCGTCACAATTTTTCTCCCCCACATGAAAACTTCTCCCTCCCTCTCACACGACGCACCCTCCCTCCTCCATCTCACGGCGGCGGACCCATCTCCACCGGCCATCAACCCCTCAGCCGCCCCGCCATAAAGAGTCCCGCCGGCGGCTTCTTTGCGCGAAGAGCAGCACAGCAGCAGCCGCTGCTGCAGCAACTTCCGGTGCCGCCCCCCATCTCCGGTGGTCGCATCTCCGGCCAGCGACCCCGCCAGCACAGCTCCTCGCTCAACCGCCCTTCCACGCGCCGAGCAGCTCGACAATTGCTGCTGTTCTCCTCGGTTGCCGCACGTTTCTCCGACCGTCACACCGGCTATCCCGCTGCCCTACAAGCTAGAGCCACCTCCTGACGGATCTGCACTGCCGCTCGCGCCCGTCACAGCCCCTGTCGGCTGTCCCTTCCGCAGCAGCGTCCACTGGAACGCAGCAGCAGCAGCTCCGCTACTGCAGCGTTTTCTGGCCGTCGCCCAGCCATCAAGCGCCACCCCGCGGCCTCCCCGATCGCCTGCGAGATCCCCCTGCCACCTCAGATCACCGGAGGGCTTTTCCCCAGCCTCCAGTGCCATCGGAGCCCTCCAACACCCCTGATGCTCACTGATTTGGCCTCTTTGGCCGTTTCTTCCCTTGCTCATTGATTCACAGCTCCGTGGCGCCGCCAATGCCTCCTACGGACCGCTACCGGGCTCGTCTTCGCTGTCTGCTATTCCCGCCCACTGCCCTTACTTTTAGTCCGCTGCCAGGACGTGTCTGGCTACGCTACCCGTAGCCGAGACGCCGTAGACGACGAGGAGATCCCACCGTTCAGACTCTACCTCCGTTCTACGTCAAACACCAGAGAGGTTGGCCCCCCTAACTCGTAGCGAACCTACACCGTAGTTAAAATCAAACCCTAAACTAAAATTGATCAACTTGAACTAAATTTACTTTCAGCATCTGTAAAACGATGCCCACCGTAGGAGAGATCGACAATCGGACAATTTTTCTGTGCACATAGGGTAGAAGTCGATCTAGGTTGAACAAAACATCAAAATGTGATTTTTGACGATTAGGGTAGTCCCGCTAAATTTAGAAATAACCCCTAACAGGATTTGTTGAAAACGTGACATGACACCGTCGCCGTGACCCTGTTTCACACGGACTATCGCGGACGGGACGCTTGGACGGGACGCTCCGGACGGACGACACACTCGCCACCACAGGCAAGTGTACTCACGTATACCTTCGGCCGTGTTTAGGCCTTAGACTTTTAGAACTGTTAGAATGTGAACAAATAGGACCGGACGTGAAATGATAGTGTCCGGGATGTCCCTTGACAGCTTAGACTTGACGACGAAGTCTAAGCTCAACAACTTTTGACACCTTAGGGTTATCTTACGTGTGCGTACGTGTGGACCCCCTAGAAGAACCATCCCTGTCTTTGTCACGTCATGTCTTGTCATACACAGCTTGCGGGCAATAGGGCACTCTTCGAGTGATCCCTTGTACTGATACAAAGCTTGCGGGCAATAGGGCACTCTCCGAGTGATCCCTTGTACTGATACACAGCTTGCGGGCAATAGGGTACTCACCAAGCTAGAGTGAGTGATCCCTTGTATGGATTTGTCTTGTGCACTTGGGTTGGGGTAGGGTTGAGCAAGCGCACGGGGAGAGGGTCTGATCCCCCTCGAACCGTAAGGCGTGAACCCTTCGAGTCACACGTGTCTTGTCTTGTTCCCGTGCACAAGGTTGAGCGTTCTCTCGGTTGAGAAGGTGCTGGCCGCCTCCTAACCGAAAGGCGTGAACCTTAGTGACACACTTCTTGTCTTGTCTTGTCCCGTGCACAAGGTTGAGTGTTCCCTCGATTGAGAAGGTACTGGCCACCTTTTAACCGAAAGGCGTGAACCTTAGTGACACACGTCTTGTCTTGTCTTGTCTTGTCACGTCTTGTCTGGACCCGTTTAGGTTAGTCCCGTAGTCCGTAGCACACGCTACGGCTACTGCCTGACGCGTTTTACTTTTTCTGCTCTGTTTACCTTCTTTTGTTACTATGTTATAACCCCAGCATGCTAATCAACCATTAAATCATTACTTAAAGTTTCAGTACACATGCAGTAGAGTCTAACCCTCTTTTGTAGACTTTACCTGACGTACAGTTTCTTTCTTTTGGGTGTTGTACGTCAGGTGTTGAGCCGGAGTACGTTGACGAGGCGGACCTACCAGAGTACGTAGAGCCGGAGGACACAGACCCAGAGTACGTGCCCGAGGAGGACCAGAGCTAGAGATCTACACGTTGCTGATCCAGAGGTTTCACTGCAGTTTAGTTGGATGTGTAGCACCGTTTATTTTCTGTCTAGGTTGGATGCTTGCACCAGTAGTTTACCTTTCAGTTGTTGTAGCTGTGTCAGGCTTTTGTTATACTCTCAGTACTTCTGGATTGTTATTTTAGAATAAAATTAATGTTTCCCTTTTAAGTACTTTTGTTGTTCCGTACTAACCTGCAGGGACTTGTTCCTTCGTCTTGGAGTACCACACAAACGCTTATTAGGTCCGAGCTTCACAGCTCCGGCCTAAGCGGGCCTTAGTCACGCTTCGCCTCCGTAGTTTTGGGAAGCGGGGCGTAACATTCCTCGATCAGGTCGTCGTATGCAGGTGCCACAAATGGAACCGTATGTAAGTCACAACAATTCTATATACAGAAAAGAAGCAGTGTACAAGTACAACAAAAGTGACTACGTACAAGCAGACCAAAGTGAAAAATAAAGTAACTGTACACAATTGAGTGGTAAAAGTAAACAACACTGAAAGGAAAGAACAACTGTACATGGGAGTGCAAGTGTAACAGGCTACTGTTGTAGCTAAAAGTACGACAAGTAATGTAACGGTCTGTATTTTTGCAATGCAACTATTCACGTATTTTCAATTTTATAATGGCTCGTCAGAAGTTTTAAGTGATTTCAAAATTCCGTATAAAAATATTTTGAAGTATCAGACTAGTTATGAAGTATTTTAGTAAGTTCGGGTTTCATCAAATGCCTCTAAATAATCTGATAAAAATTAATTTTCGGATATTACTGTTTTGACTGGATGAATTTATTTTCTATACAAACAACATCAAAACGTTTCCAAGCTTCTACGGTAACATTCTATGATTATTTAGGGTTTTTCACATTAATTTCGTAATTTTCTGAAGTCAAACCAATAGAGAACCTACAAACCCGCTTCCTAAACGTTTTGATTAAAAACTAGTATCTTCGTAGCTCGAACCCTAAAACAGATCTCGTATTCGCAATCCTCGCGATGATACAAACCCGTGGGTATGTTTTCGTAATTTTTCGGACACGTTTACTAGTAGGGGCAAAATCGTAATTTCGTTTTTGTATTTTACAAAATACTTTCACTAATGTGGTTTTATTTTTACTACTTACCTTAATTAACCAAACCCAATTAATTTTACCATCACCTACCTAACCCATACACGTAAGAAGCCCATGTGTTTCATGGGTAAGCTCAAGTTCCACCATTTGTCAAAAAGCAAAACCTAACCCATTTAATAAACTTGACTAAGTATTAATGAGGCTTACTAATTAATTAATTAATTAACCTATAAAATCCCCTCACTGATCTCTCTAACCCATGCGCACACAGACTAAACCCCTTCACTCAGCAAACAACCGAAGCCCCCATCTGCATTCTTCCCAAAACCCCAAACTCACGCACCCGGGTCATCTTCCCTCTTCGAGCTCTCCTCTCTCTCATTCACCCCCACCCACGCACACAAATGCTAACACACCCCCACCTCTCAAACTTCCGCTCACTCTCTCTCTCTCGCTCTCCTCCCATCACCGCCAGCGATCGACCGCCGCTCCACATCGAAGCTCCACCCACGTCACCTACCTCCACAGCACCAAGCTCCACCGTCTGCTGCACCCGCCCGCCGAACAACCCCGCTACCATGGCCTCACGCAGCTCTCCTGAGAGCCCAGCCACTCCCCGACGTTCGCTCGAAGCTTCGAAGCCGCTCAAACTCTACCGGAGCTCCTCCGTACTCCTCCGCCCTCGAAAGCATCGAAGCTACGCTCATCTTCGCCATCGCCGACGACTGCATACCCGAACCCATACCCTCACCTTCGACCACGCCCGTCACCTATGCCCTCGTGCTTCGACTACCTCCGCAGCTCGCCGTCAGCCCCTCTGAACTCGCATCACCACCGTCCCTTGGCAAGAACACCCTGAAGAACCCCTCAGCATCCCCGCTTCACCGCCCGTTCTCCGAGCTCCCCTCCGACTCACACAACCACGGCAAAGCTCACCACCCCCGTTCATGCTCCCCAGCAACGCCGCCCGCACGTGTACGCCCGTCACCCACCGTACCCTCCGAGCGCTGAGGACCGGAGCTTTTGCTCGTCGTCGCCGCCCTCGACAGCTCCGCCCCGACGAAGCCCGCCGCCGCTGCGCCCCGCTGTCGACGTCGGAAATCCCGGCCCATGCACAGAACGAACGAAGGGTGAGGGATATTCGAAAAGTATTTTTACAAAATACGGAAACGTATTTTCGTAAATATGAATTTTAATAATTATTAAATAGGTTTATGGGTTTTTAATAAATAATAAATAATATAAGAGTCGGAAAAATGCAAGACTTCCTCCAGAAAATCAGAAATGACATTCTGGACCCAATGACGCTAGTTTCATCTCAATAAAACCCTTAGTTTTCCAGAATTAATTTTTAACCCTAAAAGTTAAATACGTGATTCGTTCAAAAATCCATAACTTGTTATTTTCACGTACACCGATACGTGAGAAAAAAATATGTTATAGTATTTTCGAGACGGTCATTTTGATAGCTCACTTGAACCATTCCGATGCAGATTGTATCCAGAATAAATTGTTGAATAATTACGTTACTAATTGAAAAATAGTTTTAAAACTGTTTTTGGGCTTTTAAAAATTATAAAAATTACAATAAGCTTCAGAAAATTATTTTCTCTTGCAGAAAAATTATTTTCATCATATCTAGCCTATAAAAAAATTAGAACATTTTTCGACAACGTTTCGGTCGGTTATAAAAATCAAAATGATCAGTTAATTAAATAGAAAATGAGTGTATTCATTAACCAAGTGTTCTTGTGCTTGCAGGTACCACTTCTTATGCACCAGCTTCTGTGGAAGCCCTAGATCTAATTCCGGTTTGCTACGACAACCTTGAAATCAGTAAGTCACGACTAATTCTAGAATTAGAAAATTAGTTAGTGTCCTCGTATGTACTTAGGACACCATTATAGCCTCCGAACGGCTACTTGACTTGAACCAAACTAGAGACCTAATCTAATAGGAAAGTAATCAACTACAGATTACTTTGCCAACTTTCAACTTTGGTGGTTATAGCACACAACCATCAACTTGGGTAAATTGTGTGCTAAACAGTACTACTACATGCTCAAAGCATGGAATTGGTATTACAGTCGTTGGAATTGTCTTTATCCTCAGTTCGCTTTGGCACAGTCTGTTTTGGAATGAGTTTCTACTCTCTGGTTTTTCAATAAGAAAGTCAACCAGTTGTCTTGGTTTGACTAGTAACATGTGGATATCTTGTGGAATATCGTGTGGAACATCTCGTGGAACATCATGAAAGGACCATGTACATAGAACACTTGACACTTCACTGGGGTTTTGGGGGTAACTCATAGTTTGATAGAGTGCGGGAGTGACTGGAGTTTGATCTTTCCGTCCTGTCGCTGAGTTTCGGCATCCCGTCCTGCTGCCTGGGTTTCGGCAAAATACATGTCCTGCTGCCTGTGTTTTTGGCATTCGTTTAGGTCGTGCCCATGCAAGAGATGGACTCGATGGTCACATATTGTACTCTCCGACTTGAGTCACGTAGTGTAGTTACTTTTGCACAGTCACTTTTACCTTACGCATCACAGCCACCTTTACTTTACGCATTGCATGCACTTCACCTATTACACTTGTGTAGTCACAGTACTTTACTCGACGTACTTTTAGCTACAGCAGTAGCATGTTTTCACTTACTTAGCCTGCTTTACACTCGCACCACCACATTACAGTTGTTTCTTTCCTTTCAGTTCTGTTTACTTTTACTACTCAGCTGTGTACATTTGTTGCTCAGTACTTTACTTTTCACTCTGGTCTGCTTGTACGCAGTTACTTTTGTCATACTTGTACCCTGCTTCTTTTCTATCTTTAGAATTATTGTGACTTACCTACGGTTCCATCTCCGTGGTACCGCAGACGACGTACATATGGAGGCATATGCTCTTGAGCTAATAGCGCCAGAATTCGACCATGACACTGCAGCTTCCAGAGCTATTTTCAGTTGTGTGCTTTCCTTCTTTCATGTATATTTGTTGGGACATCTTGTACAGTATGGATTGTAATAATTGGACACTATTTGAGTATTTTTGTACATCTCTGCATCGTGGCTATTTTGATTTCACTGGTAACCTGCAGGACCTGCGCAAATATCAAATAAGTAACGGGCCCCCGAAAGCGGGCCGTTACATGTAAAGTATGTCGACTATGCAAAAGTAACTACGTGACTCAAGTCTGAGGGTACAATATGTGACCGTTGAGTTTATCTCTTGCCCGGGTGCGCTTAGCCAGATGAATGCCGAAAATCCAGGCAGCTAGACAGGATGCTGACAAAGCAGCATATTTTTGTTTGCCAAGACAGAGGCAGCTAGACAGGATGCCGAAACCCAGGTAGCTAGACATGTAGATGAACTCTAGTCACTCCCGCACTCTCTCAAACTGTGAGTTATCCCAAACACCAGTGATGTGTCAAGTACATGTTATTTACAGGATGTTCCGCAGGATGTTCCATATGATGTTCCACATGTTGCTAGTCAAACCAAGACAACTGGTTGACTTTCTTATTGAAAACCAGAAAGTATGAATCTCGTTCCAAGCAGTGTTGAATATTGGACTCCCCGGATTTGGTTTTGGATGATGAGCAAACATAAATAATTCATAAACTAACAATTTGTGAGCGCAGTATTCGAGATCGTCGCCAATTTCACGAGAATATTCAAAGCGACATCTCAACACTTTCCAAAGCTCATATTCATGCCTAAAGCTTCGTTGAAGCTCTTGCGACGCTTTGGAAAATATGAAGATTCAATCGAAGCTCTCAAAGACCGTTTATTAAGGTTTTATTTATAGTCTTTTAGTTTCGATTGATAAATGTTAAGCCTTGAGTATATCTTACGTTTCTATCTTCATTACGCTCATTTCGTAGCTCTAGGATCCTTGCACAAGTTCATTCTAACTTCCTCGAAGCGTCGCGCTTCGATTCGGACTTTGTTGTGCATGTTAGTTGGTACAAGAACAAGTACTGACCGACTAGATGGTGATCTAGTCGGTCGGCAACTGTTCTTGGACCGACTAGTTTGATTCCTTAATTTCTTGGACTTTACTGTTTACAGTTAGTCGGTCTACGTTGACTCACCGACCGACTAGTTTGTGAACTAGTCGGTCAGTGATGCTTCTTTGACCGACTAGTTGTGACTTACTGTTCACTCTAAAATTCTCCTAAGCTACTGTTTACCGTTAGTCGGTCTAAGAACGTTTGATGACCGACTAGTTGACAATCTAGTCGGTCAACTTTTGTTCTTGGACCGACTAAGTCAACTTGCCTTCAGACTATGTTGTTTTGCCTCTTAGTCGGTCTACGTTCATTGGATGACCGACTAGTTGTGAAACTAGTCGGTCAGACAGTGTTCATGGACCGACTAGATTTCTAGGTCTGAAATTCTATCTCTTCTCTGATCTGCTCTTAGTCGGTCCTTGCTTTGTGACTGACCGACTAGTTTATGAACTAGTCGGTCAGTGAGTGTTCTTTGACCGACTAATTCTCACAGATTTCTTTCCGTTGGAGATTGACCTAACTTGTTTTTATGGGTCCCTATAAATACGAACCTAGGTCATTTCTATCTTCAATAGAGCTGCCATTAAGAGATTCATTGAGTTCTAAAGAGATAGCTATTCTCCCTCAAATCTAAAGCTCTCTTCCTCACAAGAAACCCATTCTCTCTCATTTCTAGATCTAGAGAGAAGCTTGTTCTTGGTGAGCTCTTCAAGCTATTGCTTGATTCAAGTTTCCAAATCATCCCTAGGCACCCATTGCTGCTCATTTCCTTGGTGCTAGGGTTTGGTAACTTCATCTTCCTCAAATCCTTCATTCCACCTATTGGGTAAGAAAAACTCAAGGTATAGGATTTTGTGGTAAGCTTGTTTATTTCATATTAAACTCTTTAATATTGCTTTGTGATTCTCTCGGTTGTGAGAGAAGGTTGTGATCCCGGGTTGTGGGATTCACGTTTGCTATTGCATGTATGATTTGATCTTGTGAAGGTTTTTCACAAGATATTCATAGTGGAAATCTTGAGTTAGGGTTTCTAACTCAAGTATCCGGAGGGGATCCGGGTGGTTGGGACGTAGGATCACCGGGAACAAGTCGGGGAGACTTGGGTGGATCCGAACCCATTAACATCGTTTGTTAGCATTGTTAATTTCGTTGTCGTCATTCAATTTAAGCTTCCGCAAATTGATTTGGTAGTTGATTGCAATTTAATTTGGAATTATACTCCTTATTATTTTAAAGTACTATTCACCCCCCCCCCCCTCTAGTACTTGTGCAGTAGCTGGTAGGGCATTACATTTGGTATCAGAGCCAGATACACAGCTATGTCTACCAACGACAACAAGACCGTGCCTCCACCTTCCAACTATGACACCTTCAGGAACCGTGAAGGAGCATCTTCCGTGATGGAAGGACATTCCTCTACGAGGCCTCCATTCTTCAACGGTACCAACTACGGGTACTGGAAGTGTCGGATGGAAACCTTCCTCCGAAGTGCATCTTTATGGAGAACTACAATGAAGGAGTATATTGAACCCGAAGAAGAAGATTTTGAGAAATGGACTACCGCGGAGGTCGCCGCGGAGGTAAGCAATGCCAAGGCAATGAACGCCTTGCAATGTGCATTGGAGCCCGAGGATTTCAATAAGATATGCACATGTAAGAGTGCATATCAAATTTGGAACTCCCTCCTCATTCTACATGAAGGGACGAGTAGGGTAAGAGACTCTAAACTCGTAGTCGTAACCAAAGATTACGAAATGTTTCATATGCAACAGGGCGAGAAGATGAAAGAATATTACGCTCGTTTCGTTGACATAATAAACGAGTTAGAGGCCCTCGGCAAGATCTACACTCAAAAGGAGAAGTGCTTAAAGCTTATTGAAGGACTTCCCTCTTCTTGGGAAAAACGTACCTTCGCCATCGAGGAAGGTAATGACATGAACAAATATACCGTAGTTCAACTAATGGGTACTTTGATGTCATACGAGGTACGCAAAGATAGCAAGGTGAAGCTACAAGAAAAGATGAAGTCATATTTGAACCTAGATGCGCCTAAGAAAAAGGCGATTGCATTCAAGGCGGCTTCATCCACATCTTCCGATGATGAAGACTCGGAAAACGAGTTGGACTTGGAGTCCATGGCACTCATGGCCAAGAAGTTCAACCGTTTCTTCCGGAAAGGTAACTTCAAGACCAAAGGTAAATTTGGTTCTTCTAACGCCTCTTCCTCTCCTTTGTGTTTCAAGTGCAATAAGCCAGGACACATGAAAGTGGAGTGTCCTCTCAACAAACAAAAGGAGAAGTGGAAGGCGCCAAAATTCGATAAGTCCAAGAAATACAAAAAGGGGTATAAGAAAGGACTTGTCGGAGCAACATTCACCGACTCCAAGGATTCCTCAAGCGGAGAGTCGGATGATGAGAAAGTGGAGCAAGCACATATGTGCTTCATGGCAAGAGAGGAGAACGATCAAGGATCCTCCTCTTCCGATGATAGTAATGACGAAAGCGATGAGGTAACGATGGATGATCTTAGAAATGCTAACTCTCAACTTTGGTCAAAATACACTAAGTTAGTAAATAGATATACTAAGGTAAAAGATGACCTAGCTAGCATTCAAACATCGCCTAAGACTATCATCACCAACAACGACACCGTTGTTGAAGAGTTAAGAAATGAGATTGTGAATCTCAAATCTAAACTTGAACATGTTAGCATTGAGGATGCGGAAGAACATGAGATAGCGGATTTAACTTCTCAAAACTCGACTTTGAGTTTTGAGAACGAGAATCTTAAATCTCGTGTTTATGTGCTCACTTCGCAAATATCCACTTTGGATACTTCTTTGCGTTCTCTCAAAGAGAAATATGAGAACACATTAGGCCGAATCACTAGATTCAACAAAGATAAGGACCATTTGGATAAAATCCTAAGTGACTTACTTCCGGCCAATCACCACATTGGTTTGGGGTACACGATGGGATGTCCATCCAAAGCGGCCACTACTTTTGTTAGGCCAACTTCCGGTGACTCTACGAGTGGGAGCAACCACTCTATTGGTAGTTCATCTACCAATGGTGCTTCCACCTCGTCCACGCCCTCTTTTGGAAAGAAACCCACTTCGGGTGGACCTCCAAAGAAGGGGCATGCCTACATGTACACCAATAACATGCCACGTAGGAACACACGTTCTACTCCACCGGCTCACACATATGATGATTTTTATGCAACACATTCTCGGGCACGTGCACACCAAGTGAGACACCCTCACGCACGTGTTCCCACACATGCATATGTACACCCACCTCATCATATGAATAATTCTCGTCGTGCACCATTCCATCATGTCCCGTATGCCTATCCACAACATGCATCACGTAGAAATCAACGTAGCATGCATGCACCCAATAGGATGATGGCTCCCAAAATATTCACTATTTGGAGCCCAAAGGACACAAGCATGGACGAAAAACAAATGTATATGAATGCTTATTTTTCAGATGTTGTGCATAGTAAGAATTATGTGGGGAAGTCTAAGTCCACTTGGACTTGGCTTCCAAAGGTCTAATCCCTTGGACCCAATGACCTTGGGTACCATGATATGAAAGTTTCTATCTTTAGGTACTCAAGGAAAAGAAAAAGAAAAGGAGCAACAAATTTAAATTTAGCTCCAAAGGGAATTGGATACTCGATAGCGGGTGTTCAAAACACATGACGGGTGACGCTCGTTTGCTCTCCGGAGTGGTTCTCATTGCGAATGGAAACCGCGTCGTATTTGGAGGCAACGAGAGCGGAACCATCATAGGTGTTGGTAAAGTCGGTAACCCCTCTAAACCATTAATTAGCAAGTCATTGGCAATATCTATGATAGTGTCAAGACGAGATCGCAAGTTCACCACTTCGCAAATTGTGCCTTTGCCTCATCGATAGAGCCAAAGAATATTAATGAAGCATGCGAAGATAGCGCTTGGATCTTAGCCATGGAGGAGGAGCTCATTCAATTCGAAAGAAATGAAGTTTGGGAGCTTGTTCCATTGCCATCGAAGAACCACACCGTCATAGGGACAAAGTGGATCTTCAAGAACAAAACCGACGAAAACCAAGTCGTCGTCCGGAACAAAGCTCGGTTAGTAGCTCAAGGCTATCGTCAAGAGGAAGGTATCGATTTCGAAGAATCTTTCGCTCCGGTAGCTAGATTAGAATCAATTAGATTACTTTTGTCGTTTGCATGCCATAAGAATTTTAAATTATTTCAAATGGATGTTAAAAGTGCATTTTTAAACGGAGATGTCGTTGAGGAAGTTTACGTTTCTCAACCTCCGGGCTTTGTAAATGAAAAATTTCCAAATCACGTTTTTAAACTAAAGAAAGCTCTTTATGGTTTGAGACAAGCTCCTCGAGCTTGGTATGATCGCCTAAAGAATTTTCTTTTGGATTTGAATTTTAAAATGGGCGAAGCCGATTCAACACTTTTTATTAAGCATGCGAATAATGATATTTTATTAGTTCAAATTTATGTTGATGATATCATTTTCGGTGCTACTAACTTCACTCTTTGCGAAGAGTTTTCTAATGTTATGAAGGAACAATTTGAGATGAGCCACATGGGCGAACTCAAATATTTCTTAGGTCTCCAAATTCGCCAAATGAACGATGCAATCTTCATCCACCAAACGAAGTACACGGTGGAGTTGCTAAAGCGATTTGGAATGGAGAATGCCTCCGAGAAAAAGACTCCAATGAGCACGACTACGCATATTGACAAGGATACGGGCGGTAAGGATGTAGACATTCGTCTATATCGAGGTATGATAGGTAGTTTGCTTTATCTTATCGCAAGTAGGCCCGATATTATGTTTGCCGTATGTATATGTGCTCGTTATCAGTCTCAACCTAAGGAGTCTCACTTAGTAGCGGTAAAGCGTATTTTTCGCTATCTAAGTTACACATTAGATTTTGGATTACTTTATCCGAGATCTAGCACGTATGAGTTAGTCTCATATAGTGACGCTGATTATGCGGGATGCAAATCCGACAGGAAAAGTACTAGTGGCACTTGCCATTTTCTAGGAAATTCTCTTGTCTCTTGGTTTTCCAAGAAGCAAAATTCGGTTTCACTTTCAACCACCGAGGCGGAATATATTGCCGCCGGTGCCGCTTGTGCCCAGGTTCTTTGGATGAGACACACATTGAAGGATTTTGGTATTCATTGTGATACTAGCCCTATCATGGTGGATAACCAAAGTGCTATCTGTCTTTCAAAGAATCCGGTGCACCATTCCCGATCGAAACACATAGATGTCCGACACCATTTCTTAGATGATCATGTTGCTAAAAAGGACATCATTTTAGTGTACGTTGAAACCCAAAAGCAAATCGCCGATATTTTCACGAAACCCCTAAAGGAGGACTCCTTTGTGCGGTTGCGTCGAGAATTGGGGATTATGGGTGAATCCGAGATATAGGATTCATATTTCATTCAATTATCTTGCATGCTTTTATATTTCGCGATATTTCAATCATGCTAGATTTATTGAATTTTTGAGAATTTTATGTGATTTGTTTGAATTTATGATCGAAATCGTATTTCAATGTCGTATTTAAGATTTCGACGTTTAATGGGGTAGTTTAGATGAGTATTGAGAGTTTTGCGATATATCGTCCAAGTGTTTTGAGGAGAGAACTTGATTATCACTTTTTGGACTTTGTTAGTCGGTATCAGTTCAACCACCAACCGACTAGATGTTCATCTAGTCGGTTAGTAGAAGAACTTACACCGACTAACTCAAGCTTATTGAGTTTCCTTTCCATCTTAAACTCTTTAGTCGGTTCATGTTCAGTGACCGACCGACTAGATTGAGATCTAGTCGGTCAGTAAATGAACTCAGACCGACTAAATCTTGTCAGTAAATCTTGGATTCAGCCACTGTTTGCAACTAGTCGGTTCAAGCTCATTGACCGACCGACTAGATCGTGATCTAGTCGGTCAGTGCTTGAACTGTGACCGACTAGTTGTGCCAGGGGCTGTTTGGTCATTTGCGAAATCGACCGACTTAAACTCAGTTTAGTCGATCGATTTTCATTCTAATCGATCGAAATCTCTTCTCTCTCCGCTCAAAACCCCGACCTCCCTCGAGACCCTTCGTCTTCCGGCCACTTTCCGACCATTCCAGCCGTCGCCGTCCGCCGATCTCCGACCTAGGGTATCCTCTCTTCCTCCCTCTCCTATCTAGGGTTCGGTTTCAGCTCTAGGGTTAGGTTTTCCAGTTGATTTCATTTCCTAGGGTTTCGATTAGGGTTTTCTAATTTCGGCTAGGATCTCTTCTTTCCAATCTCGTGTGTCGTGTTGTGCCGAGATTATGGCTCGAACACATATCCCGATCACTCCGTCTAGCCCCTCGCCGATGACCGTAGAACAAAACCCTTCGGATCCCGAGCATCCAACCCCTCCGAAGCGTAGAGCCAAGTCCACCCTTCCTTCGTCGTCTTCGCCTCCTCTCAAGAAGAAGAGGACGACGACCGCTAAATCTAGAGGTCAACCGAAACCCAAACCCAAGCCTAAGCCCAAGGCCAAAGTTCTTGCCTCTTAATCTTCGTTCCATACTCCTACCGATTCCGATACGGAGTATAACCCCGAGACCGAGACTCATAGGGAACCCACTCCTCCAACTCATCCCGAGTCTAGCACCCACCCTCGTACGTCTACCCGTAAGCCTAAGGGAAAGGGTCCGATGCCGGTGGGCGGTGTCGATATTTCCTTATGTCGCGATGACCCTTTGTGTCTCGCGGCGTATAACCGTATCGAACATTGCCCGCTGCTTCTGGAGCATTTCGTCCAGTTTAGCGACTTCATAGGGTTAGCTGATCTTCTGTCGTCGTCGGGTCTTCTCGATTACCTTCGATATGACCCGAAGGCGAATCCTCACCCCTACCCTAGATTAGTGAAGCTTTTCTATGCGAATAGGATCCGGGGTCAGTACGATCAGACCCACTCTGTTGAGACGACCGTTTTGGGGACTCCTATAGTCCTCACTGTGGAAATCTTAGGAGAGATTTTGGGTATCTCTTCGTCTGGCCTTCTTCCTTCTGATATCTCGATAGATGATATTTCTTCTCTTGATCAGCCTATCCTTTCAGAGATTTTCCATCAGATCCCTCCTGCCATGATTGGCGTGCCATCTAAATCATTCAAGCCTAATGCGTGGGTCCTTAATCTGATTCTGAAGTCGTGCTTGCTTCCCAAGTACGGCTCCTCATCTTTACCATCCCAGCCATTTTTGAAGCTTATCTATGCGATCTTCATGGGGAGCTCGATTAATTGGGCTCGAATTATACTCGATAAGATTGACTCTTTCGAGTGTATTCGAAAGACCAATAAATCGGCTCATATCCCATTTCCATGCATGTTGACCCTCGTGTTTCGTCATTTTCGTGTCACGTTGCCTCGTGACGATGAGCGTCCCCTTGGTCCTCCCCTGAATGCGACGGCCGTCAAGAAATCTCTTGCGGCTCTTCGTCACGTTCAGAGGACGACACCTTCAGCGTCTGCCTCTGCCTCTGCCTGTGCCTCATCTTCCCCTGCTTCATTGGACGATGTCGTACGCCTACTTCGTCAGCACGACTCCCGTTTGGCTCGTACTGAGGAGGTAGTCTGCCGTATGGCTCGTATGATGGGGATTGAGCTTCCTCCTTCGGTGTCTGAGGCCGAGGAGATGGACGATGAGGAGCTTGACGAGCTTGCTACTTCTTTTACCCGTGGCGATGAGGCCACTGCTGCTGCTGCTGCTGGTACTTCCACTTCTGCTCCTGGAGTTGCCACCTCTTCCGGTGTTCCAGAGCCATCTGCTGCAGCTCTTAAGCCTTCTGAGCCTGCTGCTAACCCAGTTTCTGAGCCTGCTCATGTATCTGCTGCTGCTGCTTATGTCGAGACTCATGCTGCTGTTGAGCCTGTTGCTGAGATCTCCACTCCTGCCCCGACGATTCCATCTGTTGAGACACCTCTTCTCCCTGCAGAGCCTGAGTCCACTCCGTCGACTGGACCCACGGACGCTGCAGATCCTGCCTCCTCCTCGTGATCGTCTGTTCCGAGGACTCTCCACTGCATTCTGGATGATATATGTTTAGTGAGAGTGTTTTGGGTTAGGATGGGGTTGAGAGTTGCTTTGATGTATTTTTTGTGCTTTCTGGATGTCGGTGTTGGATTTTATGATATGACGATGTTGATGATAATGATGTACTTTTTGTTCTTTATATAGATGATGTGTCTAACTTCATATGATGTACCTCATATATTCGATGTGATATCTTTTTTGGATGTACTCATGTTGTCTCTATATATATATTTCTTCATCATCGTTCACTTTGTTGTTTATTCGTCGTGCAAATTTTTATATTAGTTGCATACATTTGAAATGTGATTTCGTCGCTCGACGCATAAAAACTTGGTTAAATAGATTTAAATTCTATAATTGTATAGAATTGTTTTCCATGCACAAAATTAACCAAGAATATTGAATATTGAAGAGTATGTTTCTTTATTCGAGAAATGAATAAACATTTGGTATTTTTGATGATTTTGATTATCGTTGATTTTTATTGATAATGGAAAATTTGGCACACCTTATTTTGATTTCCACAATTTTCCCTTGGTGTCAAGTTGGTCCATTGTCTTTGTCTACGACTCCCGATGTTGGATTTTACATTTCCTAATTGTTGTCGTTGTATGCCCCCCATTTTTGGGATAATGCCAAAGGGGGAGAGATAATGATAATAAATAGCGCAAATGAAAATTTAACTCAATTTCCAAGAATCTAGTTTGATATGTTAGATTCAGGGGGAGTTAAGATACATATAAGGATTTTTCAAAATCCGATATTTCAAAAATCAATTCACTTTATTTATCTTACTCGTCTGCTTGATGCAATTCATTTATATTCAATTTGGAATTAACGTGTCATCAATGCAGGGGGAGTAAGTATTTTTCATTGGAATTACTATTTTTGATTATTATTTATGTTGGTTTGTCATCACCAAAAAGGGGGAGAATGTTGAATATTGGACTCCCCGGATTTGGTTTTGGATGATGATCAAACATAAATAATTCATAAACTAACAATTTGTGAGCGCAGTATTGGAGATCGTCGCCAATTTCACGAGAATATTCAAAGCGACATCTCAACACTTTCCAAAGCTCATATTCATGCCTAAAGCTTCGTTGAAGCTCTTGCGACGCTTTGGAAAATATGAAGATTCAATCGAAGCTCTCAAAGACCGTTTATTAAGGTTTTATTTATAGTCTTTTAGTTTCGATTGATAGAATGTTAAGCCTTGAGTATATCTTACGTTTCTATCTTCATTACGCTCATTTCGTAGCTCTAGGATCCTTGCACAAGTTCATTCTAACTTCCTCGAAGCGTCGCGCTTCGATTCGGACTTTGTTGTGCATGTTAGTTGGTACAAGAACAAGTACTGACCGACTAGATGGTGATCTAGTCGGTCGGCAACTGTTCTTGGACCGACTAGTTTGATTCCTTAATTTCTTGGACTTTACTGTTTACAGTTAGTCGGTCTACGTTGACTCACCGACCGACTAGTTTGTGAACTAGTCGGTCAGTGATGCTTCTTTGACCGACTAGTTGTGACTTACTGTTCACTCTAAAATTCTCCTAAGCTACTGTTTACCGTTAGTCGGTCTAAGAACGTTTGATGACCGACTAGTTGACAATCTAGTCGGTCAACTTTTGTTCTTGGACCGACTAAGTCAACTTGCCTTCAGACTATGTTGTTTTGCCTCTTAGTCGGTCTACGTTCATTGGATGACCGACTAGTTGTGAAACTAGTCGGTCAGACAGTGTTCATGGACCGACTAGATTTCTAGGTCTGAAATTCTATCTCTTCTCTGATCTGCTCTTAGTCGGTCCTTGCTTTGTGACTGACCGACTAGTTTATGAACTAGTCGGTCAGTGAGTGTTCTTTGACCGACTAATTCTCACAGATTTCTTTCCGTTGGAGATTGACCTAACTTGTTTTTATGGGTCCCTATAAATACGAACCTAGGTCATTTCTATCTTCAATAGAGCTGCCATTAAGAGATTCATTGAGTTCTAAAGAGATAGCTATTCTCCCTCAAATCTAAAGCTCTCTTCCTCACAAGAAACCCATTCTCTCTCATTTCTAGATCTAGAGAGAAGCTTGTTCTTGGTGAGCTCTTCAAGCTATTGCTTGATTCAAGTTTCCAAATCATCCCTAGGCACCCATTGCTGCTCATTTCCTTGGTGCTAGGGTTTGGTAACTTCATCTTCCTCAAATCCTTCATTCCACCTATTGGGTAAGAAAAACTCAAGGTATAGGATTTTGTGGTAAGCTTGTTTATTTCATATTAAACTCTTTAATATTGCTTTGTGATTCTCTCGGTTGTGAGAGAAGGTTGTGATCCCGGGTTGTGGGATTCACGTTTGCTATTGCATGTATGATTTGATCTTGTGAAGGTTTTTCACAAGATATTCATAGTGGAAATCTTGAGTTAGGGTTTCTAACTCAAGTATCCGGAGGGGATCCGGGTGGTTGGGACGTAGGATCACCGGGAACAAGTCGGGGAGACTTGGGTGGATCCGAACCCATTAACATCGTTTGTTAGCATTGTTAATTTCGTTGTCGTCATTCAATTTAAGCTTCCGCAAATTGATTTGGTAGTTGATTGCAATTTAATTTGGAATTATACTCCTTATTATTTTAAAGTACTATTCACCCCCCCTCTAGTACTTGTGCAGTAGCTGGTAGGGCATTACAAGCAGACTGTGCCAAAGCACAATGGATACTTAGGAAAAGAGGATAAAGACAAGTCCAATATTTTCGAGGCCGTCGTAGCAAGTCGGAAATGGATCTATGGCTTCCACTGAAATTGGGGCACAAGAATTTGTACATGCAACACAACAACAATTGATTAGAAAATACGACAATCCTATCTAAATAATCTGATCGTTGAGATTTTTAAAACTGATGAAACGGTGTCGAAAAACATTCTAAATTTTTATATAAACTAAAAATACAGAATATTATTTTACAGCGAGAGGAAAATATTTTTAGAAGTCTCTGTTAATTTTTATAATTTTCAGAAGCTCAAAAATGACTTTAACCCCCAATTTTACTTAAGTAACATAATCCTTCAATAATTTATTCTGGATGCAATACTAATCGAAATTGTTCAAGTGAGCAGTCAAAACGACCGTCTCGAAAATTGCTACAACATATTTTTTTCACGTATCAGTGTACGTGAAAATAACAAGTTACTGATTTTTAAAAGAAAACAACATATTTAAGTTTTAGGATTAAAAATTTATTCTGGAAAAACTAAGCATTTGATTGAGATGAAACTTGCATCATTGGATCCAGAATATTATTTCTGATTTTCTGGGGCTGGTCTCACATTTTTCTGACATGTATATTATTTGTTATCAATTATTTACTATTAAACCCATATTATCTAATTATTAAAATACGTAAATACGCGTATACGTACGAAAATACGCTTCAAAATACGGTTTAATTAATCTCACCTCCCCTCTCTCTCGTACGCGTATGCAACAGAGGAGGCGGGGGGTCCTTCGTTCGGACGGCGGCGAGCGGCAGGGCTTGGGGCTGAGGGGAGGGGCTGCAGCGTCGGGGGTGGGCGGCGTTCGGTGTCACGGAGGCGGCGAAGGCGAGAGGCAACGGAGTGGTCTCAGGCGAGCAGGAAGTGGCGGGCTTAGCTTCGAAGCGACGGGGCTGCTCGACAGTGATGGTGGAGGAGCGGCGGCGTGAACGAGAGGGGACGAGCAGCGATGCTGCTGTCGGAGTTCGGCGGCAAAGCTGAGGCGCTCGGGGAACGGTGTCGAGGTGGGTGCAGCGGCAGCAGGCTCTCCGAGTTCGGCGATGGCGAGGAAGGCGGTGGAGGCGTCGGTGTCTTCGTCGGAGAGCGGAGCGAGGGTGAGCGGGAGTGGGGCGAATGCAGCTAGGCGGCGGTGCTGTTGCAGAGGAGGGCGGTCGGCGACGAGCGGTTGAAGGGGAGATAGGTTCGAGCTCGAGGCTTGGCCTGGGGGTTGTTCGCGGTGGTGGCAAACAGTTGCGTTGTGGGTGAGTTCGCCGACGGCGACCCCAGGGGAAGCGAGCGAAGGGAGAGAGGGAGGAAGGGGAGTTGACGGTTCGGGTTTGGGTTCGAAGAGAGCGGCTGGGTTGAGTGAAAATGAAACAAGAGGGAGAGAGGGATAAGCCTGAGTTGCGAAAGATAGGGGAAGAAATTATATAGGTTTAAGGAAGAAAATAATGTAATTAATAGTAGTAATAATAATAATAGATATAATGAATACACATGTCAAATCTGACCAAACTTAGAAGGTGGGTTAATTAGGGGTAGATCTAGGGTATTAATTAGGGGTAAAAGTTAATTAGTAAAAGTGATTAGTAAGAGAAAAAAGTCATTAGTGAATGTAATTAGTAAAAGCAGAGGAATACAACCCCGTTTTCACATACGACTCCGAAAAAATTACGAAAACATACCCACGTGATCGTATCGTCGCGAGGATCGCGAATACGAGATCTAATTCAGGGTTTGAGCTAAGGAGATACTAGTTTTAGGCCAAAACGTTTAGAAAGAGGATTTGCAGGTTCTAAGTCGATTGATAACAGAAAATTACGAAATTAAAATGGGGAGCCCTAAATGGTCATAGGATGATATTGTAAACGTTTGAAAATATTTTGATGATGTTTGTATAGAAAATTAATTCATTAAGCCAAAACAGTAATAATTGAAAATGAATTTTATCAAGATTATTTAGATGTATTTGATGAAATACGGACTTAAGGAAATACACTATATTTAGTTTAATGCTTCAAAATATTTTTATGGTCAGTGTGGTGATATTTCTTTCCATGTGGTGATAGACAGTGTGGAAGGGATCAAACATTTCTTTCCAGGTAAATCAGATCAATTTATGGTCTACCTGAATCACGAAGAAGAATCAGAAAATTTAGAACTCGAAACCATACATCGAAGAGCCGAGGAATCAGTCGAAAACCCCAAAACTTCAGAAATACTTACAGAGCTTACTACAAGAAGATGGAAGGGAAGGGGGGTTTTATAAGCAGCCAAACCCCTCAGATAGGCATCACGTCAACGTCGAGCGACAGAGGAAAAGGTGATGGCTTCCTGCAGGGATGGGACAAGGCGACGCAGCCCCATCGGGGGTCCCATGGCAGCGAAAGTCCCTATCGAGGGACCTACATGACACATGAGAGAGAAGAGAGGGAGGGACCCTCGATCGAAGCCCAGCGGTTTGATTCCGTCGATGAAGCCCTCGGGGCTCGTGGCGTTTGCTGGGTGCGTGTGAAGGGGGAGACATTTCGAAGGCCCTCGAGGCCTCTGCGAGCTACGTCGAAAGCCCTCGGGGTTTGGGGACTGTCGAAAAAAGTGAGAGAGAGGAGAGTTTCCTCTCATTATGGGAGTTACTCTCATTATGGGAATTAGATACTTTCATTATAGGAGTAACTCTCTTTGTGGGAGTTTGGTGTCCTAGTGTAGGGCTAACCCTAATTCTCTGTGTAGGAGTTAGACCCTTGTGTAGGGTTGGTTTGGTTCTTGTGTAGGACAAAATCTTCTAGGTGATGTATCTCTTTGTGGGATTGTATTCACTTCTCTTTGTGGGAAATATAGTGAATATTGGTGTGGCTGGACGTACCCAAGTTTGGGGAACCAGGATAATATCTTGTGTTTGCGTTTGGATTGATTGTATTAATTAATTTCTCTTGCATTTATTATTCCGCATTTGCAAGTTAAATTGTAATTGCACAATTTATTGCCATTACACTATTCACCCCCCTTAGTGTGTTGTTGTTAGTATGGCAAGGGTAAGGCGATCCTTACAGACGTGACATCAGCAGAAAGGGTACAGAAAAGAAAGACGCTATGACAGTTAAAATGAGCATGGATCACAACTACTATAAAGATGGTACTAACTAAAGTGAACTAATCCTAGGCCGTGACTTATGAGGGGGAATACGGTGTGCATCTGGAAGCTACCTTGACCGCGAGGGTGCGACCCCGGATAGAGTCCAAAAGTAGAAAGTACCGTACTGAAAGAGATGTGAAACCGTTACCTGTGGTGGGGCTCTAGGACCCATCAAGATGGTCGTCCATGTCTCCCCTCCGGGACTCAGGACCCATCTGAATGATGGATGTCCCCCCTAATATTGGGCTATAGATCATGTCCCAGTCGCTTCCGTACTCCCTAATCGTAAGTTTTCCCAAACCCGATGAGTTAAGCAGAAAGTAAACATTTTATTAGTTGTTAGTATCGTGAGGAGTGTTAAGTTTAATATTACTTAAACTACGTAGCCAAGGGGGATCCACTATCGTACCTGTAATAATAACCTGACAAGTCAAGAACCAGTCTCAGGGTAGTCCACTAGTAATCAAGTATCGACATAGTAACGTGCTAACATAAGAACATCCCAAGGCTATGCAATTTAACAATATTAAACCATTAAGGTACTAATAAGCTTATGAGACAACAATGTATTAAAACTGGTATGAGACAAGGTAAAAGTATGGATGTTCCTCATGGCAAGATATTCCAAACTGAGCTGTAATAAAGCGAAAAACCGTATTTACAAGACAACCCAATCAAACGAAGAAAAGCAACATCTAATAAATAATGAAAGCTCGTAAGTCATCCACATCATGGCTCTAGAGGCTCTAGACCATTTGGGATCTGAACGGGGGTCTTCTCATCACACAGTGGGGGGTTCCCGTACCGACGGCAAGGTCCACGAGGTTTCTAGTAAGGAACTAGGGGCTAACAACCAAGTCAGTTGGGGAACGGGGCTCACAACCCAAGTAATCCATACCGAACCTAAAACAGAGGGTAAGGGGCCCAATTGAACCCAAAACAGAAGCTAAAGAAACCAGCCGAGCCCCTACATGACCCAAGAACCCAAGTCAGCAAACAAAAGCCAAGCCACAAGCCAGTGGAAGTCTAAACAGCAAGCAAATGAGCCCCAACACCAAGCCCCACCAGAACCAAAACAACAAGGAAGGAAGCCACCGAACCCCCAAACAACCTCAACGGCAACCCTGGGACCCCACGCAAGCAGGCGAGGGCATCCGACCCCACGAAATGGCATTAGGGACAATAAAACCCTAATTCTACCCCCAAATCATCTTCTCCCAAAAAGAAACTAAAATCAGAATTTGAAACAAGGAGATATGGTCTACCTAAATCACGATGAAGAATAAGAAAATTTAGAACTCGAAACCATACAACGAAGAAGCCGAGGAATCAGTCGAAAACCCCAAAACTTTAGAAATACTTACAGAGCTCATTGCATGAAGATGTAGGGGAAGGGAGGGTTTTATAGGCAGCCAAACCCCTCAAATAGGCATCACGTCAACGTAGAACGGCAGAGGAAAAGGTGATGGCTTCCTGCAGGGATGGGACAAGGCAGCACTGCCCCATTGGGGGTCCAACAGCGGCGAAAGTCACCATCGAGGGACCTACATGACGTAGGAGAGAGAAGAGAGGGATGGACCCTCGATCGAAGCCCCGCGGGCTTGATTCTGTCGATGAAGCCCTCGGGGCTCGTGTCGTTTGCTGGGCGCGTGTGAAGGGGGAGACATTTCGAAGGCCCTTGAGGCCTCTGTGAGCTATGTCGAAAGCCCTCGGGGTTTGGGGGCTGTCGAAAAAAGTGAGAGAGAGGAGAGTTTCCTCAAAGCCCCAAGGGCTCGGGGCTTTCTGCAGGGAAAGAGAGGGGGACAGGGGAAATAAAGGAGGAGGCCCAGTCGGGCTTGGGCCTGCTGCGGGTTGAAAGAGAAAAAGAAAAACAAAAAGAAAAAGAAAAGAAGGGAGAGAGAATAACGGGCCATTACATTCTGCTCACCTTAGAAAAAATCCGACCTTGGAATTCTAGAACAAGATAACATATATAAAACAAAATGAGATCCAACAACAACGGGCTACAACAAAATAAGGATCAATTCAACAAATGACAATATATACTAAAAGTCAGGAGCATCCGTCTCCATCGCCTCCATGGTGAAAGTCTGGCGCCTCTGAGGTGATGGTGGCCATCTTGAAGGAACTTTTGCTTGCTCTCGTCGTACCCGCTCCCGCTGCATGTACTCGTACTCTCGAGCCATGGAGAGCATATCAGCGTGGGTCGTCAGCCTTAGTCCCACCACTTTGTCAAGGATGTCGATGTCCAGGCCCTGCTGAAATCTCTTAGCCCAAGCCTGAGGGGTGGACACCATGTCATTGGAGAACCTGAAACACCAATTGTTAGCAAATACAAACACAAAGTATGGTTAGAGATCTTGCATCAAGTTACACACCTACTGAGTTTAGAAAACTCATCGTCGTACTCCTCTACACTCATGGAGCCTTGCTTCAGGTCCATGAACTGTGCCTCCAACTCCGTCTGCGCCTCTGGGGAGAAGTACTGGGCGTTGAACTCCTCCTTGAACGTGGCCCAAGGATTGGCTGAGGTAATCGGTCCTCCGCAGCATCCCACCAATCTCTGGCATCTCTAGTCAACTGTAGATTCGCCATGCTAATCCACAACGCTGGAGGTACCTATGCTGCCTTCAGCATGACAGTGATCGAACGCATTCACCCTTCGGCAGCCAATGCATCTCATCATCCATTAAAATCCGACGGTCGAAGAGATCGAACTGCTGCACTCCTCCATCCTGCCTGGGTCCTTCCTGTATAGCCTGGATCAAATCTCCCAAGGCCTGGTCTGAAATCTGATACACCATGTTAGATCCGACACTACCGGAACCAGATCATGATCCCGAAGCCATGAGCGCTCTCCTGGACGATCTACGTATCTCACATATATACACACTTGCATCCATAAGGTAAGATTGAGTCAATCGAGTATCACACTTCCTACCTGCTCTAAACTGTTCACGAGGCAATTGCGCGGACCTGCATGGCCCACCACTTTGGAACGACCCGCCTCCCGACGGGTGCCGCTACGATTGAAACATGAGTGTGCAGGTCCTACATGTGCTAGTGAAGTCAATGTGGAGCAGTACAGAAGTAAGGAGGACACTCTAGACATAACATGCTATACAGTTCTAAATAAGGAAAAGGGAGTTAAAGCGGGCAAGGACAATAAAACTACACTACTGCTGAAAGTAGATGGAACACGTACCTGCCCTTATGTCAAGGCTCAACAGTCCTACAGTGGGAGTTCTGACTCCTTACAGGGTCCTGTAGCGAAAGATCCAACTCCTCGTGCTCAAACACCTCTGTGTGATCCTGTGCGTCGTACCTAGTGGGCAACAGAGGTCGCAGCATGATCAATAGAGTAGACAATATCTAAACAGTGGACAAGAAAAGTGTGCACAAAAGGAAACAAGACAACCAAAGGCATGATAGTACTGAATACGAAGTAACCTGACCTGGTAATCCACGAACCCATACCACGGAAGTATAAGGACGTACAAAAGGCGACGTGACAGCAGCAGAAAGGGTACAAAAAAGAGAGACGCCATGACGGTTAAAATGAGCACGGAGCACAACTACTGTAAAGATGATACTAACTAAAGTAAACCTATCCTAGGCCGTGACTTATGAGGGGGAATACCGTGTGCATCTGGAAGCCACCCTGACCGCGAGGGTGTGACCCCAAGTAGAGTCCAAAAGTAGAAAGTACCGTACTGAAAGAGCTGTGAAACCATGACCTGTGGTGGGGTTCTAGGACCCATCAAGATGGCCGTCCCTGTCTATCCCAGACTCGGGACCCATCTGAATGATGGACGTCCCCCCTAACATGTGGGCGATAGATCAGGTCCCAATCGCTCCCGTACTCCCCAATCATAAGTTTTCCGAAACCCGGTGAGTCAAGCAGAAAGTAAACATTTTATTAGTTGTAAGTGTCGTGAGGTGTGTTAAGTTTAATATTACTTAAACTATGTAGCCAAGGGGGATCCACCATCGTACCTGTAATAGTAACCTGTCATGTCAAGAACTAGTCTCAGGATAGTCCACTAGTCATCGAGTATCAGCATAGTAACGTGCCAGCATAAGAACATCCCAAGGCTACACAATTTAATAATATTAAACCAACAAGGTACTAATAAGCTTATGAGACAACAAGGTAATAAAATTGGTATGAGACAAGGTAAAAGCATGGATGTTCCTCATGGCAAGACATTCCAAACTGAGCTGTAATAAAGCAACAAACCGTATTTCTAAGACAACACAATCAAACGAAGAAAAGCAACATCTAATAAATAATGAAAGCTCGTAAGTCATCAACATCATTGCTCTAGAGGATGTAGGCTATTTGGGATCAGAACGAGGGTCTTCTCATCACAAAGTGGGGGGTTCCCGTACTTAAGGCAAGGTCCATGGGGTTTCTAGTAAGGAACTAGGGGCTAATAACCAAGTCAGTTGGGGAACGGGGCTTACAACCCAAGTAATCCATACCGAACCTAAAACAGAGGGCAAGGGGCCCAACTGAACCCAAAACAGAAGCTGAAGAAACCAGCCGAGCCCATACATGACCCAAGAACCCAAGTTAGCAATCAAAAGTCCAAGCCGCAAGCCAGGGGAAGCCCAAACAGTAAGCAAAGGAGCCCCAACCAGTAACCAAGCCCCACCGGAACCAAAACAGCGAGGAAGAATGCCACCGAACCCCAAACAACCCCAACGGCAACCCTGAGACCCCACGCAAGCAGACGAGGGCATCCGACCCCACAAAATAGCAATATGGACAATAAAACCTTAATTCTACCCCCAAATCATCCTCTCCCAAAAAGAAACTGAAATCAAAATTTGAAACAAGGAGATAGGGTCTACCTGAATCACGACGAAGAATCAGAAAATTTAGAACTCGAAACCATACATCGAAGAAGCCGAGGAATCAGTCGAAAACTCCAAAACTTCAGAAATACTAACAGGGCTCACTCCAAGAAGATGGAGGGGAAGGAGGGGGTTTATATGCAGCCAAACCCGTCAGATAGGCATCACGTCAACGTCGAGCGGTAGAGGAAACGGCGATGGCTTCCTGCAGGGATGGGACAAGGCGACGCAGCCCCATCAAGAGTCCCACGACGACGAAAGTCCCCATCGAGGGACATGCATGACGCAGGAGAGAGAAGAGAGGGATGGACCCTCGATCGAATCCCCGCGGGCTTGATTTCGTCGATGAAGCCCTCGAGGATCGTGGCATTCGCTGAGCGTGTGAGAAGGGGGAGAAATTTCGATGGCCCTCAAGGCATATGCGAGCTGCGTCGAAAGCCCTCGGGGCTTGGGGCTGTCGAGAAGAGAGAGAGAGAGAGAGAGAGAGAGAGAGAGAGAGAGAGAGAGAGAGAGAGAGAGAGAGAGAGAGAGAGAGAGAGAGAGTCCTCAAAGCCCCAAGGGCTCGGGGCTTTCTACGGGAAAGAGATAGGGAACAGGGAAATAAAGGGGAGGCCCAGTGGGGCTTGGGCCTGCTGTGGGCTGAAAGAGAAAAAGAAAAAGAAAAAGAAAAGGAGGGAGAGAGAATAACGGGCCATTACATTGTTGTATTTTAATCAGGTGTAATTCCACTTTGTGTAATTTTTTGTAATGGCCATGCTAGGCCTTAATTCCTTTGTGTACATGTAATTTGGATGTTGAAGTGTAATGATGACATTCTTTGTTATTTTGATGTTTGCAATCAAAAATCTGCCAAGCTTAATACACAGACGCTTATTATGCTTAAGTCAAAGAAGAGAGAACAAAAGTACTTCTTTTTTGCTTTAAGCACATGCGAACCCGCTCGCGTTCTCGCTTCCAAGTATAAGGGGAAGCGGGGCGTGACACTTGAGGTGATAAGCCAATATCAAGCTAGATAAACCATATCAAAAGGGAGATCATAAAGTTAAAGTTTCTACTCGTGCTAATTATGACTAACAGGGCCTAGCCAAGGATGTCGTTTATAATATAGCATACAAAGGTGTAATGACTAATCCATATGCATCCGTGCTTTTACACATCACCAGCCAAGCACCAATGCCATCAATTCCATAATGCCCAATAACATGCTAACGTCCAAAACAACACCCAAAGACAAGTACAAGGCCAATATCCAAAGACAATACTCATTTCCAGCCCTCCTTCCATCAATTTCCATAACATCCAACAATAAGCCAAAACCCGAGCTATCATCCAAAGCCGAATACAAGGCCTACATCCAACTTCAACACCCAATGCCAATATCATGCCAATAATCATCACCATCACTCCTTCCGTAGACTAATACTTGACATTCACAACACCCAACATCACCCAACAAGTAAACATCCAAAAACTCATTGTCCAGTAAACCGAAGGAGTAGACGCAAGAAGAAGCCCAAATGGGACATCAATGTGGACAAGACCCAGGGCAGTGAGCCCAAAAGAAGCCCAAGAACTGTAACTTTCCAAGATCTCATCCACATAGCGTTAGCAAGGGTGGCGGGGAGGGTCGTCACCAAGACCTAAAATCTTCAAAATCCTAAAAATATATCGTCGAAGGGCCATTGGCGGTTGTCGTTCCATGCCATGCGGTTGCTGTGACTGTTTGGCATGGCGTATGTCACTGGAATGGGGTGGGGTGGTGGAGCTCCGGGCGACACGGGTTAGCTCACGATGAGAGGCAATGTGAAGGAGTGGGTGTCATCGCGACGCAGGGGAAGCCACAGGATGGGTTTGGTGAGTGAAGAGACGAGGGGATTAAATGGGGCGCATCGAAGCCGTTGATGGGTGGGGTAGGGTAGGCCGGGCCGGGGCTCGAGGATAGAGTGGGGACAAAAGGAAATAAAGTGGTTGAGATGGTGGGCCAAAAAAAGATTCAACCCATGGATAATTGGGTACAAGCAGTGGATAGAAGAAGAATACAAGCTCAAGAAAGAAGAATATACTATCCTCAAATGCTTGGCAAGCTTCTGAGCACCTTTCGAGATTGGTTGGGTGCCTGGTACCAGATCAATTGAAAACTCGAGGACGCAATCCAATGCTAATCATTCGAAAATACTGTTGTGATATGATTCCCCGGATTTGGTTTTGGATGATGAGCAAACATAAATAATGTATACTAACTTATTTGTGAGCGCAGTTATGGAGATCGTCGCCAAAAGAATACGAACATCAAAAGCGACGCCTCAAGACTTCTCAATATACGTGATCGTGTGCCTGGAGCTTCGTTGAAGCTCAAGGAGTTTTATCGAAGTCAAGAATGAAGATAGAAGCTTTGAAGACGGCTCGTAAGGTTTAATTTATAGTCTTCTAGCTTCATAGATTAGAATGTTAAGCCTTGAGTAGGACTTACATTATATACTTCATTTCGCTCATATCTTAGAGCTAGGATATTCATAGAAGCCATTAGAAACTTTCCCGAAGCCTATCGCTACTTCCCTCGGCTTCGAGTGCATGTTAGTTGGTTCAAGAAGAGTCACCAACCGACTAGATGACGATCTAGTCGGTCAGCAACTCTACATGAACCGACTAGATGCCTTGCTATATTCAGCTCTTTCCAGGTTGATCAATTAGTCGGTCAAAGAAGAGTCACCGACCGACTAGATGACGATCTAGTCGGTTAGGAATCCTTCTTGGACCGACTAGTTGAGCTTGCCTCTGTACAGCCTGAGTTACTGTTTCGAGTTAGTCGGTCAAAGAATGTTTACCGACCGACTAGTTGAGAAACTAGTCGGTCAGCATTTGTTCTTAAACCGACTAATTCATCTTGAAGTCAACCTACTCTATTTCGACTGTTAGTCGGTCAAAGATCATTCACCGACCGACTAGTTGTGGAACTAGTCGGTCGGCAAGTCTTCTTAGACCGACTAGTTGTCTTTGTCTGTACTTCGACTTCTTGGCTGTTCTACCGTTAATCGGTCTACGTTGTATCACCGACCGACTAGTTGATGAACTAGTCGGTCAGTGATCCTTCTTTGACAGACTAGTCTGGTTCAGAATAGAGCCGTTGGGATTCTTTCAAACTCGATTTCTCTTGTCCCTTTAAATAGAATCCTGATTCGTTTGAAGAGGGGTAAGAGGTCCTATTTCCAAGCAATTTCAGACCTAAGAGAAGAGCTCTCCCAAGCTATTTCAAAGCTCTCTCTCCCTCACAAGAATCTCTCCCTAAACACCTTGAGCCCTAATTCCTCAAGAGAGATTCTCTCCTTTGTGAGCTTCTCAAGCCAAGAGCTTGATCCTAGTCACCATACTCCACCCTAGGCTTCCATTGCTGGTCATCTTCTTGAAGCTAGGGTTTGGTGACATCCTCTTCCTCAAAATCCATCATTGCCCTAATTTGATAAGTATACTCAAGGCATAGGATTTTGTAAGGTAAGAGTTTATTTCATTTCAATCGTATTTGAATTGTGTCTCTCGGTTATGAGAGAGGTTGTGATCCCGGTTTGTGGGAGTCACATGTCTTTTGTATGATTTGACTTGTGAAGGTTTTTCACAAGTACTTTATAGTGGAATTCTTGAGTTAGGGTTGCTAACTCAAGTATCCGGAGGGGATCCGGGTGGTTGGGACGTAGGATCACCGGGAACAAGTCGGGGAGACTTGGGTGGATCCGAACCCAGTAATATTATTTGTTTGCGTATGTTTTAATTCTTATTGATAGTTGTTTAATTCCGCATTGTCGTTTGTTTCTTGCACAATAATTAGGAATAACTATCTTGATTATTTTAAGTACTATTCACCCCCCTCTAGTACGTGTGCAGTAGCTACCACAGGGCACTACAATTGGTATCAGAGCCAAGGTTAAAGCTACACGTTCAAAGCTAGGACGAACAACGACTACAACGTCTTCAAAGATCATCAAGGAGCTTCTTCAGTCTTGGAAGGGCAATCTTCATCTAGGCCTCCTTCCTTCAACGGTACTAACTACGGGTACTGGAAATGCCGAATGGAAACGTTCCTCCGGAGCGCTTCACTTTGTAGAGCCACGATGAATGAGTACGTCGAGCCCTCCGAACAAGATTTCGCAAAGTGGACTCCCGCGGAGGTCTCCGCGGAGGTAAGTAATGCCAAGGCAATGAACGCCTTGCAGTGCGCATTGGAGCCCGAGGACTTCAATAAGATATGCACATGTAAGAGTGCATATCAAATATGGAACTCCCTCCTCATCTTACATGAAGGGACGAGTCGGGTAAGAGATTCTAAACTCGTGGTAGTGAATAAAGATTTCGAATTATTTCATATGCTGCAGGGTGAAAAGATGAAAGAGTATTATGCTCGATTCGTCGACATCACAAACGAGTTGGAAGCTCTTGGGAAGACCTACACCCAAAAGGAGAAAGTCTCGAAGATAATCGATGGACTTCCTTCTTGTTGGGAGAAGCGTACCTTCGCAATCGAGGAAGGTAATGACATGAAAACTTATACGGTTACTCAACTAATGGGTACCTTGATGTCATACGAGGTACGCAAGGATAGCAAGCTCATGATGAAAGAAAAGATGAAGTCGTACTTGAAGCAAGACGAGCCTAAGAAAAAGGCGATTGCATACAAGGCCGCTCCATCTATCGATGATGAAGAATCGGAAGAAGAATCGGACGATGAGTTGGACATGGAAGCTTTGGCCGATATGGCAAAGAAGTTCCTCCGATTCTTCCGACAAGGTAAGTTGAATCGTAAATCTAAATTTATTTCGACTAATGTTTCTACTCCCGTGTGTTACAAATGCAACAAGCCAGGACATATCAAGCCGGATTGTCCTCTCTACAAACACAAGGGAAAATGGAAGGGATCCAAGCACGACAAGTCAAGAAAGCACAAGAAAGGGCTTGTCGGCACTTGCACCGACTCCGACTCCTCAAGTGGAGAGTCGGACGATGAAAGAGTGGAGAAAGCACACACGTGCTTCATGGGAAAAGAGGATCGTGATGAAGAGACTTCCTCCGATGAAAGCGAGGATGGAAGCGTGGATGAAGGCGAAGAGGTAACCAATGATGAACTTAGAATAGCCAATGAACAACTATGGAATAAGTTTTCTAATATGGCTACTAAGTTTATGAAGACTAAAAATGAATTAGATAGTCTTAAAAACTCGCCTAAGCCTTTCATCGTCAACAACGACACCGTTGTTGATGGGTTGAGAAATGAGAATGAAAATCTCAAGTCTCAACTTGAGCATGTTCATATCGAGGACTCGGATGAACATGTGATAGCGGATTTGACGTCTCAAATCTCAACTTTGAGTATTGAGAATAAAAATCTCAAATCACGTGTTTGTGCACTCGCATCGCAAGTGTCCACTTTGGATGCTTCTTTGCATTCTCTCACCGAGAAGCATGAGAGTACATTAGGCCGAATTCATGAATTCAACAAAGGTATGGGCAAGTTGGATAATATCCTAAATGACTTACCTCCGGCCAATCATCACATTGGTTTGGGGTATAAGATGGGAGATTCATCCAAATCGTCCGCCACCTTTGTTAGGCCATCTTCTGATGCTTCTACTAGTGGAAGTAAACACGTCATGGGTAGTTCTTCTACCAATGGTGCTTTCGCTAGGAACACACCCCCATTTAGAAAGAAACCCACTTTGGGTGGACCTCCAAAGAAGGGTCATGCTTTCATGTATACCATGCCACGTAGGAACACAAATCCTACCCCACATGTTAGCACATATGCCGATTTCTATGCTCCGCATCCACGAGCACGTGCACACCATGTGAGACACACTCATGCACGTGTTCCTCCACATTCATATGTTCATCCTCATTCTCATATGAATAATTATCGTCATGCACCATTGCATCGCATGCCATATGCTTACCCACGACATGCATCACATAGAAATCAACAACGTATGCATGTTCCCAATAGGATTAGGACTCCCAAGACATACACTATTTGGGGTCCGAAGAACACAAGCATGCATGATAAGAATTTGTATGTGAAATCGTTTATTAATGATGTTATCTTGAATGATGATTATGTTGGGAAATCAAGTTCCTCTTGGACTTGGTTTCCGAAGGGTTAGTTTCCTTTGACACTTCATTGCTTGGTACCATAAGTTTAATTTCATTTTATGGGTACCAAAGCAATTGTGGTTTGTATGGGTTACATTTAATTTGAATTTAGTTAGCTAAATTTATTGCCTAACCCATAGGATCCAAAAAGATTTTTGGATACCAAAATGATATTCTCTAGGTTAAATCCACCATGAGATACCAACCCTACCAACTCTGTGATTTGCAAGGATTTTCATTCGATTGGAGTTGATGGTGCTTGAATGATGCACCAAAGTAAGGGGAGCTTAATGTTGTAAGTATGTTCATACTTTAGATTCTTATTGGTATCCATTGGTAGAATATATTACGATTGGTATCACTTTGCTTCATTTGGTATGCTAGACTAGTGTATGCCATTGTTATATGATGTTCTATCTATTTTTGGCATAACATTCTTGCATGCTACATTTGGTATGCACATCGGATTATTTTTGTCTCTGATGTTGATTTCGTCGTTCGACGATTTTATGGATTTAATAGAATTCTTTCTATGGAAACATAGAATTGTTTTCCATGCATTCTATTGATTTTGGAGAGTATGTTCCAAAACTCAATAGGTGAAATCGATTTGAGTTTTTTGATGATTTCGGATTTCGTTTTTCGCCTATGGCTTGATGATTTCGTATTTCGATTTTCGCCTATGGCTTGATGATTTCGTTTTCCGATTTTCGCCGATGATTTTATGATTTCGGTTTTCGAGTTTCGCCTATGGCTAGATGATTTCGTATTTCGTATTTCGCCTATGGTTTGATGATTTCGGTTTCCGATTTCCGACTTTGTTCTCCTTGACACGCTTTGCTTTTATTCGGTATTTTGCATTTGATATTTTGCATTGGTGTTATTTTGGGCCTTGGTCGTATTCTTCGACTCCCATGCGTTATTTTTAGCCATTGGTGTTGTTTCCTCCCGCTCTTTTTACTAATGCCAAAGGGGGAGAGATATAATAATGACAATGTGCTACTTAATAATTCAAAGGAATTTACCATGAATCTAATTTGATGTGTTAGAATTCAGGGAGAGTGAAGATATAAAATGGATTTTGATCCTATATGTGCAATAGTAGGATTCATATTTTATATTTCCCTCGCTGCTTGATGCATATGAACATTATTGTATATGGAACTAACGTGTCATCAATGCAGGGGGAGTAAGTAAATTTCAATTGAATCATTATTATTTATTATTATTTATGTTGGTTTGTCATCACCAAAAAGGTGGAGAATGTTGTGATATGATTCTCCGGATTTGGTTTTGGATGATGAGCATAAATAATGTATACTAACTTATTTGTGAGTGCAGTTATGGAGATCGTCGCCAAAAGAATACGAACATCAAAAGCGACGCCTCAAGACTTCTCAATACGCGTGATCGTGTGCATGGAGCTTCGTTGAAGCTCAAGGAGTTTTATCGAAGTCAAGAATGAAGATAGAAGCTTTGAAGACGGCTCGTAAGGTTTAATTTATAGTCTTCTAGCTTCATAGATTAGAATGTTAAGCCTTGAGTAGGACTTACATTATATACTTCATTTCGCTCATATCTTAGAGCTAGGATATTCATAGAAGCCATTAGAAACTTTCCCGAAGCCTATCGCTACTTCCCTCGGCTTCGAGTGCATGTTAGTTGGTTCAAGAAGAGTCACCAACCGACTAGATGACGATCTAGTCGGTCAGCAACTCTACATGAACCGACTAGATGCCTTGCTATATTCAGGTCTTTCCAGGTTGATCAATTAGTCGGTCAAAGAAGAGTCACCGACCGACTAGATGACGATCTAGTCGGTTAGGAATCCTTCTTGGACCGACTAGTTGAGCTTGCCTCTGTACAGCCTAAGTTACTGTTTCGAGTTAGTCGGTCAAAGAACGTTTACCGACCGACTAGTTGAGAAACTAGTCGGTCAGCATTTGTTCTTAAACCGACTAATTCATCTTGAAGTCAACCTACTCTATTTCGACTGTTAGTCGGTCAAAGATCATTCACCGACCGACTAGTTGTGGAACTAGTCGGTCGGCAAGTCTTCTTAGACCGACTAGTTGTCTTTGCTTGTACTTCGACTTCTTGGCTGTTCTACCGTTAGTCGGTCTACGTTGTATCACCGACCGACTAGTTGATGAACTAGTCGGTCAGTGATCCTTCTTTGACCGACTAGTCTGGTTCAGAATAGAGCCGTTGGGATTCTTTCAAACTCGATTTCTCTTGCCCCTTTAAATAGAATCCTGATTCGTTTGAAGAGGGGTAAGAGGTCCTATTTCCAAGCAATTTCAGACCTAAGAGAAGAGCTCTCCCAAGCTATTTCAAAGCTCTCTCTCCCTCACAAGAATCTCTCCCTAAACACCTTGAGCCCTAATTCCTCAAGAGAGATTCTCTCCTTTGTGAGCTTCTCAAGCCAAGAGCTTGATCCTAGTCACCATACTCCACCCTAGGCTTCCATTGCTGGTCATCTTCTTGAAGCTAGGGTTTGGTGACATCCTCTTCCTCAAAATCCATCATTGCCCTAATTTGGTAAGTATACTCAAGGCATAGGATTTTGTAAGGTAAGAGTTTATTTCATTTCAATCGTATTTGAATTGTGTCTCTCGGTTGTGAGAGAGGTTGTGATCCCGGTTTGTGGGAGTCACATGTCTTTTGTATGATTTGACTTGTGAAGGTTTTTCACAAGTACTTCATAGTGGAATTCTTGAGTTAGGGTTGCTAACTCAAGTATCCGGAGGGGATCCGGGTGGTTGGGACGTAGGATCACCGGGAACAAGTCGGGGAGACTTGGGTGGATCCGAACCCAGTAATATTGTTTGTTTGCGTATGTTTTAATTCTTGTTGATAGTTGTTTAATTCCACATTGTCGTTTGTTTCTTGCACAATAATTAGGAATAACTATCTTGATTATTTTAAGTACTATTCACCCCCCCTCTAGTACGTGTGCAGTAGCTACCACAGGGCACTACAAATACGTCCAAGAATTCTCGAACCACTTCAGGTTTCTATTGCTCAACTTCCATTGCAGTCGCCACTGCATCTGTAGGTCTGGCTCGATCTTCACTGGTTCTTCTGATTTGTTCCTGTTGTCAAACTCAAACTTTGGATGGTCGAAAATTTCGAATGCTACCCTCCTTATAAAAAGACGTAGCTAAGGTTTCTAACGGAATTGGAAGTACTTTAAGAATAAGAAGGTCGATCGAAATGCCATCAAGCTAAAGGAAGGGTGATGATGATGAAGTGAGTGAATAGTTCAACCTATGGAAGATCCCTCTGACTGATGTCGAAGGAAGGCATCGAAGGGTGAATAAGGATACGTCAATAGGATGGAAGGAGGGTTCAAGAGTTTCAAAGAAGGTAATGAGGATCAATGAAGGTGGGTAATAAATACACTTCACTTATACATCCTTTATAGGTGAAAACTCGAGACATCATGTACTCGAGATCAATTTGAGTATTTCATACTGTACATCCTGATCTTACTGTATTGTTCACGAGGTAGTTAGTACAGACCTGCGTGGGCCACCAAACTTGTAACGACTCAATTCCATGGGGCCATTATTATTTGATATACTCGCAGATACTACAGATAACCAGTGAAAACAACATAGTCACGATGCATAGATGTACAAAAATACTCAAACATTGTCCATTTATTACAATCCATACTGTACAACATAGCTCACACAGAGATACAAGAAAAGAAAAGAAGTACATATGGGAAAACATCACGATTCGAATTTTACAAGTGTGACAAAAGTGACTGTAACCTAAATTGATCTCGAGTGCAGTCACTAAATCGGACTCTGTCTTCACAAACTCATGTGCCTCTTCTCTAACCTATACGTCGTCTGATGGTACCAAGAAGATGGAACCGTAGGTAAGTCACAACAAGTCTAAAAATAGAAATGAAAGTAGTGCAGAAGTATGGACCAGGCTATGAAAAGTAACTAAAGGTAATCCTACAAGTGTGACAAGTAAAAGTGACTGTACGAGTACGACAAGTAATTGAATGAGACAACAACTGTAGCATGGCATGTGACATGGTAATATTAATATTTAATCATCGTACAAAGACAACAATAGTAAAACAAGCAGGTATGAGCAGTAGCAAGAGAAAAAACTGTAACATATGTGACTTATATAGGAAAGTATTGTGTGCGACCATTGAGTCCATCTCTTGTCACGGGGGCACTTACCTCGGTGGATCTTAATACATTTTAGGCGGTATTGTTCATTTTAGACGGTCGGTACTAGAGCAATGTGTAGATGGACTCGTGGTCGCTCCCACACTTTCTCTCATATAAGTTGTCCCAAAACCCAGTGCAATGTCAACTATTTTAAGCATTTAATTTCAACAGGATAATCCAGCATTATGTTCCAACACGATGTGCCATTCAATCAATATGTTTCAACATGGTATGTCAATCAGTCTCATTGTTCCAACACGTCATTTCATACAACATTTCATGTGATAACTCAGCACGATATTACAATAGCAATCAATGAATAGTAAATGACATGCATCAGGTGATGTGAATATTTAAACGTGAGCAATCTTGCAACAAGTGAATCAATATTTCATCCATAGTTTTCAAGTGATAATCATCACAACATGGTAGGCAAGGGTGTACAACTCAAGGGAGTTAACATAATGAATATGAGTTTACGTGAAGTCGAAGTAACACATTAACAAGTTATTTATAATCAATGTTTGCAAACTGATGATAATTGGAATTGTAACATTGATCCATACAAACACAGCCAGTCATGTTTCGCCAAGCAGGTCACTATCCCCGGGAATGGTGATCTAGACTTAGACGCAAACGATCCTATACACCGGGTGGTACCAATATTAAGAAGGCCAATTATCACATCTGCTCCATCGATTATATTAATAAACAGTGAGTAGTTCCCTAATTATTTAAGTCTCTACGTTAGCAATGTCATATTCTCAATAGTTGTTCTGTTGTTGCGTAGTTTCCTATTTAATTAGGTCTCTAGTCATTTGTTCAAGTCAATAGCCGTTTTGAGGCTATATGCGATATCCTAAGTTCATACTAGTACACTATCTAAATTTCTAAGTTTAGAATTAGAGTGACTTACAGGTTTCGAGGTCTTCGTAAGAAGGCGAGTCTGGAGCTAGAGTTGTCTGGGGTGTTCGTGCACGCAAAATGGTACCTGCAAACATAAGAAATCATCGGTTAAAGGCTATACTATTTTCTATCTATTTTTCTTAGTCATTTCTATTTTTATAGCGGCTTAAAATGAGTTAAAACGTGTACTAATAATTTTTAGATAGGCTAGACGTGAGGAAAATAATTTTATCTAGGAAGAAAATATTTTTCTAAATCTCATTGGCATTTTTATAGTTTTTAAACACGTAAAATCATTTTTCAAGCTTTAAAACAAATTAAAAACTAATTTTTAAAAATTATAAAATAATTATCGTAAACGTTCAAAGATTTATTTAGAAAAATATACACTTCAGAAACTTTCATATAATGTGTCAAAATGTTCATTTTGACTAGTTGAATACGAAGTATTTTTGTATTATAAAAATATGTGTAGAATTAAAAGATATGTATTTTAAAAGTAAATTAGATTAAATTACGTATAACTTTAAAAATTCGTATTTAACAAAATAAGTCTTAGATCTGAATGATTTCAGCGTCTACGCATTCTATATGACATTCTGGATTTTTCGGGAGTCTTCGTGTTATTTCTTCTGATCATTACATTATTTATTATGATTTTACTTTAACAACTCTCTTCAAATATTTATTTTATACACACACACACTCTCTCTCTCTCTCTCTCTCTCTCTCTCTCTCTCTTATATATCTATACCTATTTTCTTACTATCTCATGTATTCTCTTTCTTTCCTTCTCCTCTCTCGTTCTCTTACACCGGCGAGGGGGCACATTGGCGTCAGCGAGCGGCGGAGGTGGCGCTCGGGCGGAGCAATGGCAGGCGAAGGCGGCGCGTGTCTCCAACGGTCGGCGGTGCAGCTACATGCGATGCAGCAACAGTGGGAAAGGCGGACATGGGCTATGGGAACTTGGGCTTCGCGTGGTCATGGGGAGCAGAGGAGGAGGCCATGGTCGGTGATGCTGCGTCGGCGGCGGCGTTAGGAGGCCGGTGAGGGCGACGCAGCGAGCTGTCGGCGACGAAGGGAGGGGGTGGCGGAGCTGGGAGTTTTTCGAGCCTTGGGGGGCTTGCTCGTAAAGGGATGGAGCTCGGTGGCTGAGGTACCGGTGGAGCACAGCGGTGGGGGCTCGTCGGAGAGGTGCACCGACGGCGGCGGCTCGCCGGAGGAGCGGCGGGGAGGAGGGGAACACGGGCAGAGGAGTTGGGTTCGAGGCTGAGCGTCGAGGGAGAAGGGGTTAAGATTAATGTGTGTTTTTATAATGTAAAATTATTAATATAATACTAACTAATTAATGAGGGAGGAATTAATAGGGGGTTAGGGGTTAACGGGGAATGAATCAGTTTCGGGAAATTAAAACGTGCTTCCACGTTTTTCCTAAAGGCTGCGTTTAGGCGTAGGTAAGTTAAAACGGTAATTAGGTTAATGTAAATTCGTTATTAGTGAATGTAATTAGTAACTAAAATAATATTATTTTAATATTAAAATATCACATTTCACATATGACTGAAAAATTATGAAAAAAATGCCATGGATTCGTATTGTCACGAGGATCATGAAAATGGTGTCCATTTTTAGATTTTAATGATGAAAAAAATAGAAAAAAGTCATTTACTCATTTTCGAACTCGATTGGTTACGGATTTACGTGCACTATGAAAACATGCCATTACATCCTGTGTTGCAGGCCTACGAACACAGTGCGGAGTTAGGTCGGGCTTCAACCCAGCAGCTTGTACCTAGCTCCCCCCCCACCTGATACCATTCTTCCTCGGGTCCTACTCTTAGGCTGATGGAGCGTCACGTCATCGGATGCGTCCTCGCCAACATACTACTCATTGGTTGGCGGATTTACCTGTCAACAGGACGCCATAAAATTTCAAACATTTCTTTCCATGTAATAGAGACCCGAATATTTCTTGAAGCTACCCTGACCGCGAATTTATGGTATTAAATTTAACGGTTAAAATTGTTCGTTCAATATAATCATTCGTGCCCTAAATTGATCTGTGCGATCGACAGATTTTAGGGTTTCTTGTGACCTAAATTTGTTCGAAATAAATTTTACACGCTATCGGTTCATCCTTCCGTGGGTACTTGTATGTAATACATTTTTTAATGAATTAAATTGGAATTATACAATGTTATGTATCAGTTTTGTCTACGCAGAAGAAAGCATGTAACTGATTTAGGGTTTTTTTGGTTAATGTGTATTTTCGATATTTTTGATTGTGAGCAGATCAAAAATTAAACTAATATAATTTAATTAGCACGAACTAAAAATTTAAACAGTATGTGCACAGAGTAAAGCGGTGCGTACGCAAATCAATTCCATGTAAAAGAAGATTAGACGGGGGAGCTGTTACGTGCACGTACCGAAGTGCTCGCGCACAACCACTTATTTTCAAGTTTGCCATTCAAAATTTTTACTATATTCTACCCTTACTTCCGCACAACCATTGTGGATGGGCTATGGAGGGCTGGTGGCGGAGGAAGCGTCGGAGGAGGGCTGGTGGCGGAAGGGGCGTCGGTGGAGGGCTGGTGGCTGAGGGGGCGTCGAAGGAGGGAGGTCGTCGGAGGAGGGAGGTTGTCGGAGGCGGCATCAGAGGAGGGATGTCATCGGAGGGGACGATATAGGATGGCTGGGGGCGTAGGAGAGGGCGTCGGAAGGGGTGGTCGCCGTTCACTGTGGATGTCGGAGGATGGCTTGTGGGAACTGGTGGCGGAGGGGGTGGCAGAGGAGGGCTGGTGGCGTCGGAAGGGGTCAGAGGACGGCTGGGAGGTGGGGGTGGCGGAGGGGGCGACGAAGGAGGGCTGGCAGTGGAGGGGGTGACAGAGGAGGGCTGGTGGCGTTGGAGGGGGCGATTGCAGCTTGCTGAGTGATGGAATGCAAGGGTAGACGGAGAGATGGAGCTCGGCGAGCGATTGCAGCTGCCATTGCCAACGAGAATCAATCTCCACTGGAGATGATGGGCGAGGCCTCCACTTTCCCTCTCTCTCCCCATTTCCTCCTCAACGCCGACGAGATCCGACAATTGAATGGTTGTGCGCGCTGAACAAAATCGCATGAAAGTGATAGTGGTTGTGTGCGCTGAGCAAAATCACACGAAAGTGATAGTGGTTGTGTGCGCTGAGCAAAATCGTCATCGATTATGGTCTTTTACTCACCGCGTACAGTCAATAGTATTTTCGCAAGTAAGCAGTTCTAAATAACAAACGTATGACTAACTCAAAAGTACGCAGAGCAATTCGATACGTGCGCGTAGCAGCAACCTTCCGCGATCGAATTTTAAGTCGCACCATCGATCACCGCTTCCCATTCGCTGTCACTCTCGCTGCATCCAATAGCCCCACTGCCGTCTCCGATTCTCGTGGCCATCAACTGGAACACCGAGACCGCCACTGCTGAGATGACAACAGTCGCAGATTTCACCGTAAGTTTCCCCTTCTAGAATTAATTTAATTTTTAAAATTTTTATCATGCAGGGACCAGATTCTCGGTGATGGATTGATTACGTTTTTGCTTATTCGGCTGAATCCTGCGGAGATTTGCGTGAATTTTCCCCTTTTGATTTCAATCTCACGGGGAAAAAACCCCCCAAATTCGAATCTGGCAGGGAACACCACTTACCGTTTGGATGTACAGAGATTTTGATAAAATAATGTAGAGGATTACATAAAAGAGATTTTCCCAAGAAAAATATAATAAGATTGTGAGAAGATGTATTCTCAGCCTTGATCAGGTCGGAGGTGAATTGCCTATAGCTTCATGCATAAATGTCTATCATGCGAATTCTTAGCCTTGTAGTTAGCCCCAAGGGGTCTTCAATGTTAGAAACTCAGCCAACCTAGGTTTTGAATGCTGCTTGGGGTTTTGAACTTCATATTCATGTCAGGAAAGCTTGATTTTCTTTTATCATGATCCAATAGACTACTGCTGGTCCTACTACCAAGTATAGTCTTTAGTTGCTGCTAGGCGTGCTTTTGTTAAGTTGCTAATTGGGGGCTATTTACATGTTGATGCAAGAAAAGCTTTTCCCAAGTTGTTGCCGAGCAAGTGTTGCTGTTAGGAAGATTTTTGCCAAGTTGCTACCGGACGGGCTGTTCCCAAGTTGATACCTGGCAAGTGTTGTTGCTAGGCAAACTTCTGACTCAAGTTACTGCTTGACAGCTTTTTACTAGGTTGCTGCCTGGCAAGCTTCTGCTAGGTTATTGCATGGCTGGTGTCTACCAGGTTACTGCCTGGCGAGCATTTCTCCTTGGCGGGCTTCTTTTAGGGTGTTGTTAGGTAGCTTTTGCCAGGTTACTACCTGGCAGCTTTTTTACTAGGTTGTTGCTTGTCAAGTGTCTGATAAGTTGTTGCTGTTGCCTGATAGGTATTAGGTTGTGGGTCTCGGTGGCCAGAGAATTGACTGAGGATGTAGGCTCAACCCTGTTACATGGCCCTGCAACATGCCTTTTGCATCGGAATCCCGGCTCCCCCTACATAGAGAGTTCATGTAAGTCTATAATGTTAGGAATCATAATCTATTTAGGAGAAGGGGAAGTGATAAAATTCAAAAAATTTATTTTTAACACAAATTACTCAGTATATATAGAAACTATAAATCAATACTAAAAATAAAAATCATAAATTTGTGTGGATATTCTTAAGCGATATTTGCTCTTCGAAACTTGATGAAGACCTTGTATTTCTTCACCAACCAGAGCGATATATGTTTCACCATGATGATGATGAAACTCCTTATGATCCATAAGCTTCCAATCAGGTCCTAACTTCATCCCAAATATTACTAGTGCTTCAAATAAAGGAAGAAATTTTTTTATTTGTGGGAGAATTTACCGTTTCCTTAGAGCCACAGCTTTCATGTTATTCAATTGTCTTGATATTTATGATGCTTTTTGATAGGAAGATATGATGCCTACTTATAGTATTAGTGTTGATTAAGATCTCTTATTATATCCGATGTGGGACTAAAAGAAATGTCCAAATAAACTAACATGACTCAACTTGAGTGATGTTTGAGTCAAGTTCAAGTCATGGTCCAATCATTTGACCTGAACCCAATAATACTTGACACAAACTCCTAACCAAACATACTTGACCTGTAACGACTCATATTTTATTTTATTTTATTGGAATTTTTTATAAATTTTTCTATATATTTAATCTTCATTTTCCCTTCTTTATAAATCTTTCTTTAAATTTCTTTTTTACTTTTCTCTAAGGCCCACAGCCAATCTTATTCTTCTCTTTGGAAAAAAAGCCAGTGGCCTACATGCTTTATTAATTTCCGAAGCCAAGCTCAACTCAAAAGCCAGTGGCCCATATCCTCTTTATTATTTTCAAGCCTGCAAGTCAATTATCCAACTCCAACTCCAAGTAAATAAGCCCAAGCATCCCCATTTAAAATCCAACAGCCCCACTCCCTTAGGGCAAGTCCATCGGGGGCTTTTGCCAAAATGTGGGGTGGGGAGATTTTGGCCAAAATCCCCTCTCAAAATGCGCTTCATATCCAGCGGTGGGCTTTTCCCAAAATGTAGGGGTGGTGATTTTGGTCGAATTTTCCAAAAAAAATACAAACTTTTGAAGGAAAAAAACCATTGTTTCAATAATCCCGCATTTTAAACCCAACATCCTCAAAATCCCGCATTTTAGGAGGGCTTTTCGTTGGAATGCGTTGGAGGAGGGGGGCATTTTGGATAGGGGGGTTTTTGCAAAAATCCCTCAAAATCACCCCCCAAAATGCGATCGGTGGACTTGGCCTTATAATCTCATCATCGGACCTCCACCATCTCTCTCTTTCGATTCAAACCTAGCCCAACGAGATCGACGTCGCACCTTTCGAAATCCAAATCCGAGAGGATTTCTCCATAGGTTTCAGGTTTTAAGATTGATTCGAACTCATTTACGCGTTTTCTTTTCTAAATATACTCAATGGTTTTCTAGGGGTTTTCATACGAAAATCCTCCTCTTTCTCTAAATTTCTGATTTTGATCTGGGGATTTTCTGAGCTCTTTTCGGTTTGGATCTTGAGGCTTTTGATCCATTGGATTTCTTCACCATTGAGGTAGATTATAATCTCGATCTAAGCTTTCAGTTTGACCCTTAGGAAAATTGTTTGAACTTGCTGCATGACTTATTTGTTGGGATTTCTTTGGGAATTATGGATGTGATGATTCACAAATGAGCTAGGGCTTTTTCCCTATGTATACAATGATCGGCGACTCCTTTTGACTTTCACGACGACTCTCGCCGCTGTCTTTTTCTTTCTCTGCTCTGGTTGGGTTTTCGGCTATCTTGTCGGCCGTCGGGGGTTCTCCTTGATATCGCCGTTCTGCAATGGTGCTGCTGCTGTCTGGGTTTTTACTTCTGTCGGTCCGGTTGCTGTAGGTGCCTTGGTCTGTCGCTGCTTCTTGCCTTTGGGTTGGCCTTTCGTTGTGTTCTATGGGTTGTGCTTAAAGCCTGTAGTTGGTTGGTCTGAGGCTTTGTGCCGACTTGGTTGCTTGGTTGTCTGGTTTAATTTGCAGCACCGGGCTTGTGCGATCTGTTGCCTCTTTTATCGCAGTAGAATCCCCAGGCGGGCTGGTAGACGTTAGACTTATTGATATGACGAGAAAGCGGATCTGATCACATACAAACATATTTTTATGCAAACACTAAATATTTAGTTTTATGTACTTGATATCAGATTTTGTTTGAAACCGTTGCGTGATTGTAATTGTTTAGTATCATGTGTACAAGAACTTGATACGTCATCCTTTTTACACGAATTTTGGAGTTACTTAAAGACATGTATGCTATAACTGTGACTGTTTAACTAGATCACTTAAATGCACAGTTAAAGAATTGTACATACTTGAGACTAGTACAATTTGACTATTGACTGGACAATGTTATCTAATATGTTGCCTTGATAGATTGACACATGACTGGCTAATATTGTTTATAAGTAGAACTGGAACAAACACTTAGCTCACTGTTTAAAGGTGCGGATGCGCACAAAAATTGCTTAACTCCATTCCAGTGGCGCTTTGTGGGTGGGCGCTGAACTATATCTAGCTAGTAGGTTGACTGCAAACGCTATGTCGGGATGTGTGCAGTTTGCCAGATATAGAAGTGCTCCAATGGCACTAAGGTAAGGTACTTCAGGACCTAATGGTGGAAGGAACACTCGTCTAGCAATTAGGACCTCCCAAGTTTTGTTAAATTTGATGGATTTATGAGGTTCGACTTCAACAGTCAAGAGGATGAGAAAATATCCAGTCGTCATCCGGTGAGCATGCTTTTACCGTCACAAATGGCTTGAATTTTCTTCCAGGCTTCTAGTGTCATATTACCTATGTTGCGCTGATACGAATACGGGTATCAGATATGATACAGACACACCGCCATGCCAAGAATCTAAAACATTGTTTCTAATTCTTTTAGAAGGAAGTATTGGGTACGCCTATCTGATATGAGTACTGGATACATATCTGACACCATACATGATACATCATAGCCTAGAACTAGTATGTCAGATACAGTTTTCTTTGGGGGAAGAAAACGATAGAAGAGTGTGTACATAGTTTTAGAAAAAAAGGTGTCCATAAATTTACATATATACGTGTATTTATAAATAACATCAACACATCAATAATATCCATAATCGGAATCATCACTCCGGGCTGAACTAATCCTTCCGCTCAATCTGTTTCTGAAGCTTGGTTGCCGAATGCATCCTGATAGATCCTGCACCACTTCAGAAATCGCAGGTCTGAATTCAGGTTCCGACTGCACACGTTAAAAGCCAAATGTTGTTAACACTAATATTGGAAAATATCAACAACAGGTTTCACTTTGTGTATGTGCACGCGTGTGCGTGAGCCAGGTGCTAAGTCTCATGACCTGAACACAACGTGAAATAACATCAGCAAATCGAGATAAAGACTTGGGCGGGTAGAGTCCACGGAGGGCAGGATCCGCCATATGCGCCAATGCGTTGCTGTCATGGAGCTGCGGTGTGGCCCAAACGGCTAAGCATTGTTCTTCCCTCGGCTTGGAACTGTAAAATCAGCAGGGGTAACATAGCTTAGTCCATTACGTTTGCAGCCCAGTGACAAATGCAACATGTAATAAATAGATTGCGACACATGCAAAAGGTAATGACCGTAAGGAGATTGAATACATAACTAATGTTCCACGATCATTGGATTTGGATAGGATGGCGCATGGAAGAGTACCATGGATGTCTGCTTGATTGGTATTCCGTAATCATATGACATATGTTCTTAATAATGTCTGTATGTCAGTGTTACTTATTTCGGAATGTCAGGGGTCTAGGAGACCCTGTAAAGTGTAGAATAGTTAAACAGGTCTGTCAAGATAGTAAGGCAGATGTTGTGTACGTTTTCGAGACTAAACTTTCAGACCCCTTTGATGTAGTTCTTAATCCTAAATACCTAAATCAGTGGATATGCAACAGTCTGGTAGGGGCATCGTGTGGTATCCTTATTGGTATTGATAACTCAACATTCTCCATTCTTGTAGAATCTTATAGTTCTCTCGGTATGTTAACCAAAATCCTGGCTAACTGTGTTAAGAAGGTATTAAGGAATCTTGGCTCAGATTGAACTGGTTTCACTATAGGCCGCTACAGTCTTGATGGCATTGCTATTACCCGAGAGATCATTCATGCTTGAAAGAAAAATGGTTAGAAACTACTTATAATTTCAAGAAAGCTTACGGTATGATCAAGTGGACTGGATTACGGATGTACTCCCTTAGAGAATTTAGTTTGAAATGGGCTGGTTGGATTCAGTCTTGGGTAGGCATTGCCAAGATCAACCTTTGTATTAATGGAGTTATGGAAAACGAAATCCATTGCATGAAGGATTCTGTCAGAATGACATGTTATCCCATCTTCTCCTTGTTTTGGTGGCAGATAACCTTAATAAACTCTTCAACAGAGCAGTTGATCAAAGTTTCATCGTTGGTACGGGGGTATCTATGGTCCGCTACTTTTGCTAATATCCAATATGCTGATGACATGATGATCTTTGGAAAATCAAATATGTATCAGACTACGATCATCTAAGTGATCCTTTGTAACTTTAAACTATGGTTAGACATTCGGATCAACTTCCATAATATTAGACTGATTTTCTTGCAACCTACCAACGAGATAGATTTGGCAATAGAGGGGATTTTAGATTGCGCCAAGGCAAAATTCCTTATTTAGTCTTATGATCTCCTGTTCCAACCTGGAAAGTTGACCAAGGCTAATTGGGGACCTTAGATTGAGTGCATTAATGTTAAACTCTGAAGGCTAAAAAGCACTAGCTTTCTCTATAGGTACTAGCGGAACTCTATTGACTGCCTCTGGCAATTGCCTTTCTTATCCTTCTTTGAGACCCCGGCATGGGTGCTGAAGGCAATTGACAATATCAGAAGGTGTTTTTTCTTAGGTCTGACGCTAACTCTAATAAGAAGAATTATTACATAATTTATTAGAGTCGGGTTTGCAAATTAAAAGCAGAAGGTGAACTTGTGATTCTTAATATCAAAAATATAAACTTGGCATACGTTGGCTAACTTGTTTGTCGATAAATATGGCTCCCATAATAGCATCTGGTTTGGTAAGAAAATGAATTTTTCTTATGTTTATAGTTTCTTCAATGAAGATATCTCTATGGCCTTGATGTGGAAACGAGGGAGATGGTGGCCTCGCTCTTACACTGGTTCCTGGCATCTAAGAGAACAGACAAAGCTAGACTTGTTGCTCATCTGAATGACGCACAACCATTAGTTGCGCTTGGATAAGAGTGTAGTCTTCTCAGTTATGTCTATGTATACATTTATCAAAACTAGGGGTCGCCTTTGTCCTTTAGCTAGTCGCATTTGGTAGATAAAATCCCTACTTAGAGTGAGGGTACTCATATGGCTTGATAATCGGAATGCAATGCTTGAGACAAACGAATGAAGCGAAAATGGATTGGATAATAGAGAAAATGAACCTGTGCATTGCAGGTGGATATATTGAAGCAGTACCCGGAGTTCCTCCTCTAGTGGTAGTTACTGTCACATCCATCTTAGATGAGTTTGACATAGAGTAAAGCTAGAGAAACCACACCTTTGTTTTGCTTAGTTGATTTGTTTTTATGTGAGGAGGTTCTTGGCAGACAATATGGTTAGGATCTAACATTTTGTGAGGCATGATGGCCAACTTTATTTTCGTACCACTTTATTATTTGTATACTTTGTACTTATATTTCATTATAGTCTTATTAATTAAACGCATTGAGCAGTTCCTTCATCGTTTCTTCTCCCCCCAAAAAATAGATAGTAGCATATGGGAAAGCGTGCTTGCATGCAGAGCACATCCACATAAGAGTGATCGAATTGAACCCAGTCATTTGAAAATAAATCCTGTCAATTGTTGACAATGCCGATCTATAGTTTGCTTATTGAGGCAATTGGTGGTTTAGTGTTAAAAAGAAACGGTTAAAAATGAGGTGTTTCTGATTTCTTTAGTTACCTGTCAAAAGGCATTCGTCCGGTCAATAGCTCTAACATAACCACCCCAAAACTGTAAATGTCGCTTTTAAACGCGCAGGCAGAAGTCTTGGTGCATTCAGGAGCACTGTATCCAGGACCCAAGTTGTTGGCCTGCCATAAAAAGTGCCATACGTTACCATTCATTTATAAGAAGTGGCTACGATGTGAGCTCAATTTAGCAAAACAGGTATATGCACCTGGTAATAGGCTGTCAAACCGCAGTCGGACAGGTGAGGATTCAGCTCAGCATCAAGCAGGATATTGCCCGACTTTATGTTTTTGTGGACAGAAGACGGAGAGCAGCTATCATGCAGATACCTGTAAGAGGAGAAAAATGTTTTATGTTAATAACTCCGAATATTGCATTAGGGTGCAGATCTGGAAAATACTTAGCGAACCTATTCACAATGTCAGATATATATTTCCTTTCATTATGGTATTCTCATAGTCCCCAATTTTTGGGATGAAGGCTAATAACATGAGGAGGAGGAGGAGGAGGATGGTATTCTCATAGTGTGAACTTACTCTATAGCACGAGCTGTTCCGAGAGCAATCCTGACTCGAGTATCCCATGTCAATGGCCTGCTATAATCATCGGATAGATGAAGAAATTCATGAAGCGATCCATTCCTTTGATACTCATAAACTAAAATCTGATGACCAGACTCCGAGCAGAAACCAACTAGTTCAGCGATGTTTGGGTGATGCAGCCGAGAGATGCTAGCGATCACATTTTCAAAATCGTCAGAGCTGTCTTCAGGTAGGGCTGACTCTATTTTCTTCACAGCCAAAACCTATGAACCATGAAATAAAAATATTATTACCGTCATAGTTAACATCTTACTAGTTTGTGCCATGTATTGCCAGGACACTCTTAACACCAGAACATCATAAATATGCAATATTGTTGTCTATAGATGAAATCTCATCAATTGGGGGAAAACCTAAATATGCAATATTGTTATGTTTTGTTTAACAAATTATTATTCACCAAAAAAAATCTTACCTTTCCATCTGCATATTTTGCCTTATAAACACTCCCAAATGATCCCTTTCCGAGAAGGCGACTTGCATTGAAGCTCCCTGTAGCCGCTTGCAGATCTAACAGTGAATATGTGGTGGCATGATCACGACCTATGCTAAGCTTGGAATTAATGTTAATAGAAAACTCATTCTCGTTAATCGATTTCCGAGTCTCGCTGGGCGGTGGCGGCATGAGATCTGGTGAAGGCGGTGACTGATAGCCCTTGGGACTAACTGAACAAGAGTCCACTGCTTTCTCTGTTAATGCAAGTTTGATCAGTGAATGCAACTTAAAAAGTTATACAAATGATATACATATAAGAACCCTGGTATATAATTTATAATGACAAGTATTTTTTCGCATTGATAAAGCAACATTTATGCTCAGTTCATAGCAAAAAGTGAGGTAGAGGTAAAGGGTCCCTTTGTATTCATGTTAGGGCAGAGAATATCATATGTAGAGGTGAAGTTTTATTGTATTGCTAACTAGGCATAACTTAACGTTGTTCTTCATATGGAAATGTTTAATGTACATATCTAGAAAATTATTTGTTTCCAAAGCTGCTAATGCCTTAACAGATGGTCCCTATTAATGAAATTTTACCTGAATTTTGGGTTGTAGGGACTAAAAATGTATATCAACTTCAGGGTTTAACTTGAAATTGCCCTATTATTGAGTTCCATTGGAAAGGAATTGGATGGTCTGAAATCATGGTTGATACCGATATATATGTTCGTTTGGGATTTCAAGCATGCCGATATGATCCATTCAAAACTGGCTGATAAGATCAATATTGCCTAATAACTATTAATACAAGGGGAGATTCATGTTTTAGTTACTAAAATTGAAAAATCCAATTTATTTCATATAATAGTTAGAAAATCTCATTTCTAAGTCAAAATCAATGCTCAAAATATTGTCAAGTGATCGAATGGTTTCAAAAAGAGAGGAAATAGTGACATGGCAGAAATGATCTATTGATAAATAAAACACTCATTGAAGATGAAGATCTATATGCAACTTGTTGAAAAACGTGATACAAAACATCAAAAATAACTCAAGAGTAATCTAGCATTTATTAGGATTTTTGGAGCCCAAAACACTAATTTTCTTAAGCCCACTTATGAACAGTAAAGCCCAGACTATGAATATTTTCGTGATTTTTCAACCTAGTAGCGGTCCGTTACTGTGTGGCCCGTGAGCTCGCGGCCTATGGGTGTATCCCGCCTGCAGCTACACACACGCGTAGAGCGCGCGACATGCATGCTTCGCGTGCCATACGACAGCAGGACGCACGTGATCGCGAGCGAGCGGCAGCGGCTTCGGCTCGGCCACGTGTCACGTTGTAGTGTGATCACGCCTTAGATCCAACAGCTGAGCACAGAAGCATGCGCGGATCGTCTATGGGAGGGGGTCGGAATTCGATTCCGACCCGGATTCGACACCATTATTCATCTAGACCCAGTACTGATTGTAATGGTATTTAAACTCTTGTTTCGGTTGGGGTTTGAGAGTGAATTTGGTGTGAATTTCATGTACAAGTTTGTTGATACTTGTAGAAAAATACAAAGGACAAATTGAGGGCCAATGAAGAGTTATTTGATAGCCAAAAGAGGGATTTCTCTATTGTTTTCTTCTCTGATTTCTTAGCGGGTTTAGTTGTTCTATTTAACCAAACGTTATAACTTGTCATTCAAGATTATTGAAGTATTACTGATGTTTCCAACTGGACATACACCAAGTATTGGATGGAACTTGTATAAATCTTGGTGTCATGTGTGTATTTATTTTTTGTTTTGTGTTACGTTTCATATATATTAATCTGTCGTGGGTTTTGTGAAGAAAATTATTAGCTTTGTTCGTTGGTTCAACGATCTTGGAATTTTACAGAACGATTGTCTTCTTGGTAAGCTTATCAAGAGGGCATAGGAGCCCAAGAGAGGTGATCCCAATCATCCCCAACACTAATTTAACTGATACATGAATTCTGATTTTTCTTATATGTGTCAACTGGTACTTTTGATACAACCAATACTAATGCTATAAACCGTCAGTCGCTATCGAGACCAAACCTTTTATGAAGAACTTATAAGCCAAAATATCATACCTATCCTCTTCGATATTCTCCTTTCTCATCTTCCTCTGCACCATTGATCATCATATATCCATATTTGGTTTATCCGGTTGAATCAAATTAGCCATAAGCGTGCATTCATGAGCCCTGGTTGATGTTTCAAATAATTCTTGCAACTATCCTTGCCGCAAAAATAAGAACATAAATCCAGTAGCAACAACAAGATCATTAAATAAGAATATCCATGCCCATATTGATAAACTCTTTAACCCAACATTCGGGACAACACTGATGTCACTTGTGAAGCAGCTGAATCCAAACTCAATTCCTTTTGGATTTCATATCAATGAAAGGCTAGTCATATACAAATTTTTTTTGACAACTTGAATCCTCCACTTATAGCTTCAACAAAAGACACATGTTTAATTTTCAGATCATAATCTGATGGACTATCTGTAAGCATCCCTAAAGAAAAATAGTATGGAATGTGGACGTATCTCTCTCACGAAGATGACATACAAATACTATCACAGTCCAGTTACATTTAAATTATATCAGAAGTTAATTATATTCAAATATTAAGTTCTAATCAAGACAAACACTAAGACCTCAAGGAGTGTTTTGAAGACCTTAAGTTTAAGTTTAAGTTTCGATCCAGCATACATTCCTTATAAGCTTAAGTTTAATTGCTTTGAAGACCTTAAGGATTTAATACACGCTTGTTCTTGTCTACACTTGTGGGCTTTCAAGACAAACACTAAGATACTTACTAGGGAAAAAAAACTGATGTACATGGACACACAAATTTTCCTAGTAGTATATCAGGAAGTTGCACCCACGTAATCAACAACAAACTTATCGCTAGAAATTTTATGTCATGTGCATGTCACTTGCAATTTTCATTTTAGCATGTAAAAGATAAACAACAGATAAGAAAATCATGAAGTCACACAAGATAATCCATGATTTTAAATTTATCCTTACAAGGGAACGATGTGCCTAACGAGAAAAACACGAATTTCTAAAAGAAGTAGATCATTTGAAAAATATCTGAATTGAGAGAGAGTGAAGTACCTTTAGCCTTATGTTCAACCAAGGGTGAAAATGATCTGTTATGGCAAGACTCTTCATCAATGTAAAGGGCTGAAGCTGAAGACGATGGTTTTCTTCTTTGAAGCACGGCCAATATCAACACAACCACAATCAGCACGGCTATAACTACTCCAGCAACGACTACCCCAATCAAAATCATTCCCTTTTTGCCGTTGCTACCACCATTACCGTGTGACGCTCCAGCCAAAGAGGTTCCGCCAATCCTTTAGCCAAAGGGAAAAGAAACGAAAGAGTTGTCAGTAGTTAACGTAACCACCTCTGGAGATGAATCAATCAGTATGTATATTTTCATGATAGTAAACTCACTGGAGGTTGTTAATTTCTTTCAATTTGGGCGGAACAGCACCTGTAAACTTATTATTCTCAACATTTCTGAAAACACAATGAACACCATCCTTGTTAAGATATAGATTAGTAGTATATTTGAATCATACCTACATCATGCCAGTATACTTACAAATCATCAAGCGGGAGATTAGCTAGAACATTAATTGAACCAGTTAATTGATTGTTCTGCAGGTGCCTGTCGAACGCATACACCCACCATAAGGAACAAAGGAACTTGAAAAAAATTGTTCATATAACCAATGAATATATTTCCTTACAAAGTATTGAGGCTCTTGAGAGATCCGAAACTCTGAGGCAGGTTACCTGACAATTGGTTGAACGACAGATACCTGGTGTCATGACCTCAGAGTATCAATAAGCGAACATATGCACACATAGATGTAAATTTGCCATAACAGCGTAAGAGACAATATTGGAATAAGCAAACCAATATTGCTACATTGGACGGCACAAGTAGCATGCAAATAACTTACAGCTCAGACAGCTTGGGAAGTTTTCCAAAAATGTCATTGATTTGCCCATTAAGCTGATTTTTGGCAAGGCTTCTGCGATCCACAAACCGCCCATGATTAAAAGATAAAAGAGAAACAAGTAAATCAAGCCAAGGTAAGATATAATCAATACTCTTACAGATACTGAAGGTCACCCATTTGGGAGATCGAATAAGGTATTCCACCAGTAAATGTATTTCCAGCAAGGTCCCTGCACACCAGTGATGCAACACATAAGAGGAGGTTAGAGGATTCTCATTTTAACTGGATGCTTATAAGCATAACAATTTCAGGTTCTATTGCAGGCTTGCCGTTTCTGTATGTTGATGTGGTTTAGTTTACAATTTGCAGGAGGTTGCACCGCATGCTGTACATACGGGAAAATTCAGAAAATATGCATGTAAGGGAGGGGCTTACAGGTGAACGAGGTTTGGTGGAAGCTGGTACGGAATATCACCGTTGAGATTGTTCTTGCTCACATCGCTGTACTATGACAAAGAAACCAGTGGCGCTGAGTCGAAGCACCAAGAGCGAAATGAGAATGGAAATGTACAAGAATGTCTTACAAATAAGTCACTGATGTCAAACTCGTGAGTTGATAGCCCAAGGACCCGGACAAGCCAAGACCAGATAATTTGCTGCCCAAATCAAAACATGAGAACATACCGTTAAGCCATTCCCCACTCAAGACAGAAGGTATCATTTCAAAGAGCCATCTGAGCATCTGGATTGCATCTACTCAGTGCATGGCATGCAAAGTGCAATAGAGTAATCCTTTTCGAAAATCTCCTTGTTTTGCTTCTACACTACCCATGTTGTACATGCACAGACACGACACGACACGACACAATTTCTTTTAAAAAGCATACACAAACACAAACACATCATTTTAACCTAGAGGCTAATTATACGGCGTTTGTTTTGCATTCAGTGGAATGGAGAACGATATATAAAGGGAAAGAGGGAGATACATTTCTTTGACAGACGAGCCGGAGCAGGTGATTCCTTTCCAGGAATCATCGCAAGGGTCTCCTCCGCTCGATTTCCAGCCAGACAGCTTAGAAGGTTTGTTTAAGCTTGTGTACATGACGTTAAGCGCCGAAACTGCAGAAAGAAGATCAAAAGGTGGGCATTATAATCAGATGATGAAATAATTTGCAGACACAATACATTAATAGCCAATGCTAATATCATTATAATCAGATGCAGACAATATTGCATAATGTTAACAATCTTGAAAGTAAGGGAGAAATGTTACCTTCGGATGATTGAGTATGGGAAGTGGCTGGAGTGACCAGGGATAAGATCGAGAGGACGAAGAAGAAAAAGAAGGACCGAAAGAGAGACAACAAACGATGATGAGATTGAAGAGGAGCCATCTATCTGGTAATTGGCTTTTAATACTTTCCTTCTACTCTGATTTCTTGTGCCTGTCGTCGATGCTGTTCTCCTCCTCCTACCCTTCTTCTTCCTCTCCTTTACCCTTTACCTGCTGCAATTCGTGTCGCATTTCAGAACGATAATAAATTGCATATTCATAGAAACTGATGTTGAAAGAGATGCATGGATATCTTACGAGGGAAGAGGGACGAAAGGAGAGGAAGAAGGTAGGTAGGTAGGATTATGTAGGAAGATCGGGGCTCCTCCCTCCTTCAAGCTCGACAAAGAAATCGAAATCGAAATCGAAATTGAGAGTTGGTTTCCTTTTCTCTTTCTAGTTTCTAAATATAGGCATTTCTTTTGATCTGCAGGTTGAGAGACTTTGATCTGAGTTTGATATTGATGCGGAGGCAGAGAATGCCTGCCATCCAAATAAATTCCAATCCATGCAGCGATTCCTCTGGATGGCCTCCCCTTTTTCTTCTCTATTTTTCTTTTTCTTTTCTTTTTTTGTGCGAAAACAATGATCTTGTCATTTGTTTTAGATGTACCCACTGCCTAACACCCCAACTGAATTTCTGAATATATGCATGTCCACCAACTACCTGCAATATGACACGGGCACAATAATTCCCAAAAATATCAATATTTCGAAATAAACAACCAGAAGCCTGGTCTAGGATCATGCATTACATTTTATATGAAAAGTCTGTTGCCTAACTCAAGCTGATTAACACTAGAGATCAGAATTAGTTAATGCAGTCATTTGTTAGATCTGATATACATCAGTTAGGGAAGTCCGATGACCTCTGAGGTTGTGTTGTCCTTGATCAAGGCATCAGTGTCCAATCCAAGAATATAGGACTCAGATATCTAAACATGAAATGGCCTGAAACTTTATGTTGTATATGTTGATCAAATCAAAACTTGAAACTTGAACATTATCTACATATAAATGATATAATTGAAGAATACGATACAAAATACCAAAAACATCCAAAGATTAATCTAACATTTATGAGGATTTTTTGGAGATTTTTTTGGAGCCTATGACACTAATTTTTTGGAGCCAGATTGACAAATAGTAAAGCATATCCCATAATATGATATGCACACATATTCACATAATATGCATTGCATGGTTTTTAAGTTTTTATGCACACATATTCACATAATATGCATTGCATAATTTTTTAAGTTTTTATGCAACATGTTGTCATCATTGAAAAAGGAGGAGAATGTTGGATATTGAGTCTCCACCCAGTGGTTATTTTGACGATGATCAATATATTATTGTACTAATGCTTTCATTGAGTTTGTGTGTAGAAAATGCATTTTAAACATGTGTGATAAAGTATGGATGATCACACAACAATGGTGATAAAGCATATGAAGTCAAATCAACGAAGGCACACAAGCATGAGGCATGGATTGAAGAGATGGAAGCTAGGAGCAAGTGTGGTAAACCATTCTCAAGGGCATTGGAGAACAAAAGCTTAATGAAGCCAAGACAAATGATCAATACATTGAAGAATTAGAATTTTGGCTTGGTGCAAATCTTTAGAATGTCAAAGCTCCAAATAAAGACCACACACACTTAGGATATTCCAAAAATGATTTGAAAAAGTTTTGAAAATGTGTTAAAATGTTTTAAATTAGTATATAATTAATTATAAAAAATTTCAAAATATTTTTAGGTAGAAAAACTCAAGTATTAGGTAATAGCCAACTATCTGAAACAGATAGCCGACTATTTGTAGTCAGTTTTTTTACCCAGAACTCTTGGTTTTTAAGTAGTCGACTATTTCTTGGAATAGCCAACTATTTTGGAAAATAGCCGACTATACACCAAAATAGCATGCTATATTGGTCAAAAGATAGCTTTTTAGGAAAACATAATTTTCATTTTCTAGCTGTTACTAGCTGTTGGAGGGGAGATTTTTAGAATGATTTGAATGGTTTTTGTGCTTTATAAATACTAGAGACCTCAGAATTTTTATATATCAATTATTAATCATTTTCTTATATTTTTCAAAGCAAATTTTCAAAAGCTCTCTTTTTTTTGCCATTGTTTCAAAAAATTCTTGTGCATATTTTCTCAATTCTTCTGAGCAATTTTATTGGTCCTAATACTTATTTTTAATCTTTGTTTTAAAGCTATATCTTTAAAGAGATTCAAACCAAGTTTATTTTTGATCTCCAAGCTTCTAAAGTTTTTCATTTTTTGAGGTCAATCCACTCATATAGCAATCACATACACATGGACTTCATCAAGTGGCTATAGGTATTTGTAAAAGCTTCAAAGGTTGTAAGTATCTCTTACTTGGGTTTTAATAAGATGGATTTCCTCATTGTATGTGAGGATTTGTAAATCCTAGTTAGAGGCTAGGTGGTGAGTGAACTCTTGTTATAGGCAAGGAGTTTTGTAAAAGACATCGGTTTGTGAGGCAATGAAAAATCCTCATTGGAGGTATGGTGGTTTGTACTATTTACCAAAAATAGTGGATTAAAGCCCGAGAGAGTTCGGGGACTGGACGTATCCGGTAGGGGAAAACCAAGATAAATTGATGGTGTATTTGTGATTGTGTTCTTGACTCTTTACTTGCGCCTTATTATTTTCGTTGTGTTTAATTTATTAGTGCAAGTATTATTTTTCTGTTGATTAGGATTACTATCAGGTAACTCTTTATTAATCTTAAGGAGATTTCTAGAGCTAAAGTTTTATTTGTCAATACACTATTCACTCCCTCTAGTGTATCTCTTGTTGGGAAATCTAGTCCTACTCTAAAGTGGTTTTGATGATGATCACACCAAATGTTGTTAATGTACTATTCATATTATTTAAGATGTGTAGGTTGTGCAAATAAGCTAAGTGAAGCTCAAAGCATACTCCGAGAAGAAGAACTTCAACCACACTCATAGAAGATGAAGATGAATTTAGCTCGCAATTCAACGTCTACAATCTAAAGCTTCAGTTCAAGTACAAGATGAGCTCAAAGATGAAGCTCAAAGAATATACTCAAGCTCAATCTAAAGATGAGCTCAAATTTAAGTGAAGCACATGCAACTACATCAACTTCAACAATGGCTTCAAAGTCTTCGTAGTGTCTAGTGTGTGAGTTGTCTTTTATTTTTCTTAGAATTATGTTAAAGCCAAGAAGAATATGCACAACCACAAAATGATTTTCTAAAATATTTTTAAAACTCATTTTAAACTCATTTGAGAGCTTACTTTTCATAGGAGCTAAGTTCCAAACCGTAGTCAAGTACAAACATCCAGTAATCAACTACTCTGAAATCTGTCATATCCCTGAAAACTCTCTGGGAGTCGAATACCTCCCTGGGAGTCGACTACCAGCTGTGTTCGAGCAGACTTCCTTAATTTCCTCTCCCATTTATTCCTTGCTAACTCTTTGGGCTGAAGTCAAACCTCATTCGAAATAATTCAAATTCTCTCTTAGCTCTATAAATAGAGAACCCTTGAGATTTTTAACTCACCAATTCATTCTTGAGAAAAGATATAATTCTCTCAAGAGTTCTGAAAGTTCTCATCGCTCTCAAAGTTCTTCTAGCCAAACAGTTTTTCAAATCTTTGATCTTATTTCGTATTTTCTTTTCTAAATCTTTTTTAAGATCATTATCTTTTGGCTATTGTAAATTGGTTTTCAAAATCTTCTCTACTTGTATTTTCATATTCTTAAAGGATTTTTGAAACATCTAAAGTACATCACATTGAATCATTTCATATTCTTTGTGTGATCAAAGACTAATTTAAATTCTTTAGCCACTTAGAGCACAATTGCAAATTCATCTTGGCTATAGAATTGTTGGGTGTAAACCAATCTCCACTAAATTTATTGTGGTGAATTGGATTTGGATTTTTCTTGTAGTCCATTGGAGATAAGGGTGTTGGAAATCCTAGATAAGGCTAGGTGGTGTAAATCCTAGTTGAGACTAGATGGTTGGAAATCCTAGTGGTGTAACTAAGTCATTGGAAATCCTAGCGAGTGAAGCTAGATAATTGTATTGCTGCTAAGGCAATAGTGGATTAAATCTCGATCTGTGACGGTCAGGGACTGGACATACCCAGGTTGTGTGGAATCAGGATAAATCTCGTGTCTCTCTGTGTGATTTTCTGTGATTGTATCTCGTTATTTATTTTGTTCTAACTTGTTCATTATTTATGTGTATGCCATTTGTAATCCTTGTTAATAAAATTGTTATTGCAAAGTTTGTAATTTTTATTCCGCTGTGAGATCTCTTCTATCATTATTCTTTTGATCTTTATATCTTCTCTTATACTTATTTGGAGATCATCGTATTTATTAAGGACTAAGCGTAGATCACTCTATTTGGTTCCTTAGGCAACATTGGAAGGGAAGTTAGTCTTGTATTCATTATTGTCGAAAAAGTTTTATTCATACAACACTATTCAACCCCCCTTCTAGTGTTGTTTGCCATCCACATGATCCAACCCGTGGTATCAGAGCAAGGTTAAGCGATGACATCAACTTCTTTCCACCATGAAGGACTTAACACTCTTCGACCACCTTTCTTCGACGGCACAAACTATGCCAACTAGAAGATCTGTATGATGATACATCTCCAGTCAGTTGACATAGACGTTTGGACAATCACGAAGAACAAATATACAATGCCGATCACCGAGATGAAGAAATGGTCTACAGAGGAGAAGAAAGAAGGCAACCTAAATGCCAAAGCGATGAACTCTTTATTTTGTGCTGTAACCGGACCCGAATTTAACCGAATCTCCCAATGTGTGACTGCTCATCAGATCTGGTACACACTTGAGGTAAGTCATGAGGGAACGGCCAATGTAAAAAGTCTTATATTAATATGCTTAATTCTAAGTTCGAAAGTTTTAAAATGGAAGAGAGCGAATCTGTCAGTGATCTGAATATTCGCTTCACAAATATAACCAATGAGCTTGCAGGGTTAGGGAAAAATGTATCTGATTATGATCAGGTAATGAAGATCTTGAGATCGCTCAGAGCCGAATGGAAAGGAAAGACAACAGCCATTAGAGAAGCTCATAACATAAGTGACCTCACTTTTGAAGAGCTGATGGGAAATCTTATGACATATGAGATTGAACTCGAAGAAGATAAGAAGGCGGAAGAAAAGCCAAATAAAAAGAACCTCGCATTCAACGTCAACGAAGAAGACTCCGGCTACACTGACAGAGAAGAACACATTGCATTCATCTCGAAAAATTTCAAGGATTTCATGTCAAGTAAGTGTGGCAAACGATCTTTTCGTTCTAACAACATTATCTGTTTTGGCTATAACATGTTGGATATAACGTGTAGTTGGATACAAAGATCAATGACTTCGTGTTTGATAATAACAAATGTGTGTGAACAATTTGATGTGTGTGCTAAGTGTTTTCAGGAGTGGCAAGCTCGTAAATACACAAAGGAGGACTTAGTCAAAGTGATGGAGAAATATGTAAAGAAGACTTAGTCAAAGCGTTGGAGAAATTGCAATTCATTTGCAATTTGGACATGGTCAAATATGGAGAGATATTCATATCAAAAGTGATTGAACCAAATCTCGTGAAAATCAATTTGTGATTAAATGAGATCCTAAATGAGATCATATTCAAATCCCAATGACATTCAAATTAGTCAAGGCCTGTCCTAGACTCATTTCTTTCATCTTGGCCGAATTTGTCCATCATCAAATTCGCATGAAGAAGGAGCTCGACGGACGACGCTACAAAGTGCATAACTTTCTACACAGGGCTCGTATCGATGAACCGTTTGCGTCAAGACGATCATAACTCAGTGCTCTACAACATGATGATATTTTCCTGATTTTAATCTCTGTATTAAATCAGTGATATTTATTTTAGTTTGAGTTGTATTCTGAATAGCTTCATCTATTTCATCATCTCCTAGGCCAGAGTTAGGGCTGTTGACGAACAGAACGTTCGACGAACTACTCGTGAACAAGCTCGGTACATGTTCGTTTACGTTCGTTCGGGAAGCTTAATGAACAAGCTTGAAAAAAAATTTAGAGCTCGGTTAGTAAACGAACAGAGCTTGAACACAACTGTGTTCGTTCATTTATGTTCATGAACAAGCTCGTTAAGTGTTCGTGAACAAGCTCGTTAAGTGATGTTCGTGAATAAGCTCGTTAAGTGTTCATTATAATACATTGATGGTGGAATTGTTAGAATATCGGGTTCTTACATTATATTACATTTAGACAAATATTATAGTTTAACTATGCTTGGAATGGATGTTTGTAATGGAATTTATGGAGCTAGTATGCTGGATTTGTTTGTTTTTGTCTTGCAAATATTTAATCCTTGTATTTCATTGATTTAGTCATTGGTAATTAGGGTAAAATATTATTATTCCTGATTAAAAAATTGACGTTTGTTTGTTCGTTTGAAAATCTATCCATTGATTGTGTATTCATGAACATGTTCCTGAACATGTTCACGAACAAGCTCGATAAGTCTTGTTAACGAACAGAACGTTCGATGAACTACTCGTGAACAAGCTCGGTAAATGTTCGTTTACGTTCGTTAACGTTCTTTCGGTAAGCTTAACGAACAAGCTTGAACATGTTTTTTGAGCTCGGTTAGTAAACGAACAGAGCTTGAACATGGATTTTGTTCATGAACAAAACCAAGCTCCATGTTCAAGCTCGTTCAAGCTCGTTCGTCAACAGCCCTAGCCAGAGTTCTTCATCATCTTCAAGCCTTGCCGCAAGCATAAGGAACCATCCATTAACAAGCTAGATATCCAAGCATAAGCCATCTTCAACCTAGAGGAGCAAGCAACCAAGGCCACTATCTTTGAAAAAGCAAAGTCCACGAGATCAAATTCCAAGCCCTAGGACTCACTTCAAACATCTGAGAATTCCTCTCCACAAGAGCATCCAAATCGGTTCTTTCTTATTTTTCAGTCGAAATGGACGAGCTCACGATTCCAACAAGTATTTATTCGGATTTTTCTGAGCTCAGGTCGATTTACTACAATTTCTGGAAGACTAGGCAGAAACATACTTTATGCACAGACTGCTGTCGATGCTACAGAACAGAGAATTGATTTACACACAGACCAGATTCGGACAGATTTGCGCATCAAACTTCGGAGGGCTATAACTTGAGATCCAGACATCGGATTGCGACACCATTTGCGCCAGCGTGAAGCTGACGACGCGCTGATTGACAGCGACAATTACCGATACATAGGCTGAGATTTCCTAAACTCTTTATTATTATATTTGTGTAGTAGTGTAACGATCTTTGTAGGAGAAACTTTACTATCTTTCTGACATTTTGGGGTCTTGTCTAGTTGTGGCTTGACAAGAGGGTTTTGACGAGTTAGGGCTCGTCAAGAGAGAGAGAGCATCTTACTAGGTCGATAGTGTTGAGCACTTTGGGGAGTGCGTACGAACTAGGTGAGAGTTGAGTTGGGGCTCTAGCTCATTGTAGTTGTACCAGATAACATATTAATCTAGTATTTGCTTTCGGGGCTAGACGTTGGTCGTGGGGACGACCGAACCAGGGTAAATCTGTTGTGCACTCTGTGATTGCTTATTATTTACTCTGCATCTTCTATAACCGCCTGTGATTGTTTGTGGGTTGCACAAGAATTTTTATTAGCATATTCACCCCCCAAGGCTTAGATCCAGTTCCAACAAGTGGTATCAGGAGCAGTTTAGAGGATCTAGTCTAGGAATCATGAATACCCAAAACTTAGTTTTTGCTCATGGCATGCCTATTGATCATCCTCATCTATTTAGTGGCCATGATTATATATACTGAAAGGCTAGGATGGAAGTTTATTTACTATCCGTTAATGTTGACACTTGGTACATTATTGAAAACGGACATACTATAACCTCTAAGCCTGAAAGTAATTTGGATGCTAGAAACGTGTGTGCTATAAATGCTAGAGCAATGCATATCTTATTATGTGGAATAGATAGAAAAATATTTGATCTTATCTCACATTGCTCTTCTGCACAGGATCTATGGAGGACTTTGGAAACTACCTATGGAAGCAAGGAATCCCTCAGTAGCAATGAAAAGAGAACACAAAAAGGGAAGAAGCAAAAAGGAAGAAACTCTCTTAAATAAGCATGATGCTCCTGTGTCTAAAAATATTTGTGACAATACTAAGAATAACATTATGTGTTTTAAATGCAGGGAGAAAGGACATTTTATGAGCCATTGCCCACAATCAAAAAATAATACTGCAGAGAAGAAAGGAAAATCTTTAGCAGTAACGTGGGATGACGATAGCGAAGATGAGATTGAGGAGACTACTCACATCCCCCTCTGCTTAATGGGAAAATATGATGAGGTAAAATCCGGTAGAAAAGCTGAACTTCTGAATATTTGTAAGGCAATGCTAGATGAAATTGTAGAGCTAGAATCCACCATAGATGCCTATAGAAATGATAGCCTTGAATTGTAACAAGAAAATTATGACATGTCTAAAGAAATTGATAATCTTAAAGAAAAACTTGTTGCATATAATTCTACCATTAATTTGCTGAAAAAGGAGAAAGCTAGCTTGCATGAAAAAATTGATTGTCTTTCTTGTCCTACTTTGTTAAATGATATTAGCATATATAAATAAGAGTTGATTAAGCTTGAAACTGAAAATAATGGGCATATTGAAAAGTTGTGCATGCTAAATAATGAGCTTAAAAGGAAAATGATTGATTTTGAAAAGAAAGAAGAGGATAACAAGAAAGCTTTCATTAATGAATGCACTTTGCTTGTGAATGAAAATGCTTTATTGAAATCCAAAGTCACTAATCTAAAATCGTCCATAAAGAAATTCTCTATTGGAAAACAATCGTTGGATATTATTCTTAGAAACCAACTTTATGGCAATAATAGACATGGACTTGGATATGATTTTAAAAATGTTTAAAAGTCAAAATATAGAAAAGTTCACATTGAAACAACAAAAGTTGGAAATATTCATACAAAGTGCTTTACATGTGCTAGTGTTGGTCATACTACTTATTATTGCAAATACAGGAACATGAATATCAAATTCAAGAAAATTTGGGTTCCTAAAAATTTGATGACTAACATGAGTGGACATTGGTGGATTCCAAGGTCACACATAACATCTTCCGTGTAGGTAAGATGGAGATGGCGAGGAACTATTGATTGAACATTTCATTATTTAGTTCCTTAGCCAAGCTACAAAGCGAAGGTATGACTTTTCTTCTTTGAACTTAATGCATACATTCATAGCATTTTTGTGTGTGCTTGATTGTTTTTTTATTTGTGTGCTAGTTTTGTTTGCTTGCTAGCTTAGTTCTTTATAAACAAAAAAATGAAAAACACAAAAATCATAAAAAATGGAGCTTAATGTATATCTTTCTTTTGAATCATTTAAGTGGTTAAATGAATGATAATCTTATCCATGTAGAAATTGTTGTATTATTGTTATAGCTATATGTGCATGTTTGATTTTTCTAAATAGCCATGACATGTTCAACGATTAGAATAATATGATTTCTACATCTACACTTTCACTTCCACGAGTACTAAATGTTGTTGTACATTTAGAGACATCTTTTATAAAATATTGGAAAGTGAATGTAGGATGAAAATTAACTGAAAATCTAAAGGATATGCTGTGTCTTGCCATGGATAAAAATTGAGCACAAAAGAATTGAATATGAAACAAAAAAAATTGAAAAAGAATGAAAATAGCTCCGTATGAAAAATGGATACAATCCTTGGCAACGACATTACCCACGAGTATCCAACATATGCTTTACGGGTAATATTTAGTGTTGGTGTTATACTCGTCAAGCAATGTCATCCCTACATCTAAGAGTCCTTATAGGCTATGTTTTTTGGTGTGGTATCTTGAACTCATTTTTAATGAGATGAGGAAAATCAATCCTAGGTGATATCATGTTTAAATGGAAAAGTGGATTGGTTTTGGCTGAATTTCTTGAAAATTTCTCCTCATGTACTTCAATGTTTAATCATCACACTTACACAATGGTGTAGAAGTCTATGTTATAATTCTCATTGAATTTGAAGTGCCTATTCTACGAATGTCTACATGCAAGTGTTCGTTGTAATTTATAATGCTCACTTTTCGCATGTGGTATAAATTTGACTTCATATATACACTTTTGATGAAAACAAAAGAGGGAGAAATATTGAGAAAATTTGGTGTGTGCATGCATTAATGCTTATGAAAATATGAATATTGGTTTAAAGGGGAGCATTAATGAATAATGATGAATGCATATGAATATGTGAATATATGTTCAAGGGGGAGCATGAATATAGGGGGAGCATGCTTGTATATATTTGAACATCATTGTTGCATGCTCGTATGCTTGAACATCATTGTCACACTTGTTGCATATATCCTCCATCATCACACTTCATACACACATGTCACGATGATATTTAATGAATCGTTATTGCTCAAATCTTATATTGGTTTGTCATCATCAAAAGGGGGAGATTGTTGGATACAACGTATAGTTGGATATAACGATCAATGACTTCGTGTTTGATGATAAAAAACGTGTGTGAACAATTTGATGTGTGTGCTAAGTGTTTTTAGGAGTGACAAGCTCGTAAATACACAAAGAAGGACTTAGTCAAAGTGATGGAGAAATATGTAAAGAAGACTTAGTCAAAGCGTTGGAGAAATTGCAATTCATTTGCAATTTGGACTTGGTCAAATATGGAGAGATATGGAGAGATCTCACTCATATCAAAAGTGATTGAACCAAATCTCATGAAAATCAATTTGTGATTAAATGAGATCCCAAATGAGATCCTATTCAAATCACATTGACATTCAAATTCAAATCCTCTTCAAATCCAATTCAAACTCTAAATCATATTGTGGTCGAAAGAGATCTTCCATATGATTATTTCAAATCATATTCAAGTTAGGATTCTATCCAATCTCCTTATTTTAAGGGATTCTACAATAGCCTAATTGATTTCCACCTCCTCCTATATAAACCCACATCCAAAGGAGAGAAAAAAAGAAAATAAGGCCGTCCCTAGACTCATTTCTATTCATCTTGGCTGAATTTATCCTCCAAGCTTCTAAGAGATCATCAAATCGCATGAAGAAGAATGAGCTCGACGGACGACGCTAAAAAGTGCATAACTTTCTCCACAGAGCTCTGATCGACAAACCGTTTGCGCTAGGACGATCACAACTCAGTGCTCTACAACATGGTGATATTTTCTGATTTTAATCTCTGTATTAAATCAGTGGTATTTATTTTAGTATGATTTGTATTCTGAATAGCTTCATATATTTCATCATCTCCTAGGCTAGAGTTCTTCATCATCTTCAAGCCTTGCCGCAAGCATAAGGAACCATCCGTCATCAAGTTAGATATCCAAGAATAAGCCATCTTCAACCTAGAGGAGCAAGCAACCAAGGCCACCATCTTTGAAGAAGCAAAGTCCATGAGATCAAATCCCAAGCCCTAGAACGCACTTCAAAGATCTGAGAATTCCTCTCCACACGAGTATCCAAATCGGTTTTTTCTTATTTTTCAGTCGAAGAGGTCGAGCTCACGATTCCAACAAGTGTTTATTTGGATTTTTCTGAGCTCAGGTCGATTTACTACAATTTCTGGAAGACGGGGCAGAAACATACTATACGCACAGACTGCTGTCGATTCTGCAGAACAGAGAATTGATTTACGCACAAACTAGATTCGGTCAGAATTGTGCATCGAACTTCGGAGGGCTATAACTTGAGATCCATACATCGGATTGAGACACCGTTTGTGCCAGCGTAAAGCTGACGACACGCTGATTGACAAAGACGACTACAGCTACACAAGCTGAGATTTCCTAAACTCTTTATTATTATATTTATGTAGTAGTGTAGCGATCTTTGTAGGGGAAACTTTACTATCTTTGTGACATTTTGGGGTCTTGTCTAGTTGGGGCTGGATAAGAGGGTCTTGACGAGTTGGGGCTCGTCAAGGGAGACATCGTCTTACTAGGTCGTGTGTTGAGCACTTTGGGGAGTGCATACGAACTAGGTGAGAGTTGAGTTGGGGCTCTAGCTCATTGTAATTGTACCAGATAACATATTAATCTAGCAATTTCTTTCGGGGCTGGACATAGGTCGTGAGGACGACCGAACCAGGGTAAATATGTTGTGCATTATGTGATTGCTTGTTATTTACTCTACATCTACTATTACTGCCTATGATTGCTCGTATGTTGCACGCGAATTTTTATTAACCTATTTCCCCACCTCTAGGCTTAAATCCAGTTCCAACATAACAAATCAGGACACGTGAAAAGAGACTGTCCGCTAGAGAAAAAAAATAGAGACAACAAAGATTGAGGCAAAAACAGAGATACCATTGAGAAAAAGGGCAATAGAAGAAACAAGTTCCGACGACCAAGAAAGGAAGCATATCCAGCCTTTGACCAAAGTGATGAATCGAGCTCCGACGAATTGTCATCATCATCTGATGACAAAGGAGATAGAAGAGAGTCAAGTCATATGTTCTTCATTGCTTCCACATCCTCTCAGGTAAACTCAACCCATCATTCATCATTTAGCGAAGTTGACACTTTATTTAGTGATGATGAAGATATAGACTATAGGTGTGCATATAAAGAACTTTGCAATTTTCATGAAAAACTCATTAGAGAACATAGAAAAACTCTAAAATTGGTTAAGAAAGATGCAAAAGATAAAGAAGAACTACTCAAAGAGAACATTGCTTTAAAAGAGAAAAATGAATTGCTTTAAAAGGATATTGACTCTATGAAGAAAAAGATTGAAGGATTACATAATCTTCTAGTGTTTATTAAAGACAAACATGACTCCACTATGAAGATTGTTGAAAAGTTTAATAAAGGAAAAGTGAAACTAGATAGCTTAATTAATAGTCAGAAAGCATCATGTAGTAAAACTGGACTTGGTTATGACTCCACTCTTACCAAGAAAAGGTATAAGCATACTAGGATGCATCATGCTAACACTAAATGTTTGATCATATGGATCCCCAAGCATGAGATGTATCAAAAGAAATAAAGGTACGCAATTGACTTTATTCATAGTATTCATTTGAATAAAAATTATAACTATGGTTCTCTTGAAGGAGCTAAACCATATTGGGTTTGGCTTCCTGAAAACTAATCCTCTGGACTCAAGAATATAAGAGTACCACACTGTTTACATCTTTTCAGGTACTCTAAACAAAGGAGGAAGGCAAAAGACTTGTATGTTCAACACTTTGAACAAAAATCAGCTCTTTACAAAAAACACGTAAAACTCGTCGCTTCGCAAGTGTGTAAGAATTATTTGAATGTTTAAAAATTATAGTTATAACTTTTTATGACTCAATGTGAGTGTTTTTGATGTTTTTATAACACTCTTTTCAAACTTTTAGCAAACACTCAAAACTAGCATGTTGAATCCCCTTGAAAACTCTCAAACCCAGGAGGGAGTCGACTACCAGAGTGTAGTTTGCCGAATTTTTGTGTTGTGTTTTCTAACTTTAAGTGGGGTTTCAAGGCCTATTGGATTCATACCCACTAGGTGACTTATACCCATTCAGAGGATTTGATCTACCATTGCTCCTTTAGATCAATGGACTCTATTCCTCCTATTCATCAAAGAATTCACAAAACCCCATCTCCCAAAACCCTAAGATAGCTAAATACCTCTTTGGAGCTCTCTCTTTGGAATTTTTTCTTGATCCTCTTGCATCTCTCTTCCTTGGAGCTCAATTCCTATAGGATCTCTCATATTTTCAAGGAGTTCTTATTCAACAAGGTAATATCCTCTCTCCTTTTAATATTTCATACTTTCATCCTAGAAGTCATGCCTAAGAAGGTTGTTGCTATCAAGAAGAGAAAAGTTGATGAAACTACCCATGCTCTAACTGAGAAGGAAGTGATTCAACCGTATCTGTAGATTTCAGTAGATATGCCAAATTTTTTAGCATCTCAAAAAGGCAAATCCTTCCTGAAAAATTTGCCAACATTGAAGATATTGAAAACTAGTATCTTTGAATATCAAAATTTGCTGAACTTATTTTCAAAGGACAACTCATATCTTTGCTTCCTAGACTTGTTCACCTATTTTATGCAAACACTGATGCTGATCTTAACAAATCCCATATTCGCACTAAAGTTCTTGACACTCAACTTCACATAACTATAAAATCCTTAGGACAAGTGATATATCCGAAATGTAACCCTAGAACAACCTTGTTATGGCGCAATTTACACGGAGATAAATCCCGGGCAACGGCGACAAAAACTTGGTCTTCCCGGAATACAACTCCGGAAACAATGTAGTTTTATCGCAAGCGCACGGTTAACTGGTAAGCGGGTATTGATCACGGGGAGGAACTAATAATGGTAATCTATGTTATTTACTAAGCTATTGGTAGAAAATTAGCTTTGAAAGAGTTGATGTCATAATAGTTCGAGTATCGATGTAAATTCAATATATAAAGATGTCTAGGGCTTGGGAATCCCCACTATAGATCTCAAGTGATCAATGCGAATTATGAATCTCAATGTTACTAAACTTGGGTTTAAGATGAACTTGTCGTAACTAAATAGAGAACCAACGCACGCTCTTGCGCTAAGCAAGTCTATAGCAATCTAAACTAGAGCCTCACTCTCGCGTAAGCCTAGTTTAAAACACTAGCATTAAGATCGACAATTATATCCAATCCCAACTCAAGCTCGCTCTCACGCAACTCAAGTTCGGATCTAGATCGTGATTGTTCGTACTCGTTTCACCGTCGTGCAAATGAATATAAATATAGAAATATAATAAAGTTTCTAGTTTTTGGTCGCTCTCGTGCACCAAATCTAGTAAATCTCGATTATAGATCTAAATCGAATATCTAGGCTTCCCATAGATCAAGATCCTCTCTCGAGCTCTCAAGATCCAATGGAAATCCCTAGCTATCCGTAGTAATCCAATCACAATCAAACCTTTAGCAATTCTAGCAACATTGAAATCCAACAAATCTCACAAATCTCACTTTAGATCCATAGGGTTCATCCATTTGCCCTTGAGCAAATGAATTACTCACAAATCATCATGAAAATCATAAGAGAAATAAGATTCACAAGAGAATTCGTTGAAAAACGCAGATCTAATAAGAGATATATCATAAAAATATAAACTTGCAAGAGTTTTAGAGATACAAATGTCGATTACAAACTTCAACAATAAAATCAAGATCCAAGTCTTCAATCTCTTGTCAAAAGAAAACTCTAAACTAAAATAAAACTTTAAAAATAGAAGTATGAAGTATCTCATTGGGCTGGAGATAAATCTGGGTATTTATACATGCCCAAAATAACCAAAAAATCCTGACAATTTTGCCCCCAGACTGTTGCAAACCCAAGTTTTCAAGACTGGGTCGGCGGCGTTACTCGACCGAGTGAACATCTCACCCGGCCGAGTGAGGAATCTACTTCGAAATAGGAATATCAGCGTTCTGGGCTCCTAAGACCACTCGGCCGAGTAGTCTGCTCACTTGATCGAGTGGAGTTCCTACTCGGTCGAGTGGAGTCTTCTGCAGCTCCTCCAAAAAACAGAGAAGTGTCGAAGATTTCCTTCACAAATTTTTGCCCCACTCGGTCAAGTGGAATCCTCACTCGGTCGAGTGGAAATTCCCACTCGGCCGAGTACATTTCAGCTCTCGATCAGGCTTGATTCGTCGTATCAGCTTCACTCGGTCGAGTGAGCCGCTTCACTCGGTCGTGTGAGCTGCGTCACTCGACCGAGTAGCTTGTAAATCTTCTCAAAACTCTTTTTTGCTTCCTTGTCGATTCCTTCTCCTCTCTTCCTCTTCTACTCATCCTCGAGCGTCGTTAGTCCTTCGGTATCGTCATCAATGACGCTCCGGGACGTGTGTATGCGTTCGTGGTTCCAAATCGCTCCCAATTGCTCCAAATCTCCTGAAATTAGACAAAACCAAGAAATAGTAAAAAACATCGCGAAATCGTCATATAATCGTGAAAATCGCGATATAAGCAATCGAAATAGCATGCAAAAATGCAGAAGTAAAGTGTAACATATGAGCATATCAAAATCCCCCAAGCTTACCTCTTACTCGTCCTCGATGAAGATAAGTAAAAAAGTGAACTTGGCGAATAAAAATAAAGAAAAATGAATAGATGAAAAAGAAGATGAAGAGGGAAAAGTGCTAGATCATTCTCTCAGAACTCGGATTTGCTTACTCAAATAGCACGAGCAATGAATAAGAAACATAACTAAAGCTTTTATTTCATCATATGGGTACATTGATATATCACTATATCACATCATATGGGTACATTGATATATCATATGGGTACCCATATCTATATCAATAAGAAACATAACTATATCACATCATATGGGTACCCATATCAATATATCACATCATATGGGTACATTGATAGAAAAAATGAAGAACAACGTGAATCGTCTGAAATATGAAATCATTTTAGAATCAGTATCGTCTGAGGCATATAAATTGATATACGTGATTATAAACAACACAGTTTTCAATTGACTGCTTCTAATTGGAGTATAAGAGATATCACACATTTCAAATCAAAAAGAATAGAAAGAGATGGTTTTCATGAATTTCATGCCAATTTTTCAATTTATAGACTTCGTTATACTCTAAGTCATCTCCCTAAGTATCAGAAATTACCAAGCTTAGGTCGTCATGCACATACAAGTAGTCACTCTCTCACGTCATTAGACCCCCTCCCCCAAGCTTATCTATAAGCGTGGATGCATCAAATAGAAAATATAATCTTTTCCCATATATTTTTGTTAGTCCATATGAATAAAAATAAAAATAAGAAATAAGAAGGGATTGTGTATATACAATAGAACTTTCTTTTCCTTTTGTTTGTTTTTTTCTTTTTTTATATACACATGAACAATCCCAGATAAAGATACAAAGATAGAATTTTTTCTTTTCTTTTGAGAGTTTGAAATTCATGGAGCTTATTCTTTTTAGCATGGGGAAGATGCAAATATAAGACTCACTAAAGAGGAGATTCCCCAATGACTATAAGTATAGAAATGATTTTCAAGATATGTGGAGAAGGAATATAAGATAACCATCGGTTTACTCTTTTGCATGTGCACAACTACTTCAGCAGGGTAATGTAATCTACTCAATTTGATATCAAAAAGTAAACTAATCTAATCATATCCAACGACAATCAAATCATTCAACATGGTAGTTTAACACACATTTTATGCAAATAAGAAGTGATAATAAGATGCAAAGCAGTACTCCAAGTAATAGGAAGTCAATGCGTAAAGCTTGGTGTGTTTTCTATAAAGAGTATACAATAATGTAATTCCCAGACTTAGCCAACGGTAAAATTCATTCAAAACACGATGGAAGTTCTTTTTCTCAAATGCACGGCAATATATCGCATATGACATCAGAAATAAAAAGCAATAGCACGACAAGAGATACATGCATAAGAGTAAAGCGACTCCAAGCTATAATCATCGTAGGAAATTCATTTCTAGCAAAGAAAGTAAAAAAAATAAAGATAAAATATGAACTAACTATACACATGCAAAACACTCCAAAAAATAGAGAAAACATGATGCATGGAAATAAAAATGAAAAAAAAGCGTGGAAATAAGTGAAAAATAAAGAAGAGTGAAAAAAATAAAGATTAAAATGAAGAAAATAAAAAGTGTGTGTGTACACTCACTCCCCCAAACTAAACATCACATTGTCCTCATTGTGCGAAGTGTGGCAGAAGGACATATAAGGTAGATGTGGGTAGGTGTGGGTGCAGCATGATGCAAAATAAAAGGAAATAAAGAAAGTAAATGATGATGATGTATGCAAATGGTATATGCAAACAAGCATGCAGAGTGATGAATGGATGCAGCATGGTAGATGACAGATGCAAGATGGATACAAGATGGTGGCCCAGAAATACATACTCTCTCCCAAACTGATATATATATATATATATATATATATATATATATATAGGAGATATTTTGTCTCTCTCTCATCCTTTTTGTAGAGAGAGAAGCTCTGAGGTCCGTTTGAGGGGCGATTCCTCGCCGGCCGCCTCTGCGGCTGGCCCGGTGGTTCTCGTCGTTGGAAGCGAGTGTCGGAGAGCTCCGGCTGTCCCTTTCCGCTAGAAGACATCTAGCAGCTGCTCGATTTCGATATTGCGGGCTGTCAGATCTGGATTTCGTTGCTTCGAATCCCGATCTGTTCCTTGTTCGGATTGAGATCTCGATTTAAGATCTTGATCTGGTGGCGGTGTTGTGTTTTAGGGTTGCCTTGCGGATCTCTCTTTTGGAGCTGGCCGGGCGATCGATCATCCTGATCTCCGTCGGCGATCCGGATCTGTCTCTATTCCGACATATCAAGATTCATCAAGATTCGTCAGTTCCAGACTTCGGATCAAGATCTCGTTTGAGATCTTGATCCTCGGTGCGTTTCAATTCCTAATCTCGTTTTTTGTTTTTCTGCTCGCTTTGGATCTGAGCTTTTGCACATATCTGGTTGTTGGGGTTGTTTTGAGGATACTGGTGCTAGTGGACGATATCCCTCAGGTTCTTGGCCGAATCGACTGACTCTTGTGGTTGATCAAGATCTCGAGTGAGATATTGATCCTGTGCAAGGTGGGCGACTCGCCGGAGCTCGTGCTCGACTGCTTGTGACGCTGGGAGGATCAAGATCTCGAAGAGATCTTGGTCCGTGGTGAATCTAGCACATCTCCCTGCCTGTTCATCTTTCTTATTCTGGTTTTTTTCCTGAGACACTTGTTCTTGCTGCTGAGGTATTCCATGGCGAATGCTAGAGCGGGAAATATTTGGGAGGGAAATCAGAATAATATAGAGGAAGAAAGCAAAGTAGATGCAGTTGGTGGTTGGCAAGTCGTCAATCGGAGGAAGACTGATGCTGCTGCTGGAGTGGACAAGGGCAAAAACGTGTGGTTGGATGCTAGGAGGAATGGCTTGCGCAGCAATGCTCGACAGACTGGTAATCAAGCAGTAGCCAGAAGGGGTTTGATGCCGAAGGTGGAGCTGAAGATCAATCCACAAGCGCCCAAGAAAACTTGGCTCGATGTATGCTCAGATAGAAGGAGAGTGGCTGGTTCCTTGGAAATGGCTTATGTCCCCCCCGGAGACTGATGAAGAGGGCTTGGCCGTGGCCTATATCACGAAGGACCTACTGGAGGATGCTATTAAATGCTGGGAATACACTCTCGTTAGATATGTCCTTGGGGACGTGCCGTTCTACGGCCAAATCAAGGCGTGGGCTGATCGAATGTGGAAGAAGCAAGGTATGACAATTTATTCAAGAGACAATGGGTTTTTTTCTTTCGATTCAAGAGCAAGGAGGATAGCGAGGCAGTGCTTTGCGTGGGACCTTGGCTCTTCGACGGCAAGCTTGTTGTTCTTCAGCGATGGTCCTCGACGCTTGGATATGATCGAGATATGTTGTCATCTGTCCCCGTTTGGGTGAAATTTCCGGAGCTCCCGCTGAATTTGTGGTCGACGCCCATTCTTAATCGAATTGCCAGTGTATTAGGGAATCCTATAAGCCTGGATAGAGCCACCGCAACTATGGAGCGACTGGCATATGCTAGGTGCTTGGTGGAGATCTCAGCGGTGGAAGAAATTCCTCATTGCGTCACGGTGAGAGTTGCAGGTGGGGAGGAGATCCAGGTTAAGGTCGTTATAGAGGGGGAGCCTCCGAGATGCCATTTGTGTAAGTGTTTTGGCCATATTCCCAAGCAGTGTTCGGTTGAGAAGGGAGGAGCTCATAAGAAGGCTGATGCCGCCCAGCAGGAAGAGCCCTATGACTGTTCGGCTTCTGTAGCTGTGGGAGAGGTAATTTTTGTAAATGATTCGGTTGTTAATAATGGTGTTATAGGGTCGGTAGAGGGGATTGTAAATAATACTGTAGTGAATAGGGGGCTAGCTGCGACTAGCGGAGGGATGGCCGATTCGGGGCCCTGTAAGAAAAGTGTCACCCCCACCGTGGATTGTATGGGTCATTGTAAGGCCCCTGTTGATTGTAAGGATCTTGATAGCAGGTGCGAGGATGGGCCCGGCATAGGTGCGGAAGGGGATCGGGCTGCTAGTAGCCAAGCGTTTACTGTTGAGGCACGTGCTGTAGTGCCCAATGAGTTGGCTACTAGGAAGGCGAGCAATGCTGAGCTGCCTTTTGGATGTAATGACCTAGCTGCGCCTAGGAGTGGGCTGGTTGTGCCTAATGTAAATAGAGATGTAGGGGAGCTGGCTATACCTTATGAGAAGGCCGATGCCACTAAGGGGGAATGTAACATTAAAAGCAATAAGAAGAGGCAGAATACGGAGGTGGCGGTTGCCCCTTCGCCGAGCAGCAGGGATTGGCCCCCAAAGAGCCAAACTTGCAAAGCCCTGAGACGCGAGCCCCTAACATCGAAACCCCAGTTACGAAAAGTGGTATGAAGGGTAGTGATGAGGAAGGATCGTCTGATTCTGATACTAATAAGCCTGCTACTCTGACAGTGCTAAATGAGGAATGGGTTCTTGAATAGGAGCAGATTAAGTGCAGTACTGCTGGGAGAGGGTTCAGAGGGAGGAAAGCTAGAAATCCTATTATCCTTAATGCTGCGTTGGGTTCCCGCAGAAGCTCCAGATTAAATGGAGCTCCCCCCCTTAGTTAATCATGACCATTATAGTTTGGAATGCCCGTGGGCTAAACAATGTGGTTAGGAGGCGTGAGCTTAAGGATAGAGTTAAGAAGTTTAAACCTTCTATTATTGGGCTCTTGGAAACTAAAGTTGGTGCTGATAATGCCCATCGCATTACTAGGTGTTTTCCCAAAGCTTGGAATGTCATCGATAATCGCAGTGTCCACAGAAATGGCCGAATTGTTGTTTTGTTTGATCCTGCTATTTGGTCGTGTATGGTTGAGAAAATGTCCGAACAGTATATTACTCTGGGGTGTAAAAATATAGCTGGGTTCGCTTTGACGCTCACTATTGTGTATGCGTTCAATACTGCTACTGAGCGGAGGAACCTATGGAGAGATATTGTTGCGGACTCTGGCATACATAGGGTGAACCCGTGGCTTGTCTGTGGTGATTTCAATTGCGTTCGCTATGCAAAAGACAAAATTGGGGGGAGACCTATTGACCATAAGGCGGTAGGGGAATTTAACAATTGTATTAATGACAGTGCCCTTCTTGAGCTTAGATCCACTGGTGTTCCTATTAGTTGGAATAACAGAGGCATCGGGTGCTCCCGTATTGAGGCGTTGCTTTATAGAGCTTTTTGCAATAGTATCTGGATCCCGGATCTCCCATTCTCCTTTTGTGAATATGTTGAGGCGGGAACTAGCGACCATGCCATGATGATTATTCATCTGCATAGGAACAAAGCCCCCGACCCTAAGCCTTTTAAGTTCTTTAATAGTTGGACCACCTTGCACAATTACTTACATGTTGTGCGCGGCGGTTGGCACACGGAAGTTACTGGGAACCCTATGTTTAAACTTGTCGCAAAACTCAAGAGCCTTAAGCCCATACTTCGGAACTTGGGGGCCGAAGCCAATAGGCTTAATAATGTGGAGAATCTTAAAGGAGAGCTCTCGGCGGTTCAGGCCGATCCTAACATTACTACTGATGTTCTGGTTCAAAACCGTGAGCATACACTAATTCGCAGGCTGGCTATTGCTATTGATTCTGATGAGAGTATGTTGAGACAGAAGAGCAGGCAAAATTGGTTACATCTCGGTGATCGTAACTCCAAATTCTTTTACGCTGCTATGAAAGTTAGGCAGAATAATAATAACCTCAACCACCTTATTAAAGCAGATGGCATTAGAGATGATTCTATCGAACAGCTAAAAATCGATGCGCCCAAGTTCTTTGAAGAGCTTTATAATCAAGACTCATATTGGGATGTTTTTCCCAGTCTTATACCCAAGAGGAAATTAACACCTGATGCTGCCATTTGGCTTGAACGGCCTATTACCGCTGAAGAAATCAAAAAAGCTGTGTTCCTTATTGGGGAAGATAAAGCCCCCGGGCCTGATGGGGTTAATGGTTGTTTTTATCAAAAATCTTGGAATGTTGTTGGTGAGGAGGTGACTGAGGCAGTCATTCACTTCTTTAATACGTCCTGTATGCTCCGCCAGGTTAATCATACGTTTCTCACCCTCATCCCCAAGGGGGCAAATCCTTCTGGTCTTGGAGATTATAGACCCATAGCGTGTTGTAATGTCTTGTATAAAATTATCAGCAAGGTGCTTTGTAGGAGGTTGAAAGCGGTTGTATTGGAACTCATATCTCCCTGCCAGGCTGCATTTATAAAAGGCAGACTTCTTGCTGATTGTGCTCTTTTGGCTCATGAGTATATTCGTGATTTTAGTAACCCTATGGGAGGGCGTGCCTGTCTTAAACTTGATCTTCGCAAAGCGTTTGATAGTGTGAACATGGGTTTCATATTCTTTATGATGCATCGCATGGGCTTCAATGGAAGATTTATTGGGTGGATCAGTGAATGCATATCTACGCCATCTTTCTCTGTTATTATAAATGGCTCGCCTTATGGCATGTTCCGTTCCAACAGAGGGCTGAGACAAGGAGACCCGTTATCTCCCTACCTATTTGTCATAGTCATGGAAGCGTTTTCTCTTTTAATGGCCAGAAGTATCTGCAAGGGTGCAGTGCAGCCTATGAAGAGGAATTTGGGGGATTGTACACATCTTTTATTTGCTGATGATATGTTAGTCTTCTGTCGTGCCAGTGCTAAATCTTTTGAGGGGTTGCGGGGTTTATTGGGCAGGTTCAAGCATTTCACCGGACTTGATGTCAATTGGGGTAAGAGTGTTGTCATGTTCAGTAAAGGGGCTAAAGACCCTGAGCGTATGGCTGACATACTGGGTGTTCGTCGCATGAATGGGCTATCATCTTACTTAGGTCTTCCCCTCTCTCCCCATTATCCCAAGCCTTCCATGTTTGTTAGGCTAATAGACAAATGTAGTAAGAAGCTGCAGGGGTGGGCTTCTTCGCTCCTATCTATATCTGGGCGCATTAAGCTTGTCAGAACTGTCATCTACGGCATGGTCTCCTTCTGGTTGCAGGCTTTTCGCATTCCAAAATCTGTGTTGAAAACAATCAATAGTCTCTGCAGACGTTTTATTTGGGGGAAATCTTATTTGTGGGCTTGGAAGGATGTTTGCCACCCCAAATCTGAAGGTGGCATTGGGCTGCGTCATCTGGCTGACCTCAATATGGCTTATGGGGTTTGATTGACTTGGCGCCTCCTTACTCACAACGGTATGTGGGCCACTTTTATGAGGAATACCTATTTCACTGGCGTCGGGTTCTTTAGAGAGGCTAGCAACCCCTCTCATTCTGGAACCTGGAAGTTCCTCTTACACTGCCGTATGTATACTCGGAATATCATTGGACGTACAGTCAGGAATGGCCGTTCTACATTATTTTGGTTTGATAGCTGGTTACCATGTGGGCCTCTTTGTGATTCCTATGATGTTCCTACTGGTGAAGAAGGAAGGAGGGTTTGTGATTACTGGGATGTCGCTAATTGGGTTGTTAGCGATCTTATCAGGCCGATTCTCCAGCAATGCCGAATTATCCCTGGGGAGGATGGTTGGGATTGGAGGAAGGGCTATTCTGATTCTCTTAGTAGTGCTTGGGACGGTACGAGGTCCAGGCAGGCTAGTTTCCCATATTACAGGTTCATCTGGCATAAAAATCATGTTCCCAAGATGGCTATTGCCCTTCTTAGAGGGATTCAGCGTAAGCTTCTCACTAGAGATGTCCTTCTTCATTGGGGAGTGGACACTAGGCCGAATTGTGAACTTTGTCATGATGGTTCGGTGGAGAGCATTGATCATATCTTCTTTGAGTGTGACTTCTCAAAATACATTCTTAGCAGAAGCTTGCTTAAAATGGGTGTTCATGATCCGGTCCCTTCTACTCTAGTGGAGGTATGCGACATTTTCATAAGTAGGTATGTAAGCTCTGACAGCTTGAGTAGCTTGGCCAAAACTGTTACTGCAGCTATTGTTTGGCATGTTTGGAGAGAACGCAACAGGAGAGTCTTTGAGGGCACTGCAAGATCTAGGACTCAGGTCTTTGATGATATGGCTTCAGATGTGAGGGTTGCTCTATGCAGTATTGATGCTGATCGTGCCTCGGATGCTCTCCCCTTAGCCAATTGGGGGCTTGTGGATAGTAGAGATAAAGCCTTATGAGTGTTCCTTGCTGTCATTAGTTGTATATAGCTGGGTTCTATTGTGGGGGATGGGGGAAGTAATAGAGGGTGACGGCGCTTGTGCCCTATCCCCTCTTTACGTCTCCTCTGATCCCATAATGGCCCCATTGTATAGATTTGATTCAATATAGATACAATTTACTCTTCATATATATATATATATATATATATATATATATATATATATATATATATATATATATATAGTGCCCTGCAAAATGGTGAAGACAGATTAGCAAACAAAATAATGGGGTGCATGGTGAGGCAAAAAATATGACAGGCATCAGAAGTACGTGCTGCCCTAAGCTAGTAGTGGGGCATCATCACCTCCCTGTGACGTGGGCGGTGATGGCGATGGTGCAGACTGCTGAGGGGCAGACTGGGGTGCCTGCTGCTGCAGGTGCTGAAGAATCCTGTTCAGCATGAGCTGAATATCAGGAATCATGTCGACATGGGCCTGCTGGGTAGCAACGACAGATGTGAGAGCCCTAAAATCCACTCTAAGCCCGCTTACTACCGTCTTGACTGTGCGGAGGCGCAAGTCAAGGACGTCGGGAGTGGGGGTAGAGGGTCGAACAGGTGGTGGGCGGAGGTGTCTCACACGGCCTCCAAAAACAAGTGGGGCCACTATCGGGGGGGTGTGTGTGGTGCGGTGCTCACATCAAGACGCTCAGCCTCTAATGGAGACTGAGATGCAGGAACGCTCTCAGAAGCATGTGCAGTGGCTGAAGAGGATGGGACATCAGCAGAGAATGAGGCAGGCGGAGAGGTCGTGGCAACAGCTGTGGTGACAGACACCACGACACTCTGAGTATATACAGCGACGGTAGAGACAGAGACATCGACAGCTGGGAAGATCATGAAATCAGCAGAGAATGACTCCCCAGGAGTTGAAAAATCAGAGGTGGATAGGGTCTCGGCGGTTGCAGAGGAAGAAGGTTCGTCACTCTCAAAAGTGATGGGGGTAGTGCTCTCAACGCTCATATATGCGATGGGATCAACTCTCAGCGGCACAGAAGTGGAGGTGGGAACATACACAGCAACGGGAGAACTCTCAGTACGAGCACAGGTGGGGACAGATGTGCCGGGCTCGGGAATTGGATCAGGGACAGGCTGAGGAATCTGGATCTCAGGGGCAAGAGGGTCGAGAAGGGGCTCCTACTGGTCGTTCATCACACGATATTACATATAGAACACAATTACATACACACTAATAGACACTACTCAATACAATTAACCAGCTATTCATATATCCCCCAACACAAGTACATACATACATACATATGTATGTATGTATGTATGTATGTATGTATGTATGTGAGTTTAATGGCCATCATACGGCGTATGAGATATCATCTCATATTTACCTACGTGGCAGCATCTTATGCGCAGCTGAAACTTCAGCTTGGATTGAATTTTTTGCAAATGAGCCCCTCCTTCAAACGAGGGGAATACATAACTTTTATCTTTTAATAAAATCTGTCACCTCGTTCTCCCCGCTGCCTTCTCTCTTTTCTCTCCCCCAACCCATTTTCTCACCCTCCCCTTCGGTGGCCATCGCCGTACCTACTTCCCTGCCCTCCCCTCCGGCGGCCACCGTCGTCCCTTCGTCCCCTTCCTCTCACGAACCCCTTCGGTGGCCGGCGGTCCCTCTCTCTTCTCCGTATGTCGGCATCGGCCGCCCCTCTCACGCCCCCCTTTGGCCGACATCGGACGAGAGGTGTCGTCGGAGAACGAGAGGAGTTGAGAGGAGCCCCTCTATCGAATTCAATGGAACGATCGTCGCAGAACGAGAGGGGTCGAGAGGAGGCCCTCTATCGAATTCAATGGCATGCGATGGAATTGGGAACCAGAGAAGCGTTGGAGATAAAAATCTCACCTTTCTTCTGACTTTTCTTGCTTCAAAGTTTACTAATTATTTTTTATATTTCAGGCTTGTATTTTTGTTGCTGTTGAGGGGCAAGCGCAGACCATGACACCTCCTTCCCTGCGCCCCGCCTTCTTATGCGCCCCTTCAACGGCCACCCCCTTCCCTGTGTACGAGTCCATTCGGTGGGCAGCGGACGAGATCCATGTGCCTAGACCCTCTCACATGTGGAGATGCAAAAAAGCCTCCCATCTTGTGATATTCAACATGAAAATATACAATTTGTTGGTGAAGCTATGTAATGAATTATTTTTGGTTTTCCATTTTAAAACTTTGTATGGATATTGTTGGCGAAAGTGATTCTATGTTGTATATGATAGTTATTTTTCATTCTTTTAGGTGTTATTTTTCATTCTTTTAGCTGTGGTTTCAAATTTTCTGTGAGCTGTGTATATGATAGTAATGTATCCTAAGTAATTTTTCATTCTATGGTGAAAATCATTCTGTGAGCTGTGCTTTCAAATTTTCAGTTGCTCCCTTATACTCTCTCTTGCAAATTTGGCAATGTGAATGAAAATGGAGCATTGTTTTTAAATGAAGATAATGAGGGCTTTCCAGCTTTGTGAATGAATGCTTGCATATGAGTGCTGTGAATGAAGGCCAGCACAAATCAATCAGATCATTTAATTGGAATATTGGAAGAACTTTAATTAAGTTGGCATGAATCTATATACATATTATGTTGTTTTCTCTCATCAACTGGAAGCTACTTTCAAAATACCAATAATACTTTCAAAATTCGGCATTTGGTGTGATGTGAGTTTTAATTTGCAAGAAACTGCAATTAGAAATTAAATCACATGAAGCAGATGCTAACAATTTAGACAACACATACATCGAAATTCTCTTCAAAATCACATAAAACCATAAGGAGTTTCAGGATTTCACATAAAACCATAGGGAGGTTCAAGCTTTCAATCGTATATACAGTCAAAACCCACACACAATAAAATTACAAAAAATTCCATGGATAATAGCTGATCTTCTTCTTGCACTTCGTGAGTCAAAACACACACAATAAAATGACAAAAAATTCCATGGATGGATGAGCTTCTTCTTGCACTTCGAGTCCCAGGAGTCCACCTTCAAGTATCCTATAAGAAACAAATCATAACATATGCATAATTAGATCGTACCATCTTGTTATCCATATAGCAGACATGATGAAATGGTTTTATATGTATGTTTCTTTTGCATACATGCATACATTAAGTTTTTATTCATACAAGAAAGAACTTAACTTAAAAAAATAACATGAAAACAAATAGTGCTAAAAAGATCTATAGTAGTGCTAAATATGCCTAAAAATATGCTATTATGGTGAATTTCTAATGAGGTGATTAATTTCATGATGCTAATCAATCGTTGGAGTCCTAAATTCTTCAAACTTATTTGAAGCATGTCGAAGATAGGAACATGGTCTGAAATGTAATGTAAGCAACTATGGTGGCGTCGAACTCCATTGAATATGCAACTGCAGACTTTCAGAAATATTTATTTGGTTATTCTATTGAACAATTCCTCCATTTGTGCTTTACTTTTATTTATATTTCTTTTAAATTTTTAGGAACATCACATTTGTTGCTTTGGTATCGACGGGAAGTTTCAATCCTCCGACATATATGCACTTGTGCATGTTTGGTAAGTTCATTATTCATAGTGGTCCATCATTTTTGTAGTTCCTGAAGATTGCCATGAACAATGGACGGTCCATCATTTTTGTAGTTCCTGAAGATTTCCATGAACAATGGACCTAACCACAGGCACCCTATCAATCATGTTGGCCTCCCATAACAAGTAAATTACTTCCATTCACTGACATTGAGCAATGATTGAATAAATTTTTGTTCTGGATCAAGAACATAACTAATTTCGTGAGAATGCAGCCCGAGCATTTCTCTGCGTACAATAGCCAAGCTGTAAGCTTGCTTGGAACAAACTGAGCAACATTCATGAAGATGGAAACATGCCGACATAGTGTCACAAATACATAAAACAAAACCGAAAACAAAATGAGACCAATACAAACAAGGAGGCCACATATCCAGCAGCATATACAAAATGGGTACAGGACGGTCCAAGGCCAAGTCCAGACGGCAGACAAGAGAAACCATTGATGATTGTATGGTATACTAAAGACTACTTACAGTGCAAAAGCTTGCTCAGATTTTGTTAGTGTAACCTAAAATTTTGGTTGCTCTCTAGTGCTAGTTCCAGCTAGACGCACATGCTTATGTTCATCCTCCCTTAATTAGGAAGCTAAATTTGGAATTTCCAACTAATTATTCATGTATGCATAGAGCTGGCCAAAGATGCATTATAAGCAAAAGGCTATGTTGTGATAGGAGGCTACATGTCACCTGTGAATGATGCATACAAGAAGAAAGTAAGTAATTTTTTGGGTATCATCTTGTGGACACCTACAGAAGATATAAGGAGAAAATTGATTATATAAGGAGAAGATATCATCTTGAAGTAGTATCCTCCTAAATTCTTATAGTGCAACAAGAGTATATAAGGAGAAAATTGATTTATTTGTGATATATATTATATTCAGCTTTGCGGCAAGGACAAAGATATAGAGCCAAATAGAACACTGACAAGTCTCTATGTCCACAAATCATATATTCAATCTATTAAAATGACAAGAATGTGCACTAATATATAACTGCAAATGAGAGAAAAATAAATATACATATTTCTTTACTTACAATTTTGAGGGCAATTGGTACGATAATGGCCGAGTTATTGACAATTTCCGCATTTTCGTCGCTTTACAGCTTTTTTTCTTGAGATAATTCAATTCCTGACTTGAGTCTGCTGGCACTCTTTGGACGACCCTTTGTTCTAACAGGGCCAACAGGATCGTTGATCGTGATTTCTTCACCATCATGTAATATCACGGGAGTAGAACTGCCAACATGACTTTGAACTTGAGGATTTTGCTGATGAACCGTCTTAGGTCTAACCTCTTTCTCTGCATCAACAATGAATCCATCAAGTAAAGACTCAAGCCTGGAAAGAAAAGCATCCGATTCCGATACCATTTCAAGAGCACCATTGAATTTGGCCCGAAGTGCCCATAATCTGACAATCCCACATTGATGTGTGTTATATTCAGTTGTCCTCGCATTCATGACATTGACAAATCCTATATTTCGATGCCTTGCAATAATTTTCCACCGATGCAAAATGTACTTTTCCGGAATCGATGCAACTTGATCATGCCATAAAAGACTTAAAATATGGCGACAAAAGATGCCATGAGTTTCAAGCATTGCACGTGTGCATATGACTTTTAACTCTCCAGAATAATCAATTGTCACTTCTTCCCATTGCTCTTTATCTTCAGAAAACCGACCAACAAGAAATGTCATCTTAGGTCCATCCTTCAATACTTCTTGTCGAAAAAGTGAGATCCCATCAAAAAATTCTTTTTGAAATATCTTCAAAATAGTTCTAGTATATAGCTTTCCAACTTGCTCTTCAATTGGGTGGGAATAGTACATCGTCGGTGTGGAATTCAAAGTCATGAAATCTTCATGGCATTCAGTTGAGCGTCGGGCGGAAATGGCCTTTTCATATTGAGTTATAAACTTAACAAGTTTTGTTGTTGCATTAACAAATCCATCAAAAAATACATTAATACTTTCACTCCTTTGGCTTGTTATCATTCCAGCCCAAAAGACATCTTTTAAATATGCATCGACCCAATGATGTCGCAAGTTATACATCCTTGTGACCCAACAATTTGCATCTTTATCTATGTCAAACTTCCTGTTCAATTCTTCCCATCGTTGTTCACATTTGATGATCGTGCTAGAATGGTACCAAGATTGAAAATATGTTGCAATTTCATCCCCATATTGGGTCTTCATAGATGGAATTTGTTCTGCAATATGCTTGCTAATATGCCAGAAGCAAAAACGATGTCGAGTTGTAGGAAATACTTTCTCAATGGCCTCCTTCATTTGTCCATCTTGATCAGTGATTATAGCCTTAGGTGCAACTCTATGCATGCATTTAAGCCACTGAGTAAATAACCAAACAAATGTCTCCTCCTGCTCATCTGCAAGTAGTGCACACCCGAAGAGAGTGGACTGTCGATGATGATTCACACCAGTAAATGGAGCAAAAGGCAAGCTTAAGTAATTTGTTTTATAAGTTGTGTCAAGAACTACAACATCCCCAAGACTTAAGTAAGATTCTCTTGACCTGCCATATGCCTAAAAGACACTTCTAAAAGTGCCGACATGATCCACCTCCATGGCAAAGAAAAATCTGGATCCGTGTCCTTTTTGTCTTGAAAAAGTCTAATGATAGATATACACTCATTGCCAATGTTATTCTTCCTTAATGTTCTGATATAATCGTTGCATTGTTGTGCAGTGATTCTATCTTCATTTGCTATCCCATCCGCACTTGTATACAGAGCATTAATTGTCTTAGAAATGGTTGTAGGACCCAGTCCTTATTCTCTCAAATTTCTAATCCATTCTCTACACATCCGTGTTCGATGTATTTGCTTGTGAGAGTAATGATGCATCACCTTATTTGGACTTGAAAGTTCATGATTTTGATGCTCCGACACAAACTTAGAAACCATCCAAGTATTTGAAGATGTTAATTTGATCTTCATTTTGGCAAGACATCCCACCCTTGTATCCGGACGGCGAAAGGAAACACCTCTCGCAAGTTGTCTCTTTTCATCCATTTTCTTGAACCCTGCTTTGTTACAAACAAAAGTCCTACAAAGTGTCACATTCGGATTCTTTCTTGACCTATTGGCCGCTTCTTTACGAATTCCAAATCCCATCTTTCGTGCATACGCACTGTAGTATTGATATGCATCTTCTTCAGTAAGAAACTCTTTGCATTCATATGGCTCTTCTCCATTTAGAAAAGTTTCTCCATCTAAATCTACTAAAGCATGTTGTGGTTGGCAATTATACTCGTAGACACTTGGGCATCGCTCCCATCTTGTACAAATTGTTGGAAGCAACGATCTAGGATCTTGGTTTGATGATGACAAACGTGTCGTTATATCTGACGTGTGTGCTTAGTGTGTTTCAGGACTGGCGAATCGATACATATTTCACTATTTGGAGGAGTTGCTATTCATATAGCTATTTGGGTGTGAGGGAGAGCTTTGGCTAAGGCAAAGTGGACTTGGTCCAATATAGAGCAAAGTGGACTTGGTCAATATGGAGGGTGATGGAATCTATTTGGGATTGAATCAAATCAATTAGAGATTGAGCCAAAATTTGTTCTACCAATTCATATCATATTCAAATATCCTATCCCTTGACTAATATTAAAAACCCTAGTCTCCCCTATTTAAGCAACATCATGCGGCAATGAACGAGGGACAGCAAAAAAAAATAATCTCACGGTCAAAACGTTTTTTAAGGAGAGGATGCCAAAACGTTTATTTTTTGCAAAATCCTAAGTGCTCTTGATAAAAGAGATAGCCGAATTTTTTTAAGGAGCCAGTTTTGTTTTGTGCATCCCATTTTTATTTTTTTTGTGCGTAAGCTTTACACTTTTTGTTGTATGCACATAATCAAGTTTTGTTTGTGCATCCGAAGCACAGATTTTTTTGAGGAAATTGTGGCCAGCTAAACATCTTGTTCCAAGTGCATGCTGTCGCAAGAATCAATTTGCTCTTGAAGGGGCCGAAGTCTTTGAGGAGCAACATCAAAGAGGTTAAGGTTTTTATGTGCTTGCTCTTTATTTAATTACTCCTTTTAATTGTGTGACAGACTGTCGAAATTCTTGGATGAGGGAGCACACAACGAATCAAATCAAAGAGCAAAGACAGCCGCCGTGCTTCTGGGTTTTATCAAATTAACACACTCAAAGTTTTGATCTTCACGAAGCTTCTTGTGCTATCAATCAAACACAAGAAAAAGTAAAGGCCGCAACCTTGTGTAACGGTCTGTTTTCGTCAAGACAACTATTTACATATTTAACCTATTTTCAAATTATTTTCAACTATTTTATAATGGTTTTTCAGGAGTTTTACGATTTCAAAAATGTCTTGTAAAAATATTTTGAGATATCAGACTAGTCATGAAGTATTTTAGAAAGTTCGGGTTTCACCAAATACCTCTAAATATTCTGATAAAAATTCATTTTCAGTTATTACCGTTTTGGCTCAATGAATATATTTTCTATCCAAACATTTTCAAAACGTTTTCAAACTTCTACGGTATCATCATATGATCATTTAGGGCCTCCCACATTAATTTCGTAATTTTCGGAAGACGAATCAATAGAGAAACCGCAAACCCGCTTGCTAAACGTTTTGGCCCAAAACTAGTATTTCCGTAGCTCAAACCCTGAAACGGATCTCGTATTCGCGATCCTCGCGACGATACGATCCCGTGGGTATGTTTTCGTAATTTTTCGGACACGTTTACTAGTAAGGGCAAAATCGTAATTTCGGTTTTGTATTCCACTAATTACTTTCGCTAATGGGATTTTTACTTATTACTAATTACCATTAGCTAAACCTAATTACTTACCTTTACCTAACCCCCACCGTAAGCGAACATGAGGTTCACGCCTATCTCATTCTACGATTAGTCAATACCCTATACCTAACCTATTAAATATCTTGACTAAGAATTAATTAGGTTTAGTATTAAATTAGTTTAATTAACCTATAAATAATACCCCTAACTCTCTCCCAGGGCTACATCCTCTTCTCCCTCTCCTTCACTTCACGTGAATCAACCAAGGCCTGTATCAATATATATATCTCTCTCAGACACCCTCTCACACACTCAGTAACTATCCCTCTCTCTTTCTTAAACAACCCATGCAATCGAACTCACGTCCCCGCATCAACTCCCCCCCCAGTCTCGCTCTCCAGCTCTCTTCGTCTCCGACGGGCTAGCATTGCCGCCAGCCTTTGCTCTCCGCCCACACGGCGTTTCCACCGCCACCATACCGTTCGCCATCGACCTCGCCTCTCCGGTGAACCCCGCCTCCGTCCGACGTAACCCCCCACCTCCGGAGCACTGCACGCCGACGACGCCATCGCCAAGCAACCCGCCTCGAGCTCTCCTAGCTCGAGCACCTGAGCACACCGCCCCTCCGTGATCCCCATGCCATCACGACGCCGCCCCGTCCCCGTCGAACGCCGGCGCAGCCACGAGCCACCGAAGCCACCCCGATAGCTTCCTGCTCTGACGTCCCGAAGCTACGGCAAGCTCCACGAGCATCACCCAAGACCCACGAAGCCTTCGACGTCACCGCTCCCCTCTGACGTCGTGCAGCGCCGCCCCACACCCTCCACCACCTCCTCCGACCAGTCGCCTCCGCCTTCCCATTCACGAAGCTCCGCAGCGGCCTCCGTCCATCTCTCACTCACTCTCTCTCCCTCCTCGCCCTCTACTCCGGCGAGGCGCCACCCAACCCCGAGCAAGTCGCCGCTGCCACCTACACTCCGACCGCCGCCGTAGAGCCCGAAACCCCCGAAGCTCCGACTGCCACTGCCTCTACGTCACCCCCGCCGGCGAACCCCAAGCACCCGGAGCACCCGAGGCTGCTGCTCCGCCTCCCTCCATCCTCACAGACCCACGCCTCCGCTTTCACCGATCTCGCCCCCTCCGACCACCGTTCCCTCGCCGCTTAGCTCCGCCCCACTCCACGTCACCGGCGACATCGAGAGACACCCCCGCCCCGCTGCACGTGTATGAAGAGAACGAGCGGTAAAACATTTTTAAAACGTATGAATACGTATAAATACGAATATAACCGTATTTCAATAATTATAAAAAAAGGATTTTATTGGTTTTAAATTCGTATTAAATAATATAGAGATCGGAAAAATATGAGACTAGCTCCAGAAAATCAGAAATGACATTCTGGACCCAATGACGCTAGTTTCGTCTCAATCCGACGCTTAGTTTTTCCAAAATTAATTTTTAAGCCTAAAAGTTAAATCCGTTATTTTCATTCAAAAATCAGTAACGTGTTATTTTCACGAAACTAGTATGTGATAAAAATATATATTAAAGTACTCTTCGAGACGGCCATTTTGACAGTTCATTTGCAACTTTCCGATGTAGATTGCATCCGGAATAAATTGTTGAATAAATACGTTACTTAATTAAAAATTAGTTTTAAATCTATTTTGAGCTTTTAAAAATTATAAAAATTCATACAAGCTTCAGAAAAATATTTCCTCTCGCAGAAAAATTATTTTCATCATATCTAGGCTATAGAAAAATTTAGAACGTTTTCCGACACCGTTTTAGCCAGTTTTGAAAATCAGAACGATCAGATTATTTAGGTAGGAACGTTGTGTGTTTTAATCAATGTTTTTGTGTTGCAGGTACAAACTATTGTGCACCTATTTCAGAGGAAGCCCTAGATCAAATTCCGGCTAGCTACGACAGCCTCGAAATTGGTAAGTCACGACTAATTCTAAAATTAGAAAATTAGATAAGTGTACCCGTATGAACTTAGGACATCACTATAACATCAGAACTGCTACCTGACTTGAACTGAACTAGAAACCTAAACTAATAGGGAAGTAATCAACTACAGATTACTTTGCCAACTTTCAACTTTGGTGGTAACACAACCATCAACTTGGGTAAATTGTGTGCTAAACAATACTTCTACATGCTCAAAGCATGGAATCGGTATCCACGTTGTTGGACTTGTCTTTATCCTCAGTTCGCTTTGGCACAGTCTGCTTTGGAATGAGTTACTACTCCCTGGTTTTCAATAAAAAGTCAACCAGTTGTCTTGGTTTGACTAGTAACATGTGGAACATCTTGTGGAATATCTTGTGGAACATCTCGTGGAACATCATGAAAAGAACATGTACATAGAACACTTGACACTTCACTGGGGTTTAGGGTAACTCATAGTTTGAGAGAGTATGGGAGTGACTGGAGTTCAATCTTCCCGTCCCGCTGCCTGTGTTTCGGCATACCGCCCCGCTGCCTGTGTTTCGGCAAAATACATGTACCGTGCCTGTGTTTCGGCATTCGTCTGGGTCGCGCCCAGGCAAGAGATGGACTTGATGGTCACATATTGTACTCTCCGACTTGAGTCACGTAGTGTAGTTACTTTTGCACAGTCACTTTTACTTTACGCACTTCTGCACAAGTCACCTTTGCTTTACACGTTCCATGCACGTTACTTACTACACTTGTGCAGTCACAGTACTTACTTGTCATACTTTTAGCTACATCAATAGCATGTTTCGCTTGCTTAGCTAGCCTGCTTTACACTTGCACTACCACAGTACAGTTGTTCTTTCCTTTCAGTTCAGTTTGCCTTTACTTTTCAGTTGTGTACAGTTGTTGCTCAGTACTTTACTTTTCACTCTGGTCTGCTTGTACTTAGTTACCTTTTGTCATACTTGTACACTGCTCCTTTTCTATATTTAGAATTGTTGTGACTTACCTACGGTTCCATCTCCGTGGCACCGCAGACGACGTACAGATGAAGATAGATGCTCCTGAGCGAATAGCGCCAAAGTTCAACTGCAGCTTACAGAGTTATTTTCAGTTGTGTACTTTTCTTCTTTCATGTATATTTGTTGGGACATCTTGTACAGCATGTACTGTAATAATTGGACACTATTTGAGTATTTTTGTACATCTCTGCATCGTGGCTATTTTGGTTTCACTGGTAACCTGCAGGACCTGCGCAAATATAAATAAGTAACGGGCCCCCAAAAGCGGGTCGTTACACCTTGAGAACACCAAAAGAGCCGAAAGAAAAAAAACAGAGAGGAGCAAGCACAAAGCATAGGCCGAAATACAGAGAGACATCCACAAGCTCCAAGTCATGAGCTTCATCAATCACATGCACGCAACAAGGGAGCAAGCACTACCAGACCGCAATTTTGGACACTCTTGCAAGCAACAAGAGAAAGAGAAATGTCCTATTGCACATGAAAAGCATTTAAGGGGAGAGAGGTTGGGGCAGACCAAAAATTTGAAGAGACTGAGAGAGACATCATATTGCCAGGAGCCGCAACCACGTTGATCAAGTCAAGGAGCCCACAGTTGCATAGTGCCGCAAGTCATCAAAGGAGGAGAGCTCATTCGCAACTTGAGTTTCCGTTGCCGAGAGACTACTACTACTTGCCAGACGACTTCTGGCCCGTGCTTATTGACGAAGACATCGCTGCTGCACAATCTGAGCTTTCTAAACTCAATACTTTATTATTTTGTGTAGCAATTGTGATATATCTTCGTAGGGGAAACTTTACCTATATTTTGTGACTATTTTGGGACTTGTCTGGTTGGGGCTAGACAAGTGAGACCCAGCTAGTTTGGGACTAGCTGGTAGAAAGCGTTACTAGGATTGATAGTGAGAGAAAACACTGTGTGTGTGGTACTGAGAGCCTGGCGAGTGTAGAGACGTAGAGGGTACTCTGAGCGTGCTCTAACTTGTGGTTTTGTACCTATTGCGCTATTCAATGCTAGTATCTGCTTTGGGGGCTGGAGTAGGTCGAAGGGTCGACCGAACCAGGGTAAATCTGTTGTGTACTCCGTGTCTGCTTTTTATTTACCCTGTTGCTGCTATAACTGCATGAGTTTGTTCGTGGGTTGCACGAATTATTTTATTAGCCTATTCACCCCCCTCTAGGCTAGGATCCAGATCCAACAAGTGGTATTAGAGCAGGTTTTAGGATCTAGCCTAAGTTTGACCATGAATAACCATATGGATAGTGCTTTTGTTGAGGGTCAGTCTGTGTCCCGTCCCCCTAGGTTTAATGGAGGTGATTATGCTTATTGGAAAAATCGTATGAAAATCTACCTTATTTCTGTTGATTACAAGGCTTAGCAAATAATTGAAAAAGGTTATAAACTGCATGTTATTAAAGTAGATAATGTTGAGATTGAAAAACCAAATGCCAAATGGGATGACAATGATTGGAAATCTTATTCCTTAAATGCTAAAGCTATGAATGCTCTCATTTGTGCACTTGATAAATCTGAATATAATAGAATCTCACATTGTTTAATTGCGCAGGAGATATGGCATACTTTGGAGGTGACGCACGAGGGAACGTCACAGGTAAAGGAGTCTAGACTGTCTCTTTTGAGTGCAGAGTTCGAGGGATTTCGTATGCTACCATCAGAGAGCATATCAGATATGTATGCGAGGTTCACCGACATAGTCTACAAGTCTAGCTCGCTTGTAAAGCCATATGATAGCCTCGATCAAGTGAGGAAGATCCTAAGAGCATTGCCAAGCTCTTTCAGACCAAAGGTCACCGCTATCCAGGAAGCAAAGATATTGTCACAATTGAAGGTGGAGGACCTTATTGGTAATTTGATGTCCCATGAGTTGGAACTGCAAAATGTTGAAGCAAGAGAGAAACCTAAGGAGAAAGAGAAAGCCATAAAGCCCCTTGCTTTGCAAGCTAGCAAAGAAGAGGATGACGACGACGACATAGCGCTAATGGTGAGAAACTTCAGAAAGTTCATCAAGACCAAGCATGGGAGAAACGAAATGGCACCCAGGTTTAATCGTTCTAACTTTAATAATTCTTCCAAGCAATTTAATGATCAGAAATCTACTGATAGACTGCAATGTTTTAAATGCAAAGGAAGAGGACATCTGATGAAGGATGGCCCAAATGAAACTGCTCAGCTCGCTAAAGGAAAAGGAAAAGCGAAGGTATTAACATGGGATATGGATAGCGAAGCTGAAAGTGAGGAGGAACATGAAGCCCATTCTTGCATGGCTTTGATGGGCATCCAAGATGAGAAACCGTCAGGTAGCAAAGCTGAACTTCTTAAAATTTGTGAAGAAATGCAAAATCAAATATTAGATCATGAGTTTACTATTGAATGTCTCCAAAATCAGAACTATGACATGCAAGTTAGAGATGATAAGGTGTTTAAAGAGAATGAAAAACTTAAAATTGAACTTAATGCTTGTAAGTCTACTATTGAAATCATGAAGAAAGAAAAAGCTAGCTTTGACGAAACTGCTCCTTGTATTTCTTGTCCCTCATTATTAAACCAAAATAGCATGCTTAAGCTTGATTTGATTAAGCTCGAAACTGAAAAAAACTACGTGATTAGAGAGCTTAATGATAAATTTTGCATGTTGGATAATGACTTTAAAAGGAAAACAATTGAATATGAAAAGAAGGAAAAAGAAAACAAGTTGGCTTTCGTTAGTAAATGCATGATGCTTGTGGAAGAAAATAAACAATTAAAAATCAAAGTCTCTCATCTTGAAGTGGCCATTAAGAAATTCTCTATAGGAAAACAATCGTTGGACAATATTTTAGAGAATCAATTATATGGAAATAATAGAAGAGGACTTGGTTTTGGTCTGAAAAACGTTGAAAAGCAAAAATTCAAGAAATTCCACAATGCACCCTCTATTGCAAAGAACAAATATGCAAAGTGCTTTACTTGTGATAGTGTAGGCCACACTTCATATTATTGTAAATTTAGGAACACAAATATCAAGTTTAAACAAGTGTGTGTTCCTAAAACAATAATGGCTAACACTAGTGGACCTTGTTAGATTCCAAGGTCACACTTAACACCTTTCATGTAGGTAAGATGGAGATTTGGCGAGGAGCAAATTTTTTCAATGTCTCATTCTTTTAGCTTCTTCGTCAAATAGCGACGAGAAGGTATAATTCTTATCCCTATTTGCATTTCATTGCATACCTTCATAGATTGTTTTGTGTGCTTGATTTACTTTTTTCTTGTGTGCTTGTTTGCATGATTTTTTAATGTGTTTATTTCTGAAAAAACAAAAAAAATTCAAAAAATGAGCTTAAAAGAATACCCTTTATGATTTATCTTAAGTGGTATTGTATGAATGTTTGAATCTACCCCTTGTAGAAGTTAATTCATTATTGTTGTAGCTACACAAACATGTTGTTCTCTTTTTAGTAGCCATGACAAGTCTCGTAGATTTCGAATTTGACTTCTACACCTACATTTGCACTTTCACGATAATTGACTCTTTAGTGATTTTGGAGATTCTTTTGAAGAATAATGGAAAGTGAATGTAGGAACGATTAATTTCTGAATTTTCTAAGGGATATGAAGTGTTTAACCATGAATAAAAATTGAGCACAAAAGAATTGCAAATGAAAAAAAAATTGAAAATTGCTCCGTATGAAAAATGGATACACTTCATGGCTAATACACAACCCACGAGTATCCAACTTATGCTACATGGGCAATCATTAGTGTTGGTGTATATAACTCGTCAAGCAATGCCACCCCACATTTAAAAGTCCTTTTAGGCCATGTTTTGGGGTTCGGTAACTTGAACTCATCTTTGATGAGGTGGGAAAAATCAATCCTAGTGATATTCATGAAAAATTGGAAAATGCCGATTGATTTGGTTGATTGTTCTAAAATAGAATCTCCATTAGTACTTTATTGTCTATATCATTACATTTACACAAAGATGGAGAAGTGACTTTATGAAATTCCATGATCTTGAATTGTTTGCTAATTAGAAAACTCATGCAAATTGCACGCTACATTTAATAATGGTTTATTTTTGCATGGAATATTGTTGTGACTTCATTAATCCACTTTTGGTAATTACAAAGGGGGGAGAAAGAAAAGATTTGCAGAAAAGAGATTTGGACAGATTTGATGGTCGGTATTATTTGTTGAAGGGGGAGCATGAAAAATACTTGAATAACTGTTGAAGGGGCAGCTTGAGAGAAGGGGGAGCATGCTTTTATATATTTGTTAAATGTAGTGCATGTTATGCTGTAATACTTGAATATACTTGAATATCTCATTCCATGATTAATATTGCATTACACCCTTCAACACACTTCACACACCCATACTTATTGCTCAAATCTTTTATGGGTTTGTCATCACCAAAAGGGGGAGATTGTTGGAAGCAACGATCTAGGATCTTGGTTTGATGATGACAAACGTGTCGTTATATCTGACGTGTGTGCTTAGTGTGTTTCAGGACTGGCGAATCGATACATCTTTCACTATTTGGAGGAGTTGCTATTCATATAGCTATTTGGGTGTGAGGGAGAGCTTTAGCTAAGGCAAAGTGGTCTTGGTCCAATATGGAGCAAAGTGGACTTGGTCAATATAGAGGGTGATGGAATCTATTTAGGATTGAATCAAATCAATTAGAGATTGAGCCAAAATTTGTTCTACCAATTCATATCATATTCAAATATCCTATCCCTTGACTAATATTAAAAACCATAGTCTCCCCTATTTAAGCAACATCATGCGGCAATGAACGAGGGACAGCAAAAATAATAATCTCACGGTCAAAACGTTTTTTAAGGAGAGGATGCCAAAACGTTTATTTTTTGCAAAATCCTAAGTGCTCTTGATAAAAGAGATAGCCGAATTTTTTTAAGGAGCCAGTTTTGTTTTGTGCATCCCACTTTTATTTTTTTGTGCGTAAGCTTTACACTTTTTGTTGCGGGCACATAATCAAGTTTTGTTTGTGCATCCGAAGCACAGATTTTTTTGAGGAAATTGTGGCCGGCCAAACATCTTGTTCCAAGTGCATGCTGCCGCAAGAATCAATTTGCTCTTGAAGGGGCCGAAGTATTTGAGGAGCAACATCAAAGTGGTTAAGGTTTTTATGTGCTTGCTCTTTATTTAATTACTCTTTTAATTGTGTGACAGACTGCCGAAATTCTTGGATGAGGGAGCACACAACGAATCAAATCAAAGAGCAAAGACAGCCGTCGTGCTTCTGGGTTTTATCAAATTAACACACGCAAAGTTTTGATCTTCACGAAGCTGCTTGTGATGTTAATCAAACACAAGAAAAAGTAAAGGCCGCAACCTTGAGAACCCCAAAAGAGCCGAAAGAAAAAAATAGAGAGGAGCAAGCACAAAGCATAGGTCAAAATAAAGAGAGACATCCGCAAGCTCCAAGTCGTGAGCTTCATCAATCCCACGCACGCAACAAGGGAGGAAGCACTACCAGACCGCAATTTTGGACACTCGTGCAAGCAACAAGAGAAAGAGGTATTTATTGCACTCCTATTTAATAATACATTTGACTCTTGTGTACTCTTGTGCTTGGCTTACAGAGAAATGTCCTATTGCACATGAAAAGCATTTAAGGAGAGAGAGGTTGGGGTAGACCAAAAATTTGAAGAGCCTGAGAGAGACATCATATTGCCAGGAGCCGCAACCACGTTGATCAAGTCAAGGAGCCCACAGTTGCATAGTGCTGCAAGTCACCAAAGGAGGAGAGCTCATCCGCAACTTGAGTTGCCGTTGCCGAGAGACTACTACTACTTGCCAGACGACTTCTGGCCCGTGTTTATTGACGAAGACATCGCTGCTGCACAATCTGAGCTTTTAAACTCAATACTTTATTATTTTGTGTAGCAATTGTGATAGATCTTCGTAGGAAAAACTTTACCTATATTTTGTGACTATTTTGGGACTTGTCTGGTTGGGGCTAGACAAGTGGGACTCAGCTAGTTTGGGACTAGCTGGTAGAAAGCGTTACTAGGATTGATAGTGAGAGAAAACACTGTGTGTGGGGTACTGAGAGCCTGGCGAGTGTAGAGACGTAAAGGGTGCTCTGAGCGTGCTCTAACTTGTGGTTTTGTACCTATTGCACTATTCAATACTAGTATCTGCTTTGGGGGCTGGAGTAGGTCGAGGGGTCGACCGAATCAGGGTAAATCTGCTGTGTACTCTGTGTCTGCTTTTTATTTACCCTGTTGCTGCTATAACTGCGTGATTTTGTTCATGGGTTGTACGAATTATTTTATTAGCCTATTCACCCCCCCTCTAGGCTAGGATCCAGATCCAACACAGATTCCATCTCATTAACATCGCACGACACTACATGATCCTAAAAGAATGAAAAAATTCAAATGCATGTTAGTTTATACGCAAGTAGTTTTGAACTGTGAAACCACATCCATAGATTAATGTTTTGAATTTTTACAAAAACAATATGCATAAAAAATTATTATTTTGTGTAAACAAAAAATGGTTGTTACAAGAAATTAAACGAAATTAGTATAAACCTATATACATATTTTGCAATTCCAATATTTATCTAACAATATAGCAAAAGAACCATATCTTCCAATTAAACAAATGTAGCATACTTCGGGAAGTTTATCGTGTGTAGATGAAGATGGAAGCATTTCTCTTGTCGATTGTTTGCCACGAAGGCCTAGATCGTTGGTACCGAAAAGACATTGAAGTTCGTTTATCATTCCAAGCAAAATAAACTGTGCCTATTGTGAATCAATGTTTCATTCAGGGGTCTTGTTTGATAGACTTGAAGTTCATTCTCTGTTTGCCTGGAGAGCCTCAGAGAGAGTGAGTAATTGTGATAGATATGGGTTTTAGCTGGATCATATGCCATAAGCATTTCCAGGCTTACTATGTGCAAGCAAAAATGTCTTAAAACAACATACTAAATCAATATCATATTGCCTACCATAGTTATGTGCATAGACATAATAATGAGGCCATTCATGTTGCTTCCAGAATGCAAAATTTCAATTTGAAGATGATAGAGGATTTCTAGAGATTTATTAAGATATGAAAATTTAAAGTTTGTGCATACCTGAGGAGCTTCAAATGGGATCCCAGACTCGGGCGAAGAGGTAGTTGGAAAGTTGCATACTTTAGACACTTGACTTGGACCTTCATCAACATGCGAATGTGGAAATTTTGCCTCATTTGAATCCATCACTAGATTATCCTAAACAAATGAAAAAAATTCAAGCAAATTTAGGGCTAACAAGATTTTATTAAAGTGAAAATGATACAATTTATCAGACATTTACAAATCTTTTAGAGCTCATCAGAGTCTGACCGTGAGAGGGTCGGGAGTCAGGTTATCGCACGCACGGTAATGATTTGGCCTGGTTTCGATATAGGAAGGAGGCCGGAGAGTATCGATGATTGGGGGCGCAAGAGGGATGTGAGAGGGGCGTCCGATGCCGACCAACGGAGAATAGAGAGGAACCGCCAGCCACCAAAGGGGGGCGTGAGAGGGGCAGCCGATGCTGACAGACGGAGAAGAGAAAGGGACCGCCGGCCACCGAAGGGGTTCGTGAGAGGGAGGGGACGAAGGGACGACGGTGGCCGCCGGAGGGGAGGGCAGGGAAGCAGGTACGACGATGGCCACCGGAGGGGAGGGTGAGAAAAGGGGTTGGGGGAGAGAAAAGAGAGAAGGCAGCGGGGAGAACGAGGTGACAGATTTTATTAAAAGATAAAAGTTATTTATTCCCCTCGTTCGAAGGAGGGGCTCATTAGCAAAAAATTCAATCCAAGCTGAAGTTTTAGCTACGCACGAGATGCTGCCACGCGGGTAAATATGAGATAATATCTCATACGCCGTATGATGGCCATTAAACTATATATATATATATATATATATATATATATATATATATATAGGGCAATCTTCGGGTGCGAAAAATCCCGTGCGAAAGCCGTGCGAAAACTTTTTTTTTATTTTTTTGAAATTTTTTTTTTCAAAAATTCTTTTTTTGATGTTTAATCCATACAATTATATACCCCAGGGAAAATAATGGGTGAACCCGTTGGGCATTAGAGCACCCATCCACCCGTTACAAATTTAACGGTCTCAAAACGTGCGAATTTGATGAAATGGCTTGATCGAAGGCCAAATGACATTATTTCTCAACCATTATTTTTTGAGGGGGGTATAACAACATATAATGAGGGTGGAAAAAAGAATTTTTGAAAAAAAAAATTTCAAAAAAAAGATAAAAACATTTTCGCACGGTGCGAAATGTTCTCATTTGAAAATTTTCCTATATATATATATATATATATATATATATATATATATATATATATATATATATATATATATATATATATATATATATATATATATATATATATATATATCAACCAGGCTTGGGTGGCTGAGCAATCATCCTTGAAGTCTTCTCCTCAAAAGGCAAAAAATAAACCGTCAAAGCTTTCTCCTTCCTCTATTCGGCGTAGCGTTAGGCTTGCGCAGTCTAACATCCCTCCTTCCTCATCCTAATGTCTATATTGTTTTGGAACACTAGGGGGCTGAATAATTCTGCGCGACTAGTAGATTTGAAACATAAGATGCGGCTACACAAGCCTTCTATAGTTTGCCTTTTTGAGACAAAAGTGGATTCCATGAATAAAGCTAGAATTGGTAAGATTTTTCCAACTGACTGGGACTGCATTGATAATTGCAGTCAGCACAAAGGTGGCAGAATATACATTTTCTTCTCCCAGTCAACCTGGACCTGTGCAGTACATTCTTTATCGGCTCAGCACCTGTCGGCTGTCTTCTCTAATAAAGGGGGTTTTATTTTGGCTTTGACTGCAGTCTACGGATTCAATCTTGCCTCGGAAAGGCAGCCACTTTGGAATTCCCTATTATCTGACTCGAATGTATTGAAGGGACACCCCTGGCTAGTAGGTGGTGATTTTAATTGCATCCGAAGTACTAATGAAAAGCTGGGTGGTCGTGCAGTAGATCCGAGATGCATTGATTCTTTTAATTCTTGTATATCTGACTGCAATCTTCTGGAGCTCAAGGGAATTGGCAATAAATTCACTTGGAACAACAAGAGATCAGGGAGTTCACGAATTAGTGCTCGGCTGGACCATGTATTTGGAAATCTGGGGTGGTTGCACTGTTTTCCCAACTCCTACTATGATTACACTGAAGCTGGTACAAGCGATCACTCTGGAATACTTGTTTGGCCACAACCAAAGGTACAATCCTTACCTAAACCCTTTAGATTCTACAATTCATGGGCAAACTACCCTGGCTTTATTGATTTTATCCATAGTATTTGGGGACTTGGTGGCTATGGCTCCCCCTTGCACCGTTTTGCTGGCAACCTTAAATTCCTAAAGAACTCCCTTAAACCTTGGGCTGCATCATACAAGGAAGAACTTGGGGTCGCCTCTTGTCGCAACTCTCTGGAATCTTTGCAAAGTAATCCGGATATTGCCTTTGACCATACATTACAAGAAAAAGAAAGGCTTGCATCTATTAATTTGGCAAAGGCACTTGATAAGGAGGAGGCGGATTTAAGGCAGAAAAGCAGGCAAAATTGGCTCACCCTTGGGGACAGAAATTCCAAATTTTTCTATGCAGCTATGAAATCCAGGCAGTGTCACAACAGTCTTAGCCATTTATTGTCTCCTAGTGGGCAACGGAGTCATGATCCAATTTCCTTCAGGCAGGCTGCTTGCTCCTACTATATGAATCTTTATTCTCAGTCGGATTATTGGAATGTATTTCCCAACCTTCCTCCTAAGCGAATCTTAACTCATGATGCTAAGATCTGGTTGGAAAGACATGTTACTGAGTTTGAGATTTCTCTTGCAGTTTCCCAGATTGGGAAAGATAAGGCGCCTGGGCCCGATGGGTTTAATGCTTCATTCTACCATCATGCTTAGGAGGTAATTAAGGATGATGTCATTTCTGCTGTTTCATATTTCTTCACTTCTAGCACTATGCCCTCTCGTATTAATCATACTTTCCTGACCCTTGTCCCTAAAAGTGCTACTGCCACTGGACTAGGTGACTACAGGCCAATTTCATGTTGCAACGTAATTTATAAGATTATCAGTAAGGTCTTATGCAACAGGCTGAAGCATGTTATTTCTGATTTAGTATCCCCTAATCAAGCTGCTTTCCTCAAGGGTAGATTACTTGCAGATTGTACTCTAATTGCCCATGAACAGATCAGGGACTTTAGCAACCCCATGGGTGCCAGAACATGTATCAAATTGGACCTGCGAAAGGCATTTGACAGTGTCAACAGAGAATTCATATACTTCCAACTACACCAGATGGGTTTTTCACATAAGTTTATTGGCTGGATATCTGAATGTATCTCCTCTCCTGTATTCTCTGTTCTTATTGATGGCTCTCCTGAAGGATACTTTACCTCCAACAGAGGCTTGCGCCAGGGTGACCCGCTTTCTCCATACCTATTCGTTCTTGTTATGGAGGCATTTTCTCTGCTTATGGCTAGGGCGGAAGCTTCACATTCTATTTTGCCTCTAAAGAGAGTGGGGACCATCTCCCACCTATTGTTTGCAGATGACCTCCTGGTGTTCTGCAGGGCCACGCCCCGATCTATTGATGGCCTCAAACAAGTATTAAACTCTCTCCACCTCTATACTGGTCTACAAATTAATTGGGATAAAAGTTCCGCCATATTCAGTAAGGGTGTTCGAGATGCTAGAGGATTGGCGGCTTCTCTTGGCATTAAAATGGTAACATCGTTTTCTATCTACCTGGGTCTTCCATTATCCTCAAATTACCCTAGAGCTTCCATGTTTGCGAGGTTGATTGATAAATGCAAGAAGAGAATGCTGGGGTGGTCCTCCTCCATGCTATCTACGGCAGGAAAAATTGAATTGGTTAGAAGTGTTATCTTTGGCATGGTGAACTTCTGGATGCAAGCTTACCACATCCCTAATACTGTTATTAAGGCCATCAACTCTGCCTGTAGGAAATTTATTTGGGGAAAATTAAGCCTCTGGGCTTGGAAAGATTGTTGTGTGCCTAAGAGGGAAGGGGGAATTGGTCTTCGACGCTTGAATGATTTGAATGCTGCTTCAGGAATTCGCCTTACATGGAGACTTCTAAGCTCACAAGGTCTATGGGCACTACACATGCAAAGGCACCTTTCCAAGGATTTCTTTAGCACCTGGCCCCTCCCTTCCATGTCCGGCACACTGAAGTATATGCTTAGGTACCGCTGTTTCTCTCAGAAGCTAATCAAACGTGTTATTGGAGACGGCAATTCTACTTCTTTTTGGGATGACAACTGGCACCCCAAAGGGCCCCTCCATCTTCTTCACCAACCACCGGCCGGTGAGGAGTCCAAGTGTGTTTCCGATTACTGGTGTGCGGGCAATTGGCATCTCCCCCAGAATTTGCACTACCTTCACCATGATCTCCTCAATGTATCTCTGGCTAATCATGCGGATCTATGGAAATGGACTGAGGGGCCAGATTTTACCTTCAAATCGGCTTGGAAGGGCGCCTACACTCCTCGTCCTCAATTTGCTTTCCATGGGGTTGTTTGGTACAAGAAGCACATCCCCAAATTCGCTCTTTCTCTCCTGCGGGCATTGCATGGTAAGCTACCAACTATGGATGTTCTTTTCAGGAAAGGGATTATTTTGACGCAAAATTGTGTTCTTTGTGAAGAGGAAATGCATGAAAGTGGGGCACATTTGTTCTTTGACTGTTCTTTCTCCAAATATATTCTCACTAGAAGCTTTCTTAAGCTCGGGTATTCAGGGACTTTGCCGAATTCATTATCTGGTGTTTGTAGCCTAGTCCAATCCAGTTATAAGGTAAATGAGCCAATTGGTTTACTGGCCAGGGCGGCTTTGGCAGCAATGGTATGGCATATTTGGAAGCAACGCAATTTGCGTATCTTTGAGGCCAGGAAAAAGTGCAAAACTTTAGTATTTGAGGACATTGTGGCCGATGTCACTATTTCTTTACGGGACCTGAACCTTGATGAGGCAGCAGATATAACTCCCTTCTCGAATTGGGGATTTTTGGATGCTGGCTAATCTTTCTGGGTGCACACACTGTATAGATGTTTTTTCATCCTATTTTGTTATTGGAGCTCTTCTTAGCTGTAGAATTTGGTAAGTTTAGGGTGACGGCGCTTGTGCCCTATCCCCTATCTTACTTACTTCTACTGGTCTAAGAAGCCTATCCACTAGTTTTGTACATATTCTTTTGATCTTAATAAAGTCCCTACTTACTTGTCAAAAAAAATATATATATATATATAGGGTAAAGTGTTCCTAGGGTGACTCCTTAGATTAAATCTAAGGAGTCGCCCACATTTTCTCTCATCTCCCACAATTTTTTTAGATTTTATTTTTCATAGGATTGTTGGTCACATCATGGATGATCAACATACCAAAAAACAAGGCATTCCAATACTTTAAAAGCCCACATCTACACCTTGCAACTTCAACGGTCTAAAAACGTGCTGAAAAATCCATAAAGTTGCAAGGGGTAGATGTGGCTTTTAAAGTATTGGAATGACTTCATTTTTGGTATGTTGATCATCCATGATGTGACCAACAATCCTATGAAAAATAAAATCTAAAAAAAATTATGGGAGATGAGAGAAAATGTGGGCGACTCCTTAGATTTAATCTAAGGAGTCACCCTAGGAACACTTTACCCATATATATATATATATATATATATATATATATATATATATATATATATATATATATACATATACGGAATCCCTAACGGAGCAAGTAGATATCTTGTTAGCTATTATTGGGATGGTTCTACTTGGATTGATGATGTGGATATTGATATTCTCAAACCAATGCTTCATCAGTTTACATTGACTTCTGGTGCGGATTCTTGGGAATGGATGCAGGGCTCAGATTTTAAATTCAAAGATGCCTGGGACACGGTACGCGACAAAGGTACCCCATTTCCTTTCTCTAATCTAATATGGCACAACAAATGCATTCCAAAAATGTCCATCACGCTTCTTCGAGCTTTCAAAGACAAGCTCCTTACTAAGGTACGTCTGGAAAAATGGTGTACTCTAGGCTCTAATTTCTGTGAGCTATGTTCTGCTGATTGCCCTGAAACAGTGAATCATATTTTCTTCGAGTGCCCCTACTCCAATTACATCATGCGCCGAGCCTTACTCAAGCTAGGGGTGATGGGACCTACTGTGCTCTCTCTACCTGTCCTAGGATCATTCTACTTGGCGAAATTTGATAAGAAAGGCACGTTGGGATTGCTTGCAAAAACAGTTCTTGGTGCCGTGGTCTGGCATGTGTGGCGTGAACGCAACAGAAGGGTGTTTGATAACATTAGGAGGCCGAAGACTACTCTTTTCGAGGAGATTTCTGTAGATGTGCGTATTGCCATGCGGCATTTGCAGGATTCAGAGGACGAGGCATCCACGCCTCTGGATAATTGGGGTATTCATGTCCCGGGTTGAGGATGTATCTCTCTGTTGCTTTCGGCCTGGATTACTCTGCTGCCTGCATTAAATTGACTAGATGATATTGACCTATGGTGCTTTTGCTCTCCTGTTGCAAACTGGATTTTGCAGCTTGGTGCTTCACAGCTTGTGGTGTGTTATCCGGCTTCATCCTCTGTTGATTGCATCTGGCTTCTGCAAACTCCAACTGAATGCATCCGGTCTTCTCTTTGTGGCTGCTGTGTTACTGGCCAATGTTGATTACATCCGGCTTGTGTTGCTGACAGGAATAGCTTCATGATGTGCTCTTTTCTGGGCGAACTCGCGTTGGGAGGGAGGGCTGGTTGATTGATTCTACTTGAGGCTTCATTTTGATCTGTTCACGCTAAGCTATTATCCAGCTTCCTTGAGTCATTTTGGGCTAGGATATCTGGTGTGAAGTGTGCATTAGATTCCGGCCTCTCTGTGTATCCGGCCTCAGCTTTGTGCGGCAGCAGCAGCTGACTCCATCCGGCCTCATTTGCTGATAACATTGGGAGGCCAAAAGCATTTGCTGCTTTGTGCGGCAGTTTGCTGGCAGGTCTCTTAGCTGTGCAATTTGTTGGTTGGGAGGAATGTTGCATTTATACTTCATGCGGCTTATTTAGGCATCGCTCTGCACTTTTACGGGCTGTGCTTTATTTTGGCAACTTTGGCTCAATTTGGCCTCTAGGGCAATTTGTATTGCCTGAGTGTATGTTTTGTATATATTGGTTCTGTGGGTCTGATCTGTGGTACCAGGTAATATGTTCTAGGGTGACGACGCTTGTGTCCTCTCCCCTATTCATAGCGTCTAGTACCCATGATCACCCACCTTGTATCTTTGACTCTCATTAATATAGATACTAACTTATCTTGCAATATATATATATATATATATATATATATATATATATATACACACACACTAGTCATAACCCGTGCCTGCGGGCACGGTTCATTTAAGATTTTCCCTCAAAATCTTTGTTCTCCCCAAAAATTATTTCTCCCTCCAAAATTCAAACGAACAAAAATGTAGCTTCGGCGCGTGCGTCCTCGGGCACGATTTATTTAAGATATCTCCTCAAAATCTTTGTTCTCCCAAACAATTATTTCCACCTCCAAAATTTAAACGAACAAAAATTTAGCGCGGGCGCCTTCGACGCGCACGCCTTTGGCGCGGGCGCCTCCGGTAGTGTTGCAAGTCGCCACACACATTTTGCTAATCAAAGTGCATTAGCGTAGAACAACAAATCCGGCATGGAACAACAAATTAGCGCAAAAAATCGGTGCCTGTGGGCACAGTTCATTTAAGATTTGCCCCACGAAATCTTTGTTCCCCAAAAAATAATTAAAATTTAAAAGAGCAACAAATTAGAGTAAAAATATTTAATGGCGCGGGTGCCTTTCGCGCAAAACAACAAATTCGGCGCAGACGCCTTCGTCACGGAAGAACAAATTCGATCCGGAACAACAAATTCGCGTAGAACAACAAATTCGGCTTGGAACAACAAATCAGCGTAAGAAAATTTAGTGGGCGCCTTTCAAAGTTGGACCAAATTTCAAAGCTGGCCCAAGTTTCAAAGCTTAAATTCATGATTTCAAAGCTCACTTCATTTCAAAGCTAGACCAAATTTTAAAGTTGGACCAAATTTCAAAGCTGGACCAAATTTCTAGGCTCTCATTCATGGTTTCAAAGCTTCATCTCAACCTTCCATTTCACAAGATCAAATCTCAGCCACTCTTTATCTTGTCCTAGTCAGCCCTAGAATTCAAAAAACGCTGTCAAATGTATAATAGATATATGCTCACGAGAGGGTGTCCTAGTGGTAAGTCATTCCGCTCCAAAGCCAATGGGTGCGGGGTTCGAGGCCTATGGCCGCCGTGACTTGGTAATTATTGTGGAATTTGTTGTGGAATTATTTACCCTGAGGCTACATCTCCCCTCTCGGACTAACCCGGGGGCCGTTGGGGGCACGGCGGTCACCCCCAGTTTGCATAGTCTCGACCGGGCTCTCGCCTTACCCTCCTAAAAAAAGCCGAAGGCAATGGGAGGGGGTTGGGGATTTTTCTGGGTTTTCAAAAAAAACAATATATATATATATATATATATATATATATATATATATATATATATATATATATATATATATATATATATACACATACATACATATATATATATCACTACAGACAATACACATGCACACATACAAATACACCATTACATACACATAAAGTCATCTTCACTGGGTACATACAAATAACATAATCCTTCATCCCCTAACAATAACAATATACACATATACAAACACCCACATAGATACATCCGCATGTACTCGAATACAGATCATACTAATGCATACGTCCCAATATCAACACATATGTTACTAATAATATAAATATACGCCACTTGCAAACACACATACATAACAATCATCCACTTATATAGAGATATCTATAGGCATGCAAATATAGTCATGACAATATACATACCATACTTGTATATCTATGTAAAACACATAGTCATAAACACATACTTCAACTCAAACAACCATCCTTATCTATCTACAGGGAACTCCACACCCAGGGCTTCCTAGTGCTAGGGGCTCTCTCCTAAGGCTAGACTCCTACCCACCTTAAGAATCAACTACCCTTGGATCAGTACATGCACTACCCTTACACAGCCATAGTGCGATGACCTACATGGGCCACCAAATGTAATGCCCCGCTCCCCAGGATACCCGGGAAATACGAATCCGTCCCAGGTACGTCTAGAGAGGCATGTGTGATAAAGAAAAGAAGGAAGGAGAAAGAGAAAGTTAGAGAGATGCAGGTCCACTGCGCACTGCTGGGGTAGTACCTGTAGTGTTCCCACAAACAAACACATAGAGCAACACACAACAATGTAGAAGCAAAAACATCAATTACAAAGAAGCATTGATATTAATAACATCTTTTCTTTATACACAAAATCTATTCAACAACTCACCCCAAAGAAACCCAAAAGGCACAAGAAAGAACCTCAAAGTACAAGTCTCTCACTCTCATCTCCCAACACTACTCACGCTACAAACCACATACTCTTAACCTCAACTCAACTCCACAAACCTAGCTCCCAGCCACCCACTACTGCTACCTGAAACTACGGGTGGGAACACGTCAACGCGTGACCCAGTAGGAAATCCAAACTCCAACTAGTATTTTATTTACAAGGAATGCAACTACTCTACATGCGCAAGTCACTTAAAGAGACTTTACATGGCATGGCAGTTAATGGTATATGAAAATGAGCTTTAGGGCATATGGGCATAATATGAAGCAGGTAAGCACTACAAGCAAAGAGAGCTACAAGAGGAAACATGAAGTGCCACAAAGGTAAACTACTTTTAAAACAATCAATAAGTGCTAGAAGAGGATAAATAACCTACAACAATGAGAGGAAGTAAAATTATAACACGAGGAGCTTTACAACAGAAGTGATAAAGTGCTAGAAATAAAACTAAGCAACTTATTTATTTAATTAAATTTCGTTTGGAAACCTAGGTACGACGTTGAATATGAGGGAAGGGGTTACAGTGATACCACAAAAATAAGAGCATACACAACAATGCGATAGGGTGCAATGGGAAGGGACAACAACGACATTAAGCGCAAGTAACCAACAAATAGAAGAGAGCACATCAACGACATTAAGCGCAGGTAACCACAAGTGCAAGGGAGAGATGTAATTTAAATTGTTTGATTATTATCGGAACCCTGGGTATCAAGTAAACATATGGGCATAGACCTCACCCGGTAAGGTGGGTGGAATGCTACGACTTCCCGAGACAAGCTCTTACAAAAGAAGCCGTTCACCAACACAACTAACTCAACCAAAACCAAACCTATTCCCCGCCTCTGTGGGCTCGTCAGGAGTGGTCCATAGCCTCAGTTGTCCATCCCGTATGCCTACCTGGTACTCAGGTTTCCTCCAACCCCATGTTTGTCGCTCACCCTCCTTTAAGAGGACTGAGTTTTATTGGCATTTAAGTCAAGTAGCCGAGCATACAACATTAAGGAAATTGCATTAACTACGTTAAGGCAACATGGTAACATAAATGTGACATAAGAGGAACCGTGAGACTAGCATACTAAAATTGCATTTAAAATTTAGAGACTAAAATGCAACATGAACTAATTTCCATAATGCTTCATTGTGGAATATAAACCATCTCCCATGCAACTTACACCATCCTTCATTAACTATCACGATTCTCCTTTAACAAAACATTAAGATGCTACCTTTATCTATTCAACATAAACATTAAGATGCTAACATGCAACATTCAAGACAAGTTACAAAGATTAAGGCTCATTCCATAAACTACAACTTTCCCATCCCTTTCTCTTTCTCTTCTTTTCTCACCTTCTTTCATTACAACAACTTCATAGCACAAAAGGCACATGGCCAAAATATTAGGGGAGGGTATTCTTGCATGCTTTGCTACTTACAAGTAAATGATATCAGCATTTTTGCATATTTCTACAACAAACAATAAAGAGACCAACTTGTGCTTGATTCCTTAAGTAAAGAAGCATCGCATGCAAATGCTAACTTATATATGGAAACTTGTTAAAGCTAATAGCTTGCACAAGGCAAAATAGCAACTTGCTTAAGGGGAATAATTTACATCATAATTATAAGGGTGGCACCCTTCCAAAAGTGCATAAAAGGAAGATACACAAGTTAACAACTTTGCATGAGGTTACAAAGGCAACATACATAAGCAAGCAATTTTAGTAAATGAATCATGAAAGATTGTTCCTTGCATGAAAAAGACTACATCTTATGAGTAGTTAACCAAAGATGATAACTTTCTACTAGCTTTAGTAAGATATGCTTATAAACAACCCAAAGGCATCTCCTTTTCCATATTTCTTTAATAAAGTTTACAACTTTCATATGATTTAAAAAAGAAAAATACAACCACATAATAAAGGAGCAAGCTTTAGAGTCATAATTTCATAAAGGAATTATTTTTATCATGAAAACATAACCCATGTCATAAAGGTACTAACTTTAGTCTTAAATTGCAAACATGCAAGCAAAGATGAAATATTTATTGTAAAAAGGAAACCATGCAAACAAAATACTAATGGGAGTTGGATTCCTACCATTTGTAGCTTGATTTTACTCCATTTATTCTTTCTTCAATCAATGACTCCTTCATTGCTCCTCCTTTCATTTTTTTCTATTTCCTTTAAAGGATTCTCCTTAATCCTCTCTCTTCATCACTCCTCCTTCCTTCTCTTCTCACATTTGTTTCTTTCCTTTTTTTTTCTTTCCTTTTTTTGTTTTAAGAGAATTTCGGCCCAAAATAGAAATGAGAGAGAGAGAGAGAGGGAGAAAAATGAAAATGAAAAGAAAAGAAGAGAAGAAAGTAGAAGAGTGTAGAAGTAATTAAAGAAAAGAAAAAGGAAATAATTAAATAAAGAAAGAGAAGAGCGTAGAAGAAAAGAAAAAGGTAAAGAAAAATAATTAATTAATTAAAGAATGAGAAGAGTGTAGAAGAATGAGGGAGTTAATGGAAGAGAGATATTTCATCTAAAGATCCATTTATTTACAAGTTTTCCACTCCCTCATACATACTCCTGCATACACACACACATACTTAATTACAAGTATGCCATCACTTCACACACTCTTCTACTATACATACACTCCCCACTAATTACAACAATGCCACTAATGTTGAGTATTGGACTCCTCGGATTTGGTTTTGGATGATGAACAAACATAAATATCGTGAACTAACTCCTTGTGAGCGCAGTTATGTAGATCGTCGCCAAAATTCCACGTATATCAAAAGCGACGTCTCAAGACTTCTCAAAGCGCGTGAACGTGTGCTTGAAGCTTCGTTGAAGCTCAAGGACCATTATTGAAGTCATGAAGATTCGATTGAAGCTTTTGAAGACGGTTCGTCAAGTTTATTTTATGTCTTCTAGCTTCTTTTCGTAGAATGTTAAGTCTTGAGTAGGTCTTACGTTTTAATCTTCATAACGCTCATATCTTAGAGCTAGGATCTTAGTAGAAGCCCATACGATCTTTCCCGAAGCTTCGCGCTTCGATTCGCGGCTTCTTGTGCATGTTAGTTGGTTCAAGAAGAAGCACCAACCGACTAGATGGCAATCTAGTCGGTCAGCAAAGCTTCTTGAATCGACTAGAATGCCTTCTCAATTTCTAGCTCACTTACTGTTTACAGTTAGTCGGTCAAAGAAGGTTCACCGATCGACTAGTTGTGAAACTAGTCGGTTAGGAATCCTTCTTAGACCGACTAGTTGAGCTTCTACTGTACAGCCCAACTTACTGTTTACAGTTAGTCGGTCAAAGCACAACCACCGACCGACTAGTTGAGAAACTAGTCGGTCAGAAGTTGTTCTTAAACCGACTAGCTGTATTTGAACTCAGACTATTTGTTTTATCTCTTAGTCGGTCACAGTTGACTCACCGACCGACTAGTTGTGAAACTAGTCAGTTGGCAAGTCTTCTTGGACCGACTAGTTCTCTTTTGTCTGAACTTCTTCTTTTGGATGTTCTTCAGTTAGTCGGTTCAAGTTGTTTCACCAACCGACTAGTTGATGAACTAGTCGGTCAGTGGTCCGTCTTTGACCGACTAGTCTGCTTCAGAATAGAGCCGTTGGAGCATTAAATGCCACGAATTTTGCTCTCTCTTTCCTCTATCCTATATATACTTGGAGTGCTGCATTCATAGCACTCAAGGATGATATTAATTGATCTTTAGAGAATCAAAGAGAAGCATTTAATCCTCATTCAAAGCTCTTTCATTTCTCACTTGAATCTCTCCCTCACTCTTATTTCAAAAGAGAGATTCATTGTTTGTGAGCCTTCCAAGCCAAGTGCTTGATTCTAGGTCACCAACATCCACCTAGGCTCCCATTGCTGGTCATCTACTTGGAGCTAGGGTTTGGTGCCATTCATCTTCCCCAAAATCCTTCTTGCCCTAAAATCGTAAGTTTACTCAAGGCATAGGATTTTGTCGGTAAGTTCGTATTTCATTTACTTTGCTATTGTAAGTGTTTTAATATCGGTTGTGAGAGTGTGTTTGTGATCCCGGGTTGTGGGAGTCACAATTACATTGTGTATAATTTGGTCTTGTAGAGGTTTTTCTACAAGAATTTCATAGTGCAAATCTTGGGTTAGATGTTTCTAACTCAAGTATCCGGAGGGGATCCGGGTGTTTGGGACGTAGGATCACCGGGAACAAGACGGGGAGACTTGGGTGGATCCGAACCCGTTAATTCGTTTGTTTGCGATTGCATTTCCTTGTTGTCACATTTACATTTCCGCATTGTTGGTTGAGGTTTGCAAGATAATTAGGAATTATCTTCTTAATTATTTTAAAGTACTATTCACCCCCCCCCCCCTCTAGTACATGTGTAGTAGCTACGTAGGGCAATACATTTGGTATCAGAGCCAAGTACCTAGCTATGTCTTCCAACGACAACAAGACCGTTCGTCCACCTTCAGACTACCGCACCTTCAGGAACCGTGAAGGAGCTTCTTCGGTAATGGAAGGACACTCCTCGACGAGGCCTCCTTTCTTCAACGGTACCAACTACGGGTACTGAAAATGCCAGATGGAAACTTTCCTCCAGAGTGCTTCATTATGGAGAGCCACGATGAAGGAGTATGTCGAGCCCACCGAAGAAGATTTCGAGAAGTGGACTACCGCGGAGGTCACCGCGGAGGTAAGCAATGCCAAGGCAATGAATGCCTTGCAATGCGCTTTGGAGCCCGAGGACTTCAATAAGATATGCACATGTAAGAGTGCATATCAAATCTGGAACTCCCTCCTCATCTTGCATGAAGAAACGAGTAGGGTAAGAAACTCCAAACTCGTAGTTGTAAATAAAGATTACGAGTTATTTCATATGCTACAGGGTGAGAAGATGAAGGAGTACTATGCTCGCTTCGTCGACATCACCAACGAGTTGGAGGCTCTTGGTAAGACCTACACCCAAAAGGAGAAAGTCTCGAAGATCATCGATGGACTTCCTTCTTGTTGGGAGAAACGTACCTTCGCCATCGAGGAAGGTAATGATATGAAAACATATACTGTCGTACAACTAATGGGTACCTTGATGTCTTACGAGGTACGCAAGGATATCAAACTAAAGTTGCAGGACAAGATGAAGTCCTACTTGAAGCAAGACGAGCCAAAAAAGGTGATTGCGTTCAAGGCCGCTCCATCCACATCTACATCTACCTATGATGAAGAATCGGAAGAAGAGTTGGACTTGGAGTCCATTGCCCTCATGACAAAGAAGTTCAACCGGTTCTTCCGGAAAGGTAATTTTAAGAACAAATCTAAGTTTAGTTCTTCTAACGCCTCCTCTCCTTTGTGCTTTAAATGCAACAAGCCAGGACACATGAAAATGGATTGTCCTCAAAACAGGTAAAAGGAGAAGTGGAAGGCGCCAAAGTTCGACAAGTCCAAGAAGTACAAGAAAGGGTACAAGAAAGGACTTATCGGGACATTCACCGACTCCGACGATGACTCCTCAAGTGGAGAGTCGGATGATGAGCAAGTGGAGCAAGCACACATGTGCTTCATGGCTAGAGAGGAACGTGATCAATGATCTTCCTCTGATGATAGCGAGGATGAAGGCGATGAGGTAACCATGGACGACCTTAGATTAGCTAATGAGCAAATTTGGTCTAAATATTCTAAATTAGTAAATAGATATACTAAGACCAAAGATGAATTAGTTAGTCTCCAAACCTCGCCTAAATCTATCGTCATCAACAACGACACCGTTGTTGAGGACTTGAGAAATGAGATTGTAAATCTCAAGTCTCAACTTGAACATGTTCACATTGAGGATTTGGAAGAACACAAGATAGCATATTTGACCTCTCAAAACTCAACTTTGAGTATTGAGAATGAGGATCTCAAATATCGTGTTTATGTGCTCACATCGCAAGTATCCACTTTGGATGCTTCTATGCGTTCTCTCACCGAGAAATATGAGTGCACATTAGGCCGAATTAACAAATTCAATAAAGGTAAGGACCATTTGTATAAAATCCTAAGTGACTTACTTCCAGCCAATCATCACATTGGCTTGGGGCATACGATGGGAAGTTCATCCAAATCGTCTACTACTTTTGTTAGGCCTACTTCCGATGCCTCAACGGGTGGGAGCAAACACTCTATTGGTAGTTCATCTACCAATGGTGCTTCCACCTCGTACACACCCTCGTTTGAAAAGAAACCCACTTTGGGTGGACCTCCAAAGAAGAGTCATGCTTATATGTACACCAAGACTATGCCACGTAGGAACACACATCCTACTCCACATGTTCACACATATGATGATTTTTATGCACCACATCCACGGGCACGTGCACACCATGTGAGACACCCTCACGCACGTGTTTCTCCACATGCATATGTTCACTCACATCATCATATGAACAAGTATCATCATGCACCATTTCATCATGTGCCTTATGCCTATCCACGACATGCATCACGTAGAAATCAACAACGCATGCAAGCTCCCAATAGGATTAGGGCTCCCAAAATCTTCACTATTTGGAGCCCGAAGGACACAAGCATGGCTGAAAAACAAATTTACATGAATTCGTATTTCATAAATGTAGTGCATAGTGATAATTATGTGGGGAAGTCTAAGTCCAATTGGACTTGGCTTCCAAAGGTCTAATCTTTAGGACCCAATGATCTTGGGTACCTTGGATTGATATGTTTATCCTTAGGTACTCAAGAAAAAGAAACGGAGCAACAAATCAAAATTTAGCTCTGATCGGCCCCGGATATACATCCGGAGAACGATTGTAGTTTTACGGCAAGCGCACGGTCAAGTGGCGAGCGGGTATCGAACACGAGGAGGTGGTGTTGCTCTAATCTATCCTAGGTTGGTTTGACTACGAATGTTTTTATTGGTGGAGATGGCTATGATATGATGTAATGGCAATGGTGATGGATGTCGGTGTCGGAGATAGAGAAATTGGTCAAATATCGATTCAAATACAATATAATAAAAGTGTCTAGGGCTAGGGAATCCCCACTACGGACCGTCATGCATCATTGTGAATAGTGAATCTCAATATTACTAGACTTGCGTTGAGGTGAACTAGTCGTAACTGAATATAGAACCAAGCTCACGCTCTCGCGCTATTGCCGGTCTATAGCAACCTAGATTAGGGACCAATCTCTTGCAAATCCTAACCTAAGCCACTAGCATGAAGATCGACATCATCGTTCAATCGCTCCTCGAGCCCACTCTCGTGCAAACTCAAGTTACGATCTAGGTAGTGATAGTTCGTATTCGTCCAATCTCTTGCAAACGAATATGGTATAGATTTATAATAAAAATCCTAGCTTTGGTCCAATCTCTTCCAAACCAAGTCTAGAGAATCTCGATTATAAACCTAAATCGAATATCTAGGCCTTCCCATCGATTAGAATCCAATCTCTTGCAAACCCCAATCGATGGAAATCCCTAGCTATCCGTAATAAATCGATCACAACCTAACCTCCTAGCAATTCTGGCAATTTAGAAATTCATTCATCACAAATATGAAATTAGATCCATATGGTTCATCCCCATGCCCTAGAACAACAAATCTACTCAAGCATAGCAATAACGATATGAGAATCAATAAAAATCATTGCTTGCATACAAAAAGATAGAAAAACAAAGATTCAAATAACAAGAACAAAATACTTAGCTTTGATGAAGATCTTCAATCCAAATACAAGATTTTTAGATCCAAGAGGGGACCTAGGGCATGGCCTAACCTCAAAAATAATCCCTAAGAAAACATATGGGAACCCCTCTAATGATGGCTACAAATCCCCTTAAATAGCCCCCAAAAAAACCCAAGCAAAAAGCCCTCAAAACCCTCTCAAACCCGTGCCTGAAACAAAGTCCGCATACAACTTGAATTCTGGGCAAGGAGCGACTCGGTCGAGTGGGGAACGCTCACTCGGTCGAGTAAGAATTCTAGCACTGCATCATCGACTTGCAGAAATTCTCCAGATTTCATCCGACCTCCGATTTGCGCGTTCTTGGAGACGTTGGAATCGTCATGAAGTCTACTATCCAGAAAAAATATGAGAAAAATACTTTGATTGCTGAAATGATAGCAGAGTTCAAAAGAGTGAGAGGCTGTCTGAAAATCTGGGCGCTGCATGTCCTCGGCATCACTCGGCCGAGCGGCAAATGTCACTCGGCCGAGGGGCTTTTGGTACTCGGCCGAGTCAGAGCTCGTAGTCGACTGACGGATTGCAGTAAGTCTGGTCTTTTGGATGCCGTCGTTCGTGTGCCACTCGGGCGAGTGTTGTCTCCATACTCGGCCGAGTGGGATGTCGTCACTCGGCCAAGTGCACGCTAATCTTCAAGTAATTGCGTGTCCGATCTGGCCGGCCGAGCGGGCTTCTTTGCTCGGCCGAGTGACTCCTTCACTCGGCCGAGTGGCATGCTGAAAATGCCCAATCTTCATCATTTCGCTTCCTCGTCGCTCCACGACGTTCTTTCTTCTTCCACTCGTCTTCTATCGCTGATAGGTCCTCAATAAGTCCATGAGCGATGCTCCGTTACGTGTGCAAGTCCTTTAAGCTCATTTTTGCTCCCAATTGCTCATATTTCCTGAAATCCGACAAAAACAAGAAATAGTGAAAAGTAACACAATATCATCGAATAATCGTGAAAATCGCAATATGAGCAACCGAAATGGGATGCAAATATGCAGAAAAAAGGTGTAAAATATGGACCGATCAAAATCCCCCAAGCTTACCTCTTACTTGTCCTCGAGGAAGATAAGTAGAGAGACGAACTCGGGAGATGAAAATAAAGAAAATGAAATGAAAAAGAAAGAACACGAGGTGGAAGGGGTCGCTAGATTCTTCCCTCAGATCTCAAGCCATAAGCTACACATCACGATAACTTGGAAAATACAAATCACATGCTATAAGGATTTCAAATCTTACTTAGACATGGTACTTGCAAGCTTTTAAGAACAATAAGAGGGACTCTCTAAATTCATACAATCAATTCATATCCACATCACGCATTTCATAGAATTTAATATACAAATGTTGGCGATGCACTTTTCAATCAAAAGTTATAAATGAAGCATATAAGATACACACCAAGCATACAATAGAGAATAGAATAAGAGGCATGACATTCACATATTTCTTTCAAATCATGAAAAATCTCCATATCTAATATATTTTGCTAAGTTTCAACATTATCAAACTTTCACATTCGTGCACCTCTCCACTCTAATGTCGTACTCACTCATATGGTCAAATGAATTCGCCCCCCAAGCTTAGCTTGAGGCATAGCATCTAAAGGAATATAATAGTGGAAAATGGGATTTTTGCCTTGGTTTTTCCAAGTATTTTTGTGGCTCCAATAATGAGATAGAGAAATATATTTTTTTCTTTTTGAACATTTTGTTTCTCATTTTTCTTTTTGGATTTTTGTAGGAGCTATATGATTTGTATTTTTGGTTTTTGGCTCCTTTTTGGCTTTTTGGACTTTTTGGAGCTGACTTTTTCTTTTGTGGGGATTTTTGGGAAATAGATGCGATATAAGTAGCTTTAGGAGGTGAACTCAAGTGACATGTAGAGAATAAAAAGATATATGTGGAGAAAGAAATAATGTAACACTCGATTCACTCTAAGATGTGCACGAACGGTTCAATAAAATAATAATTCAACTAAAACTCATATGTAATCAAGGATATTCTCAATCATTTCAATAAATAGTGAAGTCAAGAAGTAAAGTTTACAACCATATCAGGCATGCAACAGAAGGTGAATAAGACAATAAAACTGATGCTTCAGATATACTAATGATGCGTGAATCTTAGTGCATTTCCCACAAAAGCATACTAAACACTAATCAATGCATTCAATTTCAATTAGTATCATGCATTCATGTAGATGAGTCATCAAAAGAAATAGATTTGCAAGCACATGTGAATAGCAAGACTATGGATTACTCTAAGTAGCATGGCAAGGAATAATAATCATCGTGATGGTTGCTAAAGCAATAAGATATATCATCATAAGGAACGAATCTAGCAAAAGAAGATAAAGGAAAATAAAGAAACAAAAATAAAAGAGGGGAAAGAAAAAAAAATCAAGCACACAATATGATGCATGAACACACATAAAAGGAAAATAAGATGGAAAAATCAAAAAGATGATGCAAAATTTTGAAAAAATTCTAAAAATCCTAAAATAAAGTAAAAATGCAACTAATGCATCTACATGCAAATGAATGACATGAAATCCTAATGATGAGGAACAACGATAATAATAATGGAAGAGATATTGTGTGCATCTACTTATATCGCATCTATGATCATAATGGAAGAATATGAGGAACAACGATAATAATAAGGGGGAGACTGAAAAATGATGAAATGAATGACATGAAATCCTAATGCAACTACATGCAAATACAATGATGCATGAGAGCGCTTTCCCCCCAAGCTTATGCTAAACAATCCTATTCAAATGACTCGATCAAAAATGTCACGGTTTTGCAAAGCGTGATCAAGTCAAATGAATAAGAAAGTGAGTATTCATTTGAAAGAAATGCTCGATGGTGGTGAGCAAAAGGATGTGGCGTATCAAAATATGAAGAGGGCATTTAATATATATAATGGGTTTGGGGTGTAAAAAAAATTTTTGTTGCCGTCATATGAGGTGATATTTATTCAAGCAAATCTATACGGTCCTCTCGCTGTCGAGAGAATTCGTGTTCATTTAAAGCATAAAAATTTCTACACTACTGGATTGATATCACCTATAGCAAAAGGCGGATCCAGTATCTTTGCCGGTGCAGGCAACTGATCCAGTATCTCTGCCAGACGCGTGTGTCCACAGACTCCATCAGATTCTAGCAATGCGGCTTCCAGCATCTCTCCCAGGACTCCACCTGTACCCTGCAAGAGATAAGCCGCATCAATCTGATGTTGATAATTCTTCCCCAAAATAAATGTATTCCAAAGAGGGTCATCAACATAAGTATTTAAAATTAAAAACGGTTGACAACACTTCCCTGGAAATAAATCTCTACTCTCGTGTACCATGTCGATCAACTCTTTGTTGTTCGCCTCATGTTGTTCAGGTAGCTTTGGCATATATGTGTGGGTCTCATCAGGCAACTCCTCATCATCATCAGACTTATCCCATCGCACATCCTGATCATAGTCAATAGCATCCATGGGTGCTAACTCCTCGCTCTCCTCCTCGTATACGTCCCATCGTACCTCTTGATCATATGTATGTGTATCCTGCAAAAGGTGCAATGAGTCGTCAAAATCTGAATCGTAGTAAACATCATACACGGGAGGTGGATCCAATATAAAGGGCAAGGGAGTAAAGAGATCTCCCTGAATGGGAGCCATAAGATCCATGGGATCGTCCTCTGTGTCAGTGGAAGGGTGGTCCTCTGATGGATGCTCAGCCTCTATAGAAGGTGGGGATGGCTGTGGTAGCTCGAAAGGAGGGGGCACAATTCGGGCTTCATCTGTGTGCAGATGTCATCGTCCAAAGTCACGTCCTCCTCGATGGTCTGCTCCGCTACTATAGGCATGACCTCCTCAATAATATACTCTGATGGTATAGGCTGCTCTGACTCAGATGGGTGGCAGGGGGAGGCGACGGCGGCACAAGGTGGTTCTATTGGCTCATGTATCTCGACCATGGTGTAAAATGGGCCTTGTGCCCCTCAATTAGAGCGTAGACTCCATCATCAATTGTGCCTGTGGAAGAGATACAATGAGTAATAAAGTTTTGAAATTCAAGCTCAAAAGGATCACCTGCCGTTATTGTCAATGGACCGGAATTTCGAACTATGTCGACAATGTTTCTCAATAGGTCCGTGTACATGTCCTCCTTTGGCAACTCAGATGTCTCAATTTGTGGAGTGTTGATGGTATAAAGGTGGATATGATCACCTTCAAGTGAAGCATACACTCCATCTATGATAGTACCTGCACTAGAGACATTAGCCATAACAAAATCGATGAATACTTGGTCGTATGGTTTACTTACCATAACAGTTAGTGAACCGGTAGATCGAGCATCATCTATTATTTGCTCCAAGGCTGCTGCCAACTGCAAATCACTGAACTTTCCCACTTGCATCCTCTTCAGAATCTCACGTGAGGGTCCCCTTAGCCTTCTAGTGAAGATATCAAATAGCGTGGAGTCATTTCACTCATGGTCTGACTCCGTCTGGAACATTCCTAACATTACTTCAAACCTAGACAAGGCTTCCCCGAAGGATTCTCCATTAGCCTGATAGAATGTAGCGAGATACATATAGGATTATATAGAGCCCGCTCGCATTTTCTTTGGAAGCATCATCGCTGCAACAAATGTACCTGATCAAGCAAAGTAAACGACCTGGAAAAGAAATCAGCGGTACAAAGAGAGATAAAGATAATAATAGTAGCAGGTGGTGGGAAAAAAAATTTCTCTCAATATTTTTTTGTTTTTTTTAATGTAGTCTAATCAACCTAATTGTGACAAATTGGCACCCAACGGGAAACACCTCCCCGACAACGGCGCCAAAAACTTGGTCGGCCCCGAAATGCAACCCAAGAGCACAACCTAGTACTGCGCAAATTGCACGGAGATAAATCCCCGGCAACGGTGCCAAAAACTTGATCGGCCCCGGATATACACCCGGAGAACGATTGTAGTTTTACCGCAAGCGCACGGTCAAGTGGCGAGCGGGTATCGAACACGAGGAGGTGGTGTTGCTCCAATCTATCCTAGGTTGGTTTGACTACGAATGTTTTTATTGGTGGAGATGGCTATGGTATGATGTAATGGCAATGGTGATGGATGTCGGTGTCGGAGATAGAGAAATTGGTCAAATATCGATTCAAATACAATATAATAAAAGTGTCTAGGGCTAGGGAATCCCCACTACGGACCGTCATGCATCATTGTGAATAGTGAATCTCAATATTACTAGACTTGCGTTGAGGTGAACTAGTCGTAACTGAATATAGAACCAAGCTCACGCTCTCGCACTATTGCCGGTCTATAGCAACCTAGATTAGGGCCCAATCTCTTGCAAATCCTAACCTAAGCCACTAGCATGAAGATCGACATCATCGTTCAATCGCTCCTCGAGCCCACTCTCGTGCAAACTCAAGTTACGATCTAGGTAGTGATAGTTCGTATTCGTCCAATCTCTTGCAAACGAATATGGTATAGATTTATAATAAAAATCCTAGCTTTGATCCAATCTCTTCCAAACCAAGTCTAGAGAATCTCGATTATAAACCTAAATCGAATATCTAGGCCTTCCCATCGATTAGAATCCAATCTCTTGCAAATCCCAATCGATGGAAATCCCTAGATATCCGTAATAAATTGATCACAACCTAACCTCCTAGCAATTCTAGCAATTTAGAAATTCATTCATCACAAATATGAAATTAGATCCATAGGGTTCATCCCCATGCCCTAGAACAACAAATCTACTCAAGCATAGCAATAACGATATGAGAATCAATAAAAATCATTGCTTGCATACAAAAAGATAGAAAAACAAAGATTCAAATAACAAGAACAAAATACTTAGCTTTGATGAAGATCTTCAATCCAAATAGAAGCTTTTTAGATCCAAGAGGGAGCCTAGGGCATGGCCTAACCTCAAAAATAATCCCTAAGAAAACATATGGGAACCCCCCCTAATGACGGCCACAAACCCCCTTAAATAGCCCCGAAAAAAACCCTAGCAAAAAGCCCTCAAAACCCTCTCAAACCCGTGCCCAAAACAAAGTCCGCGTACAACTTGAATTCTGGGCAAGGAGCGACTCGGCCAAGTGGGGAACGCTCACTCGGCCGAGTGAGAATTCCATCACTGCAGCATCGTCTTGCAGAAATTCCCCAGATTTCATCCGACCTCCAATTTGCGCGTTCTTGACGGCGTTGGAATCGTCATGAAGTCTAATATCCATAAAAAATATGAGAAAAATACTTTGATTGTTGGAATGATAGCAGATTTCAAAAGAGTGGGAGGCTGTCTAAAAATCTGGGCGCTGCGTGTCCTCAGCATCACTCGGCCGAGCGGAAAATGTTACTCGGCCGAGGGGCTTTTGGTACTCGGCCGAGTCGGAGCTCGTAGTCGACTGACGGATTACAGTAAGTCTGGTCTTTTGGATGCCGTCGTTCGTGTGCCACTCGGACGAGTGGTGTCTCCATACTCGGTCGAGTGGGATGTCGTCGCTCGGCCAAGTGCACGCTAATCTTCAAGTAATTGCGTGTCCAATCTGGCCAGCCGAGCGGGCTTCTTTGCTCGGCCGAGTGAGTCCTTCACTCGGCCGAGTGGCATGCTGAAAATGCCCAATCTTCATCATTTCGCTTCCTCGTCGCTCCTACGACGTTCTTTCTTCTTCCACTCGTCTTCTATCGCTGATAGGTCCTCAATAAGTCCATAAGCGATGCTCCGTTACACGTGCAAGTCCTTTAAGCTCATTTTTGCTCCTAATTACTCATATTTCCTGAAATCCGACAAAAACAAGAAATAGTGAAAAGTAACACAATATCATCGAATAATCGTGAAAATCGCAATATGAGCAACCGAAATGGGATGCAAATATGCAGAAAAAAGGTGTAAAATATGGACCGATCAAGCTCCAAGAATAATTGGATACTCGATAGTGGGTGTTCAAGACACATGACGGGTGACGCTCAATTGCTCTCCGGAGTAGTGCCCATTGCAAATAGAAACCGCGTCGTCTTTGGAGGCAACGAGAGCGGAACCATCATTGATGTTGGTAAAGTAGGTAATCCTTCTAAACCACTTATATGTGATGTTTACCTTATTAAAGGATTAAACCACAATCTTATTTCAATAAGTCAACTTTGTGACAAAGGTTACAAAGTTAGCTTTGCGAAAGGAATGTGCCATATTTTGAATAAAAATACTAATGATGTATTATTCTCTGGCACACGCCATAAGGATATCTATATATTAGATCTTCCAAAATCGCATGAACAATGTGCCATTGCCAACACAAGTGAACAACACTTATGGCATCGACGTTTTGGTCATGTGAACTTTGGAACACTTTTCAAGCTTTCCAAGTTAAATTCTATTAGAGGCTTCCCTAAGCTTGTCTTTCAAAAGAAAAGCTTTTGTGACTCGTGTCAACGAGGCAAGCTTCCAAAATCTTCATTTAAACCTAAGAAAAGCATTTCATCTAAGGGGCCTCTAGAGCTATTACATCTAGATCTTTTTGGGCCAACTAGAGTTGCTTCATTAGGTAATGCTAGATATGGACTTGTCATCGTTGATGACTTTTCTAGATTTACTTGGGTATTTTCCTTAAGTAATAAAAATGATGCTTTTGAAAACTTCACAATTTTTGTTAAGAAAGTACAAAATCTCATTGGAACCACCATTGTCACTATTCGTAGTGATCATGGAGGGAAATTTGAGAATGAGTCTTTCTTAACTTTTTGTGATGAAGTTGGTATTACTCACACATTTTCTTTCCCTCACGCACCCCCTCAAAATGGTGTTGTTAAGAGGAAGAATAGGACACTAGTGGAATGTGCTCGAACTATTCTTGATGATAGCTAACTTGGTCATCAATTTTGGGCGGAAGTGGTACATACCGCTTGCTATGTGTTTAATAGGATACTTTTGAGGCTCGGCACTAAACAAACTTGTTATGAATTGTTGTTTGGTAGGTTGCCTCAAGTTAAACATTTTCGTGTTTTCGGTGCAAAATGTTTTATTAAAACATGTATGGTAGTTTGGACAAATTTGATCCGAGATCCGATGAGGGGATATTTGTTGGATATTCCTCCCGTAGCAAAGCCTACCGGATATACAACAAACGAACCTCAATGATCGAGGAATCACTTCATGTCTCATTTAATGAAGGTTTTGTGCTAACTAGAATTACTAATGATGATGACTCCATGGATGTCTTATGTGATTCTATTGGTAATTCTAATTCTATTGATTCTAATGTTACTAACCCTACTAATGAATTTTTTGAGAATGTTCCTAATGATCAGGGAATTCCCAAACGGCTTCATACCGTTCGTGACCATCCCCATGAGTAAGTCATTGGCAACATCCTTGATAGTGTCAAGACGAGATCTCAAGTCAACTACTTCGCTCATTGTGCCTTTGCCTCCTCAATAGAGCCAAAGAATATTAACGAAGCGTGCGAAGATAGTGCTTGGATCCTTGCCATGGAGGAGGAACTCATTCAATTCGAGAGGAATGAGGGTTGGGAGCTTGTTCCATTGCCTTCAAAGAACCACACCGTTATAGGAACGAAGTGGATTTTCAAGAACAAGACCGACGAAAACCAAATCGTCATCCAGAACAAAGCTCGGTTGTTTGCTCAAGGCTACCGGCAAGGGGGAGGTATAGATTTCGAAGAATCCTTTGCTCCGGTAGCTAGATTAGAATCTATTAGATTATTATTATCTTTTGCATGCCATAAACATTTTAAACTCTTTCAAATGGATGTAAAAAGTACGTTTTTAAATGGAGATGTTGTTGAGGAAGTTTACGTTTCTCAACCTCCGGGTTTTATAAATGAAAAATTTCCAAATCATGTTTTCAAACTTAAGAAAGAACTTTACGGTTTGAGACAAGCTCCTCGAGCTTGGTATGACCGTCTAAAGAATTTTCTTTTGGATTTGGGTTTTAAAATGGGAGAAATTGATTTGACATTATTTGTTAAGTATTCGAATAATGATATTATTTTAGTTCAAATTTACGTTGATGATATCATTTTCTGTGCTACTAACTTCACTCTTTGCGAAGAGTTTTCTAATGTTATGAAGGATCAATTTGAGATGAGCCACATGGGTGAGCTCAAATATTTCTTAGGTCTCCAAATTCGCCTGCAATCTTCACCCACCAAACCAAATACACGGTGGAGTTGCTTAAGTGATTTGGAATGGAGAATGCCTCTGGGAAGAAGACTCCAATGAGCACGACTACACATCTTGATAAGGATTCGGGCGGTAAAGATGTAGACATTCGTCTATATCAAGGTATGATAGGTAGTTTACTATATCTTACCGCAAGTAGCCCCGATATTATGTTTGTCGTATGTGTATGTGCTCGTTATCAGTCTCAACCTAAGGAATCTCACTTAGTAGCGGTAAAATGTATTTTCTGTTATTTAAGTTACACACTTGACTTCGGATTACTTTATCCAAAGTCTAGCACATATAAGTTAATCTCATATAGTGACGCAGATTATGCGGGATGCAAATCCGACAGGAAAAGTACTAGTGCCACTTACCATTTTATTGTCTCTTGGTTTTCCAAGAAGCAGAATTACGTATCACTTTCAACCACCGAGGCGGAATATATTGCCGCCAGTGCCGTGTGTGCTCAGGTTCTTTGGATGAGACACACTCTTAAAGACTTTGGTATAAACTGTGATACTTGCCCTATCATGGTGGACAACCAAAGTGCAATATGTCTCTCTAAGAATCCGGTACACCATTCCCGTTCTAAACACATAGATGTCTGTCACCATTTCTTAGATGATCATGTTGCTAAAAAGGACATCATTTTAGCGTACGTTGAAACCCAGAAGCAAATCACCGATATTTTCACAAAACCCCTAAAGGAAGACTCCTTTGTGCGGTTGCGTCGAGAATTGGGGATTATGGGTGAATCCGAGATTTAGGATTCATATTTTGTTCAATAATCTTGCATGCTATTAAATTTCGTTATATTTGCTCATGCTAGAATTATTGAGATTTTCTGGATTTTTGGTTGAATTTTCAGAATTTATGCTCGAATTATTCATGAACGTCAAATTTAAGATTTTCGATGTTTAATAGGGTAGTATAATAATTAATGAGAGTATTACGATGTTTCGTCCCAGTGCGATTAGGAGAGAACTCAAAATTTCAGTTTTCAAATTTTTGGACTCTCTTAGTCGGTCCAAGTTCATTGGCCGACCGACTAGATTCAGTTCTAGTCGGTAAGTGAATGAGCTTAGACCGACTAATTATTGCTCAGAAATTTGGCTTCAGTTAGTGTTTGCACTTAGTCGGTTCAAGCTCATTGGCCGACCGACTAGATCGTCATCTAGTCGGTCAGCGCTTGAACTGTGACCGACTAATTGCACAGGGACTGCTGCGTCTTTTCGCATTCCTAGTCGACTTATACTCCCCCCGACCGACTATTTCCCTTTCTAGTCGATCCGAAATCTCTTCTACAGCCAAATCCCCCGAAACCCTTCGTCTTCCTCTCTCCCTCCGCCGTCTGACCGTCGATTCCGGCCACTTTTCAGCCATCTCCGCCAGTGTCGATCTTCCTCTCTCCACTTAGGGTATCTATCGTTCCTCTCTTTCAGCTGTTCAGGCTTCTAGGGTTAGATTATTTCGATTTCAGCGTTTGTCTAGGGTTGTTCTAGGGTTCTTTTTTCGTCGATCTCGTGTCGATTGCATGTGTCTTGTCTCGCTTATGGCAAAGACACGCATCCCGATCGATCCCTCGCGTCCATCACCCATGACCGTCGAATCTCCATCTACGGACCCCCCGCAACCCAAACGCCGATCAAAATCGACCTATCCTTCGTCTTCTTCGCCTCCTCTTAAGAAGAAGAGGACGGCGACCGCCAAGCCTAGATCTCAGCCTAGGAAACTGATCGCTCCAAAATGCAACCCAAGAGCACGACCAAAAACTTGGTCGGCCCCGGATACACACCCGGAGAACGATTGTAGTTTTACCGCAAGCGCACGGCAAAGTGGCGAGCGGGTATCGAACACGAGGAGGTGGTGTTGGTTCCAATCTATCCTAGGTTGGTTTGACTACGAATGTATTATTGGTGGAGATGGCTATGGTATGATGTAATGGCAATGGTGATGGATGTCGGTGTCGGAGATATAGAAATCGGTCAAATATCGATTCAAATACAATATAATAAAAGAGGGAATTTGCCTTGCGACGATCCTGTCACAATCGTCGGGCAAAGTATGGGGATATAAAATCAAATAAATACGTCTAGGGCTAGGGAATTCCCACTACAGATCGTCATACATCATCGTAAATAGTGAATCTCAATATTACTAGACTTGCATTGAGGTGGACTAGTCGCAACTTAATGTAGAACCAAGCTCACGCTCTCGCGCTATTGCCGGTCTATAGCAAACCTAGGTTAGTGCCCAATCTCTTGCAAACCCTAACCTAAGCCGCTAGCATGAGGATCGACATCATCGTTCAATCGCCCCTCGAGCCCACTCTCGTGCAAACTCGAGTTACGATCTAGGTTGTGATAGTTCGTATTCGTCCAATCTCTTGCAAACGAATATGTGTATAGATTTACAATTAAAAATCCTAGCTTTGGTCCAATCTCTTGCAAACCAAATCTAGAGAAACCCAATTGTAAACCTAAATCGAATATCTAGGCCTTCCCATCGATTAGAATCCAATCTCTTGCAAATCCCAAATCGATGGAAATCCCTAGCTATCCGTAGGAAATCAATCACAACCTAACCTCCTAGCAATTCTAGCAATTTAGAATTCATTCTTCACAAATATGAAATTAGATCCATAGGGTTCATCCCCAAACCCTAGAACAACAAATCTACTCTAGCATAGCAATAAGGATATGAGAATCAATAGAAATCATTGCTTGCATACAAAAAGATAGAAAAACAAAGATTCAAATAATAAGAATAGAAATACTTAGCTTTGATGAAGAACTCCAATCCAAATACAAGCTTTTTGATCCAAGAGGGGGCCTAGGGCATGGCCTAACCTCTAAAATAATCCTCCTAAAACATCTTGGGAATCACCCTAATGGTGGCTACAAACCCCCTTAAATAGCCCCCAAAAAACCCTAGCAAAAAGCCCTAGAAATCCCCTCCAACTCACGCACGAAACGGAGTCCGCGTACAACTTCGATTCTGGGCAAGTTACGACTCGGCCGAGTGGGGAAAGCTCACTCGGCCGAGTGAGAATTCCAGCACTGCAGCGTCGACTTGCAGAAATTTCCCAGATTTCATCCGACCTCCGATTCGCGCGTTCTTGGCGGCGTTGGAATCGTCATGAAGTCTACTATCCATAAAAAATATGAGAAAAATAATTTGATGGCTGGAATGATAGCAGATTTGAAAAGAGTAGGAGGATATCTGAAAAATCTGGGCGCCGTGTGTCCTCGGCATCACTCGGTCGAGTGGCAAATGTCACTCGGCCGAGGGGCATTTGGTACTCAGGCGGACGGCTTTCGTCACTCGGCCGAGTCAGGCTTCTGGGGCAGACTGACGGATTACAGTAAGTTGGACATTTTTGCTTGCCGTCGTCTGGGTGCCACTCGGGTGGACGGAGTCTCCGAACTCGGCCGAGTCGGCGTGCGATGCTCGGCCGAGTGCACGCTGATACATCTCTGTTGCGTGTCCGATCTGGCCGGCCGAGCGGGGTCTCATTGCTTGGCCGAGTGACTCCTTCACTCGGCCGAGTGGCATGCTGAAAATGCCCAAACTTCATCTTTTCGCTCCCCCGTCTCTCCTACGACGTTCTTTCTTCTTCCACTCCCCTTCCATTGCAGAATAACCCTCAAAATGGCCATGGTTGACACTCCGGAGTGGGTGCAAATCTCTAAAGCTCATTTTTGCTCACGATCGCTCCATATTTCCTGAAATCCGACAAAAACAAGAAATAGTGAAAAGTAACACAATATCATCGAATAATCGTGAAAATCGCAATATGAGCAACCGAAATGACATGCAAATATGTAGAAAAAAGGTGTAAAATATGGACCGATCAAAATCCCCCAAGCTTGCCTCTTACTCGTCCTCGAGGAAGAAAAGTAGAGAGACGAACTCGGGAGATGAAAACAAAGAAAATGAAATGGAAAAGAAAGAACACGAGGTGGAAGGGGTCGCTAGATTATTCTCTCAGATCTCAAGCCATAAGCTACACATCACGATAACTTGGAAAATACGAATCGCATGCTATAAGGATTTCATATCTTACATAAACATGGTACTTGCAATCTTTTAAGAACAACAAAAGGGATTCTCTAAATTCATACAATCAATTCATATCCACGTCACACATTTCATAAGATTTAATATACAAATGTTGGCAATGCACTTTTCAATCAAAAGTTATAAATGAAGCATATAAGGTACACACCAAGCATGCAATAAAGAATAGAATAAGAGTCATGGCATTCACATATTTATTTCAAATCATGAAAAATCTCCATATCTAATATATTTTGCAAAGTCTAAGCATTATCGAATATTCCCATTCATGCACATCTCCACTCTAATGTCATACTCACTCATATGGTCAAATGAATTCACCCCCCCCCCCAAGCTTAGCTTGAGGCATCGCATCTAAAGGAATATGATAGTGGAAAATGGGATTTTTGCCTTGGTTTTCCCAAGTATTTTGTGGCTCCAATAATAAGATAGAGAAACATTTTTTTTTTCTTTTGGACTTTGTTTCTCATTTTTCTTTTTGGATTTTTGTAGGAGCTATATGATTTGTATTTTTTTTAATTTTGGCTCCTTTTTGGCTTTTTGGACTTTTTGGAGCTAACTTTTTCTTTTGTGTGGATTTTTGGGAAATAGATGCGATATAAGTAGCTTTAGGAGGTGAACTCAAGTGACATGTAGAGAATAAAAAGATATATGTGGAGAAAGAAATAATGTAGCACTCGGTTCACTCTAAGATGTGCACGAACGGTTCAATAAAATAATACTTCAACTAAAGCTCATATGTAAGCATGGATATTCTAAATCATCTCAATAAAAAGTGAAGTCAAGCGGTAAAGAGTACTTTCATATCAAGCATGCAACAGAAGGTGAATAAGACAATAAAACTGATGCTTCAGATATACTAATGATGCGTGAATCTTGGTGCATTTCCAACAAAAGCATACTAAACACTAATCCATGCATTCAGTTTCAATTAATATCATGCATTCATGTAGAGGAATCATCAAAAGAAATAGATTTGCAAGAACATGTGAATAGCAAGACTATGGAATACTCTAAGTAGCATGACAAGGAATAATAAGCATCGTGATGGTTGCTAAAGCAATAAGAGATATCATCATACGAAATTCATCTAGCGGAAGAAGAAAAAAGGAAAATAAAGAAATAAGAAAAAATAAAAGAGAGGAAAGAAAAGAAAAACAAGCACACAATATGATGCATGAACACACATAAAAGGAAAATAAGATGGAAAATTCAAAAAGATGATGCAAAAATTTTGAAAATTTTTAAAAGACCCTGAAATAAAGTAAAAATGCAACTAATGCATGGAAATGCACTCCCCCAAGCTTAAACTTCGCATTGTCCTCAATGTGATCATAATGAAAGAATATGAGGAACAACGATAATAATAAGGGGTGAATGAAAAATGATGAAATGAATGACATGAAATCCTAATGCAACTACATGCACATACAATGATGCATGAGAGCGCTTTCCCCCAAGCTTATACCAAACAATCCTATTCAAGTGACTCAATCAAAAATGTCATGGCTTTGTAAAGTGTGATCAAGTCAAACGAATAAGAAAGTAAGGTTTCACATGAAAGAAATGCTCGAATGTGGTGAGCAAAAGGATGTGACATATCAAAATATGGAGAGGGCAATTAATATATATAATGGGTTTGGGGTGTAAAAGATTTTTGTTGCCATCATATGAGGTGATATTTATTCAAGCAAATCTATACGGTCCTCTCGCTGTCGAGAGAATTCGGGTTTATTGAAAGCATAAAAATTTCTACACTACTGGATTGATATCACCTATAGCAAAAGGCGGATCCAGTATCTTTGCCGGTGCAGGCAACTGCTCCAACTGCTCCTTCCGTGGCTCTGCCAGGAACGTGTGTCCACGGACTCCATCAGATTCCAGCAATGCGGCTCCCAGCACCTCTCCAAGGACTCCACCTGTACCCTGCAAGAGATAAGCCGCATCAATCTGATGTGGATAATTTTTCCCCATAATAAATGTATTCCAAAGAGGGTCATCAACATAAGTATTTAAAATTAAAAACGGTTGACAACACTTCTCTAGAAATAAATCTCTACTCTCGTATACCACGTCGATCGACCCCTCGTTGTTTGCCTCAGGTTGTTCAGGTAGTTTCGGCATATAAGCGTGGGTTTCATCAAGCAACTCCTCATCATCGTCAGACTTATCCCATCGCACCTCCTGATCATAATCAATAGCATCCATGGGTGCTAATTCCTCGCTCTCCTCCTCGTATACGTCCCATCGTACCTCTTGATCATATGTACATGAATCCTGCAAAAGGTGCAATGACTCGTCAAAATATGAATCATAGCAAGCATCATACACGGGAGGGGAGTCAAATATAAAGGGCGAGGGAGTAAAGAGATCTCCCTGAAGGGTATCCATAAGCTCTGTGGGATTGTCCTCGGCGTCAGTGGAAGGGTGGGCCTCTGAGGGATGCTCGGCCTCTGTAGAAAGTAGAGGTGGCTGCGGTAGCTCGAAAGGAGGAGGGCAATGCTTGGGATCCTCATGAATGGCTGTGTCCTCGTCCCAATGTACGGCCTCCTCGGTGACAAGCTCTGGCTCCGCATGTAAGGCCTCCTCAAAAGCAAGCTCTGGCTCATGTTGGTGGCAAGGGGGAGCGACGATGACAGAAGGTGGCTCTATAGGCTCATGTATCTCGACCATGGTGTAAAAATGGGTCTTGTGCCCCTCAATTAGAGCGTAGACTCCATCATCAATTGTGCCTGTGGAAGAGATACAATGAGTAATAAAGTTTTGAAATTCAAGCTCAAAAGGATCACCTGCCGTTATTGTCAATGGACCGGAATTTCGAACTATGTCGACAATGTTTCTCAATAGGTCCGTGTATGTGTCCTCCTTTGACAGTTCAGATGTCTCTATTTGCGGAGTGTTGATGGTGTAAAGGTGGATATGATCACCTTCAAGTGAAGCATACACTCCATCTATGATAGTACCTGCGCTAGAGACATTAGCCATAACAAAATCGATGAATACTTGGTCGTATGGTTTACTTACCGTAACGGTTAGTGAACCGGTAGATCGAGCATCATCTATCATTTGCTCCAAGGCTGCTGCCAACTGTAGATCACTGAACTTCCCCACTTGCATCCTCTTCAAAAACTCACGTGAGTGTCCCTTTAGCCTTCTAGTGAAGATATCAAATAGCGTGGAGTCATTCCACTCATGGTCTGACTCCGTCTAGAACATTTCTAACATTCCTTCAAACCTAGACAAGGCTTCCCCAAAGGATTCTCCATCAGCCTGATAGAATGCAGCGAGATATATGTAGGATTGTATAGAGCCCGCTCGCATTTTCTTTGGAAGCCCCATCGCTGCAACAACTGTACCAGATCAATCAAAGTAAACAACCTGGAAAAGACGTCAGTGGTACAAGGAGAGATAAAGATAATAATAACAGGTGGTGGGAAAAAAATCTCTCTCAATGTTTTTTTTGATTTTTTTTTTTTGATTTTTTTTTCAATGTAATCTAATCAACCTAATTGTGACAAATTGGCACCCAACGGGAAACACCTCCCCGGCAACGGCGCCAAAAACTTGATCGCTCCAAAATGCAACCCAAGAGCACGACCAAAAACTTGGTCGGCCCCGGATACACACCCGGAGAACGATTGTAGTTTTACCGCAAGCGCACGGCAAAGTGGCGAGCGGGTATCGAACACGAGGAGGTGGTGTTGGTTCCAATCTATCCTAGGTTGGTTTGACTACGAATGTATTATTGGTGGAGATGGCTATGGTATGATGTAATGGCAATGGTGATGGATGTCGGTGTCGGAGATATAGAAATCGGTCAAATATCGATTCAAATACAATATAATAAAAGAGGGAATTTGCCTTGCGACGATCCTGTCACAATCGTCGGGCAAAGTATGGGGATATAAAATCAAATAAAGACGTCTAGGGCTAGGGAATTCCCACTACGGATCGTCATACATCATCGTAAATAGTGAATCTCAATATTACTAGACTTGCATTGAGGTGGACTAGTCGCAACTTAATGTAGAACCAAGCTCACGCTCTCGCGCTATTGCCGGTCTATAGCAAACCTAGGTTAGTGCCCAATCTCTTGCAAACCCTAACCTAAGCCGCTAGCATGAGGATCGACATCATCGTTCAATCGCCCCTCGAGCCCACTCTCGTGCAAACTCGAGTTACGATCTAGGTTGTGATAGTTCGTATTCGTCCAATCTCTTGCAAACGAATATGTGTATAGATTTACAATTAAAAATCCTAGCTTTGGTCCAATCTCTTGCAAACCAAATCTAGAGAAACCCAATTGTAAACCTAAATCGAATATCTAGGCCTTCCCATCGATTAGAATCCAATCTCTTGCAAATCCCAAATCGATGGAAATCCCTAGCTATCCGTAGGAAATCAATCATAACCTAACCTCCTAGCAATTCTAGTAATTTAGAATTCATTCTTCACAAATATGAAATTAGATCCATAGGGTTCATCCCCAAACCCTAGAACAACAAATCTACTCTAGCATAGCAATAAGGATATGAGAATCAATAGAAATCATTGCTTGCATACAAAAAGATAGAAAAACAAAGATTCAAATAATAAGAATAGAAATACTTAGCTTTGATGAAGAACTCCAATCCAAATACAAGCTTTTTGATCCAAGAGGGGGCCTAGGGCATGGCCTAACCTCTAAAATAATCCTCCTAAAACATCTTGGGAATCCCCCTAATGGTGGCTACAAACCCCCTTAAATAGCCCCAAAAAACCCTAGCAAAAAGCCCTAGAAATCCCCTCCAACTCACGCACGAAACGGAGTCCGCGTACAACTTCGATTCTGGGCAAGTTACGACTCGGCCGAGTGGGGAAAGCTCACTCGGCCGAGTGAGAATTCCAGCACTGCAGCGTCGACTTGCAGAAATTTCCCAGATTTCATCCGACCTCCGATTCGCGCGTTCTTGGCGGCGTTGGAATCGTCATGAAGTCTACTATCCATAAAAAATATGAGAAAAATAATTTGATGGCTGGAATGATAGCAGATTTGAAAAGAGTAGGAGGATGTCTGAAAATCTGGGCGCCGTGTGTCCTCGGCATCACTCGGTCGAGTGGCAAATGTCACTCGGCCGAGGGGCATTTGGTACTCGGGCGGACGGCTTTCGTCACTCAGCCGAGTCAGGCTTCTGGGGCAGACTGACGGATTACAGTAAGTTGGACATTTTTGCTTGCCGTCGTCTGGGTGCCACTCGGGTGGACGGAGTCTCCGAACTCGGCCGAGTCGGCGTGCGATGCTCGGCCGAGTGCACGCTGATACATCTCTGTTGCGTGTCCGATCTGGCCGGCCGAGCGGGGTCTCATTGCTCGGCCGAGTGACTCCTTCACTCGGTCGAGTGGCATGCTGAAAATGCTCAAACTTCATCTTTTCGCTCCCCCGTCGCTCCTACGACGTTCTTTCTTCTTCCACTCCCCTTCCATTGCAGAATAACCCTCAAAAGGGCCATGGTTGACACTCCGGAGTGGGTGCAAATCTCTAAAGCTCATTTTTGCTCACGATCGCTCCATATTTCCTGAAATCCGACAAAAACAAGAAATAGTGAAAAGTAACACAATATCATCGAATAATCGTGAAAATCGCAATATGAGCAACCGAAATGACATGCAAATATGTAGAAAAAAGGTGTAAAATATGGACCGATCAGAAACAGACTGTTTCTCCAGCTTCATTCCGTGCTCCCTCTCCTCCCGCTTCTGATTCCGACACTGAATATATTCCGGAGTCCGAGCCTGCTGACCGGCGCCCCGTTTACGGTTTGGGCGCGGTGTCGTTTTACCGCAAGTGCACGGTTAGTGTAGGGTGCGGGTATATCGAACACAGGGAGGTGGATGGCTTGAGTGGCTACTAGCCTCGCCTAGGTCGTGTGCTAGCTACGCGGATGATATGGGTGGAAGTGTAGAAATAAAAGGAAGAAATGAAAAAGACACGAAATGAATCCCCGCTAACACGGGCTAGAGCACTCATGACACTTGGCATTTGACTTGACCCAGGGTGAGACATTGCCCCAAAAGGTGGTACCTAGCGTCCATGGCCCGATATTCCGGTCGGTGCCAAGCACGCTAGGCCTACCCGGTTTCAGACGGTGGGCATTCCCATGTCCATTAACACCTTCCGAAACCGGGAGCATTAAGGTCACAATGATATCTCCCAACACTTCGTCCAAGCCGTTTCCACGCGCGAGGACTCGATGTCAACGCTGGGGGCGTGAGCTATGGCTAGGGAGTCAACCGCCAAGTTTATTCCCCCTTGGCCCGACGGTCAGAGGCGGTCTTTCTCCCGCCAATGACAATGAAACGCCCCCGCGTAACCCTAATGGCCAAATAGGTCAAATGTGATTTCTAGCAATACATCAAGCGGATCTTGACAGGACAAGCACCAGACCCTAATCCCCAACACATCTAGTGTGTCGTCATACGAATTGGACCTAGATTTCTAGAAATCCCCATTGACGCATTTCATCGAACACGTGCCATGCAACCAAGTCAAATGAAACAACCAAGCATCAATCCTACCCTAACCCGTATTAGGGTTCATCAAAACTACTCAATGATGAATAACATAAAAACAAACAGCACAAAAGACATATAAACTTTCACCATCAAGCAAAATAAACACAATACAAACAATGGAGAAAAAGAGAGGAAAATACTTATCTTGAGTGAATCGTCAATCCAATACACGACTTATTGAACAAAAGACCTAATCTAAAACTAACCTAGAACTCACCAGAGAAGGGGGGCAAAAAGCACTAAAAACTCCAGAAAGAACTCCCTCCAAGTCGTCCCCCAACTTCTATTTATAAACCCCCCAAAAAACCTTAACAGTTCGGGTCCAGAACTGTCAAAAAGGCCCACCCGATCGGGTGGAAACTCACCCAATCGGGTGGAATAAACAGAGAGCTCAGATTCGCAGAAACAGATCTCACCCGGTCGGTTGACAAGTCAACCGATCGGGTGAAATGAAATTCCAGACTGCAGCCAGTTTCAGCACATAGCTGCGCTTAGAAAATTCCAGAAAAATCTAGAAACATCGGATTTGGGCATGCGACCTATCGTTGGAAAGCTAACGACGATGCTGACGCTAGAAAAATAAGAGATCACCCAAAATCCTTCTGGAATGATAGCATATCTTCAATGAATGAGCAGCGGTGCGCGAAAGGGGACGAAAAGGCCACCCGATCGGTTGAAATGTCAACCGATCGGGTGAGCAGCTTGTTGCTTCGGCCGTCGCCTTCGGCGAGCTTTCACCCGATCACATGAACCGGTCAGGTGAGTTCTTGAGTGACCGGTTGGATCTTGGAGCAGTCGGGTGAATCGATCGGTTCGGCGTCCGTGTCTTCAGCTCTTCATCTTGAGCTACAGATGAACCGATCGGGTGAGAGTCACCCGATCGGTTGGCATTTTTCTTGAGAAAACAGAGAATAGGCCCCCGCTGAACCGGTCTGCGAACCGGTCGGGTGACTTCCTTATGAGCTGCGGCAGAGACCGGGTGGTGCACGCGTGCATCACCCGATCGGTTGGAGATGACCAACCGACCGGGTGAGGGGCTGAAAGATGAATTCTTCGACATTTGACCCACTGGATCACGCGTGACTTCTCCCGTTGCTCCGGGGACTTGGGATATCATCGTTAAACGTCCCCTACATGGTCAATCCCCTGCAATCATGGATAAACAAAGAAAAGTGAAAGAAAACGAGAAAATACAAGAAAACGAATAAAAGACGGCGGAAAAACACGGAGAAACACAAAAGGAAACGTGCGTGAATATATGAAATATAAACGCACGTCAAAATCCCCCAAACTGAACTCTTCCTCGTCCTCGAGGAAGACAAGTGAGAGTAGGAGCTCGGAAGGGAAAAATAGAGAGGAAGAAAGAAAAAGAAAACTCTATATCCTAGATCACCCGTTAGGGCCAACAAAATCAAAAATGACACACCAAGCAAGCGAACGCCAAATCACATCACTAAACCAAGGAATACGAGTCCAGACGAGTGCCGTGGGCCCACACGGTGAAGCGCGAGTGAGCATGGTCGTGTGCTAGCAAACGGTGTCACTATCTACATTGTGCAATAAAGCTCGATATACACAAATCCAAGATATGACCCAAATATCGATTCGAATTGAATCAAGCGGTGAATATATGGTTCAAGCATGCATGAGAATAGAGAGAGAATGGAAACATATCATGCGTTAGGGACTCCACAACTAGGGTTAAGGAAATCACCACACTAAAGCCTAGATAATTGCTAAAAAGTTCCTAAGCCAAGTGTTTTCGAAAACGATGGGGGTTGAGATGATGTGGAGTAGAACACTCGGTGCAAATTCTCGCCTTCCCTTTATTCTCGGTCGATAGGAAAAATATTCACACTTGAAATTTTTTTGGGTTTTGGGTATTTGTATTTTTTTTTGGCTTTTTGGCTATACAAAATTTTTCTTTTCTGTTCTTTTTGGGTTTTTCTTTTCTTTTCTCTTTTTTTTTGGATTTTTGGGTTTTTGGCTATACACATGTGTACTCTCCCAAGTGGGAGAACGGTACACGACGAGGGGATTTGCACCAAGTAAAACAAAAAAGAAGTCGAAATCTAAACACTTGGGCAAATGAAACTATTCTCGCTAAATAGAGCATAGGCTAAATGGGTTGTCCTAGTCCTTAATTGTGGAATCCCGACACATGCGAAATGAAGTACCCGATATATATATATATAGCATGCAGAAGCAGACAGTAGAAGCAAATACCGCATATTCAAATCGAAGCATGATAATCTAGGGGTAAACCAAGGATAGGTATATAAAACATAATCACAAGGTAGAAGCACACCAAATGCTAGTCACAACACACGACTCTCAAGAAAGCTAAGTGGACCCACGATGCATGAAATGCAAGAGGACTCGGCTTCCTGAGGTTAGTGAAAGTGATTATCGAAGCCGTGCTAGGTGTGTGTGAGATTTTGTGGCAATTCATCATATGGGGTCATCTCTAGGGGAGAGAGAGAGAGAACAAAAGATGAGAAGAAAAAGAAAAACACGATGGAAAACGACTCAAAAACGAAGAAAAATGACACAAATGACGCACGAAGTGCGACTCCCCAAAGCTGAAACTTGCATTGTCCTCAATGCAATAGTAGTGAATACGGGAGGGCAATGAAAATGTAGGGTAGTTACGCACCGACACAAAAAATGAAAAACACGAAAAATACACGAACGAAACTGGAAAATAAAGAAAAAGAAACATACAAAATAAAAGATATAAAACGCAACGAAGGACTAAAAGACACAAACACACGACAACGACACACGAAAACATGCACACAAAAGTCGATTTCCCCCAAGCTGAACATGACAATGCTAGCAAAATGATATAATCAATGTGATGCAGAAATATGCTAGGGGAAAATCGGAAAAGAAAGATATCAGAATGCAGGAGAGACAGTCTGATCGTTCTCCTCGGAAGAGGATGTGGGGTGAAATGATAAAAGGGCACGACATGAAGGGTTATTAAGATGCAAAAGCAAATCCTAGATACGCTCCCCTCGCTAATGAGAGGAGACGAGATTATTCAAACCTAAACTAGAATGCGGTAAATTTTTACACTACTGGATTAGGATACACCTGAGCATAGGCGGATCCAAGATCTGAAGTGGGGCAGGTAGCTGCTCTAACTGCTCCTTCTGTGGTTCCGCCAGAAGCGCTGTGCCACGTGTGCCAATGGACCCAAGCAATGCACCTCCAAGAATCCCTCGTAGGTGTCCACCTGTGACCTGCAAAGGACGAGGTGCATTAGTCCATGGCAAAAAATCTTTCCCCAAAATAAAAGTATCCCAGAGATAATCGTCAAAATAAGATGGAAAAATAGTGAAAGTGTGACGAATACTCCCTGAGAATGGATCGCTATCCTCTGTACTAGCGACGACCAAATCCTCGCTCTCCATAAGAAGTGGCTCTCCAGGTGGTGACACACCGCAGCATACCTCAGGGGAAGTAGATCCTGTGTCCTGCGAGAGATATGGTATGTCAAATATATACGAGTCTAAAGAAATAGGAAGTGAAAAGCGAGACTCAAAAGTGGAGTGAGAGTGAGTATGAAAATCTCCCTGAATAGGGGCAATATGCTCAAGTGGATGCTCAGCCGCAGAAGAAGTGGAGAGCGACGGTAAAGGTAGATGTGACTCGGGCTCTATAGAGTGGACCATCGTATCCAAGCCCTCATGCACATCCTCCTCGACGATATGCTCATGCTCCACCATCTGCCTGATGTCCTGAATGACATCCTCGTGGTTGACCACAGACCAAGGAAGAAGCAGCAACAGAGATGACAGTGGAGGTGGATGTGGAGCGGACCACTCGTATGTGGTCGTGGTGTCCTCGTCCTCACGCACATCCTCCTCATCGGTATGCATAATCTCTGTAAACTCCTCAGTGCTCTCATAGGACTCATATGGGCTATCCAAATCAATACAAGAAGTCTCTCCCACAGATCCTATAGAAATCACCCCATCCTCACTATCATCATCAAAAAATGCTTCGTCATCCAAGTGGTAGTGATGGAAAAATGGGGTATCGGCTTGAGATGTGTCTATGGTGGCCGATGAGATGGTGGTCTCAACCATGAAAGTGGGTATATCCTCTCCTTCATCCCCTCTCCTCGGTGTCGGCTCGGTGATTGGTACCATCAAGTTTTGTAATATTTGGCCTTGGTTAAACATGACACTTTCAAGGAGAGACACGAGGCTTGATTCTTCTTGTGTTTGTGGAGGGGTATAAGGTTGAGGAAATGGATGGGAGGTGTTTGGGCTAAGGTTGTGGGAAAATGTTTGGCCTTGGAGTGGGGGGAGGCTCTCGAGCGTAAATGGGCAATCATAATACATGTGCCCCACCATCCCACAAGTCTCACAAACCACAACTGAATAAGGATCGTATCCTCCCATCTGAGCATCGAAATCTGATCTCCATATGGCAATATCAAAGATACCTGGACAACAAAAATAAGAAAACTAGAGAGGAGCGTCAATAGTACAAGAGAATAACAAAAAGATAATATAATAGTGGGGGAAATATTTCTTGGTTATTGAATATATTTTTTTAAAAAAAGAAAAAGAAATTTTTTTTGTGTTTTTATGCGTAGTCTAACGAACCCAAGCTAAGCTAATATCAAACCGAACGCCTCCCCGGTAACGGCGCCAAAAACTTGACCGGCGCCCCGTTTACGGTTTGGGCGCGGTGTCGTTTTACCGCAAGTGCACGGTTAGTGTAGGGTGCGGGTATATCGAACACAGGGAGGTGGATGGCTTGAGTGGCTACTAGCCTCGCCTAGGTCGTGTGCTAGCTACGCGGATGATATGGGTGGAAGTGTAGAAATAAAAGGAAGAAATGAAAAAGACACGAAATGAATCCCCGCTAACACGGGCTAGAGCACTCATGACACTTGGCATTTGACTTGACCCAGGGTGAGACATTGCCACAAAAGGTGGTACCTAGCGTCCATGGCCCGATATTCCGGTCAGTGCCAAGCACGCTAGGCCTACCCGGTTCCGGACGGTGGGCATTCCCATGTCCATTAACACCTTCTGAAACCGGGAGCATTAAGGTCACAATGATATCTCCCAACACTTCGTCCAAGCCGTTCCCACGCGCGAGGACTCGATGTCAACGCTGGGGGCGTGAGCTATGGCTAGGGAGTCAACCGCCAAGTTTATTCCCCCTTGGCCCGACGGTCAGAGGCGGTCTTTCTCCCGCCAATGACAATGAAACGCCCCCGCGTAACCCTAATGGCCAAATAGGTCAAATGTGATTTCTAGCAATACATCAAGCGGATCTTGACAGGACAAGCACCGGACCCCAATCCCCAACACATCTAGTGTGTCGCCATACGAATTGGACCCAGATTGCTAGAAATCCACATTGACGCATTTCATCGAACACGTGCCATGCAACCAAGTCAAATGAAACAACCAAGCATCAATCCTACCCTAACCCGTATTAGGGTTCATCAAAACTACTCAATGATGAATAACATAAAAACAAACATCACAAAAGACATAAACTTTCACCATCAAGCAAAATAAACACAATACAAACAATGGAGAAAAAGAGAGGAAAATACTTATCTTGAGTGAATCGTCAATCCAATACACGACTTATTGAACAAAAGACCTAATCTAAAACTAACCTAGAACTCACCAGAGAAGGGGGCAAAAAGCCCTAAAAACTCCAGAAAGAACTCCCTCCAAGTCGTCCCCCAACTTCTATTTATAAACCCCCCAAAAAACCTTAACAGTTCGGGTCCAGAACTGTCAAAAAAGGCCCACCCGATCGGGTGGAAACTCACCCGATCGGGTGGAATAAACAGAGAGCTCAGATTCGCAGAAACAGATCTCACCCGGTCGGTTGACAAGTCAACCGATTGGGTGAAATGAAATTCCAGACTGCAGCCAGTTTCAGCACATAGCTGCGCTTAGAAAATTCCAGAAAAATCTAGAAACATCGGATTTGGGCATGCGACCTATCGTTGGAAAGCTAACGACGATGCCGACGCTAGAAAAATAAGAGATCACCCAAAATCCTTCTGGAATGATAGCATATCTTCAATGAATGAGCAGCGGTGCGCGAAAGGGGACGAAAAGGCCACCCGATCGGTTGAAATGTCAACCGATCGGGTGAGCAGCTTGTTGCTTCGGCCGTCGCCTTCGGCGAGCTTTCACCCGATCACATGAACCGGTCGGGTGAGTTCTTGAGTGACCGGTTGGATCTTGGAGCAGTCGGGTGAATCGATCGGTTCGGCGTCCATGTCTTCAGCTCTTCATCTTCAGCTACAGATGAACCGATCGGGTGAGAGTCACCCGATCGGTTGGCATTTTCTTGAGAAAACAGAGAATAGGCCCCCGCTGAACCGGTCTGCGAACCGGTCGGGTGACTTCCTTATGAGCTGCAGCAGAGACCGGGTGGTGCACGCGTGCATCACCCGATCGGTTGGAGATGACCAACCGACCGGGTGAGGGGCTGAAAGATGAATTCTTCGACGTTTGACCCACTGGATCACGCGTGACTTCTCCCGTTGCTCTGGGGACTTGGTATATCATCGTTAAACGTCCCCTACATGGTCAATCCCATGCAATCATGGATAAACAAAGAAAAGTGAAAGAAAACGAGAAAATACAAGAAAACGAATAAAAGACGGCGTAAAAACACGGAGAAACACAAAAGAAAACGTGCGTGAATATATGAAATATAAACGCACGTCACCTGCCGCTAGGGATCCTACTCCTCCACCCCGTTCTAGCACTCTTCAGCCTAAGGGGAAGGCTCCTATGTCGGTTGGCGGTGTCGATATATCATTATGTCGCGATGACCCTTTGTGTCTCGCGGCATATAACCGTATCGAACACTGTCCACTGTTATTGGAGCATTTCGTTCAATTCTCCGACTTCTCACATCTCGCCGATCTTCTTTCTTATTCCGGTCTTATCGATTATCTTCTCCATGAACCTAAGGCGAATCCACACCCTTACCCTCGCCTTGTCAAGATATTTTACGCGAACCGTGTCCGGGGTCAGTACGATGTGACCCATTCCATTGAGACGACTATCTTGGGGACACCGATTGTCCTCACGGCAGAAATATTAGGGGAATTGATTGGTGTCTCCTCGTCTGGCCTCCTTCCAGCCGATATCTCTGTTGACGATATTTCTGAGCTTGATCAGGTGATGCTCTCCGAGATCTTCCATGTCATCCCTCCCGCCATGATTGGCGTCCCATCCAAGTCTTTTAAGCCGAATGCCTGGGTTCTAAATCTTATCCTGAAGTCGTGCCTCCTTCCAAAGTACGGCTCATCTAGCTTACCCTCCCAGTAATTCCTCAAACTCATTTACGCTCTCTTCATGGGGAGCGAGATCAATTGGGCACGGATTATTCTTGACAAGATGGACTCCTTCGAATGTATTCGAAAGTCCACCAAGTCAGCCCACATTCCTTACCCGTGCCTATTGACTCTCGTCTTCCGTCATTTCAAAGTCTCTCTCCCTCCTGATGACGAGCGTCCCCTTGGTCCTCCTCTGAATGCGACGGCCGTCAAGAAGTCTCTTGCGGCGCTTCGTCACATTCAGAAGACGACCCCTTCTGCTTCAGCTCTGCTTTAGCTGCTCCTCCTCCAGTTCCTACTCTTGCTGAGTTTGCTGTTTTCCTTCGTCGTATGGAGTCTCGTGTCTCTAGGTCTGAGGAGATGCTCTCTCGCATCTACCGTCACCTTGGCATTGAGGTTCCTCCGTATGTTTCTGACGACGAGGAGATGGATGAGTATGAGCTCCAGGAGCTCGTTGGTTCTGCTGCTCGTGTCCCGGAGGGTACGTCAGTTGCTGCTGCTACTTCTGCCGGTGCCCCCGAGAGCACACCTGCTGCCACCATTCCTCCGGTGGAAACTTCTTCATATGGTGCTCCCGAGGCCACTCCCGTAGCGACACTTCCTTCTGCGGACACTCCTGCTGATCCAGTGACCACCACCCCATCTGCAGAGCCTGCTGCTACTGCTGACCCTGCCTCTGCCTCCTGAGCTTTCTTGAAGGACTCTCCCGATGCACTTTGGATGATAAATCTAGTTGCGAGAGTGTTGGGTAGGATAGATTGGGTGGTTCTGGAGTTTTGATGTATTTTTGGATGTTGTATGATGTATTTTGATGTATACATGTTTTGATGATACACTTGTGATGTATGCTCTCTTTGATGTCATGTGTGACATATGTTGTATGATGTGCCCCGATCTGAGGATCGTTATTATGTATGTTGTCAGATGTATCCATTTTGCTATATATATATATATATATATATATATATATATATATATACATCATGTTGACATTTATTACTCTGTGCACATTATTTCTTTGTCTCTGATGTTGACTTCGTCGCTCGACGAATTTCTTGATTTAATAGAAATTATTTCTATGAAAACATAGAATTGTTTTTCATGCACTTAATTCATCAAGAATGTTGATATTGGAGAGTATATTCCATAACTCAATTCGTGAAATTAATTTGAGTTTTGATGATTTAATTTTTCGATTATCGACTTTGGTCTCATTGACACGCTTTGATTTAATTCGTATTTTACTTTGGTGTCATTTGGACCGTGGTCGTATTCTACGACTCCCGTGCTTTTATTTGAAGCCATTGTTGTTGTCGTTGATCTCCTCCCACTCTTTTTGGCCAAAGGGGGAGAGAATTAATAATGACAATGTGCTAAATGATAATTTAAAGCATTTTCCAAGAATCTAATTTGATATGTTAGATTCAGGGGGAGTTAAGATATAAAAATGGATTTCAAATCCTAAATTTCGATAATAGGATTCACATTTTATACTTTACTCGTCTGCTTGATGCTTATGATTATTGTTGAAAATGGAATTAACATGTCATCAATACAGGGGGAGTAAGTAAATTACATTTGAATCATTATTTTTGATTATTATTTATGTTGGTTTGTCATCACCAAAAAGGGGGAGAATGTTGAGTATTGGACTCCCCGGATTTGGTTTTGGATGATGAACAAATATAAATATCGTGAACTAACTCCTTGTGAGCGCAGTTATGGAGATCGTCGCCATAATTCCACGTATATCAAAAGCGACGTCTCAAGACTTCTCAAAGCACGTGAATGTGTGCTTGAAGCTTCGTTGAAGCTCAAGGACCATTATTGAAGTCATGAAGATTCGATTGAAGCTTTTGAAGACGGTTCGTCAAGTTTATTTTATGTCTTCTAGCTTCTTTTCGTAGAATGTTAAGCCTTGAGTAGGTCTTACGTTTTAATCTTCATAACGCTCATATCTTAGAGCTAGGATCTTAGTAGAAACCCATACGATCTTTCCCGAAGCTTCGCGCTTTGATTCGCGGCTTCTTGTGCATGTTAGTTGGTTCAAGAAGAAGAACCAACCGACTAGATGGCAATCTAGTCGGTCGGCAAAGCTTCTTGAATCGACTAGAATGCCTTCTCAATTTCTAGCTCACTTACTGTTTACAGTTAGTCGGTCAAATAAGGTTCACCGACCGACTAGTTGTGAAACTAGTCGGTTAGGAATCCTTCTTAGACCAACTAGTTGAGCTTCTACTGTACAGCCCAACTTACTGTTTACAGTTAGTCGGTCAAAGCACAACGACCGACTGACTAGTTGAGAAACTAGTCGGTCAGAAGTTGTTCTTAAACCGACTAGCTGTATTTGAACTCAGACTATTTGTTTTATCTCTTAGTCGGTCACAGTTGACTCACCGACCGACTAGTTGTGAAACTAGTCGGTTGACAAGTCTTCTTGGACCGACTAGTTCTCTTTTGTCTGAACTTCTTCTTTTGGCTGTTCTTCAGTTAGTCGGTTCAAGTTGTTTCACCGACCGACTAGTTGATGAACTAGTCGGTCAGTGGTCCTTCTTTGACCGACTAGTCTGCTTCAGAATAGAGCCGTTGGAGCATTAAATGCCACGAATTTTGCTCTCTCTTTCCTCTATCCTATATATACTTGGAGTGCTGCATTCATAGCACTCAAGCCTGATATTAATTGATCTTTAGAGAATCAAAGAGAAGCATTTAATCCTCATTCAAAGCTATTTCATTTCTCACTTGAATCTCTCCCTCACTCTTATTTCAAAAGAGAGATTCATTGTTTGTGAGCCTTCCAAGCCAAGTGCTTGATTCCAGGTCACCAGCATCCACCTAGGCTCACATTGCTGGTCATCTACTTGGAGCTAGGGTTTGGTGCCATTCATCTTTCCCAAAATTCTTCTTGCCCTAAAATCATAAGTTTTACTCAAGGCATAGGATTTTGTCGGTAAGTTCGAATTTCATTTACTTTGCTATTGTAAGTGTTTTAATCTCGGTTGTGAGAGTGTGTTTGTGATCCCGGATTGTGGAAGTCACAATTACATTGTGTATGATTTGGTCTTGTAGAGGTTTTTCTACAAGAATTTCATAGTGCAAATCTTGGGTTAGAGGTTTCTAACTCAAGTATCCGGAGGGGATCCGGGTGTTTGGGACGTAGGATCACCGGGAACAAGTCGGGGAGACTTGGGTGGATCCGAACCCGTTAATTCGTTTGTTTGCGATTGCATTTCCTTGTTGTCACATTTACATTTCCGCATTGTTGGTTGAGGTTTGCAAGATAATTAGGAATTATCTTCTTAATTATTTTAAATTACTATTCGCCCCCCTCTAGTACTTGTGCAGTAGCTACGTAGGGTATTACAACTAACCCCAACCCTTTTCACACTAAGTCTCCTCCTTACACTAACCCATTTCATAGTACACTCCATCTTCTAAGTACTAAGGAGCCCTTACTCTACACACCTCCTTATGTACCCACACATCCAAGTCACATGCAACCATACCATCTTGCTTAACACCCAATTAATATTACTACTACTAATATTAGGAACAATAATAGTAGTGATAATAATAATAATAGTAATGCCACCGATTAATAATCATATTAACAATAATAATAACACACACATAACTCACTAATTTACACATCAATATTACTGCTTATATACCACAATTAAAACTAATACAATACACTAATATTAATATACTAACCTATCACTACACAATAACACACACTGCTCTCTATTATTATACACACTACACACGTATTCAAAAACATACTTTATATATCACACAAAAAGATAGACCCTAATGTATATGGCACTCTGTGCCATTACATTTGTAGATCTTTGCGCTCCCACACCTCATATAAAGATTCTTGGGGCCCCTGCTTAAAAGACATCAAGGAATTTCTTATCTTCACTGTCTTCGACGGCCGATAGAACTTGTTGACGAATGCGCTTGCCAGCTCGTCCCAAGTAGTGAAGGTGCCATGTGCTTGCGTCCTCAACCAATATTGAGCTTTATCTCAGAGAGTGAGGGGAAAGGCACAGACGGATGGCGTCCTCCGGTACATTGGGGATATGAAAAGGGGTACACTTCGCCAAGAACATCTGAAGATGGTAATGCAGATTTTCATGGGCATTCCCATAGAAAGGGTCTTGTTGCATTAGTACAACAAGTCCCGTTTTCAGCTTGAAATTCTTATCTGGCTGTAACTCTGGCATGAATATGGAAGATGTAGTAGCCGAGTTGTTTGGAGTAAGCTTATCCTAGATGGAAATATACCTAACGGGCCTTTAGTGAACATACTCCTTCGCGATTTGATCTTCCTCTAGAATTTGTCTCTTTTCTGCTCTTAATCTCCTTGATGTGCACTCGATCTCGGGATCAAATAATATATCATCCTCAGTCACCCTCGATCGTGTGTACATGCATAGAAAAAGAGATTAGTTTTAGCACAGTAGAGGAATTAAAAGGAAATAAAGAAAATGAAAAAGAAATAGCTAAGTAAAGATGTAGAAAATCGTAGCCTCCTCGGTAACGGCGTCAAAAACTTGATCTATCCGAAATATAACCATAGAACGACATTGTTATGGCGCACAACACCTCCTTTTTGACTACCTCTTTCATATTGGGATTCAATCGCCTTTGAGGCTCAATAGAGGTAGCTGCATTATCCTCGAAGTAGATTCTATGGGTGCATACGGTTTTGCTAATGCCTTTCAGGTCAGCAATGCTATATCCCATCACCTTCCTATGTGTTCTGAGGGTTTTTAAGAGGCTCTCTAATTGTGGCTCAGTTAGGGAGGCATTGACGATGACGGGGTAAGTGGAGTTCTTCCCTAAGAATGCATATTTTAAATTAGCAGAAGAGGTTTTAGTTCTACCTGAGGGGGCGTTGTACCCCCATCATCGCTCGCCTGTGATAAGGACGCGTCCTCAACTGTGGATTCGGCTACTGGAAACTCTTCTTAGGCAGATTCATTGGATGAGCAAGTTGATGATGGTGCATCGTGATAAACGTCCGCAAGGTCCACCTCCATAGCAATGGGCTCCGTAATGCACCTGTCAATAGGAACAAGGCATTCAGTTGTGCACACAGGTATAGAGTCAATATGGCTTCCCTGAATAAGTTTGCTTGAGATTGTTCAAGATCTGCACACTCTCCGTGGGCGTAGTCCTTGTATGTATCGGGTTGGGAGATATTGTCACCATAGAAGTGTAGAGCGTTCCCTTCGAATCGTACGTAGACTCTGTCAGAGATATGGATGCCATCCAAGGACTCTGCATCTTTGAAGGTACATGCAATGAAGATTGAGGACCCTCGTACAATTGGGTCCTCCGCAGGGAACTGTACTATCCCGTTGGTCCATACATCAGCCACCATGCTCTCCGATATATTTAAGAATTTTGGAATCGCTCGATAGTATGCCTCAACTGGAGGAGTCTCAATAACACAGAGATGCATCACATATCCTTCAAAGCTTATATGGACATCATCCTTGTTGAGTATTGGTGTTTCATACCAATGTTATTTTGATGATGATCACAACATTATGTTGTTGCTAATGACTTCCTTGTTCTAGTCTCTTAGTTACATTTCAAGAATATCATTTTTTTAGACTAAACACTTGGTGCAAGGATAGACATCAAGTGGAGAAGGGCCAAAGCTTGGACTCAAGAGGTACCAAAGCTTGGAGATGATGGGGAGCGTCAAGGCATCAAGATTGAAGCCATATACTCTATGGAAAGCATTGTAATCCATGTAATATTTCCTTTATTGCTTTCTCTCTCATTTGAGTCTAGGTTTAATGTAATGCCTTGATAGATGGTCTACTCATTCATGCATATGCATTTAGCCATCTTAGTGAGTATTAGGATTATCATTGAATCCAACCCAATAGGTTCATCTTGTCTAAAGACTCAATTGGAGTCTCTGGCTTTCCATCACTCGCCTGCTGAAGGATTTACTGTCGACTGGGTGATTTCCAGTTGCCTGTCGATCCTTCTACAGTCGACTGTGATGCACTGCTCAAGTCAACATTTCTACTGACTCTACTTGATCTTTTCACATCAGTCGACTGATGTTCAATTTACAGTCACCTATATATTTACAGTCGCCTGTGAAATGGCCAACAGTCGTCTGAAAGGCGTTAGTGCGACTATTGCATCTCTCTGTGTTTCTCCATCTTATGCAACAGTCGACTGATGAAGGATTAACAGTCGCATGTCTATTTTACAGTCGACTGTCATTTGTTCTTTAGTCGCCTGTATGCATATTTGGAGAAAGAGTGCAACTCTCTGTTTTATTCCATCCCCTGCAGCAGTTGCCTGCTGAAGGTCTAACAGGCGCCTGTCCTGTTTACAGTCGACTGTATTGTCTTCATCAGTCGACTGGATAGGCCCAGATTATAGCCGTTCGGATTTTTCTAGCCGTTGAACAGTCGATTGTCATTGTCGACTGTCTCTATCGTTTCAGCCCAAAAACTAGCCGTTGCAGCTTTTTGTTTTTGGCTGTTTTCTTGGGTTTTGAGAGATCATATAGGGTTACTATATATATGAGAGGGCTGAGTTCATTAGAACTTCTTGATGCTATTGAAAATCCTTAGAGATTAATTAAGCCACTCTCAAACTCTCTCATTTCCCTCTTAAAGCTCATTCTCTCATTCATGCATTGAAGTCAAGCTTAAGGGAAATCATCCAAGTGCTTTCAAGTAAATCTCATCACTTGGATATCCTCTTCCATGCCTTGCATTCATATATGAGAAAGTTTATCTCAAGGCATAGGTAAGAGTTATTGTTTTACTTTGTTATTTCATTGTAACCCTAGCTTTCTGTGTGAGAGATAGTTACTCTCTGTGTGAGAGTATAACCTTCTGTGTGAGGGTTGGTTGAGATCTCTCTGTGTGAGAGTTTGAGTCTCTCTGTGTGAAAGCAAGGATTTCTCTGTGTGAGAATCCAAATCCTCTGTGTAAGGTATCTCTGTGTGAGATTGTATTAACTTCTCTGTGTGAGAATTATAGTGGATATTGGTGTGGCTAGACGTACCCTAGTTTAGGAAACCAGGATAATTCTTGTGTTTGCGTTTGGATTGATTGTGTTGATTAATTCCTCTTGCACTTATTATTCCGCATTTGCAGGTTTAATTTTAATTGCACAATTTATTACCATTACTCTATTCACCCACGCTCTAGAGTGTTTGTTGTTAGTATTGTAAGGGTAAGGCGATCCTTACAATCGTTAATGGTACCTACAACAGAAATATTGTTCATTATATGACCCTTAACCATTTGTTGATTCTCATTACCTGCCGCGTAGGTTCCTGCTCCAATAGGCCGGACTGTATCCAGCAGCTCCCTTGCTGTGGATTCAACCATGGCTCCATCCATGCGTGAGTCTTGAAGACCATATGCTTCGTATGGGGAGAAGCCGAACCCATCGGAGTCACTATCAGAATCACTACTCCAGTACACTTGCATCTCCACATCCATATTCATAATATCTGTTTGCTTTCTTGGAGGAGATTGGCCGGAGAAAAGTGTTAGTAGCGAAGGAAAAAAAGAATAAAAATGTGAAAACATAAGAGATGATAAGATTTGCTAACAAATTCGTCGATAAAGGAATAACTCAAGTAACACCGTTACCTCCCCGGCAACGGCGCCAAAAACTTGGTGCTCCCAAAACCAACACTTAAGACCCACCTAACAAAGACATGAATGCCGAGGGCTAGATGTATCCTAAGTGCGAATTTCCGATACCTAACGCAAGCGCACAGTCTCAAGTAATAGTATAAAAGATATCGATCACACAAGAAGGTAAGTGATGTTATTGTCCTGTGTGATTTCTAGATATTAGAATAAAGCTAGCAGTCGGTTTCAGAAGATTATTTGTTGGAAGATTGTAATCAATAATAAAAGACTATGGCATTAGGACTCACCACTAGGATCGTCGGATGTCGATGCTAGGCTAGGACTCTTACGTTGCGTTGGCTTTATTAGGGATTGTCGAATCAAAGATGTAGAACTCATGACTCTAAGCGCCATGAATCTAATGTATTGCATACTATACCCCGCTTTTGCGATAGGTGCACACGGTCCATGCATTAGGAATCGAAAATATTCATGCCACTCTCGTGGATAGAATGATCTCAACTCACGCCACTCTCGTGGATTAGAGCTTCGATGTGTTTTGGTGGCTCGTATTGAGACAATTACGGTAGCCGTCAATTAGTAATATAACCGCCCCGCTCTCGCGATAGGCAGCACATGCCCTAATTGAACTCACTAACTCCCTAATTAAATCCATATGATACTCCTTAAACTAATCGCTTCCACCGACCGTGGTCACGATCTCAGTACGACATCTCCTACATATTTGGCCAGATCGACCAAAACACGTCCCTTTTATACCAACACAACCTTAAAATCCTAACTGTACATCTAAATCCTAAGATCCTAAGGCGAATCCATTAGCACTAGATAGAACTACTCAAGCATCATATCAAAAGAAATAAAAAATTCAATGGATGCAAATGAATTCACATCGGCAATAGAAAACATCAAAAACAATAGAAAGTTTAGGGAATCGTACCAACGCGTCATAGAGCAATAGCAAACCAAAGACAATTAAGAATATAAAGATTCCACGCAATAAAAATCAATAAAAATCCAAGCATTAGTCTCTACAAATTAGCAACGGCACACAAATTCTCTAGATCTCAAAACTCTAATTAAAACTAATGAAAATACTAAAAGTCTAGTCTCCTTGCAATATGGTAAAAATTGTACTTATATACAAGGGGTATGGACCCTACAAAATCTCGGAAAATCTGGACACTTGGGCCCACCAACTTGACTGGTCGCGTCGCCATACTCGGTCGAGTAGCGGCGCCTGCTCGGTCGAGCTGATATAAGGTTGCCGCTTGCTGCTGCTTTTGCTCTGGCTCATACGGGCTACTCGGTCGAGTAGCCCATCCACTCGGTCGAGCTACAGTAGGTCCGAAGCTTCTCCAAAACGATGCTCTGTGTGGTGACGACTCGGGTTGAGTAGGTGAACTGCTCGGTCGAGCTACAGTGCCTTGGAGAATGACCCAAAATAGTCACTCTGTTTGATACAGCTCGGGTCGAGCTGGTTGTCTGCTCGATCGAGTGGGGCATGGCTGTTTCCTTGAGAATTCTGCGTGTCAGCTCGACCGATGCTACTAGGTTGAGTCGCCTGGGAAACTGAAGATGAAGTGTCCATCTCTCGCTCTCTTCTCCTCCTCTCCTCCAATCTTCTTCATTGCCTTGGCGAACTCTCATGGAGCCTTGCCAATGACGTCCCGGACGTACCGGATGTGTCCATGTCCCAAAATAGCTCCAATTCGCTCCAAAACAACTGAAAATCCATAAAGCTATACAAAACTCGAATATGGCATTAGAAGCGCGATAATGTATGAAATGTGGATTTTGGAGGCGAATATAACATACAATGATGTAATAAATATATGTAAAATATGGACATTCAGTGACCACATGGCGCTTGAGGTTCAAGTTAGGTACATTCATCAAGGTTGTGGTGATATTGTTCAGACTTACCTCTTTTTTATCAAGCATAGGATCACTGAAGCATTTATATACCTATGCAATGGCTTTGGCTCACCCCATTGTATGCTGACAATGTGTATAGGTAGGTACTTACTTTTTCTCATCATAATGAACAGCTAGGTAAAGAGCTCGGTAAGTTTATGGAACCTAGAAATGTTGCCTGCTTTGAGGATCATGAACCAGTTGTGTGATACCTTCAACATCGTTCTCGAGAAGGTGCAACATTATATTACATAGTTAAGTCCAAGAAACTGCACAACGTTTGTATTGATGCACATGATGCATACGCTTCTCTAGGGTGATCATACTATTTAAGCTTAAGTAGGTGAACTTCCTTAGGCAAGAGAGCTTTGGTACGTGGTTCACATCGATTGATGCCAAGGTCTCCTATCTTCTTCTTCTTCTTCTTCCCATTCCACATCTTATCCAGTCTGTAGTGGAGTAACTTCAGACATGCATCATAATAGTTTACATATGCATTAGGCGTAGATAGTCCCATTGCCTGGTAACTGGTTCAAAAGTATGGTGTGTGAATGCTTGAAGAGCTTTCACCACCTAGGTTGGTGGATGGACGATTTGCTCAGCGAAGCTCTAACCTTGCAGCTACTAGGTAGTATACTGGGTACTGTGGTATGTTTGTTGATGTAGTACATGGGTGAGTTGTGCATGCATCGTGACTATTTATCCCCACATCCGCCCTTGTAATGTGTTGAATGCCTCCAACATCACATACCCCGTGGTTGGAGCCGGTGTGCTCCTCTCCATTTGCTTGTACGTGTATTATACATGGTGATTTTTCACTTTCCCACAGACTACACCAATGATGTTGTAGTGTGTAATTTGGTCCAAACGGTTCGCCTTCGACCCGAATATGAATGATCATATGATCTGCACACCGCAATAACCAAGAGCGTTTGCAAGTCGAATCTGGGTAGTTGCATCGGCTTCGACTCCTTCGATACTTTAATTAGAATAAGATTGAACTTTTTTAATCGAGTATGGTAGACATTTCCTCGTTGGATAGTTGGTAATCATAATCCTCCAATATCAACATGATAAGTTGAAGTTACTAAAGGGCAAGTGAGAAGGGAGATGGGGAGATGGTAGGCGGGTAGGTGGGTCAAAATCAAAGTCAAAATCAAAATCGAATATGAAATGAATTTTTGAATGATTAATCCATCCATCCATCCATGGGCGTTGAAGAATGAACGAGCGATGGCCGCGTAGGAGGAAAAAAACAAATTCAAGAAGAAGAAAAAAAATGAATTTTTGAAAAGAAGGGGATACAATAATGCGAAAGAAAAAGAGGGGGAAGAAGGACTGAAACGAGAGGGAAGACACACGAGAGGAGAGGAAGAGAGGCAAGCAGCGGTGGTCGCCGTCTACGTCGCCTCCGCCGTTGACATTGACGTTTGCGGATCGGATGGGGAATTGCCTTGCATCCGGATCCGCACCCCGATCCAATTGCCAGATTCATCACCCTCGTGCAATCCCATCAAAATCATCACCGGCTTCAGGTAACATCCATTCCCAAAATCAATTTGATTTGATTTGATTTTTTTTTAACTATTACTAACAATAGTTTAGATCGCATCCAATTTCAATTCCAAATTTGATTGCACGCATTAAACCCTAACCCGCATCTCATTAACAACCATTTCTCAATTGACTCCCATTTTTTATCTTCACAATGTACATCAATTGTTGCTGCTTTAAGCCAGTTGTTAAGATAACGGATGCAAATTTGTCCTTTTAAAAAAGCTTTTAAAAAAACAAAAAATGAAATTTTTTGGGGGTGGCTGCTGCAGTGGGCAGAGGTGAGGAGTACGCCTCCCTTGACGTTGCGGCGGCTCCGATGGACGTGGACGACTTGAGATTGATTGGCGGGTACGGGGATGTCGACACGTTCACTTATGGCGAGTTGAGAGTAGCCACCAAGAATTTCCGGCCGGATCAGGTTCTTGGTGAAGGAGGTTTCGGAATTGTCTACAAGGGAGTCATTGACGACAGTGTCAGGGCCGGTTTCAAATCCACGAAGGTCGCCGTTAAGCAGCTCAACCCCGAGGGCTTCCAAGGCGACCGGGAGTGGTTGGTATGTTCCCTATTGTTGGCTTGTTAGTTTTGGCTTTTAAGCACAAGAATGTCACAAGCTTGTTATTTAATCTCAGGCCTTGAGTTGAATCCAAATGGTCTGAAACTGCGAAACATATAACAGTACTTTAAGCAGTTCTTACAATCACACTATAATTTTGACAAAGAGATCACCATGGATAGCTATTAAAAAAATTCAGAAAACAGGGAACCAATTTGCTAATGTATGATGTTAACAGGAGGTAAATAGGATGCATGTCTATTTTCGCGTCTGGCATTTGTTTGGAGTGATGGTCTCTGGGAAAATTGACAAGCGGAAAGTCTCTTTTTGCAGAATCAACATGAACTCCTTTGAACTCTAGGTTCCTCCCCCAATATCTGGATGTGGACGGATTCATGTGGGTAGGAAATTTTTTGGCACAAACAAGCTTGGGCAAAGTACATTCACTTTGGTTTTTTGGGTTGCAAATTTAGTGACATCTGTAACCCTTCTAGTATTAAATTTGACACGAAGAAAACCTAGCGGCAACATAGATCCCTTCTAATAATACTTTGATATATGAACAACAATGAATGTTATTTTTCTTTGGTTCATGCAGGCAGAAGTCAACTATCTTGGGCAGCTTAGCCATCCAAACCTCGTCAAGCTTATTGGCTACTGTTGTGAGGGTACACACAGGCTGCTGGTCTATGAATACATGGCATGTGGAAGTCTTGAAAAGCATCTTTTTCGACGTACGTATGGTTACTTGCTCAGAGATATTTTACTTACCTACTGTTGTTGGTGTTCTTCCTTAGTTTGATCACCGGTATGAACAAAAATATAAAAGGGGAGTTCATTTGTGCTAAGGTAGTGGGATAGTCTTGCTCTGAATAATCCCAGTAGTCAAATTAATACCGGATGATGATACAACGCACTGAGTGCAAGGGTGGAGCCCGGAATTGTTTCCGTCCTGTGCTACCAACCAATTACAAAAGGGATGTGTATTAGGTTTGGGATAAGGAATTTTGACGGTTGGTGAGTTACAATGCCTAATGACTAGCGTTTTGGAGAGATTTTTTTGTAAAGGGGGGTATTTTTGTGGTGATTGTGATTTTGCCTTTTCTATGCTTCGCTTCCAGATCTTTTTGGCACAAGTTTTTTACGACTTTTGGGCATAACTACGGTTGCAAATACTATTTTAATGTCCGGTTATTTATATTAGTGTTTAGAGCTTAGGTTATGTTTGATTGTGAGAAAATATGTTGAAAGCTTGAAGTCAATTCTATAAAATTGACTTCTTTAGATCTCAAATCGGAAATATTTAATGTTATTCACTGTATCCATTCATCCAAATCAACATTGTTAGTGGTCAGTAGGTTAATATGTAATCTTGATATCAATTAGTTTTTTTTACTTTTGGGTATAAGTATGGTTGCAAATATAATTTTAATGTCCGGTTATTTATAAATAATGTTTTAATATGTGTTGAATAAGAAGCAAAGCTTAGGTTATGCTTGATTGTGAGAAAATATGTTGAAAGCTTGAACTCAATTCTATAAAATTGACTTCTTTAGATCTCAAATCGGAAATATTTAATGTTATTCGATGTATCCATTCATCCAAAACAATATTGTTAGTGGTCAGTAAGTTAATCTATAATGGTTGATATCAATTAGTTAAAAAAGATTGCACCTTGGCCATTAATCTATATGAATTTAATAGTATATAGACTAAAAATCAGGATGTTGACTAAAATGTTACATCTTGATCATCATTACTTATGAATCATATCAAAAAATTAAAAGTTTTTCCCCAAAAAAACCATAGACATAAGCATCTTTAGTAATGGAAAAGCTTCTCCCCATCGAGAATCGAAATCTGGAACCTTTTCTAAAAATACGAGTTTTCCACATTCCCATCACTAATTAAACTATGATGTGTTTGAAAGGCTGAGTCACAGAAGAAATTTGGCGAAGTGAGGACCACCAAAGGCAACAATGAAAGAAATAGGGCCACTACAAACTTTGATCAAAGTAAGGGTCATTATGCAGTAACATTGGTTTTGAAAATTGAAGGACTACAAGACTGCTCAAAACAAATAAATAAACGATGTTAATGTGAATTTTTGATCAAGTTAGGGATCAAAAGCTGAATACAGGCAAAAAAAGTGAATATACCATCTCACCATTGTTGTTTTTGTTCATGGAAGCTGGCGCGATCCATAAGACCCCGCCAGTGTATTGTTGTTGTTTTTGTTTTTTATAGGGCCCACGCTGTCATCTCCCACGAAAGTTTCATCGAAGATGTATTATCTCACCATTTTGGCTCACTTGTCGGCCCCATCTTCACATTCCATATGGATTTCCGTAGGGAAATGTGACCTAGTCCCAAAAATATCGGTGCCCGAAGGCAGGCTTTCAAAAAAATTCACAAATTTTCGTGGAAGTGAAAATGTGAAAAAAATTTGAATTAAATACGTGCCATGTAGGGGTCGAACCTATGACTACCAGCTTAGAAAACAGGCGCCATATCATCTGGGCTGCTGCTCATTGATGTTGTAAAGGATCTCCAAGAGCATCATCAAATGTTACCCGGGCTACAGCCCACCTAAGCCCTAGCATAGATCCGCCCCTGATTGAGTGGAAGGAGTGCATTACTCCTTATATTAGACTGGAAAATATCGTTAAAAAGGAAAAGGAATAAAAACCTTACCTTAAGGGAATACGATATGGCACAGCTGTTTATTAGCATATAAGAGGGAATTTTAACTTCCAAGTATTAGAGAATAGCCAATAGTGTTTACTGAATACATCAAGTACGGTAGTTGGTAAAGTTTATTAAATGTTGATAAGTCTGGACTTTAAAAAATTGGCAATACTTTCCAATTCATCGTAAGAGATACTGATTAATGAGCCTACGCTACTACTCTTGTACTTCTGGACTAGAACTATCCTACCATCTCTTGCGTATGTCCAAAATGTTTGATGCAACATTGGCAAATATAAAATTTTAACGGAGTGTTGGTGGCTTTTGTGTGTGGCTATCCACGAATTTTAAAGCATCTATAATTGCAAAAGTGTGTTCTTACCTTACCGCTGAATTTGTGATTGTCCAGAATTTTCTTTCACCAGGCCTGATCTACCATTATAATAACCTCAGTGTTTACTTTTGTTAACAGGAGTGTGTCTTACTATGACATGGTCAACTCGGATGAAGATTGCCTTGGGTGCTGCAAAGGGGCTCGCATTCCTTCATGGCGCTAAAAGACCTATCATCTATCGGGACTTCAAGACAGCCAATATCTTGCTGGATTCTGTTTGTGTCTATCCATACACCATCGTTTTAGTTTCATGTTGCCTTCTTCTTTAAATTTCTTGGCCATGTCTTTGCATGATAGAAATTTTAAATGTTACCGTGTAGTGAATTTTTGCATAGTCTCTCAGCCCGACAAGCCTTGGTAATGCAAGATGTTGACCTGTAAACTATTTTGTGACATGTCTCAGATCAAGTTAAAAGCTTGTAGTTCTTTAAACTAAATAGTAATGAGATGCAGTTGAATGTCACAAACTTGTACCATCATATGAAAAACCGAAAGGAAAGGATAAAGAAATAGGGCAAGGAAAACATCTCAAATGATTACATGAGAGACTATCCTCTTCTTAGTAGCTAAAATATCTAGTTTCATAGCCTTTCCGTTAAGCGTATGGATGCCCCAAGCATTTGGTTGTATGTCCACTATATCTTCGGCACGTGCAAAAAGTACGTGTTTTTTTCCTTCTGTTAGTTTATCAAAAATTTCAACCAAATAATTTTATACTCGCTCGCTCTCTTAAATAATTGAAATGATCTCAAATCTACTTTGAAAACACACATGGCTTGAATATGTAGGTTGTATTTATTGAAGGTTATTATTGACAGAGAAAGCTAATTGAAAATCATATTAGTTGATATCCTAATCGATTTTGATAAATTAATGGCTTGGATTAATTTAGAAAACAATCCGGATCTTAGTCAATGGACCATGAACCCCCAAAAGTTATATATATATATATATATATATATATATATATATATATATATATATATATATATATATGGGATTAATGGGTATCATACGCCATATGAGAGCTTCTCTCATACGAGAGAAGCTATATATATAGCCATTAGGGTATATATATATAGGAGGGATCAAATGACCCCCAAAAATAACCCCCAAAAATAAACCCCTATCAAAAATCCTATGCCCCCATTTTTTTGAAAGATCCGAACTGTTCATCTTAATTTCCACCCTCTAAATACCTAACCCACCAATTTTCAACCTAATCCAATGTGTTTTGCCTGTTCATCCATCCGACCCAAATTTAACGGTTTCGCATGAACAGAACTTTTACGAATGGTTGATGAACAAGCAAAACACATGTGATCGGGTTGAAAATTGGTGGGTCAGGTATTTAGAGGGTTGAGATCAAGATGAACGGTTTGGATCTTCCAAAAAATGGGGGGCATAGGATTTTTGATAGGGTGTTATTTTTGGGGTTATTTTTGGGGGTCATTTGATCCCTCCTCATATATATATATATATATATTTATTTATTGAAGGGTATATATATATATATGAAAATGTACCTAAGAACGTTCTTAGGTAACCATACCTGCGCACTGCCCCTTTCCGGGGGGTTTAAAGGAATTTTTTTGATTTTTTTTTGCAAATGGTAGTTCTATATGTTAGGTAACCCCCCACAAAATTTCAAATCAAACAAACATCATTCGTGCATCGAATCATCCATCACAAAAAAGTTGCAAAAAATGCCAGAATTCTGGAAATTTTTTGCAACCTTTTTTGATATAGGATTCGATGCCCGAATGATGTTTGTTTGACTTGAAGTTTTGTGAGGGGTTACCTAACATATAGAACTACAGACTGCAAAAAAAATTCATAACATACTTTAAAACCCCCCGAAAAGGGGCTGTGCGCAGGTATGATTACCTAAGAACGTTCTTAGATACATTTTCCTCATATATATATTTGTGTATATATATATGAAATGGGAAATATGGTGTCATGTGATAGAATCCTTTCTTGTGCCGGTCAAAAACTCCAAACTCCACATTTTTTGGAAGATCCGAGCCGTTCGTCTCGATCTCCACCCTCTAAAACTCTTACCCACCAATTTTAGCCCAATCCAAGGTGTTTTGCCCGTTCATCCACCCTTCGCAAAAGTTCTCTTCATGCGAAATTGTTAAATTTGGGTCGGATGGATGAACGTGCAAAATACATCGGATCGGGCTGAAAATTGGTGGGTATGGGTTTTAGAACATAATGGCACCCTATTTCCTGTTTAACGGGAAATAGGGTGTCACAGGAGAGAATCATCTCCCGTGTCGGTCAAAAACTCCAAACTCCACATGTTTTTTGAGGTGGAGATTGAGATGAACGGCTTGGATCTTCCAAAAAACATGTGGATTTGGAGTTTTTGACCAACGAGAGGATTTTCTCATGTGACATTTCCCGTTTCCTCACTATGTACATATAGGTAATCCCATTCTTAGTACAACTAGAAGCATATCTGAAGTTCTGAACCAATTACATAATGTGGCCTATATAGACGATTATGCTTGTTCTTAACCCAATATAATGGTAAAGTCTTCAATGCAGGATTACAATGCCAAGCTTTCAGACTTCGGCCTAGCAAAGGAAGGACCCATTGGAGACCAAACTCATGTTTCAACTCGGGTGATGGGCACCTATGGCTATGCAGCTCCTGAGTATGTAATGACAGGTGAGTCATTCTGGAAGATCCATCTACGAAGGGTGAGTTATGTACTGTTTCGAAGAATTAAGTGTTTTCACAAAGAGTTTAATATTTTGATGTCCCACTATTCTTACTTGGGTTTTACAGCATTTACCACTTGACTTGGATGTGTTGGCATGCAAGCCAATATGGCTGAAGGTGTTAATCGATTTATTTTGTTTGAAACATGCTCGTTAAAAATCATCAGATTACCTAATAAGGATAAATTGCACTCATGCCCGAGGTTGTGTGTGTGTGTGTGTTGTTGTTGTTGTTGTTTGGGGGGGGGGGGGGGGGGGGTGGTGTGGTGTGGGGTGGGGTGTGGGGTGGGGTGGGGTTGGTGTTCATATAGCTTACGACCCCTTAATCTTTGAAAATGACAGTGAGACTGACACTTTGTTTTATGAGACATGTTGCTTTTAGATCCCCTGGAAGTTGAAAAAAAAAGATGCATTAAAACCTCCTGCTCAGGGGTTTTTACTGTCAATTTCAAATACTATCAATTAACTATGAGTGTTAAGTTACATGACCTCAAAAAATATGGATCCGAGTGTACTTTACCCGAATAATAATGCAACTTAAGTGATACAAATAATGATATTATTAAGGTATCAGGCTGATGTTTAGCGACTAAAATCAAGGCCTTTCTTGGGTATGTGTTTCTATTTTATGGAATGACTAGAAATTGACTGTGCCCGGAGGGCACAGAGATGGTCGTCGCCCAGGCGCAAATGCGGAGAGAAACGGGGGCAGAGCGAAAAAAAGCTATTGTGTGTGTGTGAGGTGCGTCGGGGGCAAAAGGTGGAAAAACAGGGATCAAATCGCAAAAAAAAATCCACCCCAAACCTGTAATGCCCTACTAGCTACTGCACAAATACTAGAGGGGGGTGAATAGTACTTTAAAATAATAAGGAATATAATTCCAAATTAAATTGCAAACAACTACCAAATCAATTTGCGGAAGCTTAAATTGAATGACAACACAAAATTAACAATGCAAACAAATGATGTTAATGGGTTCGGATCCACCCAAGTCTCCCCGACTTGTTCCCGGTGATCCTACGTCCCAACCACCCGGATCCCCTCCGGATACTTAGGTTAGAAACCCTAACCTAAGATTTCCACTATGAATATCTTGTGAAAAAAACCTTCACAAGATCAAATCATACATGCAATAGCAAACATGAATCCCACAACCCGGGATCACAACCTTCTCTCACAACCGAGAGAATCACAAAGCAATATTAAAGAGTTTAATATGAAATAAACAATCTTACCACAAAATCCTATACCTTGAGTTTTTCTTACCCAAATGGTGAAATGAAGGATTTGAGGAAGATGAAGTCACCAAGACCTAGCACCAAGGAAATGACCAGCAATCGGTGCCTAGGGATGATTTGGAGACTTGGATCAAGCAATAGCTTGAAGAGCTCACCAAGAACAACCTTCTCTCTAGATGGATTCTAGATCTAGAAATGAGAGAGAATGTGTTTCTTGTGAGGAAGAGAGCTTTTGATTTGAGTGAGAATGGCTATCTCTTTAGAACTCAATGAATCTCTTAATGGCAGCTCTAACCTAGATAGAAATGACCTAGGCTCGTATTTATAGGGTCCCATAAAACAAGTTAGATCATTCTCCAACGGATAGAAATCTGTGAGAATTAGTCGGTCAAAGAACAATCACTGACCGACTAGTTCATCAACTAGTCGGTCAGTCAAACAACGTGGACCGACTAAGTGAGGATCTGAGAAGAGATAGAAATTCAGACCTAGAAATCTAGTCGGTCCAAGAAGACTTTCTGATCGACTAGTTTCACAACTAGTCGGTCAGTCAGTGAACGTAGACCGACTAAGAGCAAAAAGAATTAGACTGAGTACAAAGTGACTTAGTCGGTCCAAGAACAAAAGTTGACCGACTAAATTGTCAACTAGTCGGTCACCAAACGTTCTTAGACCGACTAACTATAAACAGTAGCTTATGAGAATTTTAGCATGAACAGTAAGTCACAACTAGTCGGTCAAAGAAGCATCACTGACCGACTAGTTCACAAACTAGTCGGTCGGTGAGTCAACGTAGACCGACTAACTGTAAACAGTAAAGTCCAAGAAATTAAGGAATCAAACTAGTCGGTCCAAGAACAGTTGCCGACCGACTAGATCACCATCTAGTCGGTCAGTACTTGTACTTGTACCAACTAACATGCACATACAAGTCCGAATCGAAGCGCGACGCTTCGAGGAAGTTAGAATGAACTTGTGCAAGGATCCTAGAGCTACGAAATGAGCGTAATGAAGATAGAAACGTAAGATATACTCAAGGCTTAACATTCTATATATCGAAGCTAAAAGACTATAAATAAAACCGTAATAAACGGTCTTCGAGAGCTTCGATTGAATCTTCATAACTTCCAAAACGGCGCAAGAGCTTCAACGAAGCTTTAGGCATGAATACGAGCTTTGGGAAGTGTTGAGATGTCGCTTCGAATGTTCTCGTGAATTTGGCGACGATCTCCAATACTGCGCTCACAAATTGTTAGTTCATGGATTATTTATGTTTGCTCATCATCAAAACCAAATCCGGGGAGACCAATATTCAACAAAACCAACGCCGCAAAAACCCACCCCAAACTAAGCACAAAACCCCATCCACCTCCCATTAGGTCCCACCGAGATAAGGTGGAGCACCCATGGCCAATCGTTTGTCCTTGTCAACTTGTAACCGGGACAAAAATCACATCGACAGCCTCAAACCTCATTTAAATTTATGTTGCCCCAAATTTCAAATTCAAATCATTTTTCTTATTAGCATTGCCCTCGTCATCATCCTAGTCACCAATGTTTATCCTAATCATATTTTGGTGTCCACGTAGGACAAAGTTAAAAAAGTCATCAAATGTATAACAGACTAGAAATTGCCCGTGCACTTGGTGCACGGAGCAAAAATAATCACCAACGAACATGGCCGCAATGCACGCGCGGAACCGGGAAGGAGCGAAAAGCGTGTGTGTGCATGTCGGCAACGTCGGATGGTAAAAGGGGAGCGAATGCACGGACCCCCAAAAACCAACCCACACACAGTAAGGATGCGGGACCCACACGGATGTTTCGATGAGTGCAAAAACGGGTGAAAATGAGAATAGTGGGTTTAAGTGTGTGTGGTTTCTTGGGGGTTTTTGGTTTTTTTGCTTGGGGGTGTGATTTTGGGTGTTTGGGTTTGGGTGTGTTTTTTGGGGGTTGGGTGGAGTTTTGTGTTTTTTGGGTTTTGGGTTTAAGAAGGGTGTCTCATGTGGCGATGTGACATTGCGATGTGTCTCATAACCCGTGCCCACGGGCACGATTAATTTAAGATTTTCCCTTGCGAAATCTTTGTTACCCGAAATTTTTTTTCAAAGCCAAAATTTAAAAGAAAAACAATTTAGCTTACAATATTTAGCGGCACAGCGCGTGGGTGCCTTCGGTGCGGAACAACAAATTCAGCGCATGCGCCTTCGACACAGAACACCAAATTCGATGTGGGTGCCTTCGGCGCAGAACAACAAATTCGACGTAAAACAACAATTTCGACGCAGGTGCCTCAGGCGCGGAACAACAAATCAGCGTTAAAAAATAGCGCGGGCGCCTTCGGCGCGGAACAACAAATTCAGCACATGCGCCTTCGACACAGAACACCAAATTCGACGTGGGTGCCTTCGGCGCAGAACAACAAATTCGACGTAAAACAACAATTTCTGTGCGGGTGCCTTATGGCCTGTTCTTTTGTGTTGAAATGGGGATTGTGTTGAAGTTGTGAATAGTGTTGATGAAAGTGAGTATTGTGTTTTTTTGGGTGAAAGTGGGTTGTGAATGTGGATGTTGAAATTTTTTGTGTGTCCCACACAACTTTATTGTGTTTTTTTGGTTGTGAATGTTGTTGTGAAAGTTGAAAGTGGGGTCCACGTATTTTAATAATTATTAATTTAAATATTATATTTTAATTTTAAATTTAATAATTACTTATTAACAAAATCACGGCCGTCCACAGTGCCGCCGGAGTCCACCGCTCTTCATTCTCTTCTCTGACGACGCTGAGCCCCTCGTGCTGCCTCCCCCTCAGCCATGGTAGCCTGCCGTCGCTCCGTTTTCCGCCGACAACCGCGCCTCCCCCGACCGCCGATCGCTCCACCGCCGCTTCCTTCTTTGGCGAAGCCTCCAACGGCGCTTCCCTCCGACAGCCGTCGACAAGCCGGCCCCCTTCTCTTAAACGCCTGACCGCCGTTGCGCCTCCCTGTCTCAACTTTCTCATGTCTCCCTATCCCCCCTTTGACACCCAGAGCGAGCGGCGTCCTTAAAAAAAATTAAAACCCCCTCCTTGTTGCGCTGCGAGATTGCGGGCCCCATTTTCATTTCATCGCGTGTAATCCCCGCAAAATGCGGGGATTTTGCGTTGCCAAAAAAAACGCCCCGTCAGCCATTTCAATGAATTTACAAACGAACACACCCGGCTTAAAGTTCGGTGAAAATGGATGAATAGTACAACTACAGTGTTTTTTGGTGGGATTCTTTAGCATAGTCACCCAAAAGAACAGGCCCTTAGGGGCGCGGAACAACAAATCAGCATTAAAAAATTTAGCGGGCGCCTTCGGCGCGGGCGCCTTCGGCGCGGGCGCCTTCGGCGCGGGCGCCTTCGGCGCGGGCGCCTTCGGCGCGGGCGCCTTCGGCGCGGGCTTCATATACATATTACACGTGCCCTTGGACACTGTTCATTTAAAAATCTTGGACCCACTAATTTTAAACAAACATCAATAATTATCAGCGGATGTGATCGAAATTTTACAAAGGTATTGCAACGCGGATCAATGAGTTGGCAGCATCTCCCGCGTTCATTCTCCCACAGCTCGCGTTCATTTCCAAGATGAGATTGTGTGTGTACACAACATTTTTTTCATAACTAATGTCAAAAGGTTATTCCTAATTTCAATGTTTTTGTGTATTCCCAACAAATTTCTCTTCAACCCAAAAATTTCCCTCCAAAATTTGATGTGACATTGCCACATAGGACAAATTCAAAATCTGTCCTCAATTGTAATATAGATTTTAAGTATTACTCGTAGAATGCATATTGACTTAATGATTGCCATGTCGGTGCTTTAGTCATATATAATTGACTTGAGGTACAGAATATTGTCTTATTTTTAGCGTCTCGTTGCTTATTGCTCTTGCGATAAATGTAACCATGCCATCTATATAAATATACACTACACTGGAATGCCCCATACAACCTGTATACTAATATGTATGCTGCAACTTATGACGACAACAGGACATTTAACCTCGAAAAGTGATGTGTATGGTTTTGGAGTCGTCCTCCTTGAGATGCTCATCGGAAGGCCAGCGATGGACAAGAGCAGGCCAAGCCGAGAGCACAACCTGGTGGAGTGGGCGCGGCCTCTCTTGATCCATAACAAGAAGTTGCTCAAGATCGCGGATCCAAGAATGGAAGGGCAATACACCGTCAGAAGCATGCAGAAGGTGGCCAACCTGGCGTATCAGTGCCTCAGCCAGAACCCGAAAGTGAGACCCGACATGAACCAGGTGGTCGAGTCCCTCGGAAGCATACAGAGCATGCCCGAGTGCAGCGAAGACCTGCTGCTGCAGAGCTGCGGAACCGCTGTCACCCTCTACGAGGTTCCCAGGGAAGCACAAACAGCAGGCGCCCAGGAAGAGAGCGAGCACAAGGCCCATGGAAGCGGAGGGAGACGGACAAGGCCAGCAAACGGAAGAAGCAAAAGCGAGCCCCCAAAGGAGCTGCTGCTGTACAGCCCGTCGCTGGATGCCGACGATCCTCTCCCTCCGTCGCCTGGAGGCGCAAAGCCATCATCAATCGATGAGATCAGTACGTACGTGCATGACGTGTGACTGAAGTGTCTATAGGTTGACGGCAATTGGTATATGTTGTGAGCACGCTGGATATTGTTCCAGTGTTCATCCGGATGGGCAAAAGCGTATCTTTTTTGGTGATGATTTTCACTGCTAAAGAACCAGAAAGCGGAAGCATGTACATCTACTCATAGAGTACGGTCACCTTATTTTAGATGTGCGGTTTCAATGTACAATATAATGCATACGTTATATTCAAGTAGGTTGGAATTTAACCAATGAGAGTCCGCTGAAGCTATACAATCAAACCCTAAGTAGTCTAAGGATACGTCGGTTGCAACATCTGCAACCGACACCTTGAAAGATGGATTTACCACAAAGCCATTGTCGTATTAGGACAAAGAGGTTTACTGAGTTGTGGCCTAGGTTTGGCCACCTCACAGTGGTGATGCTCACTTGGGAGACGGGTGTGTGGTTCTGTGTTGTTGGATGTAGTGGAAAATCCAAAGAAAAGCTCACCAACTTCCCTTTATTTCCATGATTGCCATTGTTTTTTGATGCAACCCAAAATACCCTTCCATCGTTTCTTTTATTTATGAGATTGACATTCGTCTTTTTTTTCATCCATTTTGCGTAGGCCCCTTCTTTTTCCACCTACGTTTTTTTGTGCTTTTTCTAGCATGCTAGTTGTGGTGACAATAACGCAAGATATGAAAGAGAGTAATTGAATAATTGAATGTTTAACCGACATTGTGAATTTTCCTCAAAGGCCCAAAACATACAATATTTCGCCTGGGCTTGGGCCCCATTATTTCGGGTATAACAATTGCTTCTCCTGAAGACTCTAGCTGTATTCTCTACGGTGAATGATTAGTTGGATTGAAGGGGAGGATGTTGGCGATCACGTATACGAAGTGCTTAAATATGCAAAAAATCTTGACTCATTTAGTTGGATTGAAGGGGGAGGATGTTGGCGATCACGTACACAAAATGCTTAAATATAATTCCATACGAGACATATTTAACCTACATGATCCGCGCAAATGATGCATGTGTACGATTAAAGCATTTGTTCGTATGAGAAATGCTATCATATACACTTTCAAATCCACACACATCTATTATATAAATGAGGAGGTTTTTCTCATATGGCATGTTTGTCTCATGCGACGATGTGACGATGTCACATTGTCACATAGACACCACATGAGACATCCACCTCACCCACAACCCACAAAATCACACCCGCCAAGCTCACTTATTTTCATTGTTGTCATTCCCTCTTCATCTCAAAAAATTCACCCTCCAAGCTTACTTATTTATATGTTTGTCATATGTAAAAATTTTCCCATATTGATTCAGGTTGTTTTCTCACCACGTATGTTGATGTAGGGAAGTCCAAAGTTCGAAGCTGACGAGGCAAGCGAGTCTGATCTTCGGAACATCGGCTGAGCTGACCCTGGGACGAGTGGGCTTCGGGCTGAGCAGAGGGTGCCGAGCAAAGCTTTGGCCGAATGATCTCCTCAGCAACCTTGCAATTCTCCCAGATTGTTTCAGGGTGTTTTCTCACCACATATGTTGATGTAGGGAAGTCTGACAGCCGCAACTGACGAGGCAAGCGAGTCTGACCTTCGGGGCGTCGGCCAAGTTAACCTTGGGCGAGAGGGCTTCGGGCCAAGCAGAAGGTGTCGAGCAAAGCTTCGGCCAAACGATCTCTTCAGCAATTTGCAAGACGAGAAGCTCGTCAGGGTGGTCGGATCAGGGATTCGACTAAATCACGTTCAGTGCGTAAGTCAGATTGTGACTAAAAATGCTCAGCGGAACTGATTCCGACCATTGGGCGGCCGTTCATTAGTTCTCAGACCGAACTATATGGAGGAAGAAATGTATTAGGTGGAAGCAGATCTCGAGAATATTGGTACATGGGTGTCAGATATCCAAGATTTGTCCCGTCCTTCCTCATTAGAGGAGCTATTTGTTAGGACCGTCTACCTTGTAATACTAACAACTAACACTCTAGAGGTGGGGCGAATAGAGTAATGGCAATAAATTGTACAATTAAAATTAAACTTGCAAATGCGGAATAATAAATGCAAGAGGAATTAATTAACACAATCAATCCAAACGCAAACACAAGATTTTACAATGGTTCCCCAAACTTAGGTACGTCCAGCCACGCCAATATCCACTATAAATCACACAAAGAGAGGTGAATACAATCTCACACAGAGATACCTCACACAAAGGATTTTGTCCTACACAAGAACCAAACCAACCCTACACAAGGGTCAAACTCTCACACAGAGAATTACTAACTCCCACACATAGAATTAGGGTTAGTCCTACACTAGGACACCAAACTCTTGCAAAGAAAGTAACCCCACAAAGAGAGTAACCAACTCCCACAAAGAGAGTATCTAATTCCCACAAAGAGAATTAGAGTTTCATGAAACAAAATGAAACAAAAGATTCTTACCTATGCCTTGAGATGAACTTACTCATATGAAGATGAAGGCATGGAAAAGGATAACCAAGTGCTTGAGATTAAGCTTGATTGCACTTGGATGATTTCCCTTGAGCTAAGCTTCAATGCATGAAGAGAGAAATGCTTATGGGAAATGAGAGAGTTTGAGAGTGGCTTAATGATTCTCAAATGATCTTCAATGGTTCCAAGAAGTTCTAATGAACTCAGCCATATCCTATATATAGGAAGCCCAAATGAACCCTCAAACCCAAAGAAAAAACACAAAATAATAAATATGCAACGGCTCTATTTTGGCAGTTTACGGTACAAATAGTCGACTGATGAACAACTTACAGTCAACTGGTCAACGGCTATAAAATTTCCAACGGCTATAATCTAAGCCAAACAAGCGACTGTAGAAAACTACACAGCTGCATGTACAATGTGCATGCGCCTGAATATCCTTCAGCAGGCGACTGTCACAAGGGATGGAAAGAAGCTAAGAAAATGCAACTTTCGCACTAGCGCCTTCAGACGATTGATGAACAAAACACAGGCGCATGTAATTTGAGAGGCGCCTGAAATCTATTCATCAGTTGACTGACATGCAAAGTGGGATGAAACTGAGAAACTACAAGTTATGCACTTTGACACACAGACGACTGGAGAACAATTCTCAGGCGCCTAATGGAAGACATGCGACTTTAAATTGAACGTCAAGCGAATGTTTCCAAAAGCTCAAGATAGAGTCAATAAAATTTGACTTGAGCTAGTGCACAACAGCCGACTGTAGAAGGCTGGCCAGGCACCTGGAATCACCCGGTCGCATGTCCTTCCTTCATCAGTCGCCTGTTGGAGAGCTAAAAACTCCAGTTTGAGTTTAAGGCATGGTGATCCTATTAGGATTGATTCTATGATAATCCTAATGCTCACTAAGATTGTTACTTACATATACATGAATGAGTAGACCATCTATCAAGGCAAGAAGGTTTTACTGATGCAAATTGGATCTCTGATTTAGATGAGCTTAAATCCACAAGTGGTTATGTTTTTACACTTGGTGGAGGTGTGGTGTCTTAGAAATCATCCAAGCAAACATGTATTGCTCGGTCTACTATGGAGTCCGAGTTTATTGCCTTGGAGAAGGGCATGTAGTGAAGCCGAATGGCTTAAGAACCTTCTTGGTGATATTCCCATTGGTGAAAACCCGGTACCGTCTGTGTCTATCCATTGTGATAGTCAAGCTGTAATTGCAAAAGCCAAAAATAAAATTTTTAATGGGAAGAGTAGGCATATACGCCTACGACGACACTCTATTGTGAGGCAGTTGCTAGATCATGGTGTTGGATACAATGATCGATGACTTCGTGTTTGATGATAACAAACGTGTGTGAACGATTTGATGTGTGTGTGCTAAGTGTTTTCAGGAACGACAAGCACGTAAATCTTCAAGGAGAGACTAAGTTAAAGAGATGGAGGAATTGCATTTGAATTGCAATTTAGACTTGGTCAAAGATGGAGGGATATGGAGAATCTTATTTAATTTATTTGGTGCATGAATCAAATCCCATTCAAATCTCCTATCCTATTTGAATCCAAATTCAAATCATATTAGCCATCCAATTGTTGGCCTAGTTAGTCTACTAACTATGTCATACGATATAATTTTGATGATGACAAACAAGCCGTGTGACTAACATTTTTCATTAAGTGATTTCAGGGAGCAAAATGCAAAATAAATTTCATTTGCAAGAGAGAGCGTGTATGTCGACATTGGTGCAAAAAGGAAATTCAAATGATTCTACATTATCTATATTCAGATTAAAATGAAGATTTGATTGGATACTCAAGGGATTTTCTACTTGAATTCAAACTCCATGTTCTCATCAAAACACAATGCACTTGGTCTCATATTCAATCTCCTACTCAATCTCATCCAAAAACACTCTCTAAAAACACAATCCCATTATCACGCAACAAATCTTTTTGAACTGCTAACTCTTTGAACTGCCGCATGATCAGTTCACGCAACACACGCAACAAAACCTTTGAATTACATACTCTGTCGTATCTTTCAAAAAGATTAGCAAATCAAAAACGTGTACATTGCCGCTTGATCTCCAAGATAAGTAGCCTCAGCCGAAAGTTTTTTGAAGGGAGGTGTAACACATATTTCATATTTCAAAAAACCTATCCTCTTAAAATTATTGGTGGCGGCTGCTTCAATTCACTTGGCAAATGTGATTTCAAAAACAAAGAAGGCTGTCAAATTTTTTAGCTTGCGTTATTCTTTTTTTGAGGCTGCCGAATTTTTTTTGAGAATCAAATTTTTTTTTTTGCCTTCTGTCAAAAACGTGTGCAGTGTTTTCTTTTTGATCTCCAATCTCAAATTCTTCTGAGGTAATTTGTATTCCTATTTTAGTGTGTGTGTGTGATCATCAAATTCTTCTGAGGGGCGGCAGCTTCTAGTTTTTTTCTGAGAAACGTGACTTAAAAGATACACAGCAGGCCGCAAAAATAAAAACCTTGAAGAGCTTGCGCAACATCCAGGTGAATAAAAACAAATGCACATTATCTCCATGCTGCGTTGAAGAGAAACTCGTGGCAGAGGCTTGTGACCATAAGCAACATCCTACAGCGACTGGTGGCCGCAGATTTCAATCTCCAAACTCACGGTTTGTGCAAGGGCAAATTTCAAGTGCAGATTCCAGATTCGTGCATTCGACTTTGTACGCTTATATCTCCTGATCTAGACGTCGGATCGACTCGCCGCTTATGCCCACGCGACCACATCTTCATGCTCTTCGCAACAGTGATAGACTCCTTTGCTCAGCCCTCAGAATCATACATAGTTCGGGTGTTTTTCTATAGATTAGCCACTGCAGAATTCAGATTCGCGCAATCATCTTCCGAAGACTATATCTTCCAATCCAGACATCGGATCAGTGAATCGTTTGTGTCCACGCGATCATAATCTTACAAACTTTATCACGATGATATCCCTCTGATTTTTTACCGCAGTATTAAAGCTATTTGAATCTGTTTTTAATGTGAGATTGTTTTGTGAATAGCTTTACTCTGAAACTACTATGTGCTTTAACTCTTGAACTATATCTGTGTACGGTGAGATCACTACCCATAAGTGTGATCAGTTTTATTGAGTGAAATCCTCATAGGTCTTGGAGTCGGAGTTTTGGCAGGGAGCCACTCCGTTAAAAAACATCTGTGTCTGATTATCTCTGTGATTGTGATTGTTTTTAAAATTTGTGTCACACACCCTATTCACCCTCTCCCCCCCCCCCTCTAGGGTGTTTTTCAATTAGTATCAGAGCAAGATTCTTTTTAGACTCAAAGTCTAGTGAAATTTCGATCCTATGGCACAAATTCCGCACACATACTCATATGACACGCACAATCAAAGAGAAGGATAGTCGTATCTTTGATCACCTCTATTTGATGGTACGGACTATAGTTACTGGAAACAACATATGTCCATACACATCAAAGGTATCGATATGGCATTATGGAAAATAATCAGTGATGGCTTTACACTATTTGATAAACCCACTCCTGAGCAGCAAAAAGAAAATGATCGGTTACAAAATCTAAACTTGAAGGCCATGAGCATCTTGTATTGTGGTCTTAGTAAAACTAAATTTAAACGCATTAGTTCTTGGTCTACTCCTAAGGATATTTGGACGAGACTTGAAGTTACTCATGAGGGAACTAGTGAAGTTCAGAAAACTCTTATTAGAATGTTATTACAGAAATATGAAAATTTTGCTATGATGCCTAATGAGTCTATTGATGCTATGTTTTCTTGTTTTGCAGATATCGTTAATCCATTGAAATCCTTAGGGAAGGACATCCTAGAGGAAGATCTGGTTGGAAAGATTTTATACACTTTATCTGGCAATTGGATTCAAAAGAGGACGGCGATCAAAGAAGGACATGACTTGGCAGATATCAGTTTCGAGACGTTAATGAGAAAATAATGGCTTATGAGGTTCAATTGAAGATGGCCAATGATAGCACACCAAAGATGGAAGAGAAATCTAAGGAGGAGGAAACAAAGGAAAAGAATTTAGCCTTTCAAGTCTCCAAAATGCTCAAGGAGGAGATGAAAGAATCAGACGATGAAAGTATGGCTCTTGTTACAAGGAAATTTGTGAAATTCATGAAAAACAACAAAAGAAGGACGGGAAGCATTTGGGAAACCAAGGGAAATGATGAAGAAAGTTATGTACCTCAGTGTTTTAGATGCAATAAGAGAGGGCACATGAAAGCAGAATGTCCACTTCTGAAAGAAAAAGGAAAGGAAAAGACAGGTGATGGAGAAAAGAGGACATCAAAGCGAGGAATGGTGGCTACGTGGGGAGAAAGTGATGCAGACGAACTCTCCTTAGATGATGACTGGAACGACAACATTGGAACTTGCTGATGGAAATTGAATTCCACCCCAAGTGGTTTTGATGATGAGCACACCAAATGAAGTTAGTGTACTAACTACACTACAATTAAGTGTGCAGATTATGTGATAAATGAAAAGCTGTATACATACTCCAAAGAAGCGCAATCTACACTCACTTAGCAAAAGACAAGGACGAACGTTTCTAGCTCGATGATGAAGCCCAAGCTCAAATGGAATGGAAGCTCAAGAGAAGCTCGCATCTACATCATCATCATCTGATCAAGCTTCTGAAGACGTGTCCTAAGTCTACAGTGTGTGAGTTGTGTCCTTCTTAGGATTATGTCAAAGCCAAAAGTATAGATAACACACACACACACACACAAATGATTTCGAAGTTAAATATTTTAAACACTTTTAAAATCATTTTCAAAACTATTAAGAGCTTTTGCTAGTCACCTTGCATTTTGGTAGTTAAACTCCATTACACCCTGGAGCTAACTACATATCTTACTAGCCGTGTCTCAGAAGAAACTCCACTGGGAGTCGACTACCAAGGAGTGGGAGTCGACTACCAGCTGAGAATTTTTTTCTCCTAAAACACACTGGGAGTCGAATACCAATCCTAGAGAGTCGACTACCAGCTGTCGAAATCAACGTTTGACCTGACTTTTGACATCTCTATCACTTATTGCTCCCATGATTCTCGGGACAAAAGTCAAACGAATTTGAATTTCGAATTCTCCTATTTTTTACCTATAAATAGTGGATTATTTTGTGAGATCAAATATACAATATACTTGAATTCAAATTCTCTCTTGTGCAAAAGTTCTAAAAGATCTCTAACTTCTCAGCTCTCATTTTTCTTAGCCAAATTTGTTTTTATATTCTTGATATCGTTTCTTTAAGTTATTATTTTCTGAGATCAACTTTTTATTTGGCTATTTGTTTTCAAAATCTATACTCTTTATTCTCTGATTTTATTTGAAAGTATTCTTTTGAAAACATTGGTTTAGATCACAAAGACTTATTTCGTATCTTTGTATGATCTAAAATCATATTCTATTAAGCCACGAATACACATTATCTATTACTCTTGGCTATAGAATTTGGGTGTAAATCCAAACTCCACCAAATATTGTGGTGAGTTGGATATTGATTTTTCATCTTCTGTTTGCCCTTTATTATGAGAGTGTTGGAAACCCTAGACAAGTCTAGGTGTTGAGATATTGCAGTGTTGTAATTGGAAATCCTGGTCAATGCTAGGTGTGTGATAAAATCCTAACGAGTGGAGGTGCTTGTATTTGCCAAGGCAGATAGTGGAAATCTCGTACCGGATTGGTCGGGGACTGGACGTACCCAGGGTTGTGGGGAACCAGGATAAAAATCCTTGTGTTTGTGTTTGCACTCTCTGTGATTGTTTATTTGTTTATCTTGATTCGTTGAGTATTATATTGTAACTCATTTATAATAAATTGCAAGATCAGTTTTTGTATCTGCTTCTCTCTTATATTTCTGTGTAATCTTTTATATCTTCATTAAGTATTCTGTTGTGCATATTATCCCTCTGGGAGTCGACTAATGTTCTTAGGGAGTCGACTACCAGAAGAGTTTATCTCTGATCTGTTTTTTGAAGATTACTTAAGTTGATTAAGAACCAAGCGTAGATCGCTCTACTTGGTTTCTTTGGCAACATTAGAAGGCTTTGAATTGTGCTAATCAATTAGAAAGAAAAAGTTTATTTTATACAACACTATTCAACCCCCTCCCTCCTTCTAGTGTTGTTTGCCATCCACAGGATCCAACACTGGCTTTATGGCTGGACATGAAAAGGTAAAAATTAGCTCTCTTATTCAAAGCTTTGATGATGAAATGAATATTAGTGATGATATGTTTTCTAGTATGGATGAAGCTTATGAATTTCTTGTAGAACTAGTTAAAGAAATAGGTCCTAAATTCCTTAAACTAAAAAGGGTTCTTGATTCATTAAAAGAGGAACTAGGGAGCATGACGAGAGAGAGAGAGAGAGAGAGAGAGAGAGAGAGAGAGAGAGAGAGAGAGATGAGCTATTTGTTAAGTGGAAAGAACAAAAGAAAATAATATACAATTTTGATGAAACCCAATTAGAAACAAAAACCTTAGAGCTAGAAAATACTAATAAAAATTTGGCTACGTTAGAGCTTGACAACGTTAATTTAGCTAAAGAATTAAAGGAGAAAATTAGCATTCTTAGATCTAAAGATTCTGAAATAAAATTGGTGAACCTAAAAGTGGCTAGCTATGAAGAAAAATTGGAAGAGCTTGAAAAAGAAAAATCTAATTTAATAAAAGGAACACACATAGCCATCGATTTAGAAACTAGCGAAAAGAAAAAAGATATGAGACTAAGATTAGTGAACTTGAGAATGAAAATCAAAATCTTAGCTTGACATTAAAGAAATTCACAAATAGCCAAGAAAGCTTTAATAAGATGATAAATGGGCTTAATGAACAATCTAGTAAACATGGTCTTGGCTTTCAGAAAAAACAACCTAAGAAAAAAACTAGGAAGATCATTAAAAAGAATTTTGCAAGAGACATGAGCTTTCAACATTGCATGCACAAAAATCATATGTCATCTACTAATAAGCATTTCAATGTTGCATGTTTTTATTGCAACAAAAATGGGCATGTTATGTATGATTGCTTGGCCAGATATTATCCTGCATATTTTATATGGGTTCCAAAGCATCGTACTAACAACTGTGGATCCAAAATTTGGTTACCAAAGGGTGCATCTTCTTTTGTAGGTGCATCTTCAAGTAGAAAATGACAGCATTTGGTACCTTGATAGCAGTTGCTCGAATCACATGACGGGCAACGAATCCCTCTTCACGACACTATCAAGGAAAGATGGAGGGACGGTTATTCTTGGAGATGAAAAGAAGTGCAAAATCTTGGGTAAAGGTAACATTGGTAAGCATCCTCTTGTGGTCATTGAAAATGTTAATCTTGTTGATGGTTTAGCACATAATTTGTTAAGTGTGAGTCAGCTATGCTCTATAGGCCTTAAGGTTCCTTTCGAAAATGACAAAGAATACATTTCAAAAGGTGATGATATTCTTCTCAAGGGTACATCTTATAATAACATCTACACTATCAAACTTAGTGATTCAAATAATCTAAAATGTTTAGTTGCATCACATGATACTAGTTGGCTTTGGCATCGAAGATTAGGCCATGCCGGCATGGACCTAATCTCAAAGCTTGCTCAAAAGAAACTGGTGAGAGGTTTACCTCAAATTATGTAACGGCCAGTTTTCTTAGTGCACGTTTTTCCGTAATGAAGATTATTTCAAACGATTTCAATAATGACTAAATGATTTTTCCTACTATTTTTCGTCGTTCAATCTTAAAATGGACTTTGTATTCGTACTTCTCGCGAGAATACGAACTCATGGCCTTGTCATAATTTTCGGAGTAGGTAATGAAAATCGGTATTTCAATATTATAATAATTACTCTTCGTCGATCACGGTTACCATTCTACCAGCCACTCAATATTTTTACTAATTACTTTTACTAGTCAGTTTTACTATTCATTAATTACTTTTATCACTTACTAATTAACTTTAGTAATTATTTTTACCATTTACTATGTAACCTTCATAGAATTTACTCACTAATTACTTTTAACTAATTACTTTACTAATCTATTTTTACCCTTAGTCATCATTCAAACCCCTCTTCAATTCCCACCGAATTGTGAGGTGAGATCCAACATCTCACCCCACAAACAACTCACCTCCTTCAATTCTATCCCCCTCCATTATCTGCAGGCCAAATCCTTGCATCACAATCCCAACTGCAACTCCCAACTCTCATCAGCAACTTCCCCTTATCCTCCTCGTCGATGCCCTCCACCACCAAGGCAGCCAACATCCTCCTTCTCCATTCAACCCCAAACAAATCCAAATCAGCAATTACATCACCTCCTTCCCCATTCAACCCAAACTGAAATCAAACTCAAATCCAGAACCAATTTCACAGATCAATTCCCAAATCAAACTGAAAATTTGGAAGAGGGGAAACAAAGAAAACCAAATCTGAAATTTATACTTCAGATTCATTTCAGAAACCTAAATCAAAACCTATACTAATTTTAGATTCTATCAAATCTGAAAATATAGTTTCAGATTCAAAAAACACTACAAACCCATCTTCTTCTTCCCTCTTCTTCTTCCTCCTCCCTAGGCCGGCCTCCACCCTCACCCACGCGCGCGCCTCCAGCTATGCGCCGCCGGCCTGCGCCACCACTGGCAGGAGCGCCGCCGACCCCTAGCCCAGAAGCCGCCGGAAAAAGCCCCGGGCGCCGCCTTGCACGCGCAAAACGCCAACGGCTGCTGTGCGCATGCGCCTGCGCCTGCGCGTGCCACCGTGCATCCGCCAGGAACCGCCGCCTGCAACTCCTCCCTCCGCCGTGCGAAGATGAGTAGCCCATCCCCCCTTTTGTTCATTGCCTGCAAGATTTGAAAAGGAAAAAAAGAGAAGATAGAAAGACAGAGGGAAAGAGAGAACAGATAGAGTATAGTAATAATAATAGAAATAAGAAGTCAGCCTCTTAAAGGATAGGGGGACAGAGAGATAGTAATAAGAAGAGGTGATAGTATTATTAAAATGAATAAAGAATGAAGAATGGGTAATGTGTGTCAGCCATATTAATATGAACAGAGAGAAAGTGATGGTTGAGAGTTAAATGAAATTTAGATGGGTGATAGCCTTGTATGTTAAAAGAATGAAAGAAAGAGGTTGTGGGTGACAATATTTGTGTAAGGAAAATATTGATGAATGGGATTTGAATGATTAAACAATGAGAAATTTCATGTTGACAGCCTTGATAATAGAGAGAGAGTATGTGCAAAGGGGAATTATTATTAAGTATGAGGGTATTATTGTGTGATAGTAGGTGTAGTGGGTGTACCCCCCCTTTAATGTAATGTTAACATGCTAATAACCCTATCACTAACTAATATTAGCTTAGTTAATTAATTGATCATTCCAGTTTCATTATAAAATAAGTTTGAGTAAGTTTAAAATAAATTAGTATAATGATGTTAATAAGTTAAGGTTAACTAAAGTCAACCTGTTAGCTAGATGTTAGTATTAACTTGTTAGGATAATATTAGAAATTTGAATAAAATAAGACGTACCATGCTATTATAAGAATGTTATAATACAATATAGACATCACCCTAGCCAGAGAACCCACTAAAATTAGACGAACTCACTTTAAAGATTAACTTGATATTTTGACTATCTCGCAATATGTCTAATTCAGTGATTTGGTTAACCAAAATAGAGAACCAGACGTTCCGATACGTAGTACCCGTCGAGACGAACCCAACGGCACCAAAATCGCTGGAATCAGGCAAGTATGCAATTTATATTGAATTTCTGAAGGTAGATGCCTATTTAGCCTTTTGCATGTAAAGTTACATAACTCAAAACCTGCACGCGAAATGACGCATAAAAACACTACCATGACATCTATGGCTAAAAATGTGATCCAACGGCATATAACTTGATATAACTTTGTTTAGAACAATAACAAGAAAAATCAACTTTATGTTCGTTGTAGTTAAACTCGCATGTTCACCCTTTTCGCTAAATTATTGTGAATGTTGTTTCGATACCCTTGTAACATGGAAAATGCTGCATGGAAATAAATGATTATGTTATTTAATTTCTACATGTCTTGAAATAATTAACCAGCGTGAGACATCGGGAAATCGTGCGCCTCAAAGGCGAAATCGTGATTTTCGTGATGTCATGTGAGTTGGCAAATTCGTGAATTCGTGCTTGTGATATGGCTACTCCGTCGGTCATGTGTGACTAGTCTGGCTCGTGTTCCAGTAGGGTCACATATGACTAGTCTGGCTCGTGTTCCAGTATATGTCGGTTTAGCGTCTGGCTCGTGTCCAGCACAACATTCTTGGGTGTGGTTAGGGTTGAGCGGCTACTAGGCGTATGACGGTGTACTCTCTTTAAGAGCACCACCCGTATGCAGTGGGTTAGCGCCAAACACGGTAGGCCCCCGTGTGAATAACGACCTACTCATCACGACCTAAAGGCGAGAACCCTATGCATGATAGAAAGCATTGCATTGTAATTGTAATAATCGTGTTCACTTGCTCGTACATCAGGATTGACAAGTTTATAGTGTTTACTTTAATTCGTTATAACTGCCATGTCATAACTGCTCACTTTACTTTTGCTTAGAACTGCATGTTAGGAGTATTTCACTTTATTTCATTATTAAACTTGTTGTCATTATCTCGTTTAATTCTTTAATACCTCTTAAATTCAGTATAATTTTGTATACTTTGTCTTGGGTTCTAACATCTACTTGCAGACCCTTGCTGACATACATTCATGTTTTTGGATGTATGTCAGATCCCGAGCTATAGCGCCAGGAGGACTAGTTACAATAGCTGAACCAGTGAACCAAGAATTGTTGACTAGTGAACCTTCATTGTATTTCTCTCATTTGTTGTACGGGTCATAAGACCCACTCTTCTTTTCTCCACTTGTTGTAATTCCATTGAGACGGTTGAGATTGTAATAATGTTTTATTTATCTGTGTTGTTTTAAGTAATGCAAGCAAGAACCTGCGGTTTTTTCACACAGAAGCTTATTGTGTTAAGTCAAGGAGGAAAGAAAAGCAAAAATACCTCCTCCTGACTTGCAGAAGCGGGCCCGTTCACGTCCTCGCTCCCAAGTCTAATGGGAATCGAGGCGTGACAAATTAGCTTTGATCGGGATAAGCTTTGCGATGCATGTCAACTAGGTAAACAACATAAAAGTAGTTTCAATCCTAAAAACGTTGTAAAAGGTTGCTAGTTTAGGTGGTATGCATTATTGCTTTGTTATTGTCGATGACTTTTCACGTTTCACTTGGGTTTATTTTTTGACACACAAACATGAAACTTTTGATGTTTTTAACATGTTCTGTAAAAAGGTTGAAAATAAAAAAGGTTTTTAAATTGTCAAATTTAGAAGTGATCATGGAGTAGAATTTGTTAATACTAGCTTTGATGATTTTTGCATTTCAAAAGGTTATTCACATAATTTTTCCGCACTGAGGACACCACAACAAAATGGGGTGGTTGAGAGGAAAAACCATACTTTGCAAAAAAATGTCTAGGACCATGATTCATGATTACAAATTACCTTTATATTTTTGGGATGAAGCTATACATGTGTGTCCATTAGAGCCATTTTGAAGAAAATACCTTATGAGCTTTATAGAGAGTTGACTCCCAACTTATCACATTTAAAACCATTTGGATGCAAGTGCTATATTCTGAAAGTAGGCGAAAATCTAGATAAATTTGATGCAAAATCCGATGAGGGTATTTTTGTTGGTTACTCACCACATAGCAAATCTTATCGAGTATTTAACAAAAGAACTCTAACTATTCAAGAAACTGTGCATGTGAAATTTGACGAGAAAAGTGCTATTAATGAATCTTCTAGTGCTGCACAATCTATAGATATTGCAGGTGGCTTGGATGGACTGGAGATAAACACTAGCAATTCCAATGAGCAAGAGAACAACAATGATGGTGTACCAAAAGAAGCAGAAGCTACTACGTCATCACAAGATCTCCCTAAGGATTGGCGCTTTAAGAAGGATCATCCAAAGAATCAAATCCTTGAAGACACGACGGAAGGTATACGTACTAGAAGTAGCTTTAATTTGATGGTTAACTTTGCATTTATATCCATTTTAGAGCCTAAAAATGTTGATAGTGCTTTAGAAGCTTCCTATTGGATTATGACAATGCATGAGGAATTGTCACAATTTGATAGGAATCAAGTTTGGGAACTTGTTTCTAAACCAAAAAATCAAACAATTATAGGCACTAAATGGGTATTTAGAAACAAACTTGACGAAATGGAAAATGTTGTGTGTAATAAAGCTAAATTAGTAGCACAAGATTATAACCAAGAGGAAGGGATTGATTTTGATGAAACCTTTGCTCACGTTGCAAGATTGGAAGCAATTAGGATACTTTTAGCATTCGCTAGTTTCATGAAATTCAAACTCTTTCAAATGAACGTCAAGAGTGCCTTCTTGAATGGAGTTTTATCTGAGGAAGTCTATGTCAAACAACCTCCTGGGTTCGAAGACTCCATCCACCCGGACTATGTTTTCAAGCTTAAACGTGCTTTATATGGGCTCAAACAAGCTCCTAGAGCTTGGTATGAGCGACTTCGCAAATTTTTGCTTGAAAATAATTTTTCCATGGCAAATGCGGATAAAACTCTATTTGTTAAACATCAAAGTAAAGATCTACTTGTAGTACAAATATATGTTGATGATATCGTTTTTGGTGCTATTAACAATCTACTGTGCGGGGAATTTGCTACATGTATGTCTAGGAAATTTGAGATGACTCTGATGGTTGAACTCATATTCATGCTTGATTTGCACTCATTACTACACTATTTGTACTCGGTTAATTAAATTAAGTATTAATTAGATATTATATTAATTTATTTATTTATTTTTAAGTATTTAGTAAAGGTATAAATAGCACAAATTAACTTTGAGTGGACCCCACATCACTTTCTTCATCCAACTTTCTTCAACCAAAAGAACACACTACACGGAGTGGGACCCACCTCAACTTTCCAACTCCACAATCCAACCCCACTTTCCAACAAAAAAACACACTACACACCAATTTCTCTCTCATCAGATTCCACCCTTCTCAACTTTCCAATTATACTTTCCGACAAACAACAGGCCCTTAACATCCTTAAACTATAGTTTTTTAGAATTACCCCGAGAGGTTGACGTTACCTTTATTGAACAATATTGTTGTCACGTGACCCTCACATGAATAAAAAAACATTGTCAACCCTACCTAATTAGGAGTCTTACTAAGGGCTTGTTCTTTTGTCCGAAAGTTGGGGGAAGAAAGTGGAAATTATTATTGTTCACACACTATTCATCGGAATCCCAACTCACTTTCCATATGTGTGTTCTTTTGTGTTTTGTGATTTGGTGGAAAGTTGCCTTACGTGGCAGGTGTCAGACGGAATACTTAGGGGCAAAAACAATCCGCAAAATTTGGCCGGATTACACCGGATTCTCAAAGAGGCGTGGGCCGCTCCCACTTCTCCCATCAATCGGAGTAGAGGAAGCTTTTTCTTCTTTTTTTTTTTTGCTTTTTTCGCTGCAACAAGTGAAAATGTGTGGGCCACCCACAATATAAGTATTAATTTAGTATTAGTACAAAATTCGTTCCACTTAATTATATTAAGTATTAATTTAGTTTGTATATTAATTAATTAATTTAGCTTTAAGTATTTAGTTTAGGTTTAAATAGCACAAATAAATTTGAGTGGACCCCACACCACTTTCCAACATACAACTTTCTTCAACCAAAAGAACACACTACACGGAGTGGGACCCACCTCATCTTTCCAGCTCCACAATCCAACCCCACTTTCCAACAAAAGAACACACTACGCAATATTTCTCTCTTATCAGATTCCTAACTTCTCAACTTCCCAATTATACTTTCCTACAAAAGAACAGGCCCTAAGGGAGAGCCATAATATTTTTTCCCAAACTAAAGGATGTGGAGGTGATGATGAGAATGGAAAGATGGAAAAGGAGCTGACTAAAATGATGATGACGAGAATAATGGAGAGGATGAGGGGATGGTAGTGATTGGGATGATGAGAATGAGATATGTATGGTAACGATTGATGATGATGACAACGATGCGGAGGAGAAAGGGGTAGTGATGATGATTAGGATCCCGATGATGAGAAAGAGTAGGTGGTGGTGCTAATGGGGATGAGAATGAGAAATGAGTGGTAGTTATAATGATAACAATGAGGAGGATGAGGAGGTGGTGGTGGTCAACAATTAAGTTTTGATTAAAGCAAAACCCTATTTAATGAGTTCAACCATACTAAATTCATGTGGGGTTAACGTGAAGCCTTATCTAAACGGGAAAATTATTAACACCCCAATCTAGATGCATTTCTTGATATAGGTAGCTTATGCCCCCCCCCCCCCCCCCCCCCCCCCCCCCCCCCCCCCTAAATAGTTCTAGAAGGACATTCGAAGCAAAAAAGTCATTAACCCTACCTATTGAACTGAAATAGTTCTAGAAGGACATTTGAAGCAAAAAAGTCATGAACGCAAAAAAGTCATGAACCCTACATATTGAACGTCCAACTAAGCAAAACCCAATTCATTACATCCCCTCAAACTAGGTGGTGATGCTAAGGAGAATGAAGGGGAGGAAAATATGGGCATGATGATGATGTTGGATCCTCGTGCACCTCTCCAACACTTAGGCTAGGTACACAATGCCACCTACAATACGCGGAAAGGGTGGCCAAACAATCCCAAGCCCGAATTCCACCGAGATGTCAACTAGGCACAAAACCAAAAACCGCACGGGCACAAGATAGAGTTGTCACCAACTACCAACTCCCTCGACGATCTTGCAATAGATAAAGTAAGCACGCAAATATAATACGAAATTAAGAGCAATACAAAAGAGACATAGATTTACCCTGGTTCGGTTGGGAACAACCTACATCCAGTATCCAATGCACCCGGTTTCACTAATGATCAAGCAAGGCATACACCGACCCCATCATCTTCTTCCTCCACAATGAGAGAATAGCTCCAAGCAACAAGACCTAACCCTAGATCTCTCACCAAGCTCACATACTCTCAACCAAATGGAATCCTTGATAACAAAGCCTCTATAACACGTAGAGCTCCTCAAGGGACCAATCTCACACCAATGGAGATCACTCCTTGGTAATATAGCCCCAAACTAGGAAGCTACCCAAGGGATTCTAGATTTCAAACACGGAAGAAGAAAAGCAGACACTCACCTTGGATCTCACTAGCAAAGCTCTTTAGCTTTCCAAAAATCTAGCTTTGCTCTCACATTTCTTCTCTGATCCAAGACCCTAAGCCGAAGAAAAAGAGATGGCTCTCTGGATATGTGAGCCTGCACAACTAAGGGTTGCACCTATGTTTTTTGCTCTCTGTCTCTCCAAAAACTGAGAGTACCCTTTCTTTTTCTGTCGGTGGCCAAGGGCAAATGAATTGGATGCCTTCATTTGCCTTTAAGGGCCAACAATGAAGAGCATGTGGGAGGGGGTCCATGTGCTGTGCAAGAGGGGGGATTTTTCGGCAATAAAAAAACAACACTCTACCCTGCTGATAAATCCATACACACTCTTCAGCACAACTCCAGCTCCATCGTATATGAACTCCCCTTGCCTTGACCATCGGACATGTGAACCTCCATCATGTGCATCGAAAATCGTGCCCTCTGGCGCTTCAATCCTCTGAGAGACATGCCAAGCTCAGAAGTCATCTGAGCATAGCCTCACGCATCTCTGCCTCGTCCATCTCCATGTCTGCGATGAAATCATCTGTCTCTGAGGATAATCCTGCGAGCTCAGATTCCATGAATGAATCAAATGACATGCCAGCATCCAATGAGCCCTCTGTCGATCCATGAACATCACTATCATCACCCCACGGGTCTGCAAGCAACTTATGCTCGCCATGGCCATCATCTACAAGTAACACGCCGTCTCCCCTGCTACTCTGCAAACTGACCCCAGCAAAAGCTGCACACCTGAGAGACCTCCGTCATCAAGTAACACGCCGTCTCAACATGATGGTCCTCATCAAACAACCAACTCTTGCGTGCTAGAAACATGAGAGACCTCCGTCTCCTCACCAACTGCAACCTCTGTCATCGGCGCGGAGACCAACTGCCCTACTCCTCCGTAGATCAGCGGCTCTACCTCGAAGCTAAAGCTGCACACCTCAGCATGCTGGGTCTCCTCAAGAGCACCCATAACATGCACGCTGGAACTGTGAGAGACCTATGTCTCCTCACACATTGCAACTGATTACATCGATACGACGACCGACTGCAATGCCTTCTCGTAGACCGATGTCCTCTGCACCTCCAACTGAACTGAATCTAGAGCTACATCGTGAGATACCTGCCGATCACTGACACTGACTACATCGGATGAACTCTGCACTCTATCCGTCTGCACACGTGTCTGATCATTTGCCTAAGTCTGAATCTGAATCACCTCATCCTCTCTATGGACCGTGCTGTCCTCTGTTCTCTGCACACCGTCATGAGTCTGCTCCGCCCTAAGCACTGCAGACTCGTCAATCATGATGTGTCGTCTGACAATCACCTCGCGGGTACTAGGACACCATAACTTGTACCCTCTCGTACCTCCACCAGCGTACCCGACTAGGACACAATCATGCATGCACTGTCCTTCATCGTCATCGTCCCTCTCGTGTGGCCACACAAGACATCCAAATGTACGCAAGTGCGAGAATTCAACGACTCTGCCCGTCCATAACTCCTCGGGAATAGAACTACCTGAGGCTAGTGACGGTGTTCGGTTGATGAGGTATGCCGCAGTAGCAAGGGTCTCTGCCCATAATTCCCTAGGAAGGCCGGATGGTCTCAATAGCCCCCGTGTCTTCTATACCAACATCCTGATCATGTTGTCTGCTACGCCACCGTGAGTGTCTCCATCAGGAATGGTGTATCGGCACGCGATCCCCTCTGACTAGCAAACATCCTGTATCTCTACATCGTTGGTACGGATCTCACCTATGGGTCTACCCATCCGCCTCTCGACTATGCTCCTCCATAGCCGCACCTTCTCATGGATCTCCTCCCGAGATCCCATGAGAGTAACCATGACTCTCCTCGAGAAGTCATCTATGAAGGCCACGAAGTACCTCGCGCCTTCCAGGGAAGGAACTGGACATGGACCCTATACACCGGCGTAGACACACTCTAAGGGCTCCCTACTGTGTCTGACAGCTGTCCCAAACTGCACTTGCCTCGACCGCTCTGCACCACAGTCACTGCAAGACTCAAGCCCACGATCACCTCTGAACACACTCCTCCTCTGAAGAATGTCAAGGCTCTGCTCATTAGCATGCCCCAATCTGAGATGCCACAGTCTCGCTGGATCTTCACTCTCGGACTCCTGTGATCTATCAGTCCCGCCTACTACTGTGTGCCCATCGAGCACGTACAAGTTGCCACACTTCTTTTCCCTCATGACAACCAGGCATCCTCGGGAAATACGCAGTCGATCCTCCTCGATCACTGCCCTGTAGCTGGTGGGACCGGAAAGGTGCTCTCTCTCAAGTGCAAGAGTCCGTACAAGTAGTAAAATCTGGGAGTCCAGATGTCGAATCCACAGGAAGAAATCTGTTGCAACCACAATTCAAATCAAATAGAAATCTATCGGAAAGAGACTAACCACTTCAACAAATGTTGACGGTGATGGTGATGTGAACACGTGAATGATATAAACATAGAAAATCGTGTATGAAAATACCTATAAAAAGTTTGCACATGGTATGGGTTCGTTAGGGTCAACGATTCGTATTAATTTGGTTGATAGGTATAACGCAATGAATTCTCCTTTTGGGAGCAATTCACCGGAAAATACCCAAGATAACTCAATGAATTCTCCTTTTGGGAGCAATTCATCGGAAGATGCCCTTTTGGGGGTTCAAACAAAATATTCAAAAAGATCGTCGCTAAAGCTATAATACGATATGAAACTCTCTTTTGGAGAGATCAAAACTACGGTATGAAACTCCCTTTTGGGAAGATCAAATCTCACCCTTTTGGGGCGATCATCAACTTAATTAATTCTTTTGGAATCTAAAAAAGTCGATTTACGAACAACGATTACAATTTTAGCGACGTTATACGGTTTAGCATATGGAATACAACCAAATAAACACGAATAATATCCCCTAACTACTCCACACCATGCACAAATAAGTTCTAGCTACTCATACTTTCAGAATAAACAAGATCCATAGCCAAATACATTGAAATTATATCAAAATACGGTAGAAAAGCATCAAATAAGGAGTTTAAGTTAAGAATTCATCACCAAATATCCTTGAAAATACATCAAAACTCTCTGGAAATAAGAAAATAGCCTCTGGAATTTTACAGAATTTTTCAGAGGGGAAATACGGCTTCTAGAGCCTCCAATACGCCCAAAATACGCCCCAATCTGCTTGAATACGCTCAAAAAACCCTAAAATACCTTTTATAAAGAGATTGCGGGTTTGGGTTGTGTTATCGGGTTCAATATCCGCGCCCGAACCAATCTTAGCCGCTGATCTGGAGCGGAGCAAATGTGGGCCGTTCATCCGTGCGGGATTGGCTATCATTGCGACACGTGGCGTCGCGATCGCCCGATCCGCTGAGCTTCGTGCGGGTGCGATATCAGCCCTTGGATCGTGCGGGGAGTTGCTGAGATCAGGCCACGTGTCGTCGACTTTGGCCCAGTTTGCTGCGATTGGAACTCGATTTCAGCCGTTGGATGACGCATCAATGGCTCGCAAAGTGGCCACGTCGCCCGCTCTTCGCCAAATACAACTCGCACTCAGCATCGTTGAAGGCCGTCGGATCGCGATCATGCGGCTGAGCTTCGCCCGCTTCTTAATTAGTTCGACCGTTGGATCGCCATCCAACGGCTACGATCTCGCCTCGTCGCGTTAAGAAGAGCGGCTGCCAGCTCATTAGTAGTCGTTAGATCGTGGATCAACGGTCGAGATTACCTCGCGCCTCCTCCTCTTTGCAACCGTCCGATGCGGGCGGGAACGTGCAGATCTTTGCCACGTGGCGTAGGGAGGCGGGGCCGTATTCGTATTCGTATTTTCGCCGTATTTCGTGCGTATTTCCCAATTTAAATTGTATTCTGCATTCAAAAATACACAGTAATTAGCACAGATCTCAGAAAAATACAAATAAATAGTCGTTGGAATCGTGAGATCGAGACGGTGCTAGGAAAAATATAAAATGTGCAGAATTGCATCGTTAAATGCTGTTTTGTGCTCAAATAGTGTGTTTTCTCCAATAAATAAATGTGTAGAAAATACGTATGAATTAGAGAACAATGTAGCATCACTTAAGCACAAAATAGGGCTAAATGGGGGGTTAAATATGTAATATTGAACCCAAATCACACCCCCCAACTAGCGATTTGCTAGTCTCTAGCAAAAATAGCGATAAATACGGACGATCAATAAAACAATAAGTTCTTTCAATTTGCTCATGGCATGGCTCAAGAATACGCATTCCAACATGGTCTCGACCATCAATATACACATCCATGAACAAAATCAATCACATGAAATTTTCTCTAATTTAGTATGAATAAATAACATGCAAGCATCGTTTTGCGCAAGCGAAAGTATAACACGTCGTTATATCCTAGTTTTCTTGTTTCCAAGGAATTGGCCTATCAAAATAATCTTTCAAGACATGGGTATTGAAGTTGCTTAGTATATTCACCATTTCTTTTCTTTTATTCGTTCCGCGTAACGCGCATCAAGCAACATTCACAGAAAAAGGTATAACTTGGATCGCTCCATCAAATGAGTGAGTTTCCGGTCAATGGCTCCCAAATCAGACGATAATAGGGCATTAGGCCAAAAAGGACCCCTCGGACTGTACTACTCGAGCCAACCAAGTTATTTACTAGTGACATACATATTCATTCATTTTTCTTCATTCCTCATTTTTCTTTTCATTTTCTTTTCTTTCTTTTCTTTCTTTGTAAGCAACTCAAAACCCATTAACATGAATATAAACATTAATAATAGAGGCCAAATTCCTCTTCAACTTGAAAACTATTCTTAAAAAAATCGTGTATACTTAAGCTTTTTCCATCACATTAGCATGCATGAAATCAATTCAAACTATTTCGAGATATTAATCATGGAAATTAAAAATTTTCATGAATAGCATATTAACGGCAATTCCATGAAGGAAAAATAATTAACTCAAGCCACAAACAAATTTAGAACTCAATTAATGCGTAATCATCCGTATTAGAGGCATATGAAGGAGTTTTAAAAATGACGAGATTTGGCGATTTATTCTTCTCAAAAAAAATCCTAAGGTCTCATACACACCCCCCAACTAAAGATGGACATTGTCCTCAATGTCGGAAGAGGTACGAGTTTATTCAAGCAAGCAACCTAGAAAGCATATAAAAACTACACTACTGGAAAGAACACACCGTGATCAAATGGCGGATCCCGAATCTTTGATGGTGGAGGAAGTTGTTCAATTTGCTCTTTGCGCTCCTCGGCGATTATTCTTCCTCCAGAAACTAATTTGGACCCCAGCAACATAACTCCAAGCATCTCTATAAGCTGTTTGCCAATGTCCTGCGAGAGATGAGTTATGTCAGTCCAAATTATTTTAAGATTCCTTTCAATAAAATTATTCCAAACGTAGTCATCAAAATAAGTGAAAGAAATTAAAGCAAGTTGACGACTACTCCCTGAAAGATTTGCACTACTCTCTGTACGATGCTCGTTCATTGTGGAGAGGGATAAATGATTTTGGGACAAAACTGGAGGAGGGTATGGTTCTGACTCCATGGCGATAATCTCAAAACCCTTTTCCCTAGCTGTTTCCTCCTCTCGTTCATCCAAAATTGCTAGCTCGTCCTCTCTTTCGCACACACTTTCTGCCATGTATATATTTTTATTCCTGTCCTCGCTCGATATTCCTGCAATAGAAGATGAACTCGTATTAGTTTCTTTAAATCGAGTTTCAAAAGCATTACATTCTTCTAAGCAAGTGGCAATCAGAGTAAGATCTTCGATGGATTTCTGAATCTGCCGGCTCCGAGCAAGGAAATTCTCCTGGAATTGAAGGGATGTGGCCTCCTGTGTCTGAATAGTCTGGTAAGCTTCCTCTTTCAAGGATTGCAAAGGTACGTCTACGCTTTGCTCTTCTTGATCGAGGCACGAAGGCTCCGTTGAATCGCTCTCTGAAGTCTCTTCCACGGTCTCTTCGTTTTCTTGCAGAGACTCCATGTATTCCCACGCCACTGTCGGCGTCATGCTTCCCAATAATTCCTGCAGCTGAGGTTGTAGTCCTTCTAGGAAGAACTCCATAAGCTCTTCATTTGTGAAACCATGCTGCGGATAGCTCGATACGATATTTGTGAACCTTCTCCAGGCCTGAAAGAAAGTTTCACAATCAGTTTGATTAAAATTTACAATCTTGAGCTTTTCTATTCTATGTTTTTGTGCATTTGCATACCGTGCATCATACAGGTTGTTTGTGCAATAGAAATTCATATATTCCATTTTTAAAAATTAAAATAAAATAATAAAAAAAGTTTATGTACAGTAAAATGGAAAGATCTCACCGAAGGTCCTCTAAATGAAATAAACCGTAGTCACAAACCATTCCTCCCCGGCAACGGCGCCAAAAACTTGGTGGGACCGGAAAGGTGCTCTCTCTCAAGTGCAAGAGTCCGTACAAGTAGTAAAATCTGGGAGTCCAGATGTCGAATCCACAGGAAGAAATCTGTTGCAACCACAATTCAAATCAAATAGAAATCTATCGGAAAGAGACTAACCACTTCAACAAATGTTGACGGTGATGGTGATGTGAACACGTGAATGATATAAACATAGAAAATCGTGTATGAAAATACCTATAAAAAGTTTGCACATGGTATGGGTTCGTTAGGGTCAACGATTCGTATTAATTTGGTTGATAGGTATAACGCAATGAATTCTCCTTTTGGGAGCAATTCACCGGAAAATACCCAAGATAACTCAATGAATTCTCCTTTTGGGAGCAATTCATCGGAAGATGCCCTTTTGGGGGTTCAAACAAAATATTCAAAAAGATCGTCGCTAAAGCTATAATACGATATGAAACTCTCTTTTGGAGAGATCAAAACTACGGTATGAAACTCCCTTTTGGGAAGATCAAATCTCACCCTTTTGGGGCGATCATCAACTTAATTAATTCTTTTGGAATCTAAAAAAGTCGATTTACGAACAACGATTACAATTTTAGCGACGTTATACGGTTTAGCATATGGAATACAACCAAATAAACACGAATAATATCCCCTAACTACTCCACACCATGCACAAATAAGTTCTAGCTACTCATACTTTCAGAATAAACAAGATCCATAGCCAAATACATTGAAATTATATCAAAATACGGTAGAAAAGCATCAAATAAGGAGTTTAAGTTAAGAATTCATCACCAAATATCCTTGAAAATACATCAAAACTCTCTGGAAATAAGAAAATAGCCTCTGGAATTTTACAGAATTTTTCAGAGGGGAAATACGGCTTCTAGAGCCTCCAATACGCCCAAAATACGCCCCAATCTGCTTGAATACGCTCAAAAACCCCTAAAATACCTTTTATAAAGAGATTGCGGGTTTGGGTTGTGTTATCGGGTTCAATATCCGCGCCCGAACCAATCTTAGCCGCTGATCTGGAGCGGAGCAAATGTGGGCCGTTCATCCATGCGGGATTGGCTATCATTGCGACACGTGGCGTCGCGATCGCCCGATCCGCTGAGCTTCGTGCGGGTGCGATATCAGCCCTTGGATCGTGCGGGGAGTTGCTGAGATCAGGCCACGTGTCGTCGACTTTGGCCCAGTTTGCTGCGATTGGAACTCGATTTCAGCCGTTGGATGACGCATCAATGGCTCGCAAAGTGGCCACGTCGCCCGCTCTTCGCCAAATACAACTCGCACTCAGCATCGTTGAAGGCCGTCGGATCGCGATCATGCGGCTGAGCTTCGCCCGCTTCTTAATTAGTTCGACCGTTGGATCGCCATCCAACGGCTACGATCTCGCCTCGTCGCGTTAAGAAGAGCGGCTGCCAGCTCATTAGTAGTCGTTAGATCGTGGATCAACGGTCGAGATTACCTCGCGCCTCCTCCTCTTTGCAACCGTCCGATGCGGGCGGGAACGTGCAGATCTTTGCCACGTGGCGTAGGGAGGCGGGGCCGTATACGTATTCGTATTTTCGCCGTATTTCGTGCGTATTTCCCAATTTAAATTGTATTCTGCATTCAAAAATACACAGTAATTAGCACAGATCTCAGAAAAATACAAATAAATAGTCGTTGGAATCGTGAGATCGAGACGGTGCTAGGAAAAATATAAAATGTGCAGAATTGCATCGTTAAATGCTGTTTTATGCTCAAATAGTGTGTTTTCTCCAATAAATAAATGTGTAGAAAATACGTATGAATTAGAGAACAATGTAGCATCACTTAAGCACAAAATAGGGCTAAATGGGGGGTTAAATATGTAATATTGAACCCGAATCAGTAGCCCATCCCGGTCAAAGTTCCTATCGATATCAGGCCACTGCGCAGATCAGGAACATGTCTGACGCCATCAAACACACGGACGATGCCATCGTGCATCCTGACTCTGACCTTGCCAATCCCAACCTGCTCGCACTCCATACCATTCCCCACGAGAATCTGTTCCCCAATGCATGGAATGTATGAGTCGAACGAACTCCGATCCGGAGTCATATGGAATGAATACCCCGAGTCCAATAGCCACGAACATTGCGCTTCTTCCACGGAGTATGCCGCAAACACCGAACAATCATCCTCGTCAGAAAACATCCCGTCTCGTGCTCCAACATGAGTCGAACTCTGAGCAACCTTTTTCCCAATGCCAATCGATATCCTCGCTTTCAACCTCGGGCAATCCCTCTTCTAATGCCCTCTTTCCTTACAAAGAAAGCATTTGTTGTCACCGCGGTCTCTTGACTTGGACCGTCACCGCTGCCGCCGATTTCAACTCTTGGAACGGTCCATCTTGGATCTGGGAGTGGGTCCGCCCTCTTGGCGACCCCGGATGACATTGGGTACCTCACAACCATTGGTGTCACCTAACACCAAACTCTGGAAATCCTCCGTATGAAATGCAAACTTCACCTCATCCAATGTGAGTGAGTCTCGGCCATTCAACATCGAGCCTACAAACTTGGAATACACCGGAGCAAGAGAACACAATAGCGACATGGCATGTTGCTCGTCCTCTATCACACTCCACAATTCCCGTAGGTCCATTACTATATGGTCCATCTCACCAACATGGTCCCATAACGAGGTTTCCCTTTTCATCCTATGAGTATAGAAGCGTTGCCACAATTGCAACCTTCGTCCAATTGGTGTCTTGGTCGAGTACCAAGCTTCAAACATCCTCCATAGGTCGCTCACGACCTCCACATCGGCAAATTGCCGAAGGATCTCATCCTCCAAGGATTGCATAATCTCGCCGAGGGCTTTAAGCTCCATCATTCGCTTATCATACACCGTTGCCTTACATGGCATGCACGTATCATACGGCACTGTAAACTCCATGGTGCTTCAACAAAGCCACCATCTTTTGCCGCCACGGACCATAGTTGTCCCGGTAATTTAGCCTCTCTACTTCGTATGAACACCTGGCCGTCTCCTCACATGAGCAAGACGCCATCGCGGCACTACACTTCTTCGAAAACCGAAAGCTTTGATATCACTTGTTGGATCCCCGTGCACCTCTCCAACACTTAGGCTAGGTACACAATGCCACCTACAATACGCGGAAACGGTGGCCAAACAATCCCAAGCCCGAATTCCACCGAGATGTCACATAGGCACAAAACCAAACACCTCACGGGCACAAGAGAGAGTTGTCACCAACTACCAACTCTCTCAACGATCTTGCGATAGATAATGTAAGCACGCAAATATAATCCGAAATTAAGAGCAATACAAAAGAGACAGAGATTTACCCTGATTCGGTTGCGAACAATCTACATCCAGCATCCAATGCATCCGGTTCCACTAATGATCATGTAAGGCATACACCGACTCCATCTTCTTCTTCCTCCACAATAAGAGAATAGCTCCAAGCAACAAGACCTAACCTTAGATCTCTCACCAAGCTCACACACTCTCAACCAAATGAAAATCATTGATAACAAAGCCTCTACAACACGTAGAGCTTCTCAAGGGACCAATCCCACACCAATGGAGATCACTCCTTGGTAATGTAGCCCGAAACTAGGAAGCTACCCAAGGGACTCTAGATCTCAAACACGGAAGAAGAAATGCAGACACTCACCTTGGATCCCACTAGCAAAGCTCTTTGGCTTTCCAAAAATCTAGTTTTGCTTTCACTTTTCTTCTCTGATCCAAGACCCTAAGCCGAAGAAAGAGAGATGGCTCTCTGGAAATGTGAGCCTGCACAACTAAGGGATGCACCTCTGTTTTTTGCTCTCTGTCTCTCTAAAAACTGAGTACCCTTTCTCTTTCTGTCGGTGGCCAAGGGCAAATGAATTGGCTGCCTTCATTTGCCTTTAAGGGCCAACAATAAAGAGCATGTGGGAGGGGGTCCATGTGCTGTGCAAGAGGGGGGATTTTTCGGCAATAAAAAAACAACAGATGAAGATGACGGTAAAGAGGAGGATGAGATAATGGCATAATTAAGACCACGACAACAATGATAAGTGGGAAAAGGAGTAAGGAGTGGCGACGACAATAAGATAAGAGAGTTGCTATATACACCGTATTCATTGCGGTGTATGTAATTTTTTTATCAAAAAATGAAAAACTGGGACATCAGTGTTGTCGCGTCACTCATCACTAATATAACAGTTTTACCTTTTTAGCAAAAAAATTTGCACACACTACAATGAATGTGATGTATATAACAGTCTTCCGACCTATAATGAGGACACTAAGTTTGGAAATTGGTTGGGAGGTTGAGGAGGTCGTGGTAGCTTTTATGATGTTAATGATAAGGAGGAGGTGGTGGTGGGACAGTGAATAAAAGAGTTAAATTGTAATTAAAATAACATAGAATCTCATAAAAATTGTAGCTCAAGACGTAAGTTATAGACCTTCCAATAATTCATGGATGTTTTGTCTGATTTACCCTTCAATTTGTAATGACACGGGGCATCCAACTGCAAGAGGCGTTGAGCTCCTTGAGGCTTGAGATGGTCATCGGAAGGCAAGCAATGGACAAGAGCCAAGAGATTTTTCAAACCTTGATGTATATATGTTCCATGGTTCATCAAGAAAAGCCACAACATTTCTCAAGCACATTTTCCATCCGTCCACATATTTTCTCACACGATATCATAATTCTCAACCCCTACGACCATATTGATGACCTGAGGATGCAAAACGAGAGATTGCACAATCACCGACAAGCAATCAGGATCAGAATGCCATCAGCCATCGGCCATCGAGGTAGCCTTAAAAGTTTCTGCCATCACACACATCTTGGAGAGAAAATCAAACAAAATATGCAGCTACGGCATTCACAGAAAAACACCATGCACTTCTCATTCACAAACAGGACAGGGTACTATACCGTAGTGAAAGTTTGACATGCGTTCATGAAATATACCGTTACAATGCATTGCCCGCGCCATCCAGAACAGGACGGCAGAACTCCACACATACGTCATTTCATCAAATGTCAAAGAACATGCAACTACAAGCGATCTACATGGCAACGATAGCAGGTGCCAAAGATTTGCTTCCTCTGGATCCTCTGGCCGCAAGCATTTTCTTACTAGAGCAAGGAAGGAAATTTCAGTTAAAGCAGGCAGAGAATAAGATTTGTCGGAATTTTATCTTCATTTTGGACCCATCCAAAGATTATTTTTCCATATTTAAAGAAGAAAAGATGTAGCATATCCCCAATACAGTAAATCACAACTTAGAAGATAATAAATGTCCAAGAAGAAGATGGTAATTCAGCAAGGTATGGCATTAGAAAGAAAACACCAAAATTAAAGCACAATGTTTGGTATCAACAAAAAGAAACAAAATCTGAAACGCTAACGCAATTATATGGTTTTTATGGTATTTTTTGCTAGCCCATCGCACTAGCTTCTCTAACCTTGTGGTACGCTGGTTCTGTTCTCGAGCATCATGTTCTACAATCCATATGATCAACTTTAAAATGCAAGTCGTTATACGAATTGCATGTAGCCAAATACCCATTTCACCACATCCAGATAATTATCCCAAGCCTCGGGGCTAGAGGTATGAATATGTTTTCTTGTAAGTTAAATTAGCAACTAACACAGTTAAATTAGTAACTACGGACAACCTAATCTTCTCTGACAAAGAATTTGTACTATTATATCAGAAACCTGATACGATCCGGTAGATCGAATCAATAAAGTTCAGATTTTTAAAAGAGGAAAATTAAAAAGAGGAATTTTATAGAGAATGATTTGCGAATAACACTAGATAAATGGATCTCCTTCGAGACGAGATCCAGTCTCCTAGCTTTGGATGGACGGATCAAAGCCTAACAACCCTCACAATTGACGACTCGATGAGTTTTCACAAATCAAGCATAAAGAAATAAAAGACGGCTAACCCTAATAAATAGAAAATAGGGGATTTACTAATCTAGTCGGAAAAGACTAGAATACCCCTAGATGACTAATTCACCAAAGCCTAAGCATCAAGTGGGACCCGGGTGCGGCTTGCGCCAAGTGGGCCGGCGGCTAGGGACCGTCCGCATCAATACCACCCCCTAAAAGAGCCACCTTGTCCTCAAGGTGGAGATCTGGCTTTGAAGGCCCCCGAGGGAAAACAGAGGCTAGGGTCACCTGTCAGAACCACCGTACGACCCCCCTCCTGGAATTCCATCCTAAGCTGCTTCCAATTCATCTTCACCTCGTCCAACCCCCTCAGCCACTGTACGCCCAAAATCACATCGATATTGTCCAACTCTAGGGGCAAGAAGTCTTCCACGATCTGCACGCCTGGTAAGGTTAGACGCAGCCCCTTGCACATCCCACTGGTCTCCTCCCTCCTCCCTGTCCCGGAGAGGACCGTAAACGTCTAAGGTGCTCACCTGCATCCTATGAAGATCCACCAAATGTCGAGAGATGAAGTTGTGGGTAGCCCCACTGTCTATGAGTACCGTCACTGGCGCGTCGTCCAATCGCCCTAACAACTTCATGGTATGGTTCGTGGTTACCCCTACCAAGGAGTTCAGGGACACCTCCGCTACATCCAGGTGTGCGTGCTCAACCTCGCTCTCTTCCGTCATCACTGGCTCTCTCTCGTCTGCATACTCCCCCTCGTCCGGCATTATCACAATCTGCATCAGCCTGCTCGCACATCGATGACCGGGACTGAACTTCTCATCGCATCTGAAACAAAGGCCTGCAGCACGTCTTGCCCTCATATCAGCCTCAGACATCCGCCTACCAGGGATCACTGGTCGGGTTTCCTCTTTCTTCATTTCCGCGTCCCCTGATGCTATTGTAACCCCCGGAGGTGGGACTGGTGCTGTCTGACTACGCTGGCTCTGGGCTCCCCAAGTTCCCCGAGTGCTCCTCTCCTCTGCATGCTTCTCCTCCGCCTTGTGGGCCAGGCGAAGGACATCCTCCAGTGTCCCCGGGCTCTGCATCCTCAGCTCTGCTCGTATCGACGGTTTCAGCCCCCTCATGAAGTTCCCGATCATCACCTCGTCGGTAACCCCCTTCACCCGGCTGTTCAGCATTTCAAACCTCTCTACATAGTCCCTCACGGTCCCCTCCTGCCTCAGGGCCGACAGCTGCTCGTAGAAATCCCCCCCTGCCGTCTCCTGAAATAGGTCCACGATCATCGCTGACAACTCCTCCCAGGTCCGAAAGGGGGACCGTGCTATCTTCCACCGGTACCAGGCCAAAGCCTTCCCCTCAAAGTAAATCCCGATGGCCTTCAGGACCTCCTGCTCTGTCAGACCCATCACCTGAAAATACCTCTCCGCTCGGTATATCCACCCATCAGGGTCGGTGCCGTCAAAGGTCGGCATCTTCAGCTTCATCAACCGTCGATCTGCGTTGATGTCGCCTAGCTGCCCCCTATCTACGCCTCGGTCGCCACCCCTGACCATCTCGCCACCCCGAGCCTCCATCGGGCCTCCCCCGTCAACCCCGTACAGCTCATCTGGCCACGCAGGTCTCTCCCACGCCTCGGGCTGGTAGTAGTGCCCCGGAAACTCTGGCGGCCGTGCAAAATTGGGCCTCAGCCCAGGCGGAATGGTCTCTGCTCTCCAAAACTGGTCCGCTGGGGCCCCAATAACTGCTCCTGAGGCCCATCCGCCTCTCGTTGCCCCCAAGGTTCCTCCAGATTGGGGTACGAACCCCGCAACACCGCCAAACACCCCACCTGTGCTCGCCGCGCCTCCGGAGAAGTCGCCCGGGCCCGCTGACCCCTGCCCGGGGTCCAGCGGACCCGCCCGGCCCCAAACAGGGGCCGAGCCTCCAAATCCGCCCCCGCCTGGGGCTGCCGACCCCCAGGCGGGGGTCGCGCGGCTCGCCCGACCCCCAAAGGGGGTCGGCGGCCCCTGGGCACCCCCGCAAGGGGGTGCCGGCCCTCCGGCGGCCCCAGTTTGGGGCGCCGAGGGCCGGGGGTGGTCGGTCTGACCCGCCCAGGCCGTGGCTGTGCCGGGCGGGTCGGTCGACCCCCAAAGAGGCCCGACATGGCCCGTGGATGTGGAGCCGGGCCCTGTCGCGCCAAACCCTAGCCCGCCGGCTAGGGTTGTAGCCGCCGCCACCGCCGCCGCATGTGATACCCCGTGACTCGGGGGTTCTTGATTTGTTGAATCGACGCCGGAACCGCCTTGGATCTCTTCCGTTGCTCTCCCCTTGCCGCGATCCGCCGCCTTCTCCTTGGTCAAACCTTGCAACAACTCCATTATCGCCGGAATCGCCGCCGTGGCCTCCTTCAAACTTTTAAGATCCCTTCCCGTCTCCGCGGCTTCCCTTCTCATGATTCGAAGCTCCGATTGAATGTCTTCTTGGGTGTGTGCATGATCCTTGATCGAAGCTTCCATCGCCTTCCTCAAACCCTCGATCTCGTGATTGAGATCGTCGCGTAGACCTTGGATCTTCTCATCCACGGAAGCCCTCGTTCCCGTTGCCATGGAATCGTAGCGCTCTGATACCAATTTGATACAATCCGGTAGATCGAATCAATAAAGTTCAGATTTTTAAAAGAGGAAAATTAAAAAGAGGAATTTTATAGAGAATGATTTGCGAATAACACTAGATAAATGGATCTCCTTCGAGACGAGATCCGGTCTCCTAGCTTTGGATGGACGAATCAAAGCCTAACAACCCTCACAATTGACGACTCGATGAGTTTTCACAAATCAAGCATAAAGAAATAAAAGACGGCTAACCCTAATAAATAGAAAATAGGGGATTTACTAATCTAGTCGGAAAAGACTAGAATACCCCTAGATGACTAATTCACCAAAGCCTAAGCATCAAGTGGGACCCGGGTGCGGCTTGCGCCAAGTGGGCCGGCGGCTAGGGACCGTCCGCATCAAAACCACTCTTGGTCCATTCTCCATTCATGTCCCCGCTGGAATGGGAAAAGAAAGTTTTGCTTCTATGCACTCCAAAAATATTTCTTATTATAAATTAAATGCAGCAAGTTTCAAGTTGAGAACAAACATATTATCCTTGCACTACTTGGAAACTTAAATTTTTTAAATTTTGTACAAAGGTTTCTCATTTTGCACATGTTATCTTCACTAAATTCAAACTTTGCCACCATTTACAATGTATAACCTTGACAGCCTATTCATACCCAAGTTTACTATACAGCTTTGGTTTAGTTGCATGTGCAACAGACGTGTGCCGCGAGATCGGGCAATGTGAAAAGAAGATTTGGGAAAATAAAATTGATTAAAAGGATATAGAATAAAATTTGTCGCATGGTTTACTTTTAGTTGCAATAAGGAACAATGTAGGACTCGTTTTACTAGTGCTTTTGCAATGATAGGAAAGCGTATGCAACACACGAGAAAAGAAGGAAGAGCTATAAGTTATACTGCATGGACATGGCCATACTCACATGGCCATGACACAGAGCCACACGGCAAATACTAAGAAATACACACAGTGCGCGTGTTGGACACGTATATAATATGACATTGATTCATGATATAAGCGCTTGTGCTACATAGACTGTATGAAAAATAGAAATAGAGAAGGAAGTGCAGAAAAGCATGAGGTTTGTGTTCAAAGAATATATTTTTATTTATTAGACAGCAAAAAATAGTATTGGTTGGTCCATACGAGGAAGCAAGCATGCACATGTATACATAATTAATCTGTAAGTGCATGATTGTTGCAAGGCCAGCCAGATGGATCAACCAACCCATCCGTGTGATCTACACCCGAATCCTAGAAGTTCGAAATTATGTTGTGCATTTAAAGAGAATCCACATGGTTAACATTGATCTATAGCTAAAGCAAAAGAGTTTAAGTGATATGTAGATGATTCAAAGTAACATGGAAGGCAAACAAATAGCGAGACATATGTTCACCATATAAATGTCTACCAAAAATCTAAGCCTACCCAATTTAAAGTCATATGTAATTCTCAAGGATATGTGATGGAGATTGGACACGATCAATATTTTGAACTTAGCTTTGATTTAGTTTAGTTTGATATTTAATTGATTCAACTGTTGCGAAGGTACTCTTATTTTAGAGAAGTTCTTTCATTTTTAGTTATTTTTGATCCACATGTGTGGTGCATGTAGGTTTAAATGAACATTTACTGCAACTTTTTTATCTACTGATTTGATATCAATAATTTGAAAGAAAGTTCAAGTTTGGCGCACGAGGAACATTGGTTTTTCTTTAAATCGCTTTTCTCGTGAAAAGCTCAGACTGCTTGTATGAGGTGCATGATCGATATATATAAATTTAACATCTAGTTATCCAATACCTTGCTTTCTATCCATGTTTCCCAATTTCTTCCCTAATTTCGTCTTTCTTATCATATTAGAACCATAGCTCTAGAATTATAGATCCATTTTGTTTCTTGTGCTATGACAAATTGGTACTAGAGTGAAGTAGATCCAAAGATTCCTTTTATTTCCATAAACCCCTCCAACCCGAACTTTCCCTCATTTTCAAGGATTTTTTTCCCCAATTTTTTGCAATTAATCTGATTTTTTGGTCCTAAAATATCTCCTCTTTCCTTGTCCTCAAACCCTAACCCAAAACCCAAATAGCCATACACCCTAACACATTCCTTCTCAACCCCACCGTTCCCCCTGCATTGCCATCTCATTTCTTCTGATCTCGTCAACCACTAGTGTCACCATATTATCTTCTCCTATAATCGCTGACATCATCATCGTTATCCTCCATATTTATCATCACATTCTTCGCCAACTACCATCACCATAGCCAATGACTACTAAGGCTGCAACAACGTCCATGTCGCCCACTAACATCAAAACAGTCAACTTCAGCAAACACCGTCCTCAAAAACATCGTCGCTCCCCTATTTTAACATCGGCTCATGTCTACCCAACTGCGTTGCTGAAGCCAGCTCGCTACCGAGCTAACCCGAACTAGCCTACGCCAAGCTGACAGCACCGACCTGAGCTGACTAGAGTCGGACCAAGTTGTCCAAGCTGGTATAAGCCTAGCATAGCCATATCGAGTCGATACAACCCGATTACTATGATCCTAAGCCGCTGCTACAGTGCACCTTCCTACTTTTGCTAATTTTTTTGATTTTCCTGTAAGTAAAGAAGGAGTGAATTGCTGCCTCTTTGATGATTCTGAGCATATTTTTCTAAGCTTCTGCATAAAATTTTCACCTCCAAGCTCACAAGCTAATTCACTAACGTTTCATAAAGATAGTATTAGCACGCACAAGTTGATCTTCACTCTACGTAATATCTAATCTGAGTGAACATATCAATTGTCAAATTCCAAAAAATTTCCACTGTTTTACCCAGATTAGTAGTTATATTATTGTCCATTGCAAATAATTTCTATCTCTATTTGTATTCATGCATCATAAGATTATGATTTTGTTTTAGCATATAGATTCAAACCTTATAATTTTATTTCCCATAATTAGTGCATGTATATAGTATTGGGTATAGGATTTAATTTACATAGACATCCATACAATTGATTGATTTTTGCATTGTAGTTGCTTAGTTAGCTTGTTGCATGTTACGTGATAAAAAAATTGTACTACCTGACATAGTTGATAAATGCATCTAAGACCGTTTGAACTCCGATATAGTTATGCTAGAGAACATTCAGAAATTATTAAAAATCATCAGGAAACAGCTCCCATAGTCTTGAGCAACTCACGACACGTATAGAAGCATTAAAGTCTCAAGATGACATACATATGAAGTAGAAATGGGCAAGATAATGATAAAAACCGAGGTAGAGAGGGAGGTAGAAACTAGAGGTGTGCTGATTATGGTAATAATAATACCGATGATAAATATGCCTGGAATGATATCACACAGGATCAAGATAGAAGTACCCAGGTTTGATGACAAGTATGGTCTCATGTTTTCCCAAATTACGTAGCTAATATGGACCGCTTTTAAGAATGGCATGGGATGTCTAAGAGATGATTAAATTTGTTAAGTTGAAATCGCAAGGATTAGTCAAGAATTATTAGACTTCAAAAAGAAATTTAGATAAGCTTCAAGATCCCATAAGGATATGGAATGAAATAAAGATTAAGATTAAAGGAAATACCTTCATCTATATATCACGCGTACTTCTATCACAAAGCAATACCTACACCGGACATGTCAATATAGTTTCAGACACTAATACTTATTGGACACTTCTTGAAAACATGTTAAACGTTTTTCAACACTTGGCAGACATAAAGACTTCAATAGTTGTATTTATCAGGGACATACTTTGATACGATCCGGTGGATCGAATCAATAGAAATCAGAATTTAAAAGAGGAAAAAATTAAAAAAAAGAGGATTTTTGATTGAGAATTTCGATGAAGAACAAAGATAAGTGAGTTCTTTCGAGACGAACTCGATCTCCTAGCTTTTATTTGAACGGACAAAAAGCCTAAAGATCCTTCGCAAGATGCCTAAGGATGTTCTTCAACAAAATAAGCATACCCTAACAATGGCGGCTAGCCCTAATAAATAGAAGAAAATGGGGAATTACTAATTTAGCCTGAAAGGACTAAAATACCCCCTAACCTACTAGACCCACTAAGTCACGATCCCGCGCCTCCTGCGCCGCACGTACGTCACGATGGGTGGGACCGCGTCATCGGTCGGTGAAGGGGGGTCCGTAGGGGGTGCGTCCGCATCAATACCCCCCCCCCCCTAAAAGAGCCACCTTGTCCTCAAGGTGGAAATCTGGAAACTGCTCCCGAACCACGTCATACGCCTCCCACGTGGCATCACAATCTGGCAGGCCCACCCAATATATCAGCACCTCTCTGCGTCTTCCTGGCCCCTGTCGAACTGCCCGCACATCCAATGGCTCCAGCAGTACCTCCATGTCCTCCGTCAGTGAAGGTGGCAGCGTCGACGTCGCTGACTGGTCTCCAATCGCCCTCCGTAGCTGCGACACATGGAACACCGGATGTATCCTCGAGGAAGGAGGTAGGTGTAAACGATACGCCACCTTCCCAATCTTGGCTGCAATCTGGTAGGGTCCGTAGTAGCGAGCAGCTAACTTCTCATTCTGCCTCCGAGCTAATGTCTTCTGCCGATAGGGTCGCAGCTTGAGATACACCATGTCGCCCTCCTGAAAATGGACCTCCCTCCGATGCCCGTCTGCCCGGGCCTTCATAACCTGCTGTGCCCTCAATAGGTGTCGCCGGAGCTCCTCCAACATCGCATCTCTGTCCCCCATGTAAGCCTCTACCTGCGACACCGGTGTCTGCCTGTCGCCAAATCTGAGCAAGGATGGTGGGTCTCGCCCATACAGGATCCGAAAGGGAGTCGTCCCCGCGGCAGAGTGGTACGAGGTATTGTACCAATACTCCGCCCATGCCAACCACCTGTACCACTGTCGGGGCTTATCCGAGGCGAAGCACCGCAGATAAGTCTCTATAGATCTGTTCACCACCTCGGTCTGCCCGTCTGTCTGCGGGTGGTATGCCGTGCTCCTCTTTAGGACCGTGCCCTGTACCCTGAAGAGCTCCCGCCAGAACCCGCTCAAAAACACTTGGTCCCTGTCGGACACTATAGACCCCGGGATCCCATGCAGGCGGATCACTTCTCGGATGAACGTTGTGGCCACCGTGACCGCTGAGTAAGGATGCCTCAAGGGTATAAAATGGGCATACTTACTCAGACGGTCCACTACTACGCAGATCACTGAATATCCCTCGGACCGTGGTAGCCCGTCGATGAAGTCCATAGTGACCTCCTCCCATACTCGCTCCGGTAACTCTAACGGCTGTAGGAGTCCTGCCGGGGCCATGGCCATGTACTTGTGACGTTGGCAGACGTCACAAGCTGCTACTAACTGGGCAATCCTCCTGCGCATTCCGGGCCAGTACACCTCTCTAGCCATCCTCTGGTATGTCTGCTGCACCCCGGAATGTCCCCCCGTCGCCGACCCGTGGAACTCCTGAAAGAGGACGGGTATGAAGCCTGAAGCCCGTGGCAGCACCAACCTCCCCTGATACAGCAGTCGACGTCCCTGCAAGGAATACCCGATCGGCCCCTCCCGTCCCTGCTGCAACAACTCGCGGATCCGCCCCAGCTCCTCATCACTCTCTGCCTCCTGAAAGATGGGCTCCCAGTCCAGCCACATCGGTCGTGATAAAGCCCTCAGATCCACGCTCTCCTCCCGACGAGACAAGGCGTCAGCTGCCTTGTTCTCCAACCCTGGCCTGTACTCGATAGCGAACCGGTACCCCACCAGCTTGGACAACCAACGCTGGTGCTCCTCAGTAACCAACCGCTGCTCCAGTAGGTACTTGAGGCTCCGCTGGTCCGTCCTGACCACGAACTCCCGACCCAACAGATATGGCCGCCACTTTGCCACCGCAAGGACAATGGCCATCAACTCTCGCTCATACACCGATTTCAGTCGTGCTCTAGCTGACAACACGTGGCTGAAATAGGCGATGGGCCGTCCCTCCTGCATGAGCACCGCTCCCAACCCGTATCCCGAAGCATCGGTCTCCACCACGAAAGATAGGCTGAAGTCTGGCAAGGCTAGAACTGGTGCGGTCGTCATGGCCACCTTCAAGGCCTGAAAGGCCTTGGTGGCTTCCTCCCCCCAACGGAATCCGTCCTTCTTGAGCTGTTCGGTAAGGGGCCAAGCTATGGTGATGTACCCCTTAACGAACTTCCGGTAATATCCGGTCAGTCCCAAAAAACCTCGGAGAGCTCGCAGTGTAGTAGGAATGGGCCAGTCCAGCATGGCCTCTATCTTCGATCTGTCGGCAGCTACACCCTCGGCTGACACCACGTGCCCTAGATACTCAATCCGTGCCTGGCCGAAACTGCACTTCTTCCGGTTGGCGAACAACTGCTGCGCCAACAACTCCCGGAAGACCACCTCCAAATGGCCCAAGTGCTCCCCCAAGCTCCTGCTGTAGACGAGGATATCGTCAAAGAACACGAGAATGAACCTCCGCAGGTAGGGCTGGAAAACCTTGTTCATCAAGGCCTGGAAAGTGGAGGGGGCATTCTTCAAGCCAAAAGGCATGACTCTGAACTCATAATGGCCCTCGTGGGTGCGGAAGGCAGTCTTCGGCACATCCTCAGACCGCATCAAAATCTGGTGGTACCCGGCCCTCAGGTCGATCTTCGAAAAGATCGCTGCTCCATGAAGCTCGTCCAGCAGCTCGTCGATTACCGGAATAGGAAACTTGTCAGCGACAGTTTCCTTATTCAGCGCCCGGTAATCAACGCAAAATCTCCAACTCCCGTCCTTCTTCTTGACCAACAAGACTGGGCTCGAAAAAGGACTCACACTAGGCTGGATAATCCCAGCCTGCAGCATCTCCCGCACCATCCTCTCTATCTCATCCTTCTGAACATGCGGGTACCGGTACGGCCGAACACTCACCGGCGCTGCCCCATCCCTCAATACAATCGCGTGCTCGTGTCCTCTGGATGGTGGTAGCCCCTGAGGGTCCTGGAAGACCTCCTGGTACTGCTCCAGTACCTGCTCGACCTCCGCCGCGGTCTCCTCCTCGTGCTGCTCACAGTCCGCTGTCAGCCCCTGATACTCCACAAGGAACCCCTCCCCCTCGTTCCTCAACGCCCGAGTGATGGCCTTGAAGGCCACCAATGAAAAGCAAAGGGTCGGGTCCCCGGTCAACACGACGGTCCTCTCCCCATCTTGGAACTCCATCCTCAGGAGCTTCCAATTCACCTTCATCTCCCCCAACTTCTTCAGCCACTGCACCCCTAAGATGATGTCCACGTTGCCCAACTCCAACGGCAAGAAGTCCTCCATAATCTGGACCCCCTGCAAGGTCAGGCATAGACCCTTGCAGAGCCCCTTACTCTCCTCCATCTTCCCCGTCCCTAGCAGAACGGTAAACTTCTCCAGGGTGCTCAGCTGTAGCCCATGTCTCTCCACCACTCGGCTGGAAATGAAGTTATGGGTGGCCCCACTATCGATCAGTACCGTCACCGCCGTGTCTCCCAGCTGTCCTGACAACTTCATGGTGTGGTTCGGGGTGAACCCCACCACGGAGTTCAGGGATACCTCGGCGAAGTCTAGGTGAGACTTCTCCTCCTCCACCGGTGGCTCCTCCTCAAACTCCTCCTCCTCAACCACGTACCCCTCCTCGTCTGGCACCATGGTGATCTGCAGCAGGCGGCTCGCGCATCTGTGCCCAGGGGTGAACTTCTCGTCGCAACGGAAGCACAGCCCCTTGGCTCTCTTCTCTCTCAAAATTGGCCCGCTGGGGCCCCAATTGCCGCTCCTGAGGCCCATCCGCCTCTCGTCGCCCCCAAAGGCCCTCCAGATTGGGGTACGAACCCCGTACGGCTCCTCTGGCCATGCAGGTCTCTCTCACGCCTCGGGCTGGTAGTAGTGCCCCGGAAACTCTGGCGGCCGTGCATGATTGGGCCTTGGCCCAGGCGGAATGGTCTCTGCTCTCCAAAATTGGCCCGCTGGGGCCCCAATTGCCGCTCCTGAGGCCCATCCGCCTCTCGTCGCCCCCAAAGGCCCTCCAGATTGGGGTACGAACCCCGCCACACCGCCAAAAACTCCCCCCGTGCTCGCCGCGCCTCCGGAGAAGTCACCCGGACCCGCTGACCCCTGCCCGGGGTCCAGCGGACCCGCCCGGCCCCAAACAGGGGCCGAGCCCCCTGTCCCGCCCCCGCCTGGGGCTGCCGACCCCCAGGCGGGGGTCGCGTGGCCTGCCCGACCCCCAAAGGGGGTCGGCTGGCCCTGGGCACCCCCGCAAGGGGGTGCCGACCCTCCAGCGACCCCAGATTGGGGCGCCGGAGGCCGGGGGTGGCCGGCCTGACCCGCCCAGGCCGTGACTGGGCCGGGCGGGTCGGTCGACCCCCATGATGGCCCGACAGGGCCCGTGGGTGAGGATCCGGGCCCTGTCGCGCCAAACCCTAGCCCGCCGGCTAGGGTTGTAGCCGCCGCCGCCGTATGCGATTTCCCGTGGCTCGGGGGTCCTTGATTTGTTGAATCGACGCCGGATTCGCCTTGGATCTTCTCATCCACGGAAGCCCTCGTTCCCGTTGCCATGGAATCGTAGTGCTCTGATACCAATTTGATACGATCCGGTGGATCGAATCAATAGAAATCAGAATTTAAAAGAGGAAAAAATTAAAAAAAAGAGGATTTTTGATTGAGAATTTCGATGAAGAACAAAGATAAGTGAGTTCTTTCGAGACGAACTCGATCTCCTAGCTTTTATTTGAACGGACAAAAAGCCTAAAGATCCTTCGCAAGATGCCTAAGGATGTTCTTCAACAAAATAAGCATACCCTAACAATGGCGGCTAGCCCTAATAAATAGAAGAAAATGGGGAATTACTAATTTAGCCTGAAAGGACTAAAATACCCCCTAACCTACTAGACCCACTAAGTCACGATCCCGCGCCTCCTGCGCCGCACGTACGTCACGATGGGTGGGACCGCGTCATCGGTCGGTGAAGGGGGGTCCGTAGGGGGTGCGTCCGCATCATACTTGCATTGTTACTGGGCAATACATGTAATTCTGAATTATACATGTGGTTTTACGTATAATTAAGATAACAAGAAAATGCAGTTAGGAAGTTATGAACTTGCTTAAATTATATGTTTAAAAGTAATATCATTTGATGTCACCTCTTATGCTTTGTTCAATGTGTGTGTGTGTATAACAAAATATAAATTATAATGGTTAATATAGTTGCATCATGTACCTTACCTTTTACAAATTTACCGTGTCCAGTCCATGTGACAGTTCTCATATATGTATCTGTACTCATGTCTATACTGCTTATATCATCACAATCTTATTGGGACAGTCTATTTAACCGGTTTCAGAAGCAACAACAATGTATATAACTGTAAAGGACTACATAACACATTTGATGATTTACGGGTTAGGTATGATGCGCGGGAAGATCATCGTATTACTTTGCCTAGATGTCGTACTAGGCCAAGCCTGAACTCTAGCGCGATGGGCTCACATACGTTGCAAACAAACTAGAAGATGTGTTTCAATTAGCTAACGACCTTGAATCTTGTTCAAGCATGCCTCTAGAGAAAAAAGTTCAATGCTAAAGCTAGAATAAACCAAAGCGTCCACTTGAAAGCATGATCAAACCTGAAGAAACGGCGGCTAACTAACGACAAAGCTAAAATTGGAGAATTCTCACATCAAAAACCAAGAGAGGTTCAACATTTCAAATGTCATAGGTATGGCTTTGTTGCTAGTCAATATTCCAATAAGAGCTTACATGTAGATGAAATTCATGTTGGTGAGATAGCTATAGAGAAGTTTGTTTCAATGGAAAACGCTAGTGATACAGATGATGACTTACTTGAATATACCACCGAATTGAAATTATTAGATGTTTAGCTGCACAACTAGGAGTGAGAATGCTTGATGATTGACGAATGATGAATATTGTTTACCTATGGCAAATTAAAGATAGGTTCATCTAAAGTGATGATCGACATAGATATTTACACAAATTTAGTTGACAAGTTAGCTATAGAGAATATGAGACTTAAATCTAAGCATTACCCATAACGATACAAAGTTCACATATTCACATGTTGTTTACTAACGTTGTCAAGTTCCCATCAAAATTTTGAATTATCAAGATCGCAATTGAGGTGATGTCATACCAATGGATACTGCATGAATCTTGTTAGTAAGCCATATTTGTATGTGTTGAATATTGAGTTACCACATGTAAGCTTTGATGATGAGCAAACATATTAGATTCTAATGATTTCATAAGTATAGGTATGTATAGACACATTACGATGATGAGCAAACATGAAAATCAAAATATGTCAACAAAGACAATGGAGTTCAAAAAAACCAAGACAAGAGGATGAGCTTCATAACTACATCAAAAGAGCTTCAAGGTTAATTTAATTTTTGATGTATTTTTATTTTTGTCTTGGTAAATTGTTAAGACTTTGTTAAAGCTCACACAAACTTACGAACACATCATAAAATGTTTTAAAATATTTTTTTAAAATCATCCCTAAATATTAAATAGGTCAAAAATACCATTTATAGGTTGGCTAGTCGACTAGAACAGATACCAGTCGATTGTGATAGCCTGGAGCAAAGGCTAGACAGTATCAGAAAATGACCGTCAATATTCATGGAGTAGTCGACCAGTATCAATGATATGGTCGACTAACCAATAAACCATGATCAACCAGTTTTTATAGAGAGTAAAACCGCTTCTAACTTGAACTGAATTAGTCGGCCAATGTTAATGAACTTGTCGACTAGCTCTTAACTAGTCTACTAGTACATGAATTATAATCGATTAGTACTAAGCGTTGGACTCAAATGGTAACTTTTTATAAGCCCTTTTTGACCTTTTATAGGCTTTCAGTAATAGAAGGTTGTTCATGCATTTAATGCATTTACTCCAAGATTTAATGATCAATTTTCTTGAGGAAAAATCAATTTTAAGTGCAAAAACTATTAAGCAAAAAACCATGGTCTTTGGCCATTAGTTTTAAAGTTTTCCAAATTTTTTCTTAGCCAATCATGATCTCAAAAGAGCGTTCAATTTTTCATCATTTGGAGATCAACACTATAACCAAAATACTTTATTACAAGAGCTTCAACATTTGGCTATAAGTGAAAATATATTGTCAGTATTTTTTTAACTTTTGTATGAGATGTTTCTCTCTCATATGAGGGGTGTTTTGTCATTCACTAAGGTGTGATACAAGTGACATGTTGCAATCCTTGTTCCTTTGGAAACATGTCTAATGGAGTATTGTCTTTGATTAGATGTATGACCGGATGTAGAGTACGTGATACCTGAACCAGGGTAAATCTATTGTCTTAGCATTTGTCTTTCTGTGTGATTGATTGTATACTTGAAATTTTTTTTGCTACCTATTTCTATTGTTATAAGTTATTATTATTGATTAAGTTTTAATTAGTTAAATTTAATTAATAGCTTAGGTAGAAATTTCTAGATGATTTTGTAATTTGCATAAACAATATTCACCCCTTCTATGGTATTTACTTGCCATGTTAGGTCCCAACAGTATGATCTTAAAACCACAAATTCTGAGAGATCAAGTATGTGTTTGAAGAATTGAAACTTTTATTGATTCCTAACCAACTAGAGTGTAATTGAAAACCAAAAGCATTGGTTGGACACTAAAACTACACACATGAAGTTAGCCAACCTTATGACCCCTAGTTCACTAAAGTTAAGATATCGATCTGATATGAACCAACTAGATCTAAACTTTATTAGTAATAAACTGAAATAAAATAAATATAGATGATTATAATTTTAGGGATAATCGCCCTCCAAAGACGCCAATAGGGGGGCGTCCGCACTCTCACTTAGAACAAGGAAATCTCCCTCAGAAATATCTCAATAATCAAATCAATAGAATACCTAGGGCCGGCCGGCTATCCCCTTATTTATAAAAATCCACCTAAAAGTCTAATTACACAAATGTCCCTTACACTAATAAAATAACAAAAAAAGACCAAGTGGTCGGATCTATCATTGCTCCGCCCCCGAAAACTACATTGTCCTCAAGATGATGCATGAAGTCTCTAGCGGTCCAACTCGAAGTGGTGGTCGGCATCCACTCCGGGCTCTTCATCCTCCACGATATCCTCCTCGTCATCCCCGGCTATCGGCACTTGTAGCTTACGCATCCCACAATGGTGCCCTGGAATGAACCTCTCATCGCATCTGAAGCACTGCCCTTTCTGCCTCTTCTCCCTCATCTCGACGTAAATCATCCTCCTGAACTAACCCCCCGCTAGTGGTACGATGTTCTTCTCCCCAATCTTTGCATTGCTCTCCTGCTCTCCTGAAGCTCCATGCTGAACCTGCCCGCCCAACCACTCCTGGCTCTCCTCTCCTCCCCTCCATCTGGTGGTCCTCTACCATCTATTTCATCTCCATGACCTCCACCAGCCCCTGAGTTTTGTATGAACGAATACCTGAGCGAATAACGGGCTTGAGGCCCTTCATGAAAGTACCCTTCAGTGACTCATCAAAGACCCATCGCACTTGCCCTGAGAGGGCCTCAAAGTTCTCTATGTACTCCCTGACAGGTCTGTCTTGTCTGAGTGTGTACAACTGCTCGTGGAGGTTCCCATGTGTGGCTCTCAAAACCTCTCCAATATGCGGTCCTTGATCTCCTCCCAACTACGAAGGGGGTGTCGCTGCTCCCTCCACTGATACCACCCTAGAGCCCGTCCCTCCATATATATTGTCGCAGCCTCCAACATTTGTGTCTCAGACATACTGGACACAGAAAAGAACCTCTCCGCCTTGTAAATCCACGCATGTGGATCCTCCCCCTCGAATATAGGTATCTTCAACTTCCGTACTCTGACATCCACCCCCAAAATGTCCCTGATCTGCTCTGCCCTCAGCATGTCTAGGTTGATAATGCTGCCAGCTGTCATGATGTGTCTCGTGCCCCCTCTGTGGGCCTCTCTCGCGATCTTCCATGCCCCCTCGTGAACCTCCTCCACTGCCCCATGGTATCCCGACCGTCACCTCCAGTCCCATCACCATGCTCACCCACATAGACTCTGTAGCCTCTCCATGTCTCTATATGGTACCCCTTATAAGGGGTGGGTGTCGTCTGTTTTCATCATGCCGGTGATCTAGGGGATCTCGATACCCTCCTACATCATCACCATACTCCTAGAACTACCCTGGATAGAAATCTTCTTCAAAAGGACACGTCAGGATGTCGTTAAAGGGCTGAAATCCTCTGTCGGTGTCGTACCCCCTCTCAGTGGGCCCACAGACCCAGGGGGCTCGTTGTGGGTCGACGAGGCCCGGAAGGCCCTGGAAATGGGCTGTCGGGCCCTATCGTCCCATTTCTGGGCCCCAGCGGCCCTATCGAGGGTCGGCAGGGCCCGCTGGGCCCTCTGTCCTGTCGTCGGGCCCAGGCGACAGGGTCGCCTGGGTCTGATGTAGGCATCGGTGGCCCGCGCGGGCCTGGGGAGGAGCCCTCGGCCCTGCGAGGGCTTGCTACAGCCCGCGAGGGCCTCGGCTCAAGTCATCAACCCCCTGCAAGACTTCACTTGCCTCAGATTGGCTCGGCCGTCCCCCCTAGTGTGCTTTTAGGGTTCAGTCGAGCCCCTCTTGTCATCGTCGGTTCGCGACGACCTCTTCCTTACACGGCTCCTTATCTTCGTCTTTGAAGTAATCGTCAACGTCCGAAAGCAAACCCTCGTCAAAATTCTCTATCTTCTCCTTCTCCAAAGGTGACAACTTTTTCAAAGAGCTAGGGTTGGCACCGTCGTTTTCGCCCATAGACGTGAGAATCGAAAACTGAAAGATGATTTGCACGAGGGCCTCATCTTGTTTATCTTGCTTGGCCGAGATCTTTTCCGTTAGAGACGACAATCGTGATATTTTCCTGCCGTGCTCTGTTAGGGTTTTCTTCACGCTATCAATCTCGCCATTGAATTTCTCCTCCAACATTTCAAACTTGTCCTTGGACCTCGTCGACACCGCCATGGATCGTAGTCTCTTTGATACCAAAATGATAGGAACCAACTAGATCTGAACTTTATTAGTAATAAAGTGAAATAAAATAAAAATAGATGATTACAATTTTAGGGGTAATCGTCCTCCCAAGACGCCGATTAATAGAGGACGTCCGCAACCTCCCGTAGAACAAGGAAATCTCTCTTGGAAATATCTCAATAATCAAATCAATAGCATACCTAGGGTCGGCCGGCTATCCCCCTTATTTATAATAATCCAACAAGTCTAATTACCCAAATGCCACTTACACTAATAAAATAACACAAAAAGACCAAGTGGCCGAATCTATCACGATCGTAAACCTATTGCATTCCCTAAAAATTATGCATATCATGTGAGTGACTTGCATTTCACGACCTACGAAATTATAATAATTACAAGTTTGTTACAAAATTCATTAAAAAATTAAAGTAATGTGCAGTTGTGGATGACAATATGAATAATGATTGCCTCGAGAGGTTCATTCTGGAACCTAAAAGGCTTTGAATATATAGTACACGTTCTCAAAATTGGCCCTAATGTGACCGAGTTGATTGTTACAAGTGAGCTTGATTTGATCTGTGACCTGCAATAGTAATTTATCTTATCAACTGGGCCAATATTGGAGTTGACTATTCAGGTCTGCCTAGTTGCACTGTAACCATTCACCAAGAAGTGAATCTTCAAAGGCAGAACATCGATAAAGATTCCGCATATCATTATTTTGGATGTAGCTTTGAATTAGATTATTAGTTTATCACATTCACACATGCTTTTATTTTAGATTTTTTTAGTTATTTTCTATTTGCATATATGGTGCATATCAGTCCACCTTTAAATATGTATTGCAACTCTTTTATTTATTGAATTGAAGATTTATATATTTATGAGAAAATTCTAGTTTGATTTGCAAGAAACCATATTTCTCCTTAAATCTTTTTTCCCACGATAAGGATGGTTGGGAGATGTGCATGGACATGAGGTCCAAATTTGTCCTCTAGTTATCCAATCCCTATGTTTTATCCATATTTTCCAATTTCTTCCCCAATTTCTTAGTTTCACCACATTAAAATCCTAGATCTAGAACACTCAATCTATTTTGTTTCGTGTATTGGGTCAGTGTGTTTTCAATTAATATGGTGCACCATCTTTTTTTCATGATAAGATCAACAAAGGCCAATTAAGGGTCCAATAACTCATAAGTGCAATCATTAATATATATTACAAAATACCTGCTTGGAGCTGCGCCCCACAATTGGCTCAACTTTGCTGCGCATTCCGTAATTGCAATTCTATCAACTCGATCAATGATTTCCATGGCTGCTGCCTCTCGAAGTGCACACAAGAACTTCATCTGACTGTTGGCAGACATAACAAGACGCCATGGTTCATGAGCACTAAACAAATCCACGACCTAGATTGCAGAAAATAAGAAGATAAGCAAAGTGATCACGCAATATATTTGATAAACACTATCTCATTAAAACATGTGAATGATAGCAACTATAGTAGGAAATGGAGAAAGAGAATTCTCCTGAGCATATGAAATACTTATCATTGTCAAGGAAGGATTCATTGTTAAACAGGACTATTCTATAGACCTAACTATCAGAAACACCATCATGTCCCTCCTACTCGGGTACTACAGCACTAACTGAATTTAATATGCAAGTGAAAATTTGGCATGTCTCATATGATGACATCTGACCAAGTCGCATTTGTAATTAGTATTATTAATAATAATAATAATAAGACCATTACTGCCTTAAATTACGTGAGTTGTTATAAACCTGCACACATTACCGGGTGGCTGAGACCAAAAATGGAATTATAAAAGAGCGAAATCAAAGTTTTCATAAGATTGAAGAGCTTGCCTGTAGAAACCAAGGAATTATGGAGTTCACAAATCTTTGATTCAGGAACTGTGCAGTCATAAAACTAACAATTGTGCTACTAGTCACACAAGACAGCCTTTCCAGCACAGGGCCAGTTCTATCCATAAGCTCAATCAAATAAAGATCACCACCAGTACACAAAGCTTTGGCATATGCTGACTCCATGTCCCCAGAATGCAAGAACTTCTTGATCTGTTGCCAGACATCATTCTTATCATCCATCATTCCCTGCTTGCTACTGGTGTTACCAGATGAAACCAAAACCACATCTCCAGTCCCTATTGTTTGACTGCTTGCTATGGTCCGAGCACTTCTTCCTGAGTCTTTTGGAAGAACATTGTTTCTGACTATGTTAAGTGTAGGATCTCTCCATAGCTCCACGCCTTCATTGACTGAAGCCACCAATCTGCTGTTAGAAGATGGATTGAAACCCCAAACCTCTTTATTGCTCGATGATACTAATGAAGGCTGTCTATAGTTAGACTCCACGGATGGCCTTGGTGTACTGGTAGAGAGCCTCGGGGAAGAACTGACATTTTGATTGTTCTTCATGAACTTAGAACTGCCCATGTTAGAATAGTTGCAAACATCTTTAGAAATGTTTTTCGCAATTTTATCCACAGCATGCTCCAGGTTATGCACCTTCAACTGTAATGTAGACAGGTTATCCCCTGAGTTCCCCATAAAGACCTGGAAGCGTATCCAGTAAACACAATAACAAATGACAGCACCATCAGTAATAGAAAGCTCATTGAGTAATTGACAAATTGACTGAAATAAGCCGTAAATAGTTCATGAAAAATTACAAAAGATAGCATCACCGAGGTGACAGAAAGATCAATGAGCAATTTACTAAATGCATGCAATAACCGTCACAATTCATAAAATAAGTTGACTTGAGTTTCATGAATAAAGTGTCACAATATTTAGAAATTTTGATACAACCCTTTCAATAATTGATGTTAGACAAGAATTCTCTGGAAGAATCCAAAACAATCCAGAAAACTGACTGTTTGGAGAATACTTCTAGAATATTGCAGTCTCCCGATGCAAATACAAAATTTAACGTTTGAACCACAGTATACCAACTCCAACATTGAGAAACCAAGATAGAATCTGGAGTGATGAGAGAAGCACAAAGACAAACTTAAATATTTTGCAGTATTTAAAATTTCTTGTATTGTTTTCCAACAATCTGTGGTGCTAAATAGAAATCGAAGGGAATCCAAGAGGTTCATGAACAATAGGAAAGTATGTTGATAGGAACCAATGCAAAAATCTGATTTTTATTAGGTAGAAACTGAAAATATAAAGATAACTGACCACAATCAAAGGGGCGAGCGCTCTCCTAAGACGCCAATTATAGAGGACGTTCGCACTCTCCCTAAGTACGAGGGATAATCTCATCTCTAATATCAATATTCTCTCAAAATCAACATAAGAAATCCCTCAAACCCACCCACCTATAAATAAAGTTCAGAAATAAGGAAAATTAAAAAACCTCAAAAAGACTGAAAATTACGAAAACGTCCCTAAAAATCCGAAAATTCCCAAAACACCTCTAATGTGTCCAAAACGCATAAAAAGTTCAGATCTATCATAGGAACCAAGGCAAAAATCTGATTTTTATTAGGTAGAAACTGAAAATATAAAGATAGCTGACCACAATAGGAATCAAGGAAAAAATCTGATTTTTATTAGGTAGAAACTGAAAATATAAAGATAGCTGACCACAATCAAATGGGTGATCGCCCTCCAAAGATGCCAATTATAGAGGACATCCGCATCTCCCGAAGAACGAACGATAATCCCACCTCTAATATCAATGTTCTCTCAAAATCAGCCTAAAGAAATCCCGCAACCCCTTCCACCTATAAATAGAGTTCAGAGATAAGAAAGATTACAGAAAAACCCAAAAAGACTAACCTAAAAATCCGAAATTTCCAAAACGCCCCCTAATGTGCCCAAAACGCATAAAAAGTACATATCTATCATAGGAACCAAGGCAAAAATCTGATTTTTATTAGGTAGAAACTGAAAGTATAAAGATAACTGACCACAATCAAAGGGGTGATCGCCCTCACAAGACGCCAATTATAGAGGACATCCGCACTCTCCAAAAGAACAAGGAATAATCACACCTCTAATATCAATATTCTCTCAAAATCAGCCTAAGAAATTCATCAACCATGTCCACCTATAAATAGAGTTCAGAGATAAGGAAAATTACAGAAACCCCTAAAAGGACTGAACATTCCTAAAACGCCTCTAAAAATCCGAAAATTCCCAAAAAGCCCCTAATGGACCCAAAACGCATAAAAAGTGCAGATCTATCATGTCTCGATAATCAGCAAATCATTATGAAATAGAAGATGAATGACAGATAATAAAGCATGCATAAGAACTCAGATGTTTTGACATGATGATAAACAATTTTAAAATTATCCGAATCATAAATTGGCAGTGTAACTAGGATTCAAGACTAAACGGTTTCGTAACATACCAAAAATTATTACTCACTTATGTATGTATGATGACATATACTGATATACATACATATGAACGTATGCACGTAAGTAGGTATGTATGTGTAAGAAGATCCCCAATATAAATGCATGAGATAATTGCTATAGACTATATTTAGAATTTGGACATCAGCTCGGACTTCCATCCGAATTAACTGTTCATGAATACACCATCATATAAATGTAAGGGTTTGGTAATCATTAGAACTCCTTTAGTGAGAGACATCAACACACAGTTCTGAAGAACCCAATATCCATATCAAGAGAAGAATAAATCAAAATGATGTTGGTCAAACCAGCATCAACAAGGATCCCCCTGCTCATTTGGGTTTCAACAATCTTTTAAGAGGTTTTTGTTTTTCTCCATATTAAGGTCTTCTTGGTGCCATCAAACATAAAACAACTAGTTGTGAGTCAACACCTGAGGAGAATCAAGCAATCAAATAAAGAAAGTACCTGTAGCAGATCAAGTAAGTTTGATTGCTTGGCTTCAATCTCCAAGAGTTGATTCTTGATGAAAGACAATTCATTTGCAGCATGCAAACAACATCCATGCATAGCACATGAACTCAGGTCTGTAATGGTAGAGTCTAAACTCTTGCGCTCCTCCATTCCGTGGCTTTCAGGATCAATCTCTTCAGTGGCAGAACTCTGGACATGTCCAATTAAAGTTGCAGAAGTGCCCTCATCTATATTTACATCCTTAGTCTCAAAGCTCCCACTCACAAGATCTGAGTTGGAGGAGCACTGTACATTTTCATCTACCGGATCATAATCATATTTGAAATCCTGCCCCTTGTTGTCATCTGCGGTTCTTTCAAAAGCAATTGAAGTGCAGCTTCCTCTAAATTCTTTAACATGGCTGCCGATTGAAGAAATGGTACGGGTCTTTGGAAGTGATATCTCAATATGCCAATCAGAACTTGGATGGTGACAATTCTGTACATAATTTGAACAAGTTTTCCGGACAGTTAAAGGATTTCTTTTCTTTGATGCATTGGTGGAGCTGCTACTAAGAGCAGAACCAGGACCAACTTTCCTGCAAGATCTCTCTATCCATGCACCATCACTAGCACTACTCACATCAGCATAGTCTCCATTCATGTTTTCTGAAACGGCATATATCAAGCAATTTAAGAACTGGAATACAAGAAATCAACATACAAAAGGTAACTTTCCTAACAAGTATCAAAAAGAAACTCACGCTGCTAATCATACAGTGCAACGGAATTAGGCTACATTGACAAGGCTGTAAATTAGTAGAAAAGGCACCTTGACAACCAGTGGTGGAAGCAGACCGTTGGTTTGGTGGGGTCCCAATACATATATATGTTTGATGGGGGCTATTGCATATATATACATATACACATATACACATGTATATACATATTTATCTTTTTTTTTCAAATTTTGGTGTGGGCACATGCCCCCACAACGTAATGGTGACAACCTACGAATGGCAAGAGAGGGAATTGCCTATAGGGAATTGCCTATTGCTTGGCCAAACATAGTTGGTCTTCGAGACACAATTTAGTTCAGTATAATAAGTTGGAGCCTTTTATTTAGATGCTTCTAAATATGATATCTGACTTGATAACGCTAGCTAAAAGGCATAAAGCCCACCAATTCTCTGTTTGAAAAGCGAATTAAGACAGTTTGGTGCCTTTGGGCTCACCCAAGTCCTAGGTCTGCACCCAAGTATTATTTATGCACCTGACATGGATCTTTTCTTATACCCAAAAGTCTAGTTACCAGACATACATTATGAAACCTGGTATAGCTCTTCAAGCATTTTTGTGCCAGTGCATGCCCAATTTAAGCTATGCTTTGGAGATACAATCCCTTGCAAAGTTTTTTTTGGCTATGGATCATATTATCTACTTTTGGGGACTAAGTGTTGTTAGCTGATAAAAAACCTTGCCGACCCCTGCAGAATAGCAAATCATAACAACTAGCTAGGAAGCATGGGCTTGCAAAAATTAGGGTGACAAGACTACAACAACATTTTCCCTCCGGATCTAGCGGTAACCATTTATCAAACGAAATAGGGATGCAAACACAACAACAATTCTGAAAAATACAAGAGGCGCGGATTTTACCCTGATTCGATTGAGAATCAACCTACTCCAGCATTCCAAGACGATTCACTATCTTAATCAAAAGAAATCCACAAGCTTTACACCCCTCTTCTTCTTTATCCTCAAATGAGTAATAACTTGGAATATCCAAGCCATCACTTATCTCACAAAGAAGCAAAACAAGAGAGTAACTAGAAGACCCAGGAAATCAAGAGAACTCAGCAATCCCAAAGCTTCTTCTCCTTGATTCGACTCTCTTCTAAAATCCCAAATCTCTCACACTTTTCTCTCAAGAATGGTAGCACTTCTCTCTATAAAAAATTACAGTGAGAGGCCCTCTCACTAGTTTTTGTTGTTTGCTCACAGAATTTTCTGTCGATCACAATCTCTTGGAGAGTTGGCTGCCAATTAAGAACCAACAACCAAACATGAGCCGGGCTCATCAAAGGTTGTGCAAGTGATGAGACACTCTACCTTACTACAAAATATACATCACTTCCAGCACTCCATCCAATCTCTACCATGATCAAAATTCCATGATCACTCCACGAACCTCCTCATCTCGAAATCCGTGCCCTTCAACGCCACACTCAAGCCATCAAACAAATCAAGCTCAAGCATGTCTTGAGCTTGATGGCGGGAACAGGCTTAGTGAACATGTCTGCGGGGTTCTTCTCAGTTGGGACCTTCTGAAGCTTAATCTGCGTGCTCTCCTTCTTTAGAAAGTAATCATGTACTTCTATATGCTTCGTCCTCAAACTGTAAGCCTGATGCTTCGTAGGATGAATAGCGATCTGGTTATCGCTGAAAACCAACGACAATCTCTGCGGCATCTCCAAATTCTTTCAGCAGATATCTCGGATATTTGGCCTCCTTCACCATTTCCACTACGGCAATCAACTCGACCTCTGTGGTCGACAACGCAACCACAGACTGTAGGACTGATCGACACGACACGGATGTGGTGCCCAACGTAAACACATAACATGTGGTCAATCTCCACATGTCCTTGTCGCTAGCATAATCAAAATCGCAGTAGCCTGTCAGCACCACACCGTCACCTCTGTCAAAGTGCAAACCGACACCAACTGTGCCTCGCAGATATCACAATATCCACTTAACGGCCTGACAATACTCCTTACCGGGTTTTGTCATATATCTATTTACTACCCCCAACGACCTGTGCAATATCAGGACGCATGTAAACCATCGCATACATCAAGCTACTAACAGCACTAGCATATGGCACATGAGACAGCCTTCTTCTCACCCTCGGTGCTCGGCAACCGCAATGCAGAAAGCTGAAAATGAGCTCCAAGAAGTGTCCCCACGGGCTTCGCACTCTCCATTCCATAATGGGCGAGCACCTTCTCAATATATCCCTTCTTCGACAATCTCAACTCACTCTTCCTCTTATACCGGTGTATCTCTATCCCTAAGATTTTATTCGCCGGGCCCAAGTCCTTCATATCGAATTCCTTGTCCAACTTCACCTTTAGCTTCTTGACCTCGAACATGTTAGAGGAAGCAATCAACATGTCATCAACATAGAGTAGGAGGTAGACGAGCACCTTTTCGAATATCCCTTCTTTGATAATCTCAACTCGCCCTTCCACCTATCCCGGTATATCTCCATCCCTAAGATTTTCTTCACCGGGCCCAAGTCATTCATATCGAATTCCTTGTCCAACTTCACCTTTAGCTTCTTAACCTCGAACATGTTAGACGCAGCAATCAACATGTCGTCAACATAAAATAGGAGGTAAACTCGTGAGCCATCATCCAATATGCACACATATACACATTGATCCTTCACGCTCCGCTCAAACCCAACATTCATCATGAAGCTATCAACTCGCTTGTACCATTGTCTAGTGATTGCTTCAACCCGTACAAGGATTTCTTCAACCTGAAAACCATTCTCTCTTTTGCTTCCGCCACGAACCCCTCCGGTTGGTACACGTAAATCTCCTCCTCCAAATCACCAAGCAAAAATGCGGCCTTGACATTGAGTTGCTCTAACTCTATGTCCATGGATGCTACTATGGCCAACAAACATGAATGAAAGTGTCATACCACCGGAAAAAATATTTCATTGTAGTCCTCTCCCTTTCTCTGCGCTAAACTCTTGGCCACTAGCCTTGCTTTATACCGTAATCACCACCATCTTCGGTTGAGCTTTCTTTGACATTGTAAATCCTCCTCCATCCAATGGCATGCTTCTCATGTGGGAGAGGCACTAATTCCCACGTGTCATTGTAGTGGAGAGACTTCATCTCTTTCTCCATAGCTCCATGCCATCTCGCCGCATCACTCGAGCGTATGTCTCCACCATAGGTCATTGGCTCATCGTGCTCAACGTTCAAGGCATACAACGCCGTGTCGTCAAATGAGAATGAAGTATAAACCCAAGCTCCAAGTCTCTCGAGCGCCTTCTTGGGTTGCTTGGACCTCCGCACCTCATTTACAATAAATTCATCGCGTACCTGAGCTTGGACCGGCATCTGCATATGGTCTTTAACTTGGACCTCGTCATGTCCTGCAACGAGGACCTTGACCATCGGCTACTTGCCGGGTCGCCTACAGGGCGGGATCGGAAGATCAATCGTGTCTGCCTCGGTTTCCTCGGGTGACTCGTCTCCCTCCGAATGAGTATGCTTCGCCCTGAGCATCACAGACTCGTCGAAGGTGATGTGCCTATTCAAGATCGCCTTTTGTAACGACCCGCTCTCGGGGGCCCGTTACTTATTTGGTTTATTCGCAGGTCTGCAGATTACCAGTGAAATCAACATAGCCACGATGCAGAGACGTACAATAATACTCAAGCCAACAGACATTATTACAGTTCACAAATTAAAAGTACAACAACAATCTAGCACTCTCTCACAAAATACATGAAAGGTAAAGCGGAAAGGAAATACATCGAAGGTACATCACACATACACTCTGAATATAAAAGTCGACAGTCCCAGTATCGTGCTACGGCTCTGCAAACTCAGGAGTGCCTAAGTCAACCTGTGCGTCGTCTGCGGTGCCACGGAGATGGAACCATAGGTAAGTCACAATCATTCTAGCGATAGAAAAAGAGGAGTGCACAAATATGGAGCAGGCTATAGTAAACAAGTGCGAAAATAAGGTAAAGGCGGACATGCATGCAAGAGCGATAAGCAAAGTGCTACTGTAGTGTGTAAAGCAAATGTGACGGTGCAAGTGTAAAAGTAAAGTACAAGAGTAACAACTGTGGCATGGTAGCAACAATGCTTTAACCAGCAGGCAATAGTAAAACTAGAACTACGTGACTTATATAGGAAGGTACAGTGTGCAACCATTGAGCTCATCTCCTGCCACGGGGGCGCTTACCCGGGCGGATCTCATTTCACTTCAGTCAGTGCATTTCATTCAGTCGGTCGGTACGGTGCACTGTGTAGATGGCTCGCAGTCGCTCCCGCACTTTCACTAATATAAGTTTACCCCAAAAACCCAGTGCAGTGCCAACTATCTTTAAGCATTCAATTTCAATAAGATGTTCCAGCGGTATGATGTCAATACAGTATATCACTCAGTCACTGTGTTGCAATACGGTATGTCAATCTTGTTGTTCCAAAAGTAAAGACATTCAAAAGCATTAACGACACTCCAAAGAGCTTCATTTGTTGAAAAGTCAAGACAGAAACCTCAAGAGAAAATGTCAGTCTTGAGCAATGATTTGAAGTCCCACAACTAAGTTACCGATTCTATGCTTCGAGCATGCAGTATTTCTATTTAGTACACTATTTTCTATTACGTACACTATCTAAATTTCTAATGTTAGAATTTACAGTGACTTACGCTATCGGGATCGTCGTAGCAAGACGAGGATGGAGTTATAGCGCGAGGATTGGTACCTGCAAACACAAGAGATTATCAGCTAATGGCTACACTAATTATTATCTAATTAATTGGACGTTTTGATTTTCAAAACTGGTTAAAACGGTGATGAAAAGCATTCCAAATTTTTATATAGGCTATATATGATAAAACTAGTTTTACTGCAAGAGAGAATATTTTTCTGAAGTTTATAGTAATTTTTTATAATTTTTAGAAACTCAAAACTAGTTTAAGAACCCAATTTATTTAAGTGGCGCGTATCTTCCGTAATTTCTTTCGGAAGTAATATTCGTCAGAAAAGCTTGAGTGAGCAGTCAAAATGACCGTCTCGAAGTTTATTACCACATATAATTTTATCACATATTAGTGTATGAGAAAACAGCGAGCTACGAATTTTAGAACGATTTATACGTATTTAATTTTTAAGTTTAAAAAATTATTCTAAAAAAAATTTGGCATCTGATCAAGATGAGATCTGCGCCATTGGGTCCGAAATAATGTTTCTGATTTTCTGGGACTATCCTCACATTTTCCTGGGCCTTGTATATCAAGTTATGAATTTAAAACCATTAAACCCTATTAATAATTATTTAAAAAAGGAAAATACAAAATTTCCTCGTAATTACGCTTGTGCCACTGGGTTTAAATCACGGACCCGCCGTTTCTTCGCCGTTTGACAGGGCAACTGTGGGGGCAGGGGTCCTCGCGGCGGCGGCGTGGGCGGTCGAAGGCGCCGCAGCGGCGAACGAGGGCGGCGGAGCGGCGGGTGAAGGCGGACGGCGACGGCGCTCTGCTGCAGCGGCGGCGGCGATCCCCGAGGGCAAAGGCAGAGGCGGAGAGAACGGCGCTCGAGGGCCGGAGGACGGCGACAGGCGAGGTGGCGACGGCAACGTGAGAGGTCGTCGGGGCTGGCTCTCGAGCGGCGGCGGCGGCGCGGCCTTCGAGCTGCCGTCGGCGCTTGGAGTTCGGCGGAGTGGTGCTGGGGGCTTCGGGGCGTGGCGGTGATCGTCTGTGCTCGGGGAAGCTCGCCGAACGACGGCGGTGGCGGGCTGCTGCGACGAATGCACGGCGGCGAATGCACGGCGGCGGAGAGTCGGAGAGGAGCGGCGGCGGCTCCGGGGGCGCGGGGCTGCTGTGGGGTGCTTCGCCGGAGTGCGGGGCTTCAGGCGGAGCTGGGGGCTTCGACGGCGTGCGCTGGGGCGAGGGGGGCACCGGGCTCAGGCGGCGGCATGCTAGGGTGGCCGGCAGTCGAGGCCCGGAGGGAAGGGAGGGAGAGAGTGAGAGAACGCGAGTGATTTTGAAAGCTTCTGGGTTTGTTGCGTGAAGAGAGAGAGGGAGAGAGTTACGCTGAGTGCCTGGGGTTGGGTAGTTAATATATAGGGTAGGGAAATTAAAATGTAATAAAATTAATATTAATAATAATAATGATAGTAATAACACCTACGGTTGGATCTACCAACTATGAACGGTGCTTAAATGGGGGTGGGGTTAGGGGATTGATTAGGGGTAGATCTAGGTTTAATTAGGGGTAAAAGTAATTAGTAAAAGATAGATAGTAAAGCTGATAAGTCATTAAGGGATGTAAGTAGTAAAAGCGGATAAGTACAAGCCCGTTTTTACAAACGACTCCGAAAAATTACGAAAACATACCCACGGGATCGTATCGACGCGAGGATCGCGAATATAAGATCCGTTCTGGGATTTGAGCTACGGAAATACTAGTTTTAGGCCAAAACATTTAGAAAGCGGTTATGCTGGTACTAGGCTGAAATGATATAGAAAATTATGAAATTAATGTGGAGAGCCCTAAATGATCATAGGATGCTACTGTAGAAGTTTGAAAATATTTTGAAGACGTTTGAATAGGAAATTAATTCGTTAAGTCAAAACGGTAATTATTGAAAACGAATTTTTATCGAAATGTTTTTGAGTATTTGCGGAAATCTGAAAATACTGAAATACTTTATAATTAGCCTAGTGTTCCAAAATATTTTTATAAGAATTTTTGAAATCAGTTTTGTTATACAACTCCTGACAAACCATTATAAAGAAATTTTTAAAAATTTGTTGAAAAATATGTTAAATACGTATTTGAAGTGTTTGAAAAATACAGGCCGTTACACCTTGCGGCCCACTGAGTCTCTTAAGCGATATCCTTTCACGCCATCATCATATCCAAGAAAAATGTACTTTTTGGCCCTCGGACCCAATATATCGCCCCTCTCATGTGCATATACTGGGCAACCAACGATGTGTAGGTAAGAGTAGTCACCAATATTCCCATTCCACTTCTCTTTCGGAATTTGGTAGTTAATCGTCGCCGACGGAACTTTGTTCACTATGTGCACGGCGGAGGTGAGTATCTCACCCCAAAATTCCTTCTCCAACCCGGCCGAGTGCATCAAGTATCGCACTCTCTCCAACGTCGGGTTCATCCTCTCTACAACCACGTTCGACTGCAGAACACCGGTGTAGTAAAATGACGTCGAATCCCATAAGCTCTGTAGAATCCGATGAACTCCCTCGAGGTGTACTCCCCTCTATTGTCAGACCTAAGGACTTTCATTGCCTTGCCGGTTTGCTTTTCAACCATGGCTAGCCATTGTTTGAACATCGCAAAGGTTTGATCTTTTGTCTTCATCAAGTACATTCAAATCCTTCCGAGAATAATCATCGATGAAGAGGACAAAGTACCTAGCCCCACCTCAAGACGCTATAAGACACGACCCCCACACATCGGAATGTATGTGATTCAAAGGACTTAGGCTAGGGTGCACCTTCGTGTTGAACTGCACCTTTGTCGTTTTCCCGTACACAGCTTCCACAAAACTCCACGCTCTCATCACTAGCTCCAATCAATTTTCTTCGGCGAAAACCATCAAGGGTCTTGTCATACGAGTGACTTAAACGATAATGTCAAAACTTCGTTGAATCTCCGCCACTCGAGCTGGTAGAGATGGCATCGGCTTTGCCTTCTACTGTGGTACCTTGTATGGCATATAGATTCCCTACCGTTCTTCCCTTCATCACAACAATGGCTCCTTTGGAGACTTTATATTGATCATTCTCAAATACCGACTTACATCCAACATAATCCAAAACACCAATAGATATTAAGCTTTCAGGGACATGCCTCACATCGGCTAGGATACACATTATGCCATCGTGCATTTTGATCCGGACAATTCTAATACCCGCGGTCTTACACGCCGCATTATTCCTTATGAGAATAGAGCATCCGTCTTCTTGGAAAAAGTCAATAGAAATACAACTCCGATTATAGTCATATGATAGGAACAACCACTGATCATCAACCACGCAACTTGTGCCTCACCGGACACCCCTGCTGCGAACATCTCTGGATCTCTACCCCTTTCACTATGGCCTTTGTCATCACGGATATGCATGTTTTCCAAACCTAAGGAAGCGGAACCGGAAGCTTTCTTGCATGTAATCCCAAATCTATTGGGTCATCGGTTAGCCCAATGGCCTCTTTGCTTGCATGTGTAGCCTGTCCCTCCTATCACGGGAATGCCAAGACTTCGAGGGTCCTTCTAGAAGTGGCTTTGACGTCCTCTCCTGTCATACCTACCTCTCACATGCAAAGCTTCATCGCGGTTTCCTCCAAAGTCTTTACCTTGGACCTTCTCACATAGCATCTCGGTATGCAACACCGCTTTCACCTCTTCTACGATGAACGTCGTTCATCCATAAATCATGGACCCAACAAATTGGTTGAACTCCTCGGTCAGTGAACATAACAAGATCACGCTTGATGCTCATCTTCAATCATGACCTCCATTCCCCGCAACTCCATCACAATCTAAATCAACTCGTATATGTGGTTCTTCACCTTCGATCCGGGCTTCATCTTCAGAGTGTACAGCTGATGTATTAATTAGAGGCGACGTGTAAAGGATTTCTTCATATACAATCCCTGTAATTTCTTCCACATGTCCTTGGTTGTAGCCTCTTTCAATACCTCTCTCAATACGATATCGACTAATAACAACTGAATGGCGCTATACACACTCTCCACATCTCGGGCCTCTGCGATGCCGTCACCGCATTATCAATGTTCTTCTCATCGAAAACAATCTTAAAACATTCTGTCTGCCTCAAATAGTTCTTCACCCTTGACTGCCTAACATAACGTCATTACGGCCAGTTAACCTCTCAATATTGAGTGTCACCAAACTAATCATCTTCGGTACTCAATTTCTCCACAAACAACGAAGAGATCTAATACCACTTATTAATAAAAACCTTGCCGATCCCTGCGGAATAGCAAACCTTACCAACTAGCTAAGGAGTGTGTGCTTGCAAAAATTAAGGTGACAAGACTACAACATTTTCAACATTTTCCCTCCGGATCTTGCGGGTATCAATTTAAAGTTAAGTTCAGCCATCAACATACTTCTCAATTTTAGCTCCCTTAAGCCTGATCTCTAATCTAAATTCTTCCTTTAGATTTTAAAACTATTTCCATAATGCACTCTTATAAATGCAGAACCATTGTTCTAGATCATTCCTGCATCACATTTGGTACAAGATCGTCATTGGAACTTTTTACTTTATTTGAAAATCATCTTCAATCCAAACCATATTATTACTATCTTCTAGCTCCTCTTATCGATGTTTTAGAAGATTATTAATATCTCCATTTAATTGTTACAAGTGTTATGACACATCCTAATTTCAAGTCGTATCCATCCTATGATTTTGTTTTGTTCTAATTTTTCTTATAGAAATTAGAAAACCATTAGGGTAGGGAACGTCGTTTTGATTTTTGCATATCGTCACTTGAATAAAAAATTAAAATTTTAAGCATGTCGCTTCTGTATTGAATATTGACTGGGCAAGCTTATGATTGGTTCCAACAAACATAGAAAGAGTATGGTCAAGTCAGCGCTTAGGCCAAGTTCGTTTGTAGGCAAATATTTCTTTTAAAGAAATTATAGTTACATTGTGGCTAGATATTGTCCAACACAATCATTATCAATTGTCCGAAATTATTTGAGACTTTCAAGATAACATTACCATTTGCAATGCATCTTTGGCTAAAATCACAATTTTGCAGCCGAGCTATCTTTTGCGATCGATTTCGTACGCAAAATTATTGTCATTATCGATTTCTAAACCATGTGAAGAAATTGAAAAAATAGTCAATAAACTACAAAGCCTGCTTCTGGCCAAAGACCAACCTCTACTATAGCTATCTTTGCCAATGAATCATTACCATTTGCCAATGCATCGTCGGCAAAAAATCACAATTTCGCAGCTGAGCTATCTTTTGCGATCGATTTTGTATGCACAATTATTATCATTATTGCTTTCTTAACCATGTGCCGAAATTGAAAAATTAGAAAATGACCTACAAAGCCTGCTTCTCGCCAAAGACTAACCTCTACTACAACTATCTTTGCCAATGAATCCTCTACTTCTACAATTCCATTCGTTGAGGTTACAATTCCAACCATATGACCATCATTTCCCACCATTTGAGCTAGGGTATTTAAAAACAATATCACCATCAGCAAACAAACTTTGATCACATCCAATTCTTTTTGACGAGAACATCAAGCTTGAAAATAAAGATGGTTGAATAGTTGAGGCATGCAATGAGTCGATGGAATCCTCAATCACAGTGATACATCAAGCTTCTTCAGCTCCATGCACTATAGCCAGATTTTTTCAACAAGTTCTCTCATAACATGTGAATGTTTTCAATAGTATGTATGTATAGAATGGATTTAGAGCCTAATGTATCAATGTTTGTACACAACTTCAGTATAGGTATAAGTCCTATCAATTGTGTTGCAAGACTCAATGTCGCCTTTATTCTCTCTTCCAAGCCGGAAAGAGTTGATGAGAATCATGACAAGTTCAGTTAATAAAGTTGAGTGATCATCGGTCATATTCTCATGTTATTAATTTTGGTCAAACAAAGCTTTGCGAATTATTATGACGGTATACCTACGAATTGCGCATTGTTTTAATGGTAACAGTTACCTAAGAGTATCATTGACTGCATTTATTTAGTGTTTACATATAAGTGGTGTAGTGCCCTAGGAAGCCACTGCACACGTACTAGAGTGGGGGGTGAATAGTACTTAAAATAATCAAGATAGTTATTCCTAATTATTGTGCAAGAAACAAACGACAATGCGGAATTAACAACAATCAACAAGAATTAACATACGCAAACAAACAATATTACTGGGTTCGGATCCACCCAAGTCTCCCCGACTTGTTCCCGGTGATCCTACGTCCCAACCACCCGGATCCCCTCCGGATACTTGAGTTAGCAACCCTAACTCAAGATTTCCACTATGAAGTATTTGTGAAAAACCTTCACAAGTCAAATCATACACAAAGTAATTTGTGACTCCCACAACCCGGGATCACAACCACACTCTCACAACCCGAGAGTGAAACTCTTACAATATGAAATGAAATGAAATAAACACTTACCTACAAAATCCTATGCCTTGAGCAAATCTTACCAAATTAGGGCAAGGAGGGATTTTGAGGAAGATGATGCCACCAAACCCTAGCTTCAAGATGATGACCAGCAAAGGAAGCCTAGGGTGGAGTATGGTGACTAGAATCAAGCTTCTAGCTTGAATGGCTCACAATCAATGAATCTCTCTTTTGAAATAAGAGTGAGAGAGAGATTCAAGAGAGGAGAGAAAGCTTTTGAATGGAGTTTATTTGCTTCTCTTTGATTCTCAAATATCTCAAATGATCAGCCTTGGGTCTTATGAAAGAGCCCCTCCAACTATATATAGGATAGAGGAGAGAGGGAGAGAAAAACGTTTCAAGAAAAGCTCCAACGGCTCTATTCTGAACCAGCCTAGTCGGTCAAAGAAGGATCACTGACCGACTAGTTCATCAACTAGTCGGTCGGTGATTCAACGTAGACCGACTAACGGTTGAACAGCCAAAAGGTGAAGTTCCAGGCAAAGACAACTAGTCGGTCTAAGAAGACTTGCCGACCGACTAGTTTCACAACTAGTCGGTCGGTGAATGATCTTTGACCGACTAACGTCGAAATGGAATAGGTTGACTTCAAGATGACTTAGTCGGTTTAAGAACAAATGCTGACCGACTAGTTTCTCAACTAGTCGGTCGGTAAACGTTCTTTGACCGACTAACTCGAAACAGTAGCTCAGGCTGAAAATGACTGAACACAACTAGTCGGTCTAAGAAGGATTACTGACCGACTAGATCGTCATCTAGTCGGTCAGTGACTCTTCTTTGACCGACTAACTGTAGTCATAGAAAGAGCTGAAATAGAGAAGGCAAACTAGTCGGTTTAAGTAGAGTTGCCGACCGACTAGATCGTCATCTAGTCGGTTGGTGACTCTTCTTGAACCAACTAACATGCACAAGAAGCCGAGGGAAGAAGCGATAGGCTTCGGGAAAGTTTCTAATGGCTTCTATGATAATCCTAGCTCTAAGATATGAGCGAAATGAAGATTATAAAGTAAGTCCTACTCAAGGCTTAACATTCTAATCTATGAAGCTAGAAGACTATAAAATAAACCTTACGAGCCGTCTTCAAAGCTTCAATCTTCATTTCTCTTGACTTCACTATTGCTCCTTGAGCTTCAACGAAGCTCCAGGCACACGATCACGCGTATTGAGAAGTCTTGAGACGTCGCTTTTGATATTCGTATTCTTTTGGCGACGATCTCCATAACTGCGCTCACAAATAAGTTAGTATACATTATTTATGTTTGCTCATCATCCAAAACCAAATCCGGGGAATCATATCACAACATTCTCCCCCTTTTTGGTGATGACAAACCAACATAAATAATAATCAATAATAATGATTCAACTTGAAATTTACTTACTCCCCCTGCAATGATGACACGTTAGTTCCATTTTCAATAATATTCATATGCATCAAGCAGCGAGGGAAATATAAAATATGAATCCTACTATTGACATATAGGATCTAAATCCATTTTATATCTTCACTCCCCCTGAATCTAACACATCAAATTAGATTCATGGTAAATTCCTTTGAATTATTAGTTAGCACATTGTCATTATTATATATCTCTCCCCCTTTGGCATTAGCAAAAAGAGCGGGAGGAGATCAACGACAAAACCAATGGCTAAAAAATAACTCATGGGAGTCGAAGAATACGACCAAGATCCAAAATAACACCAATGCAAAATATTAAAAACAAAATACCGAATAAAATCAAAGCGTGTCAAAGAGACCAAAGTCGAAAATCGGAAACCGAAATCATCAAACCATAGGCGAAATACGAAATACCAAATCATCTAGCCATAGGCGAAACTCGAAAACCGAAATCATAAAATCATCGGCGAAAATCGGAAAACGAAATCACCAAGCCATAGGCGAAAATCGAAATACGAAATCATCAAAACTCAAATCAATTTCGCTTATTGAGTTTTGGAACATACTCTCCAAAATCAATAGAATGCATGGAAAACAATTCTATGTTTCCATAGAAAGAATTCTATTAAGTCCATAAAATCGTCGAACGACGAAATCAACATCAGAGACAAAAATAATCCGATGTGCATACCAAATGTAGCATGCAAAAATGTTATGCCAAAAATAGATAGAACATCATATAACAATGGCATACACTAATCTAGCATACCAAATGAAGCAAAAAGATACCAATCGAAATATATTCTACCAATGGATACCAATGTGAATCAAAAGTATGAATATACTTACAACATCAAACTCCCCCTACTTTGGTGCATCACTTAAGCACCATCAACTCCATTTGAATGAAAATCCTTGCAAATCACGGAGTTGGTAGGGTTGGTATCCCATGGTGAAATTAACCTAGAGAATATTATTTTGGTATCCAAAAATCTATTTGGATCCAATGGGTTAGGCAATAAATTTAGAGAACCAAATTCAAAAATAAATGTAACCCATTCTTACCACAATTGCTTCGGTACCCATAAAAATGAAATTAAACTTATGGTACCAAGCAATGAAGGGTCAAAGGAAACTAACCCTTCGAAAACCAAGTCCAAGAGGAACTTGATTTCCCAACATAATCATCATTCAAAATAACATCATTAATAAAAGATTGCACATACAAATTCTTATTATGCATGCTTGTGTTCTTCGGACCCCAAATGGTGTATGTCTTGGGAGTCCTAATCCTATTGGGAACATGCATATGTTGTTGATTTCTATGTGATGCATGTCGTGGGTAAGCATATGGCATGCGATGCAAAGGTGCATGACGATAATTATTCATATGAGAATGAGGATGAACATATGAATGTGGAGGAACACGTGCATGAGTGTGTCTCACATGGTGTGCACGTGCTCGTGGATGCGGAGCATAGAAATCGGCATATGTGCTAACATGTGGGGTAGGATTTGTGTTCCTACGTGGCATGGTATACATGAAAGCATGACCCTTATTTGGAGGTCCACCCAAAGTGGGTTTCTTTCCAAATGGGGGCGTGTTCCTAGCGGAAGCACCATTGGTAGAAGATCTACCCATGACGTGTTTACTTCCACTAGTAGAAGCATCGGAAGATGGCCTAACAAAGGTGGCGGACGATTTGGATGACTCTCCCATCTTATACCCAAAACCAATGTGATGATTGACCGGAGGTAAGTCATTTAGGATATCATCCAACTTGCCCTTACCTTTGTTGAATTCATGAATTCGGCCTAATGTGCTCTCATGCTTCTCGGTGAGAGAATGCAAAGAAGCATCCAAAGTGGATACTTGCGATGCGAGTGCACAAACACGTGATTTGAGATTTTCATTCTCAATACTCAAAGTTGAGATTTGAGACGTCAAATCCGCTATCACATGTTCATCCGAATCCTCGATATGAACATGCTCAAGTTGAGACTTGAGATTTTCAATCTCATTTCTCAACCTATCAACAGCGTTGTCGTTGTTGACGATGAAAGGCTTAGGCGAGTTTTTAAGACTATCTAATTCATTTTTAGTCTTCATAAACTTAGTAGCCATATTAGAAAATTTATTCCAAAGTTGTTCATTGGCTATTCTAAGTTCATCATTGGTTACCTCTTCGCCTTCATCCTCGCTTCCATCCTCGCTTCCATCCTCGCTTTCATCCTCGCTTTCATCGAAGGAGGACTTTTGACTTTTGGCCTCATCATTAGCCATGAAGCAAATTTTTGCTTTCTCCACTCTTCCATCATCCGACTCTCCACTAGAGGAATCCTCTTCGGAGTCGGTGAATGTGCCAACAAGTCCTTTCTTGTACTTTCTTGACTTGTCGTGCTTGGATCCCTTCCATTTTCCATTGTGTTTGTAGAGAGGACAATCCGGCTTGATATGTCCTGGCTTATTGCATTTGTAACACACGGGAGTAGAAACATTAGTCGAAATAAATTTAGTTTTACGATTCAACTTACCTTGTCGGAAGAATCGAATGAATTTCTTTACCATATCGGCCAAAGCTTCCATGTCCAACTCATCGTCCGATTCTTCTTCCGATTCTTCATCATCAGTAGATGGAACGGCCTTGTATGCAATCGCCTTTCTCTTAGGCTCGTCTTGCTTCAAGTACGCTTTCATCTTCTCCTTCATCCTTGTCTTGCTCTCCTTGCGTACCTCGTAGGACAACAAAGTACCCATTAGTTGTACAACCGTGTACTTGTTCATATCGTTACCTTCCTCGATGGCGAAGGTGCGCTTTTCCCAATAAGAGGGAAGTCCGTCGATAATCTTTGCGACTTTCTCCTTTTGGGTATAGAGCTTCCCGAGAGCTTCCAATTCGTTGGAAATATCCACGAACCGAGCATAGTATTCCTTCATCGTTTCACCATGTTCCATGTGAAACAACTCAAATTCTTTATTAGCAACTACGAGTTTAGAATCTTTTACCGTGCTCGATCCTTCGTGCAAGATGAGGAGGGAATTCCATATTTGATATGCACTCTTACATGTGCATATCTTATTGAAGTCCTCGGGCTCCAACGCGCATTGCAAGGCGTTCATTGCCTTGGCGTTGCTTACCTCCTCGGCGACCTCCGCGGGAGTCCATTTCGCGAAATCTTCTTCGGTAGGCACGACATACTCTGTCATCGTGGCTCTCCAAAGTGAAGCGCTCCGGAGGAAGGTTTCCATCCGGCATTTCCAGTACCCATAGTTGGTACCGTTGAAATGAGGAGCCCTGACAGAGGATTGTCCTTCCAAAACAGAAGAAGATCCGTGACGATCCTTGAAGACGCTGTAGTCGTTGTTCGTCATAGCTCTCAACTTTGGCTATGTGTAGCTTTGAACTTGGCTTTGATACCAATTGTAGTGCCCTAGGAAGCCACTGGACACGTACTAGAGGGGGGTGAATAGTACTTAAAATAATCAAGATAGTTATTCCTAATTATTGTGCAAGAAACAAACGACAATGCGGAATTAACAACAATCAACAAGAATTAACATACGCAAACAAACAATATTACTGGGTTTGGATCCACCCAAGTCTCCCCGACTTGTTCCCGGTGATCCTACGTCCCAACCACCCGGATCCCCTCCGGATACTTGAGTTAGCAACCCTAACTCAAGATTTCCACTATGAAGTACTTGTGAAAAACCTTCACAGGTCAAATCATACACAAAGTAATTTGTGACTCCCACAACCCGGGATCACAACCACACTCTCACAACCCGAGAGTGAAACTCTTACAATATGAAATGAAATGAAATAAACACTTACCTACAAAATCCTATGCCTTGAGCAAATCTTACCAAATTAGGGCAAGGAGGGATTTTGAGGAAGATGATGCCACCAAACCCTAGCTTCAAGATGATGACCAGCAAAGGAAGCCTAGGGTGGAGTATGGTGACTAGAATCAAGCTTCTAGCTTGAATGGCTCACAATCAATGAATCTCTCTTTTGAAATAAGAGTGAGAGAGAGATTCAAGAGAGGAGAGAAAGCTTTTGAATGGAGTTTATTTGCTTCTCTTTGATTCTCAAATATCTCAAATGATCAGCCTTGGGTCTTATGAAAGAGCCCCTCCAACTATATATAGGATAGAGGAGAGAGGGAGAGAAAAACGTTTCAAGAAAAGCTCCAACGGCTCTATTCTGAACCAGCCTAGTCGGTCAAAGAAGGATCACTGACCGACTAGTTCATCAACTAGTCGGTCGGTGATTCAACGTAGACCGACTAACGGTTGAACAGCCAAAAGGTGAAGTTCCAGGCAAAGACAACTAGTCGGTCTAAGAAGACTTGCCGACCGACTAGTTTCACAACTAGTCGGTCGGTGAATGATCTTTGACCGACTAACGTCGAAATGGAATAGGTTGACTTCAAGATGACTTAGTCGGTTTAAGAACAAATGCTGACCGACTAGTTTCTCAACTAGTCGGTCGGTAAACGTTCTTTGACCGACTAACTCGAAACAGTAGCTCAGGCTGAAAATGACTGAACACAACTAGTCGGTCTAAGAAGGATTACTGACCGACTAGATCGTCATCTAGTCGGTCGGTGACTCTTCTTTGACCGACTAACTGTAGTCATAGAAAGAGCTGAAATAGAGAAGGCAAACTAGTCGGTTTAAGTAGAGTTGCCGACCGACTAGATCGTCATCTAGTCGGTTGGTGACTCTTCTTGAACCAACTAACATGCACAAGAAGCCGAGGGAAGAAGCGATAGGCTTCGGGAAAGTTTCTAATGGCTTCTATGATAATCCTAGCTCTAAGATATGAGCGAAATGAAGATTATAAAGTAAGTCCTACTCAAGGCTTAACATTCTAATCTATGAAGCTAGAAGACTATAAAATAAACCTTACGAGCCGTCTTCAAAGCTTCAATCTTCATTTCTCTTGACTTCACTATTGCTCCTTGAGCTTCAACGAAGCTCCAGGCACACGATCACGCGTATTGAGAAGTCTTGAGACGTCGCTTTTGATATTCGTATTCTTTTGGCGACGATCTCCATAACTGCGCTCACAAATAAGTTAGTATACATTATTTATGTTTGCTCATCATCCAAAACCAAATCCGGGGAATCATATCACAACAAGTGGTGTTTATTGTATTTATTGCAGTAATTGTTAGGGAATTATAGCCTTAGCAAACGTGTCAATCATGTCTTTGGCTATACATTGGGAGAATATTGAGTGGATGATCAAGTTGATGTTGATAATGGTTAACGGTTACTAATTGAAGTGCTTCAAATTCCTACATCAAGGATGTATTATATCACCAAGTCCAACATGCAAATGTGTCATCTCTCCTTGATCTATTGTTCTTATTTAATTCTCAACTTTATTCCCTTTGTCTATTTAGCCCTATAGTTTGACCTAAATTCTATCCTTTGATTTCAAATTCGCTAGGCAAAACCATCTTTCTAGATTGATCCGATGTCATTATGCCATAGAATTAATCAATGCAAAACAACTTCAGAAACATAGAAACGCATTAGCCAAGATACTAATAACCTTTTAAGATAATTCGGCTTCCAACTGTTGAGTTCAAATCAATGAAATATCATATTATGTGAGGCAGACAAAACCCTATATAAATAAATCAAGCTCAAATACAGTTTTATCTACTATGCAGCGAAATTAGTTGGCATTATACTTCTACGACAGAGAAAGTGCACTAGTCAAAATTCTAAAAACCTTTTGTAGAGGATCCAGCTTCCGAAGGTTCTAGAGAAACAGTACCGGGAAGAGTTTTCCAACACTGCAAAGCATGCATGACACTATCTCTCACCGGTTTCACCTTGAGAATGAGAGAGACAGAGAGATGAAAACGTAAGTATCGAACAGTGTTAACGTCTAATATGCAACAATTTTTTAAGCTTGTATAACTGACCTTGTCAAAGCGACAACTTTCTAGGGATCGAATGCAGGGAACTTTGAATGACCCCAATAAAGGTCCGGCACAGATAGCAATGCCTGATAATGCTGCAGAAGCAGCTTTGCGTGTTGCCCAATCAGTACTTTTGAGAGTTTCCAGAATGCTGGTTAACGCTGTAGACAGAGCATTCTCTGTTGAAGCACCTCCAGCCTGGAAGTGTGAGAGAATTTCGTAAGACATAGAAAACAACAAGCAAAAGTCCCCCGCCCCATGCACGTGCACATGCACTCATATTCTTGAAGATATGAATCCGCTATATTTTTTATTTCCACCAAAGCATACAAACAGAAATTTTTTAATCCAGTAACATCTATGGCCAACAAAACCATAATAATAAAAGGTCGAGCTAGCAAGGCATAATCAACGAATAAGAACTAGTGTGGTTTCTTCCGGTACAAACAAGAAATCACCAGACTTTTCAGAAATCACATAATGATTTGCAAACATTGAGTGCAGCTGTGAGGAAAGTTAGAAGAACGTAGCATGCCTTGACCTTCGGCAAGTAAGGTTGTTAATGTATGATGCATGTAAAAATGCGGCGATGATATAATCAACATTATCTTAATTTATGTGTCATCATCAACTTACTGAAATAAGAAAATGGAAGGAGGAGAATGGAGAAATGGTTCAACTTAAAGCCACACAAATTTATATATAATTTCCATTACTTTTGTTCATTCTGCCTTCCTTGCATCGGAGTGGTCGTGTATGGTGACTTTGTTTGAAAGCTACATGCAACGGGTGTCTATCAACCTTTTGTGATTGCAGCAAAGTGAGGTCATGTAGGCTGCTCAAGTTATGCATATGCTTGACTAATTAATAAATGCGTCATTGCTTCTTCATTTGTTTTCCATTTGACAGGCAATGCAAGACAGGCCCATATATATGCCATATACCTATTCCTTTGGCAAAATTTTCCGCAAAATCTAATTCTAAATTACATAAAGCTGCAATCCATTTATATCAAGAATGATTAAACATTGCCATTATTCCATATGCTATGATACATTAAAGCAAGTTATAAGCAAGTAAAATCCAAATTCTCCCAGATCATGGAAAATGTCTAGAAGAAGATTATATATAATGGATTTGCTACATGGACTTACATTCCAATTTAAAGCATAGATTAAAACAAGATACAAACAGAACATGGTCTCATAAGGTCAGTAATATTAACATCTTACGTAATGAGATATTTGGATTAAAACAAGATATTTGGATTACACATGTAGGGGAGATACAGATATATAAAACTACAAGTCGATGAAAATAATTAAGAACTTTACCAACCAAATATGAACCATGTCTTGTACCAGGACAGAACAGGAAAAATATGTTTCAATATACACGCTGTTTAGATTAAAAAAAAATTGGCTAAACATGGGAAATAAATGGGTACAGCAGAATGTCTATTTACTTATTGATGACAATAGCTTGATACTGGTTAGCTAAAGAAGCGCCAGTAGATAGTCCAACTGTTTTTTCGTATGCATTATACTAATAAAGCTTTGTACCAATATTTAGGGCTGTAAATAAGCACAAGACTCGAACCAAATCAATACATCACATGTTTATCTTTAACATTATATATTTTCCCTTCTTCGTCTTACATGAGACTCCTCACATGGTTTTGACTAAATGATTCACTTTCTAACATACAGCATGAATAGCATTTTTTTTCCTTTTGAAGCCATTTTTCCCTTGAGGCTCCTAACCATAATGGGGCTCGGATAGGCTCAAGGTTCGGCTTTGGATAGTTGCAGCCATGCACAAGCTCGTTCATTTAATAAATGAAACAAATGTGAACAGAATATAAAACTCATCCAAATAAATGAACAAAGATGAACCGGTTAAAGCTTGGCTAGTTAGACTCAATTTACAGCCATAAGAATATTATCATAATGGCATCAACAACATGGACAAAAAAGGTAATATGGTAGTGATATGGTGGACACCAAGAAAAAGTAAAACATTCTATTTTAACCTCCACATTGCATTTTTTTTTCCCGCACGCGGGGGGGGGGGGGGGGGGGGGGGGGGGGGGGGGGGGGGGGGGGGGGGGGGGAGATAAGGCTGTTATTCTATTCCTGCAAAATAATTTAGGTGTATGTTTGTCAGTGCATGAGAGTGTATTCATAGCAATTTAGGAACATTAGCAGTTTGATGGCATAAATCATTGAAACAAAAACTCTTGCTTTGATCCCAATTGTAACAAAAGAAACATAAACATGAGATCAATTTAAAACCTCTTGTACAAATTTTTTTGTGATTGTGAATGCTTACACTTCCAATTTTATCACTCTGTGCGCGGAATGAAGTAGCATTTTTCATATGTATTCTTCATTGTTCAAGGTACATGTTTTGGCTTACATTGTTGTCACTCTGTGCAGCAAAGGTTGTTATAGTTGCCACTTCGTTACCAACAAGTAAAATTTCGACTGTTTTATTACTACTTGGGGTAATCACACGTGATGACCAAAAAAACATGCCTCACTTCTTTGCAAAAATAATGTAAAATAGTTCTTTAAAATTTGAATTACGAGGTATATCCCAACATTTTCCTAGATTGGAACCACATTGTGTGATGTAATGTTAACTATCATCAAAAAAAATCAAGTGAAATAAAATAGAAATACACAAATACAAGAGCAATCAAGACCATGCTAATTGCGGTAACTAATAGAAGTAATAACCACGTACATCCAACACAGTTATTGTGTTTCCCTTTTGCGACGATGCCATTAAGCATTGTATAAAAAGAATAAACAGATATGAATGGATGCATTTTAAACATTCCACTTAACGAAGTATAGAGCAGACTGATTGACTAAAGCTGATGGTATAAAAATTTATTTGGAGTAAATAGGCAAAGAAGAGAATATGATGGCCCCGATGATGGTGGTGGTGGTGGTGGTGGTGGTGGTAACTTAATATACGGAAATAACAGTTTTAACTTAGCAAGCAACTGAAAGACAAATAACATAAAAGAGAATAAATAGCCTCATATTAAAGATGGAAAGTTAACCAGAACAATGCTTCTGATCAACTCAATAACAGCTGGTTTAGCCATGAAGTGGGGATTCTTTAACAATTTAACAACGCGAGCCAGCATCTGTGGCAAAACCGATGATGGGTGATATGCGGCCTCATCAATAACTCTAGCCAAGCACAGCGCCGAACCAGCCTGCACATATCTGTTCTGCTCACCCAGAGCTTCAAATAGAGGCTTCACTATCACAACAAAAGCAGCCTCACCCGCCACCCCGCCATTAGATGAGCTTCCGATACTGCTAGTCGCCAAAACACCAGCAGTCTCAACACAAGCATCCCTAACAACCGAATCGGAATCCTTGAGGCGCTTAACAATGCTGGCCACCATCTTCCCGGTGTGCGGAACCAAAAGGGCACCATGGCAGCGAGCTAAAGTGCCCATGACCCGAACGCACTCCTTGCGGACCGCAGTCTTCTGTTCGGCATCAATGTCGGTAATGCAGGACAGGAACGGAGCAATCCCTTCCGGGGTCAGTCCTTGGGCCATCTTCTCAAGCTCCTCGACACCGATCTGGTGAGTGTCACGGTCTGCAAGCTTGTTAAGGGAGAGGATTACTCGGTGTTTCAGTTCGAACGCCGCCTGCTGCGGCGTTACTACAGCCCTAGTAGATGTTTTCGCCTTGGAAAGCATGGGGTGGGACTTCATTTTGTACAAATTCTTTCTCCTTTTTTGGCTACTAATGCTAATCTCTCTCCGATGTGAGTTGATGTACCCTCAAATTCGTCGCTTTGCGAGTTACAGTTAATCCATAAACAACTCCCGTGGCGGCCGGAGCAACGTTGACGTCGAGAAGACCGCCGGAGATTTCTTCCATGGGCAAAATTAATTTCTATTCAAATAACAAAAAATGGAAATACCTATGGAAAAATGTGATCAGAAATCAGAAGATGGCCTAATTAATTAGAAATTAAACAACAACAGCAGCAGAAAGAAGAAAGAGAGAACCTTTAGCTGTTAAGAGAAAATGCCCCATAAAAATGCAAACCCCCTAGAAACGGCGGCACCTAGCGATCGATCCGAGAGAGGAAAGGAAGAGATTTGCGCTAAACAACAACAGATGAAAACCCTAAAATTTCAAATAAGAGCACTTTCTGTGCTTTGAGAGCTCCCCAATCTCAAATAGCGGAGAGATGTACTCAATTTGAATTTAAGACATATTAAATAATATAATTATTTTATTAAAAAAAGAAACAGAAAAAGCTGAGCTCATCGAAATGGGCGTGGGGTTGAGGCTTTCGTATTTGGCGCTCTTCTCCCGATGGCATTCGGGTCCGGGTTCCGTTTCCCGAAACCCAGTACGACCGCAATTCAAATTTCCTGGCCCTTTGTCCGTCCGATGATCGCCACGTGGATAATCGTGCGACCACACTTTTCATGAAAATGGAAGCTCATAGAAACTAAGGGCATATTCTTTTGCTTGAAAGTATATTTGGGAAAGTTGAGAAGTTAGGAATCTGATGAGAAAGAAATTGGTGTGTAGTGTGTTCTTTTGTTGGAAAGTGTGGTTGGATTGTGGAGTCGGATTGTGGAGTTGGAAATTTGAGGTGGGTCACACTCCGTGTAGTGTGTTCTTTTGGTTGTTGAAAGTTGTATGTTGGAAAGTGGTGTGGGGTCCACTCAAATTTAATTTTTGCTATTTAAACCTAAACTAAATACGTAAATCTAAATTAATTATTTAATATACAAACTAATTAATGCTTAAAATAATTAAATGGTTACGAAATTGGGAAATGTTAGGTGCATACAGTAGAGGGCCCACCATTTCAATGCAACTCTTCACGTGAAAGCAAAAAAAAAGTAAAAATTAAATTGATGTTCTCCGATTGGAGAACAATTGAACCTGGGCCCACACAAAAGATGGATTCCTCTGTAATCGTGGCGTTTTGAGGTGAAAACAAAATACCCGTGAGAATCCTGATTTCACTGCCACCTCAGTCTAGAATCTTGAGATTGAAATTTGCCAAAAGAACATACAAATAAAACACAGATTTGGATTCCAATGAAAAATTCGTAAACAGTGTATAAACAGTGCTTTTTCGGATTCTCTCCTCACTTTCGCACAAAAAGAACAGACCCTAAGTGCGTGTTCTTTTTTTTTGGATGTGGGTGAGAAAGTTGTGGGTTTTCACGGTTCAGCCCACAATTTCACAATTGGACAACACTTTCCCATTTCACATTCTCCTCGTGTGTTCGTTTCGTTAACTGAGAAAGTTGTCGCCGTGGCAACGGAATTCTCGATTCTCCGAGTTTTCCGGCGATTTCAGCTTGGAATCTCGCTTTTATGGGTCCCACTCACTCTGATCACCTCTCCTCTCCGCTGCAGCTTCCTCAGATCTCCCCTCGACCCCAACGGCTCCTTCAACGGTGCGATTTTTTGAGTTCTTGCAACCCTAAACGGCGGAAAAGGAGGGGTTTTGGGATTCTTGGTATATCTGCAACTAGGGTTGCGTGAAAGGGCTCGTCGGCGCTATCGATCGGCAACTAGGGTTGATGTGTTGGGAATTTTGGTCCAGACGTCGTTGGGGATGTGATCACTCCTTATTTTACACTTTTTTCCTGCATGTTTGCATGCCATTTAGATCGCCCAAATCATGTTTTTCACGATATATCGACGATATTGCGATGCTTTTCACGATTTGTTGTTTTTGTCGCATTTCAGGTGATTTGGAGCGATTTGGAGTGATCTCGAGATACGCCTACTCCAGAGTGTCACCGACGACCTCCCCGAGGGGTATTTTGCTGTTAGAAAGGAGCGGAAGAAGAAAGGACGTCGCAGGAGCGACGAGGAGGCCAAAACAAGCTGTTTGGGCATTTTTGGTGTCCCACTCTGCCGAGTGGAGGAGTCACTCGGCCGACCAGCGAGACACCGATCGGCCGACCAGATCGGATACGTTTCATACGTGCACTCGGCCGAGCGACGGAGACCACATCGGCCGAGTGACGAGATCCCGTCCGCCCGAGTGGCGCCCAGACGAAGCCATTCAAAAATCGCCAACTTACTGTTTTTCGGCTGCCTGAGCTTCAGAAGACCCACTCGGCCGAGTGGCAATTGCCGACCGCCCGAGTACCAAGAAGCCATCGGCCGAGTGACGACAACTCACTCGGCCGAGCCGCCCCCGAAGTGAAGACCCCTGAAGATCAAGACTTACTGGAAATTTACAGGGTTTCTCACTCGGCCGAGCGACTTTTGTCACTCGGCCGAGTGCGACGTGCTGCCTGTAGCGAAAATTGCGGAATTCAGGATGCGCAGGGGTATTTTGGTCACAGTTTTTGGACGATTTTGGGGGGTATTTAACCCCTGTTTTTACCATAGTTTTGAGAGCTTTTCCTGAGATTTTTTGCAGCTTTTTAGATTAACTTTTTAGCTTTATTCTTGTGATTGGAGAGGAGACAAAAGTTGATTTTTGTTGGATTATTTGAAGAACTCAATTGGTTTGTCTCTCTCTTCTCTAAAAATTCTATTTTTATTGCTTATCTCAATATTATGATGAATTCTCTTGTTAATTTCATTGATTATTTTTGTGTTTGCGCTATGAATTGTGAGTAGTCTCCACGTCTCGGGGCGTGGGGATGAACCCTACGAGCCCAATTTCACATTTGTGATGAATTGGTAGGAATTTTGCTAGAATTGTTATTAGGGATTAGATTGGGATCAATTTACTACGGATGGCTAGGTATTCATATCGATTGGGATTTGCAAGAGATTGGATCCCGATTCGATAGGAAACCCTAGAAATCCGAATTGGGTTGGAATCGAATTTCCGAAGTATCGGTTTGCAAGAGATTGGACCGATACTAGGGTTTCCGGTTGCAATTCCGTGCTGATACCCGTTTACAAGAGATTGGACGGGTAGGAACTATCCCAACCTAGGTTGCGGCCCGAGTTTGCACGAGAGTGGGCTCGGGGCGCGATTGAACGATGATGTTGATCCTAATGCTAGCTTCCCTAGGCTGGGGTTTGCAAGAGATTGGACCCGAACCTAGGAAAGCTATAGACCGGCAACAGCGCGAGAGCGTGAGCTAGGTTCTACATTCAGTTGCAACTAGTTCATCCAAAATCTTATTCTAGCAATTTTGATACCAATGAACCACATTGACGAGATACGGTGAGTAGCGGGGATTCCCCATTCCCTAGACGTCTTTTATTTGATTTGATATTTCCGTACTTTGTCTGACGATTGTGACAGGATCGCCAAAGGCAAATTTCTCTCTTTTCTCATCTTAATAGCCAGGTTGATTGGAACAAGCACGGTCATTCGTCCTCCATGTGTTCGATAACCCGCTCGCCGCTATACCGTGCGCTTGCGGTAAAACTACAACCGTTCTCTGGGTTACATTCCGGAGCGATCAAGTTTTTGGCGCCACTGCCGGGGATGCGATTGCGTTTGATCTTACCACCCTAGCTATTTCTTATTATTATTATTATTATTTTATTTCTTTATTTTTACCTAACCCTTCCACGGTACTAATCATTTCTTTGAAACTCTGTTTTCTCATTGCATGTACACGAGATCCACGGCGGACCCTGGAGCTATATTATTTGATCCCGAGATCGAGCGTACCGCGAGGAGAATTAGAGCGGAGAGGAGACAAAATCCGGAAGGGAGGTATATGACCAACCCGGAAACTGCGGACCAATTAACGGCAAGAATGGCAAGGATAATTTCTATTCGCGATAGGCTCCGGCCTAAGACCTCTTATACGACCTCATCCATTGCCATGCCGGAGTTGGCGGCTGACAAGAACTTTGAGCTGAAGACTGGATTAGTGGTTCTGATGCAGCAGGATCCATTTCATGGGAATGCCCATGAAAATCCTCACTACCACATCCAATTATTCTTGTCGAAGTGCGCCACATTTCAGATGCTGGGGATCTCCATCGATGCCATCAGACTGCGTCTCTTCCCCTTCACGCTAAAAGACAAGGCACTCTATTGGTTGAGGACGCAGGCTGAGGGAGTCTTTACCACTTGGGACGAGTTGGCGAGTGCATTCATTGATAAGTTCTATCCGCCCTCCAAGACGGTGAAGATCCGGAGCGCTCTTATGTCCTTCAAGTAAGGACCCCAAGAGACGCTCTATGAGGCTTGGGAGCGTTTTAAAGATCTGCAACATCAATGCCCGCACCATAGCATTGAAGATTGGGAGCTAGTCCATAGCTTCTACAATGGTCTCCAACCGGGGACCAAGCAAATTATTGATGCCGCGGCGAATGGTGCTATCTTATCAAAGACTCCTGAAAAAGCTACGGCCCTAATTGAGGAGATGGCCTCCAATAATCAACAATGGGGCGACGAGCGAGGACATTCTACGTCCTCCTTGAAGCCAACTAGTATCTATGAGGCGAAGGCCGTAGCGGAACTCACAAGCAAGTTTGATTCTCTCCACAAGGTAGTGGAGAGACTGGAGAAGTTTATCACGGAGCCCCAAGGAACCCCTTCCACCTTCGCGTCGTCGAACCAAATGTGTGATTGGCAAGACCAATCTCAAGCCATGTATTCGGGAGGAGAGCAAGGAGAAGGATCCTTGGAGCAAGTACAATACGTCGCGGGGAACCAAGGGTATTGGGCCAATCCGGCCACAAGAAGTCATCCCGGATTCTCTTACGCCAACAATGAAGGAGCTTTGAACCCGCCACAACAACCACCTCAACAAGCTCGACCACCACCACCACCTCAACAACAACACTATCCGCCGAGGGGGCCTCCACAACAAAATTTCCAACCGAAGCAACAAGTTCCACCTTATAGGCCGCCCGGATACAATCAAGGGTGGAGAAATCAAAATCAAAACCCTCCACAAGCTCAACAACAATCCGACTTCGAAGCTAGAGTGGAGGCGTTTATGGTCGAGCAAAAGAAGGTCAATGCTACCTTGAAGGCGGGCCAAGACTCCCTTACAACCGTTGTGGCCCAAATATCGGAACAATTGGCGTTGCTCAATCGGAACACTCAACATTTACCGGCGTAACCCGAGCAAAACCCACGGGGCAACACCGGCCACATCAATGCCGTGGTCGCCGTCACTACTAGAGGCGGGAAGGACACCACCCCCGCCATGATTCCTACCGAGGAGCCCGTGGAGGAAAGTTTAGAGCCAATTGAGCCGGTAGTTGAAGTTGAGAAGGAAAAAGAGCCGCAAGAGAAGGAGAAATCTAGAGCGGAGCAATTGATTGAGGAGAGTCGCTTCATGCCACCGGTCCCATTCCCCCAAAGGCTTGCTAGAGCGAAAATGGAGAAAAGGCTAGCGAAGTTTCTCGAGTATCTGAGAGGGGTTAGCCTCAACATTCCCTTCCTCGACGCCATCGTGGAGATCCCCACATATGCTAAATTCTTAAAGGATTTGATTTCGGGGAGAAAGAGGAAGGAGAAGATTATGCTAGCCGAGGAGGGCTCTTGGTTCACCAAGAGAGAGAAGGAGCCGGCCAAATTCAAAGATCCGGGGAGCTTTCGAATTCCTTGCACCTTGGGCGGCGTCCCTCTTCAAAAGGTGTTGGTAGATTTAGGGGCTAGTGTGAGCCTCATGCATCTCTCCATGTTCTTAAGGCTAAACACCGGGACGAAGTTGAAACCTACCGACATGCGGATACAATTGGCCGATGGACGGATAACGAGGCCGGTAGGGATCGCCGAAGACATCCCGCTACAAGTCCCGGGGGGAATATGCTTGCCATGTGACTTCGTAATCATGGACGTTAAGGAGGAGGGAGATACGTCATTGATACTTGGACGCCCGTTCCTCGCCACCGCCGGAGTCATTGTCGACGTGCGAGAAGGTACCCTAACTTTGAACGTAGGCAACATCGAGGTGGAGCTCCACATTCCTAAGGCTATGAAACACATGCCTTACCACGAGGAGCTTGACTACATGGACCTCCTTGATGAGGTGATTGAGGAGGCGATCCCCCACTCCATTGGCGCTCTATTCGATGAGGATTTCGAGGAAGGCCCGGATTTAGGCCAAGATGAGAAGAAAAATGATTCCCCGACCTCTCCGCTGAAAATGATGAAGGCGACGCTGATGTCGCTAGGATTCGAGAGCTCTGTAAGCTCTCGAAATTAAAGTCTCCGAAGGAAGCTCCGCCAATACGGAAATCGGCGTCACCGGTAAAGCCGTTGACCGGAGAAAATGCTAGCTTGGGGGAGCCACCTCCCCACATGATTAGAGACGAGAGACCACCGCGGAAGGACGCCCCGTCACAACATCAACATCTAAGCGTTCTCCCCGGAAAGTTTGATGGGTGCATCTCATATGCACCAAACATCCCGCGTTAATTGAAAATCATAGGGGGTCGAGCTCACGACCTTAAACGAGCGCTTGTCGGGAGGCAACCCGACGGTTATTGCTTTATTTTTACTTTTTTCTTTATTTTTGTTTTAGAAATTTTTAGTGTTTTGAGTCGTTCGCCCAAAAATTTTGTGATAACGGGTCCTATTTTTCTTGACAGGAGAGGAGATAGGTAAATCCATCATGAGGAGGATGAACGAGGTGATAAGGAGAGCCCCAGGAAGGCGCTCGATGCTTAGGAGGAAGATGAAATCGACTGGAGGAAGAAAGACGGAGTTTAGAGCCAAAACGAAGACAAACAGCAGAACACAAGGCTCACTCGGCCGAGCATACTAGTCACTCGGCCGAGCACACAAGTTCGTCCGGCCGAGCCGCTCACGAACGAGGGAAGTCTGCTGTACCTAACTCTCTGTTTATTTTCCTAATTTCAGTATAACTGATACTCGGCCGAGTATATATATTCACTCGGCCGAGTAAAACGGATACGCTCCTAAGGCGAGTCTTGCCGAGTAGCTTGAGCCACTCGGCCGAATGGACTTACTCCACTCGGCCGAGGGTGGCAAGGCCACTCGGCCGAAGCGTAAGCGGGGAGGAATTTTCCATTGATCTCACTCGGCCGAGTCGTAACTTTTCCCTATAAAAGGGGGCGGGGTCGGGCGCGTTTTTCGAAACGACACAAACCGCAGCGCCCCGACCCTTCAGCTCCCTCGCCTGAACCCTTCGCCTACTCGCCTGACCGACGTCGCCGCACCGCCGCTCGGCCAGCCACCACCGGCCGAGCCGCCGCCGCTCCTCGCCCGAGTCGCCGCCGGCGGCCACGTCTCCGGCCACCTCCGGTATCGCCTATTTAGCCTATTTCTCCTCTTTTTGTGTATTTTTCGAGGATCCATGCGTTAAACGAACCCCAAACCCAAATTAATTTATATATCTATCTATTATACCCCTAATGCTCCATACGTTTTGAATATTACCCGCTGATATCTCCATTTCATGCGCAGGTTGTTTTTGGGAGCTTAGGGGAGCCCAGGGAGCTTCCAGGGACTGATTTGGGCTTCGTGGAGGCGTTGTCTTCGCACGCTTCCATTGCTTTGCACTCGCGGCGTGTCGTGGTATACTCTTTCCTTTACTTTACGCACGCCGCACTTTTCACGTTTTTCTGCGCGCGCTCGGGGCCCATATGCCGCCCCGGACACGGCCGCGGTCGAAGAGAGCTTCCGCCAAGTGGAAGCGGTCGGATGATGCCGGCCCCTCCCACGAGGTGGAGGACTCTCCTCCGCCTTCTCCCACACACCCCGTCCACCCCGCACAGCTTGCAGCGCCCGCACAGCCCGCACAGCCACTCCCTGCCGCTCCACAGCCACCACCTCCGGCTCCACTTATCGGGCCGCTGGGGATCACGTTCCGGAACGACGCACCCCACGTCGCTTTCGAGCGTATTTCCTAGCGCTCGATCGTACCCTCCAGGTTTGCACACCTTGCCGACCTAGGACGCCTGGGGGTACTAGAGGGGATGCTCACGTTGTACGACAATGTGGGCTGGCGAGATTTCTTTCAGGTGTCGGCGGACACGTTTATCCGTCCGACACTTGAGGTACTTAGTTCGATCGCCCGGACCGACGAGGGATGCTCGTTTCGGTTCATGGACCGGGAGTGCCAGGTCACTCTCGGTATGATGAGAGCCTTCTTCTCATGGCCCGATGTCCCCGGGGCTGATCGAGGTTACGCCCCCACCCATATCCCCCCACCTTCCTTCGACGCCGGTGCCTTCTGGGCCCGGATCACGGGTCTACACGCTGCCTTTGACCCTAGTAGGGCCAAGGCCTCGGCCATTGTCCATCCCTGCCTCCGTATAGCTCAGCGCCTTATGGCGACGACCTTTTTGGCCAGATATGAGCCGGGTACGATGTCCACGCCAGAGCTCTACATGCTGTACGCTATGACATGGCCCAGAGCTCTATCTAGGGATGGCGATGAGTTGGTCCCCGTCGTCGTGATTGATGTCGTGGCTTGGTTTTTGGACCGCATCATTGTATCGGTGGGCGCTCGCTCACCGATATGCTACAGCGGTCTAATCACCTTGCTCACCCTTATGACCGGCGAGGACTTCCCTGACGACCTGCGACGCCCACCGGGCCCCACTTCTCTGTCGATTGATGTTATGGCCCGGATGAAGATGTTGCGTCCGCACGGTGAGCGACACTGGGTCTGGCTGCACGGCCCTTACGGTGCCGATTACATGATTCTTCCGAGCCCAGCTCGGACTCAGATTGCACCGGCCCAGGTGGACTGGCTCCCTGCGATGGATGTTCTGATCCCAGCCGCATACGTGCTCGAGGCCGAGGAGGCCGAGCAGGCCCCCGCTGCCCCCGCAGACCCTGTTGCACCTGCCGAGCCTGCTGCCCCTGTTGACCCCGTGGCCCCTCAGCCTATCCCTGATATTCCTGCCGCCCCCGACACCTCTGTCCACACTGCTGTCAGTGTCGGGAGCACCTTAGCTGAGCCCACTTCCACTGCTTCCGAGCCTGTCACCACCACCACTGGCCCTCTGTCTGCCGAGCCCGTTTCCTCTGCCCCACCCGAGCGCCCGCCGACCATAGTTGAGTGCGGAGAGCCCTCTGTCTCCACCGCCGCTGTATTTTCCGAGAGTGTCGTGGCGTCTGTCCACACTTCTGTGCCACCGACCTCTCTGGCCGCCTCGCCGCCACTTTTGTATTCTTCTTTCGTTGCTGCTGCCTCCACTTCTCACCGTCTTGCCCAGCCTCGCACTGAGGCCAGGCCCACATTTGCGAGCGCGGCCCCTTTTGTTCCCTTGCCTGCTGAGCCCGTCACCTACGCCACCAGAGTACGCCAGCCCCGACCTGCACAGCCCCGACCGGTGCGTTCCTCTGCACCACCTCCCCCTGACACTGTACTTCAGAGCATACGTGCTCTTGAGGGGGGCGGTGAGTGGCCTCAGAGGTGACCTTAGGACCCTGTCCTCCACCGTCTCTGCGATGGCTGGCCGCTTTGACCTGCTCCCGCAGATTCACTACTGCCTTACCCAGGTCCTGGAGCGTCTCCCCCGCGTACCCGTACCCACCCAGCAGGTTCCCACCCACACTCCCACACACACTCAGCCTGCTTCCACTCCCACACCCACCCCCGCTCAGCAGCCACTACCACCACCACCTCCTCCTCCGCCTCAGGACGGTGATGGTGCAGCACCACCTTCTTAGGCACCCTTGATGCCATCGATTATTTTTGCCGTTGTGCTGCCCGTTTCTGCTGGGTCCTGATGCATTTTTGTCCACCTCCCCTCCCCTCACTTATTTTGGGATTCTCATTCTGATCGTATCTTTTTATATCTTTTTTGGGAGAGAGGGAGAGTTTTTGGTGTCACATCTTTATATCTGTATCACTCCTATTTCTGCATGCATCATGTCCGCATCATCTTTTCCGTTTCATTATTTTCTTATTTTTCATCATGCATGCATCCTCACTTGCCCCTCCCATTACTTGTCTCTCGGTGTGCCACATTTTGCACATTGAGGACACTGTGCCATTTAGCTTGGGGGAGTGAGTCCTCACGTTCTCTTTCGATTTGCCACCTTTATTTTTAGTTTTTCACTCCGTTTTCCGATTTTGCACTTATTTTCATTTTTTTTCCTTTTATTTTACCATGCATCACGTTTTCCTTATTTTTCTGTGTGCCGCATTGTAAATAGTTCTATTTTCCCTTTATCTTTATTTCCTTTTTTTTCTTTTCATCTCATGCTAGAGATGACTTTTCTGTGATGACGACGACGTGGAGTTAGCTTATTCTATATGCATGCTATATTTGTCATGTCTTGGACTTTATTTCTGATATCATATGCTATGACTTGCCTTGCATCTAGAGATAGTAACCCACACTTTTTCCACATGAAAATGGATGAAATTTTATTATTAGCTGAGTCTGAATATTCATATGTATGCTATCGCAGAAAACACACCAAGATTCACGCATTGAATGCATATATCTGGAGTACCGATTTCTTTTCCTATATCACTTCTATATGCATGAATTGTACATTTCACTTCAGGATGATTGAATGATATTAGCTATGATAAATCTGGATTAGTTAGCTTTTTTGTGATCGAAACTGAGTAGATTAGATTACCCTGCTGAAGTTGTCGTGCATGTCTTATAGAGTGAACCGAGAGATATATTTATTTCTTTCTCCACAAATCTTGAATATTATTTCTCTACTTTTAAAATCATTGGTGAATCTCCCCTTAGCGATTCTATTATATGGCATTTCCCCCGCTATTAATTTCTAGCTCCAAATTCCCCGAATTCAAAAAAAGGGGGGAAGAAAATATTCTTGTATATCATTATCTCTCTTGGAGTTGGGATCATTGTGTATATATGCTTATCAAAAAAAAGAGAGGAAAAATCCTCAATAAAAGATCTCATCTCACTTTCTTTCTTTCTTCTCTCTTTTCGTGTTCATTTTTTATTACTTTTGGAGCTTTATAAAAATGGGGATGTGAAAATTTTTTATGCCACCATGCTTATAGATAAGCTTGGGGGAGAGAATCCATTGATGTGTGAGAGAGTGACTACTTGACGTTGCACGACAACCTAGGCTAAGTAATATTCTATACTCGGTGAGATTATTTTTAGCTTTACGAAGTCCAGAAATCTAAGCCTAGCATTCATATCATGAAATCCACACTTTTCTATTCTCTCTATTCTATTGTGTGATACTCTTATACTCCTCATAGAAAGCGTTCAATTGAAAAGTGTGTAATCTGCGATTTGTATACCGCTTTAGATGATTCAGACGATGTTAATTCTAAAACTATTCCGTTTTTCATGATTATATCGTTGTTCGTGGGTTTTCTATTTCTATTTGCACTAATATACTATGATATCAAAATAAAACTCTTTGACATGTATTTTTCATTCGGAGCATGCTATGTGAGTAAGTGAAACCCACGTCCTGAGAAAATGATCTAGCAGTTTCCCTCTTCGCTTCTTTCTTTCTTCTTTGTTCTTATTTCGTTTTTCGTTCTTCTTCGTTTTTTTTCGTTTTCCGAATCCACCGGGTTCGCCTTTTACTTATCTTCCTCAAGGACGAGTAAGAGGTAAGCTTGGGGGATTTTGATCACTCCTTATTTTACACTTTTTTCCCGCATGTTTGCATGCCATTTAGATCGCCCAAATCATGTTTTTCACGATATATCGACGATATTGCGATGCTTTTCACGATTTGTTGTTTTTGTCGCATTTCAGGTGATTTGGAGCGATTTGGAGTGATCTCGAGATACGCCTACTCCAGAGTGTCACCGACGACCTCCCCGAGGGGTATTTTGCTGTTGGAAAGGAGCGGAAGAAGAAAGGACGTCGCAGGAGCGACGAGGAGGCCAAAACAAGCTGTTTGGGCATTTTTGGTGTCCCACTCTGCCGAGTGGAGGAGTCACTCGGCCGACCAGCGAGACACCGCTCGACCGACCAGATCGGATACGTTTCATACGTGCACTCGGCCGAGCGACGGAGACCACATCGGCCGAGTGACGAGATCCCGTCCGCCCGAGTGGCGCCCAGACGAAGCCATTCAAAAATCGCCAACTTACTGTTTTTCGGCTGCCTGAGCTTCAGAAGACCCACTCGGCCGAGTGGCAATTGCCGACCGCCCGAGTACCAAGAAGCCATCGGCCGAGTGACGACAACTCACTCGGCCGAGCCGCCCCCAAAGTGAAGACCCCTGAAGATCAAGACTTACTGGAAATTTACAGGGTTTCTCACTCGGCCGAGCGACTTTTGTCACTCGGCCGAGTGCGACGTGCTGCCTGTAGCGAAAATTGCGGAATTCAGGATGCGCAGGGGTATTTTGGTCACAGTTTTTGGACGATTTTGGGGGGTATTTAACCCCTGTTTTTACCATAGTTTTGAGAGCTTTTCCTGAGATTTTTTGCAGCTTTTTAGATTAACTTTTTAGCTTTATTCTTGTGATTGGAGAGGAGACAAAAGTTGATTTTTGTTGGATTATTTGAAGAACTCAATTGGTTTGTCTCTCTCTTCTCTAAAAATTCTATTTTTATTGCTTATCTCAATATTGTGATGAATTCTCTTGTTAATTTCATTGATTATTTTTGTGTTTGCGCTATGAATTGTGAGTAGTCTCCACGTCTCGGGGCGTGGGGATGAACCCTACGAGCCCAATTTCACATTTGTGATGAATTGGTAGGAATTTTGCTAGAATTGTTATTAGGGATTAGATTGGGATCAATTTACTACGGATGGCTAGGTATTCATATCGATTGGGATTTGCAGAGATTGGATCCCGATTCGATAGGAAACCCTAGAAATCCGAATTGGGTTGGAATCGAATTTCCGAAGTATCGGTTTGCAAGAGATTGGACCGATACTAGGGTTTCCGGTTGCAATTCCGTGCTGATACCCGTTTGCAAGAGATTGGACGGGTAGGAACTATCCCAACCTAGGTTGCGGCCCGAGTTTGCACGAGAGTGGGCTCGGGGCGCGATTGAACGATGATGTTGATCCTAATGCTAGCTTCCCTAGGCTGGGGTTTGCAAGAGATTGGACCCGAACCTAGGAAAGCTATAGACCGGCAACAGCGAGAGAGCGTGAGCTAGGTTCTACATTCAGTTACAACTAGTTCATCCAAAATCTTATTCTAGCAATTTTGATACCAATGAACCACATCGACGAGATACGGTGAGTAGCGGGGATTCCCCATTCCCTAGACGTCTTTTATTTGATTTGATATTTCCGTACTTTGTCTGACGATTGTGACAGGATCGCCAAAGGCAAATTTCTCTCTTTTCTCATCTTAATAGCCAGGTTGATTGGAACAAGCACGGTCATTCGTCCTCCATGTGTTCGATAACCCGCTCGCCGCTATACCGTGCGCTTGCGGTAAAACTACAACCGTTCTCTGGGTTACATTCCGGAGCGATCAGGATGCGCGAGGGGTTGATCTTCTGCTGGATCTGGTGTATATTTGGGTCTTTACTTCCTCTTTGATAGGCTGTTGGATATGCTCGCTAAGGTATAAATTTTCTTTTACTTTCAGCAATGTAATGTCCTGTTTTGAACTATACGTGTGTTCTACTGTATACACGTGGTATTTCTACTTACAATGCATAAGTAATCATGAAATAATTGTAGATGTTGATGTATGCATCGTAGTGCATGGGGGTTGTGCCGTAATATGTGGCTAAGAGACGAGAATGCGAGACATGAATGCGGGAGAAGTGTGAATGACGTCGTGTGTATAATATAACAAGTATGAATTGGCCGTGTGTGGGGGGTGCATGAATGCATGCGCGGGTGTGTATGGTTATGTGTAGGGAGAGTCATGCTAGTGTGAAAAGGGGTTAGTGGCTAATGGCATCCTCATAAATATTTAGATAGGTGCGGGGCAAAATGGTCATTTGGACAAAATGATGTGTGTGTGTATAGTAAAGAAGTGTGTGCATAAAGTAATGACACACTTGTAATTAGTGGAAAGTTGATATGGTATTTAGGTCAGTTCAAAAGTGTCATGGCTTATCCTATAAGCCATACGTGTGTGTGGAAAAATCCCTAGAAATATCTCCTTAATCTTATCCTTTTCTTCTCCTTTTCTTTTCTACTTTCTTCCATCTCTCTCTCTCATATCCCAATGCCCTCTTACCTGGCCGAAATCCCTTCATCAAAAAAAGATAAAATAAAATAAATATAAAATGGGAAGGAGAAGAGGAAGAAAGGGAAAGAGAAAAAGAAGAGTAGGCTTTAGCAAGATGGAGCCTCCTTGAGGCTATGAGCTAGAAGGAGGTAGGACGCTTGGGAGAAAGCATGAGGGTTTGGAAATTCATCATCTTGAGGTAGGAAGCTAGGAATCCATTCTCTAATGGTTTAATATGCTAATCTATGTCAAATCAATTTAGTTTCATGCAAACACCATGTCTGATTTTGTAGACAGATTCTGTTGCTTGTTCATTTGCTTATATATCTTAATTTAGACTTGAATAAATTCCCGAAAAAATTATACACTGTTGCTCTTGAAATTCTATCCCAGAATCATATAAAATTCGACATATGTTCGGTTCAGTAATTAGGGGTAAAAATTCTATCTTTACAACATGTCTGATTTCCATCCAGGTTAGACACAGTTTGGCGAAACAGAGCTCGGTCCCTACACACTCCATAAAAATTGGTATTCTTTGTCTCGTTGTAAATATAACAACGTGTTCTACAACTTTCATCTAGGCCATGTTTTCGAGATTTTAACTGCAACGTGTAGCAATTGTTACAGCTCTTAGAATCTGTCTGAAAAATAGTTTTGACAGGTCTCACCAAACAATCACCATAAATCACCTAGTTCATATTTTTGTATAAAATTTTATATGTGAATTCAGAAATTCAAGATATACAACTCTCAGTTAGGAAGTTTTATCAAATTCCCATTAGAAATGGATGAAAACAACCTCTGGTCATGATTGTCAGTACTTTTCCTGCATGCTGAATTGTTTAATTGGTATTTGAATTGACCATTATTGCTAATCCTCCTTCTATAGTGCATGATTATTGTTGTTACATGAAAGGTAGATTCTTGGTATGCATTGCGAATAGAATTGTTAATGTGCTCATGAACATGTACATCACGCCCATCATGTGTTTGTGAAAATGCCTCAATGCAACAAAAGTTGATAAACATGAGAAATGAGCTTGTATACACTTGTACCATGAACCATGTTGTGAATTGGTAATGATGGTGTCATGGAAAGCATGGTTTCATATATTATGAGTAATGAACTGAAATGGCTATGATGAAGGGCATGACACTTGGGTGCATGACCTGTGATGTGATTAATGGAGGGCATGACATTTCGATGCATGACCCATGTTGATATGAGTATGAAATGTGGCGCCATGCAACATGACTCCTGCATTACTAAAATGAGGATAAAATGAAATTCTTGAATGTCTCAGTCCTCTTTAAGGAGGGTGAGCTGCTAAAACTGGTTTTTGGGAGAAATTTGAGTAAATTGTGAATATACGGCCTGGACAATGAAGGTGGGGGAGGAGGGTGGGGGAGGAGAGGATGTCATTTGTGATGATTGTTCTCACTCGCCTTTACAGGGAGTGATGGTTAGTTGGCGCTCGTGATGATGTGGTTTGTGTGTGGAGAGGTGTATGTGGAGATCCTCGCTCTCGCTGTCGTCCAGGGAGGAGGCGGAGAGGCCCGGTGTACAGTGCCCGTATCCACTGCACAGTGTGCCATACTCACCCTGATCTTGGGGTGGGGCTCGTGAGGCATGTCCCCTGACGGGACGGGGTGAGAGGCCTGACGTACAGTGCCCGTGTCCACTGCGTCGAGTACAGTTTTCCACCCCAATTCGTGAGGCGAGGTTCATATTCTTATATCTTACAGTTTATCCAGATTTCCAATAAGTTAATAAATTGCATGTTACTTGTTCTACTTGTAGTGTTTCCTCTTCCATCTAGTTGTATTATTGTGACACTGTGTACTTGTAGTCGTTGCTTGCCCTCCTATATTTATTTCTCGTTGTAATCCTATAGTTGTAGTTGCCTTTGTTGTTCCTTTTCTTACATATTATTTGTAGCACTAACTCTCTTTTGCAGTAGCTCACTCCCTCACGGCAGGTACGTCTCCATTTCATATTCTTTTACTTTATATAGTAGTATGCCTCACCGCTATGATGTGTCCCATGGTCTCCATGATATCACCTTAACTTGTAACCGTAGTAATTAAGCAAGTAATAACATGATTTTCCATTAGTGTTGGGATTTCTTACTAGGGCACGCATTGACGTGCTCCTCCCCATTTTCCAGGTAGCAGTGGCAGCTTGATGCAGGTGACTTAGAGTTGGGTTCTAGGGGTAACACTTGGAGTGAGCTGTAGCTTTGTGTTGAGTTTTGGTTTGTATTTGGGAGGTCCAGAGTGGCAGTGCATATATGGTGTTGTACATGGACTACGTATATGTATGAATGTCATTATATACATATATATATGTATATATATACATATATATATGTATATATATACATATATATATGTATATATATACATATATATATATATATGTATGTATATATGCCCACGAGAGGGTGTCCCAGTGGTAAATCATTCCGCTCCAAAGCCAAGGGGTGCGGGGTTCGAGGCCTATGGCCGCCGTGACTTGGTAATTATTGTGGAATTTGTTGTGGAATTATTTACCCTGGGGCTACATCTCCCCTCTCGGACTTACCCGGGGGCCGTTGGGGCACGGCGGTTTCCCCCCAGTTTGCATAGTCTCGGCCGGGCTCTCGCCTTACCCTCCTAAAAAAGCCAAATGCGGGGGGAGGGGGTTGGGGATTTTTCTGGGTTGTCAAAAAAAAATATATATGTATATATTGTTTTTCTTTGTTATATATGAGGTTTTCTTTGATATTATAGTGGAGCAGTACTTGTACTTTTCCAGCATATGCGCAGTGGCCCTGCTATTTCTCTGTTCTCTCTCTCTCTCTCTCTCTCTCTCTCTCTCTCTCTCTCTCTCTCTCTCTCTCTCCCTCCCCCCCTCCCCCCTTCAGGATTCATGGGAAAAAGTTTAAAATTCCGGGTATTTTATGGAGCGGGGTGTTACAAGCAATCTTTGTTATGTGAAGTTCATAAAGCTTCCGAATATCTGTGATTTCTAAATGTCCATGCATGGGTTTCGTTAATATGAGGTTTATTCTGAATGATGAAGGTTTATTGCAACCTATTGGTGGGAGAAATTTGTCGCCCCATCCCATAAGGGGAGGCATGAATTAAAATTTTGTGCTTGTTTAAAAGCACCCCACTTTACATATTTCCAAGGCATGCATGCATCAGATTGTCCAATTCCAACTCAATTTACAAAAGCCCAATGTCGTTACACCAAATAAATCATGGGTTTTTCTCATATTAGTATCATAGATATCATTTGTGTACATCGAATGAAATTTATTGCATCGGTTGAAAACAACTCACCAATCAATTTCAAGACCCATGAATCCGTAAATGGTTCTGGTACATTACTATTATTGCCCCATGATGACACACCCAATGTGTTGATGATATGTTGGCTTTTAAAAAACGCAATTTGTATTTTGGACTTCGGAGGGCTCGGGTGTAAGGAGTCATAAAATGTTTGAAAGTTGTATGGACGATGAGGATAAATTATATGCTTCACTTATGTTGTTGAGTATTAGTGTTTCATACCAATGTTATTTTGATGATGATCACAACATTATGTTGTTGCTAATGAATCTCTTGTTTTAGTCTCTCAGTTACATTTCAAGAATATCAATTTTGGAGACTAAACACTTGGTGCAAGGATGGACATAAGTGAAGAAGGACCAAAGCTTGGACTCAAGGGGTGCCAAAGCTTGGAGATGATGGAGAGCTTTAAGGCATCTAGATTGAAGCCATAGACTTTTAGGAAAGCATTGTAATGCATGTAATTTCATTTATTGCTTTCTCTCTTTTTGAGTCTAGGTTTGATGTAATATCTTGATAGATGGTCTACTCATTCATGCATATGCATTTAACCATCTTAGTGAGCCTTAGGATTATCATAGAATCCAATCCAATAGGCTCATCTTGACCAATGACTCATTTGGAGTCTCTGGCTCTCCAACAGTCGCCTGATGAAGGTTTTACAGTCGATGGGTGATTTCCAGTCGTATGTCGAGCCTTCTACAGTCGACTGTGGTGCACTACTCAAGTCATCCTTTGATTGACTCATACTTGAGCTTTTGGAACTGTCGACTGATGGTTAATTTACAATCGTCTGTCTTCCAGCAGTCGCCTGTGATTTGTTTATCAGTCGACTATGTGCAAATCGCATTGTCTGGGCTTCATCCCAGTTTGCTAGTCAGTCGACTGGTTCAGTACTTACAGTCGCATGTCCATTTGACAGTCGCATGTATATTGGCCATCAGTCGCATGTCTGCAAACATTGCGAAAGAGTGCATCTCTCTGTTTTATTCCATCCCCTGCAGCAGTCGCCTGCTGAAGGATTTACAAGCGCATGTCATGTTTACAGTCGACTGTATCGACTTCATCAGTCGACTGTCGAGGCTCAGATTATAGCCGTTGAGAATTATTTAGCCCTTGGACAGTCGACTGTCATTTGTTCATCAGTCGATTGTCGGTGACGTTTTTGCCCAAAATCTAGCCGTTGTAGCTTTTTGTTTTTGGCTGTTTTCTTGGTATTTGAGAGTTCCTATATGGTTCCTATATATATGAGAGGGCTGAGTTCATTAGAACTTCTTGATGCTATTGAAAATCCTTAGAGATTAAATAAGTCACTCTCAAACTCTCTCATTTCCCTCTTAGCGCTCTAAATCTCCTTCATGCATTGAAGTCAAGCTTAAGGGAAATCATCCAAGTGCTTTCAAGCAATCTCAACACTTGGATATCCTCTTCCATGTCGTGCATTCATTTATGAGTAAGTACATCTCAAGGCATATGTAAGAGTATTTGTTTTACTTGGTGTTTTTTTGTAACTCTAATTCTCTTTGTGGGAATTAGACACTCTCTTTGTGGGAGTAATTCTCTTAGTGGGAATTAGATATTCTCTTAGTGGGAATAACTCTTTTTGTGTGAGTAACTCTCTTTGTGGGAGTTTGGTGTCCTAGTGTGGGGCTAACCCTAATTCCCCGAGTGGGTGTTAGTAATTCTCTAGGTAGGAGTTTGACCCTTGTGTAGGGTTGGTTGGGTCCTTGTGCAGGACAAAATACTCTTAGTGAGGTATCTCCTTGTGAGATTGTATTCACTTCTCTTTGTGGAAAATATAGTGAATATTGGTGTGGATAGACGTACCCAAGTTTTGGGGAACCAGTGTATATTCTTATGTTTACGTTTGATTTGATTGTGGTGATTAATTCATCTTGCATTTATTATTCCGCATTTGCAAGTTTAATTTTAATTACACAATTTATTGCCATTACACTATTCACCCCCCTCTAGTGTGTTATTGTTAGTATTGCAAGGGTAAGGCGATCCTTACATATGTTGGATGACTTTTCCTAACGTCGCATCAGTAGTACGATGTCCCTAATTATATGATCCCTACATAATAGAGCCTAATGATGAGACAAGTACAGTGAGGTGTGCAGGATTTGGATTGATGATTCAATGTTGATACATTACTAGGGTATGCTTGAAGTATGTCAAGAAACCAGCAATGATAATTAAATGATTAATCATCTAAGGGCAATTCGATATGGATTCATGATTGACTTGGACATGATTAGTGGGTTGATGTTTCATTAGGTATGCAATGAAATGTATTGGCTTGAAATAAAGGAATTTAAAACTGAGTGTACATGTTTAAATGTAATATAAAAGTTGTGATTTCCTCGATAAATATTTTTTTACTATGTATGAAGCATTAATATTTTATGAATTTAGTGATGACATATCACTTCGCACGTTTTTAAGTTTATATGTCCCTTGCACGATTTTATGATAAAAGAAAATGTCTTGTTCAACTTGTGATCGAATCTATGTTTGATGCAAATAAGGGTTAGATGGATGAAAGTGGAGAAAGTCCGGGTTGTTAAAAGTGTACATCGACCGTGGCGGCTGTCATTTTTACCATTATATTCATGGATCTATACGAAGACGATATCGCTCCCCCTCTACCTAGGGAGCCGTCAGAGATGCGTGATATTCATAGAAAATCACACATTCGTAGAATTCTATATGGATCTAATAGTAGTTGTTTACACTACTTACGAATGCGCAGACATGATATCCTGAATCTTGCAACTTTAATGCGAGAAAGCGAGATTCTCAAAGACACTTATCATGTGTCAATCGAGGAGCGGTTGGCAATGTTTCTTCATAGAGTAGGGCACAAGTGAAAGAACAGAGTCATGCAAGTTGATTTTATAAGGGTCGGGGCGACAATTAGCACTTATTTTAACAAAGTGATGTATGCAGTTTGTACTCTTTGTGATAGGTTCATGAAGCAAGTCCCAAATGAGACACCACCAGAGATAATCAATAATCCTAATTGGTTCCCATATTTTAAGGTCAGGGTTTTATGAATAGCTGGCATTAGATTTAAATGATTTATGGTGATTTCAAAATGAGCGTTATTGATTACGATGTAGGATTGCATTGGTCTAATTGATGGGACACACATCGATGCCATGCTGCCTGCCAAACTCATACCACGATTTAGAGGACGTACAGGGGTTACATAAAATGTGTTTACAGCTGTAGCGCCAAACAAAAGATTCACGTACGTAATGGCCGGGTGGGAAGCTTCAGCGAATGATTTCACAGTCCTAAAAGATACGTTGTCATTACCCCCACCCCACGGGCTGCGTGTGTATGAAGGTAATATGCAAACTATTTCCTAAATATCATGTATATGTCTGTATGAAACCATGTGATTATAAATCGGGTTTCATTTTTCGGTTGTAAGGAAATATTACCTATGCGATGCTGGGTATACAACAATGCCTGGTTCCATATCTCCATACCGTGGCGTTAGATACCATCTGAAGGACCATACTGATCGAGTGCCTCGAAATCACAGAGAGCTCTTCAACCTAAGACATTCTTCATTAAGAACAAAGATCGAGTCAACGTTTGGAATACTAAAGAACAAGTTTAAAAATTTGACTCCAAAGCCTCACTATCCATTCAAATCTCACGTCGATACCGTCCTTGCTTGCACAGTGTTGCATACATATATCCAGATAGCAGATCCGCATGATCCCCATCTAAATAAGGATGGGGCTGTGATTGAGGACGACATGGATGTGATGGATGAGCTGAATGACTCGATTATGGATCTTTCACAATAGTTGCCCATACGTGAACAAACTTCACAAAGGGATCATTGGAAACGTCGCAGGGATCAGTTAGCGTGGGAAATGTGGGTGGAATATTGTAACATACAAAACCATGGAAACACCAATGGTCATGGGCTATGAGGGAAGAGTTAAATTAATAAGTTTAATGTTATCTGTTAAGTTGAATGAATTGTATAACAATGGGATCTATATGTTGATTATGCTAGGTGATGCATGAGATGTGGTGACAATATAATGCCTTTATCCGATTAATTTATTTCTATTGTCTTGGATTCTGATGATATGGGAGGTAGTAAATATTACGTTCATTGTGTTTTATTAACTTTACTATACGTGGGTTCATGTCATTATGGCCGATATTGCTTTGTTATGGAAATAATGCTTTTGTTGGCATGGACGTGTCATCGCATCAAGGGTAAGGGAGTGATCCTATGCCACCATACTATGAACATGGATATTGTACACAGTGGGCAGATGAAGCAAGAAGGAATGATCCATTGCTTGGTAGGCCATTGCCTCGTAGGACGAGTGATGTTTAATATCCTACACATAGCCACCAAGGAGTTGGATCATCTATGTCGTTTCCACCTTATCCATCATATAGCATGCCAAGGACCATGCACATGTCGCATCCACCAGGCTTCATGCAAATGCTACAAGGTGGTGGGGCTATACCACCTTTTGTAAGCCAATCACCACAAAGTGCTTTCGTCATGCATTCACCACAAAGTAGGCATGTCACAACAGGTCGAAATGATTCGTCCAGGAAGTCGGGTCGATGGGATATTGATATGTATGTATCAGTGTCTAGTCCCATGAAAAAAATTAAGAAACCATCCACGAAGTGGCCTACGAATAAAGTTTGGCTTGTGGAGCATGATATGGCATTAATTTCTTTCCTGGCATCCCAAGCACGTCAAGGGCATAAAGTCGACAAGACGTTTAAGGTGATGGCCTTCACCGCTGCTGGCAGTTACTATCCATATAAACTCCATGTTTAGCACTGATTACACTAGCTAGCATGTCAAGAATCATATGAAAGGTCTTGATTGGCTGGCTGGTTAGAGGAGAAGCAGATGATAGAACTCGACGATGAAATTTATGCCACATGGGCCATAGTATTTACTTATCCATTAAGCAAATATGGAAATAAACTTTAGCTTGACATATTTTTTATTCATAATGATTGGTTCATTATAAATGTAGGCAAACTATAGATTGAAAGATTATGTCAACCACCCCTTATCGTGGCTTGATGATCTTAGGCTTATTATAGGAGATGACGCCGCAAAGGGAGATTTACGTAAGAGTGTGTATCACACATTTGGGGGCGCATTTAATGAAGGTGACGGAGATCTTGGAAGTCTGCCAACCTTCTCGCAAGCATCAACTGACTATGATGCTTATCCCGACATCCCCAATAATACGTCGACGTGGTCATCTCCACCGGGGACGAGCCATGCAAGCCCACCTGCCGTGGGTAAAAAGAAAATGCGGAGACATGCCTTGAGGGATGAGCCAGACCTCATGAACGAAATGGTGGCTAATGTTAGAGAGGTCGCCGAAGCTATAAAGAGTGCCCACCCCAACACTCTTGCACTTCTTTCTTATCATTTGTATGCACTTACCAATTATCCGTCAGATGTGTTGGATGAGTTGTATATGCAACTTAGTGAGAATGAGAAAGGCGGGCGCAGATCTTCGTAGCCAAGAAGGTTGTATCATTTGAGATGGATAGGGTTGATGTCGGAGGAGATGGGGAGGGTGATGATGAAGAATGGAATATGTAAATTATTGGTGGTGGTGAAGAATGTTGTGATATGTGTTGATGGGAAATGCTTTGGATTTGGGCACTCTATAGATTGTAATGTGTTTTACCGTGCCTTGGTATGTTTAATAATATGGGATATATTATGTAACTTAAGTGTGATGTGGAATGGTTGGTAGGCTTAACAATATGTGATCTTTGATGTAGCATATTTTGTAGCATAAGTGGGATGTTAATTTTTTTGTTGGAATTGTTGAATTTTGGGTTATGTTTTTAATGGAATTGTGTTGGATTTAATCAATCTGATGCATGTATTGAGTTGTAGCTTGACTTGGTATTTTTTCATGTTTGGTATCATACTCTGTAATAGTAGTGGGATGTTGGGATTTTGTCTTTTAAGTTGGATTTGTTGAATTGTGGGTTTGGGTTTTTGATGGAATTGAGTTGGATTTGATCAATCTGATGCATGCATTGGGTTTTATCTTGACTTGGTATTTCTCCTGTTTGTTATTATATTCTGCAACAGCGGTGGGATGTTGGGATTTTGTTTTTTGATGACTGGTGGGGTTTGTTTAACAATATGGTGGATATGATGAATATTGTGTTTTGTTTTTTTGATGAATGATGGGTGTCATATTCTGTAGAAACAGTGGGCACTAGAATTGATTTGGAGTTGTGCAATCTGATGCTTGCATTGGGTTTACCATGCCATAGGATTTTTTCCAGTATGGTATAAAATTCTGAATCAGCAGTGGGAAGATGTGATTATTTGGTGGCTGTTTTGAATGTTGGGTTGGGTTTTTTTTACTGTAAATGAGTTGGAGTTGGGCAATCTGATGCTTGCAATGGGTTTTAACTTGATATGGGATTTTTTTCCTGTATGTTAACATATTCTGTATCATCATTGGACTGTTGGGATTTGTTGGTGCATTTGTTGTATGTTGGGTTATTTGTTTTGATGAAAGTGAGATGGAGTTGTGCAATCTGAAGCTTGCATTGGGTTTTACCATGCCATGGGATTTTTTCCAGTATGTTATCAAATTCTGTACCAATAGTGGAAAGTTGGGATTATTTCGTGGCTGTTTTGAATGTTAGGTTGTGTTTTTTGCTGGAAATGATTGGGAAGTGGGCATACTGATGCTTGTAATGGGTTTTTGCTTGCCTTCGGATTTTTCCCAGTATGGTTTCATATTCTGTATCAGCAGTTTTAAATAGCCCAATGATGAAAAAATAAAAAATGGAGATTACATTGATGGTATACTATGGTTGGCATTTTGGTTCCTTCATAATGGATGGCTGGCATTATGGTTCCTTCAGTCCCCAAGTTGGAGTTGACATTGATTTAGCTTCATATGTATTGTTATATGATTTAATTCACATTGAAGTTTTTTTCTAAGTATAATAACTGGATTTTGTCTATATTTTTCATGTTTGACATGGGATTTTGTATACTATGGTTTCTTTGCTTTATTCTCATTGTGCTAATTTGGATTTACATTATGACTCTGATAGTTTGGTTGGATATAGAAGGAGCCAATGCCACACAATCTTATGGGAAAATGAAAAAAATTCTGAGGGCTATATAAATCCAAATATGATGCTTTCATTGTGTTTTAGCTTGCATTTGGAGGTTTTCCTTTATATTTTCATATTATGTACCATCATTATGAAGTTGGGTTTATTTGGGGGCTATGTAGCATGGTGGTTTGTGTTTTTTGCTGGATTTGAGTTAGAGTTGGGAAATCTGACGTTTCATTGGGTTTTAGCTTGCATTTGGGGTTTTTTCCATTATGTTATCATATTCTGTAACATCATTGGGAAGTTGGGTTTATTTGGTGGCTTTGTAGCATGATGGTTTGTGTTTTTTGTTGGATTTGAGTTGGAGTTGGGAAATCTGATGCTTTCATTGTGTTTTACCTTGAATTTGGGATTTTTCCATTATGGTATCATATTCTGTAAAATCGTTGGGAAGTTGGGTTTATTTGGGGGCTTTGTAGCATGTTGGTTTGTGTTTTTTGATGGATTTGAGTTAAAGTTGGGAAATCTGATGCTTTCATTGTGTTTTAGCTTACATTTGGAGTTTTTCCATTATGTTATCATATTCTGTGTCCTCATTGGGAAGTTGGGTTTATTTGGTGGCTTTGTAACATGTCGGTTTTTATTATTTGCTGGATTTGAGTTGGAACCGATGCTTTCATTGTGTTTTAGACTGCATTTAGATTGCATTTGGATTTTTTCCATTATGTTATAATATTCTGTATCATCATTGGGAAGTGGGGTTTATTTGGTGGCTATGTAGACCGTTGGTTTTAGTTTTTTGCTGGAATTGAGTTGGAGTTGGACGAGCTGATGCTTGCACAGTGGATGCTTGCCTTGTGATTTTTTAATGTTATCCTATTCTTTATCATCGTTGTACTGTTGGTTTTATTTGGTGGCTATGTTGACAGTTGGTTTTAGTTTTTTTGTTAGAATTGAGTTGGAGTTGGGCTAGCAGATGCTTACATAGTGGATGCTTGCCTTGGGATTTTTTCCAGTTTGTTTGAAAGTGGTGAACATTTGTGAAATATTGGGATGAACATTGGAAACCCTCCACTTTCTCACCCTCATTCACAAACAATAACAGGCCCTACATGTCAGAAAGCATTGGAAATCTTATGCTTGCATTGGGTTTTAACTTGCATTGGGATTTTTTTCAGTATGTTATCATAATCTGTATCAAAAGTGGGATGTTGTGATTTTGTTGGTGGCTTTGATGAAGGTTGGGTTTTGTAATTTGCTGGAATTGAGTTGGAGGTGAGCAATCTGATACTTGCATTGGGTTTTAGCTTGCCTTATGATTTTCCCATTATGTTTTCTTTGATGTATCACCAGTGTAAAATAGCCCAATGATGAAACATTTAAATATAACACTACATGTGTTATCATGCTACGTCCTGAAAGTTATATTGTATATATCATTCATAATGGAGGGTTGCATTTTGGGAAGGCTCCACTGCTATGCAACCTTATGGGAAAATGAAAACAATAAATTTCTGAGGGTTAGCTATATCATGAATGCAATGGTACCACACTGGATGCCAGCAAAAAACACAACCCAACATTCATCACAGCCACCAAATAATCCCAACTTCCCACTGCTGATACAGAATATGATACCATACTAGAAAAAAATCCCAAGGCAAGATATAACCCAATGCATGCATCAGATTGCCAATTCCATGCAACATTGAATGTATTTTACTTGCCATTTGATGTTGCATGCCGTGGTGGTTTTTATATGGACACCAGATTTGTTTTTGTTTGAGCCCAATGATGAGTGATGCGTAGTCAATCTTTTATTGTATGCAATAATAATTGCTTATACCCATTTCCTTGCTATGGCATGCTTATCATTACTCTCCTCTCCCCCTCATAAACAATAGACAACACATCTAAAAAAACAATTGTCCTACATTTTATGTCTTCTTTCAATTTTATTGAATGGGTGGGTGCTAAATTGAGCTTTAGTCTTTTGTTTTGGATGTGTTATGGATTTGGACAAATTTTTTCTCCCTTAGTATCCTATGAAATTTTTTAGATCAGTTGCATGTTTTTTTGTGACTTTGAAGAGGGGCAGCTTATCACATAGCTGATGATAAGAAACCAGCAGGGAATGGTCCGCTTCATATATCCGAGGGATGCCTTTAATTTTTATTTTTCATTTATAACTCTATTTTCAATCTTTTGATTTTGTTCATTATATGGAGTACTGAAAGATGACGACAACATTACCATGCGTCGCTCTTTACTTTTCATAGGTACGCTTTTAACTCATTCTAATCACATTATCTATCTTTTATATGATCGATGTTATATTTTACATGTCTTTTTTGTTAACTTCGCTATGTACAAATGCATTACGGTTCTAGCTCTTCTAGTTGATCTCGACAGAGAGATGAGATCTGTGGGGATTTTGATGCCAATTTCGATGACTACAAGATATGCCACTAAGATCTAGGATTGCCGAGGAGGACTTCATGGACAAGAGTAAACTCAGGTAGTAGATTTTGGAGTTGTACATATCGAGAGCAGCCATGCGGATGCTTCAAATGGAAGGATCCCCCACACAATGAGTTGTCCAGAAAGGTGATCATGTGTTTCATGGATGATATTAAAAGACGGCCCAATAATGCCATTACGACGACACTATTGTCAGAGAGTAGGCTGTTAGAGATAGAGGGACGTATGTAGACCCGACCACGGTTCGGTTCGAACCGTGTAACCAAACCGGAACCGAACCGATTTGGAACCGAACCGAACTGGAACCAGTCGGCTGGTTCCAAGACCTGGAATTGGAACCGGGCCAATCCGGTTCGGTTCCGGTTTGCCCTTTTGCAAAACCGAACCGGAACCGGCAGTTCCGGTTCGACGGTTCCCCGGTTTCGTGTCACGCCCCGTTCCCCCGGATACCCGACATTAATTAAATTTTTTTTCCAAGTATCATGAAGAGTGCGGGTGTTGAGAGAGGAAAAGAAAGAGAAAGGAGAAACTGAACAAGCAGGCCACTGTGCACATGCTCTGATAGTACAAGTGAAGCTTCACAGTAATATCAAAACAACACCATAAATAACTTCGATCAATAACAATATTTCATATATAACAACTTCCATTAATTTACATAGCCCAGGTACACCATTACATATACACCATCACTCTCCACCTCCAAGACAACAATGTCACTACACAAGCTACAACTCACACCAAGTGCTACCCCTGAAACCCAACTCCAAGTCACCTCCAACCATGCTACCTCTGTTACCTGAAAATAGGGAGGAGCACGTCAATGCGTGCCCCAGTAGGAACCAACTTGGATTTGGAACACAGTTTTAAGCTTATTAATCCACAAGACAAGGCAAGATAAATAAGGCATGCAAACAAAGTGTCGGAATGAAAAATAAATAGCTAAGTAAGGGATCATACATGCGGTCCAATGTCGAGCAAGAGAAATAAGAGAAATAAGGCATGCAAACATGGCCATTATAACATGAGTAAATCCAAGAGAAAATATCACAATGAACTTCTACTTCAAGTAACAATAATGCACATGCATAATAGAGGAAAATTTAGCAATCAAATCATAGTTATAGCATCTCTTAACATTTCAATTTGCTGGGAATTGCAAGAACAGCCATAAAGATCAACACATTTCATTCAATTCTCTTGGGACTTTGACAAAACTATATAAATGAAAGTTGAAGATATGACAGTTTTAGATTCACAGATAAAATTTCATGTACAAATAAGAACTATATGATTTATGATTAATTAATTGGTGAAGTGTGCCAAATCTGTTTTTCAGACAGATTTCAGGGTCTGTATTGGAAGCCAATTTTAAGCATGTTGCAGCAAGAAATTCGACTATAAGCACTTTGATGAAATTTTAGAAAAACTTGTTAAATTTCTAACAAGACCAAGAACACAAAATTCTATTGTGTGTGCAGGTGTCTAGGCCAATTTTGCTAAACTGTGTCAACACTGAAAATCAAACAGACATGTTGTAAAGATGGATTTATTGCTCCTAATTTCTGAATTGAATCTATGTCAAAATTTATATGATTTTGGGGTATAACTTCAAGATCTACAAACTCTAATTTTTTCGAACCCTAATTCAAGCTACAGTAACCATAATTACTGAAATAACACACAAGAGAATTTCAGGACTTTAAAGGAAATGGCTTTGCTATGAATTTCAAGGGAGAATTGTGAAATTAACACATGATACATAAAATTTTGACTATCCCTATCATAAATTAAGTAAATAATACTATAAAAACAATAGAGCAAGAACAAATTAATGGAGTTTCAAATTCAAGTTAGATCCTACCTCAAAACTTGATTTTTCATCTCTTCCTTCTCTTCTTTCTTCTCCACCTTCTTCTCTCTTGAAGCTAGCTTGGATACCTTCTAATTAGAAATGGAAATTAGGGGTTTTGAGTTGAAGAAGGAGGAGAAAAGGGGACTAGGGTGACCGGCCATGTAGGGGAGAAAAATGGGAAAGAAAATGAAAGGAGAAAAGAAAAGAAGAGTAAGGAAGAAAGGAGCGAATTCTCCTAAAATATCTATCACTAGAAACATCTTTAGGATAAGCATGCACTTAGTTAAATGACCAAAATACCCCTCCATATTCTAGGTATTTATAAGTATGCCATTACTTTATGCACACACCATTCTAGTATGTATGCACAACATTTTTGGTCCAAATGACCGTTTTGCCCCTCGCCTTTCTAAAAATTTACGGGGTTGACATTGACCCCTAACCCCTTTCACACTAGCAGGTCTCTTCCTACACACATCCACACACATCCATGCATGCATACATGCTTCACACACATGTCTAACACATTCCTGTTGTTTTACACCCACGACGTCATTTGCTCTTCTCCCGCATTCACATTTCCCATTCTCTTCCCTTAGCCACGTATTACGGCCTAATCCCCCTTGTACTACGTCACATACATCTATATCTACGCTTATTTCATGCCCACATTGTTGGACGCAACGATCTAGGAACTTTAGTTTGATGATGACAAACATGTGCAAACTATTTATCGTGTGTGTTGAGTGCTTCAGGAACGGCGAACGTATGATTAACTCACGAAGGGAATTGGTCAATGTGCAAAGGAGAACAGGGAAGTACCAAGTTTTATTATATACTTTTATAAGTACTTATATATGCTTGGTCATTATTCAAGGCTATGTCTTTTTTTGGGGCTTTGCAATTCTCCAAGGCTGCTGCCGATTTTTGTTGTCTCAATTCAAGTGCTCTTTGCATAAAAAGCCCCAAGAGCCGGCTATATAAAAAGGTGTTGTCTAGGGTTTGAAAAAGAGACACAGAGCCGAATTATTGGAGGCGCATCCAATATACACGGCCGCACTTCATGAAGATCTAAAGGTAATTAATTATTCTTTGTTTTTAAAAGCTAATCATTTTCTTGTTTTTGTTTAAGTGCAGGTACGCATGAAATCAAGCCGGCCTCACATTTCCAAAAGGCCCATCAAATATCAAGCAAGTGGCCGAATAAAAGGCACAGGCCGAAAGTTGAGAGGCCTTCTCAAAAAAAAAAAACAAAATGAAATCTTGTTGAAAAGAAAGAGGCAGCCAGTATTTTTCAGTAACCTAAGTCTTCATCTCTAAGCCGCAATTTTTTTGTAGGGGTGGTTTCTGCGTTGAAAAAGAAAGGGAACAGGGCACTCAAAAATCAAAAGTTTGTTTTCTTCATCATCTTTATTTGTTCCCCAAAGCCTGAGATCTCAAAGGATAATTTCAAAAGGCAGCATCTTTTGAGTTCGGACCAAGAGCACTGGATTTTATCTTTGGTGAAGTGATTTCAAAAGCACTGTGTTTTATGTTTGGTGAAGCGCCGCACTTCTCAAAAACCATGTCAGCCGAAATTTTTTTAAACCCCCCAATTCAAGAGGAACTCTTGTATTAATTGCCTTGTTTTTTTGTGTATCTAATCACTCTCCACGTTTTTGCCAGGGACCAAGGTGATGGACAAAAGCCTGCAAAGGAATTAATGCCATAAGGACATTCCAAAGAAACAATCAGAAAACAACAAAAGTGTCAAAGTTCTGGTGTGAGCAAGCCATTGCGTGAGCAAGAAATAATTTTGTGCACAAGAAATAATTTTGTGTGAGCAAGCCATTGCGTGCCAAAGTTCTGGTGCAAGGTTTTTTCTTCTATCCAAGATTTTTGTTGCAGAACCTTGTGTGCAATTTGTTCAGGTACCATCATCTAGGGAAGCGTGTTACAAAAGAACATCTGACTGTCGAACAACGTGAGGAGAGCCGAACTATCAAGTGCCGCAACTTGAGTTGCCGTTGCTAAGAGACTACTACTACTTGCCAGACGACTTCTGGCCCGTGCCTATTGACAGAGACGGCTACGATACACAAACTGAGCATTTCTGAACTCTAGTATTATTTTATTTGTGTAGTAGTAGCGATCTCTGTAGGGGAAACTATTACCATCTGTGTTACTTTTTGGGGACCTGACGACTTGGGAGTCGTCACGGCGGGAGAGCATCTGACTAGATTGATAGTGTAGAGCACGTGGTGTGCGTACGGGCTAGGTGAGAGTAGATTTGGGATCTTGACTCATTGTAGCTGTACTTGATTACATATCTATCTAGTAGTTGCTTTCGGGGCTGGAGTAGGTCGTGGGGACGACCGAACCAGGGTATATCTGTGCGTATTCTGTGCTTGCTTTTTATTGCCCTGTCTGTGCTTATAATTGCGTGGAATTTCTCGTGGGTTGCACGAGAATTTTTATTAGCCTATTCACCCCCCCTCTAGGCTACGATCCAGATCCAACAAGTGGTATCAGAGCCAGTTTAGAGGATCTAGTCTAGATTTTTAGATGACCATGAATATATCTGATTGTGCTTTTGCTGAAGGTCAGTCTATAGCCCGTCCCCCTAAGTTTAACGGTGTAGACTTTGCTTATTGGAAGGATAGAATGAAAATCTATTTAGTGTCTGTTGATTATGATGTGTGGGATATTGTTGAAAATGGATATAGTCTACCCACTATTAAAATTGAAGACACTGTTATGAATAAGCCTAAAGACAAGTGGGATTTAGCTGATAAGAAACTTTATACTCTTAATGGTAAAGCTATGAATGCGCTTATATGCTCTCTTGATAAATCTGAGTTTAATCGTATCTCACATTGTCTAACTGCGCAGGAAATCTGGCATACTCTGGAGGTGACACATGAGGGAACATCGCAAGTGAAGGAATCCAGACTTGCGTTGCTTTGCACAGAATACGAGAGCTTCCGCATGCTACCAACAGAATCTGTGAAAGAGATGTTCGCGAGGTTCACGGACATCGTCTACAAATCCAGTTCCCTCGGTAAGCCATACTCTAGCCATGAACAGGTACAAAAGATCTTAAGGGCGCTACCAAGCTCGTTCAGGCCTAAAGTTACAGCTATTCAAGAAGCTAAGGACTTATCTACAATGAAAGTGGAGGACTTGATAGGCAACCTAATGTCACACGAGCTTGAGTTGCAGAGTATAGAAGCCAGAGAGAAACCTGAAGAGAAGACCAAAGTTTCCACACCATTAGCTCTTCAAGCTAACGACGACGATCTTGATGAAGAGCAAGCTTTAATGGTCAGAAATTTCAGGAGATACATTCAGACTGATCAAGGAAGAGCTGAGATGGGAAAAAGGTTCATTCGTTCTAATAATTCTAATTTTGGTAGAAATTCCTATGATCAGAAAGCTATTAATAGAAGCGAATGTTTTAAATGCAGGAAGAAAGGGCACCACATAAAAGATTGCCCACAACAACACACAGCTCAAGTTGCAAAAGGAAAAACGAAAGTGTTGACGTGGGATATGGATAGCGAAGCTGAGGATGAGGAGGATGAACATGAAGCCCACTCCTGCATGGCATTGATGGCCAAACACGCTGAGGTAGAATCTCCCACTAAAGCTGAATTTTTAGAAATTTGTAAAGGAATGCAACATAGAATTGATGAGCTAGAAGCTGATGTGGAATGTTATAGGAATGATAACTTTGATATGCAACAAACTGAGTATGACATGTCTATAGAAATGAAAAATCTTAAACAAGAGCTTGTTGCATGCAAATCTACCATTACTATGTTAGAAAAAGAGAAAGCTAGCTTGCCTGAAAAAATTGATTGCCTTTCATGTCCCTCTTTATTAAAGGATATTAGCATGTATAAGCTAAATAAGATAAAGCTTGAAACTGAAAATGATTTGCTTTCTGAAAAGATTAACATGCTAAATCTTGAACTTAAAGAAAAAATGAGGGATTTTGAAAAGAAAGAAGAGGAAAACAAGCAAGCTTTCATTAGTAGATGCACTTTGCTTGTGAATGAAAACGATATCTTGAAATCCAAAGTCACCACCCTAGAATTGTCATTAAAGAGATTTTCCATTGGAAAACAAAATTTGGACATTATTCTTGGAAATCAAATTTATGGCAATAATAGGCGAGGACTAGGATATGGTCTTAAAAATGTTGAAAAATCAAAATATAGAAAAGTTCACATTGAATCAACAAAGGTTGGAAATTTTCATGCTAAGTGCTTTACATGTGGATGCGTTGGTCATACTTCATATCATTGTAAATATAGGAACAAAAACATTAAGTTCAAACAAATATGAGTTCCTAAATCTTTGATGACTAACGTGAGTGGACCTTGTTGGATTCCAAGGTCACACACAACACCTCTTTTGTAGGTGAGACGGAAATTTGGCGAGGAGCAATAAATTGAGAGTCTCATTATTTTAGCTCCTTAGTCAAATAACGACGCGAAGGTATATCTCATTCTTTGAACTTAATGCATACCTTCATAGCATTTTTTTTCTTAACATTTTTGTGTGCTTGGATTTTCTTTGTTTTTCGTTTTTGTCTGCCTGATTGTTTTTTTTTGCGTGTTTTTTAGTTCATTATAAAACCAAAAAAAATGAAAAAGACAAAAGCAAAAAAAAATGAGCTTATTGCCTATCTTCCTCTTTGCATTATTCTAGTGATATAAATGAATGATGATCATATCCTTGTAGAAAGTGTAGTATTATTATTTTTGGCTACATGCGCATGTTCTATTTCAATAATGGCCATGCCAAGTTCAATGCTTTAATAATATGATTTCTACACCTACTTTCACTTCCACGAATGTTAAACTATGTCGTACTTTTGGAGATACTATTTATGAATATTGGAAAGTGAGCTGATTATTATGTAGGCTGATTATTAACTGAAAAATCTAAGGGATGTGATGTGATTTGCCATGAATAAAAATTGAGCACAAAACAAATGAAATGAATATAATAATTAAAAAAAAATTGAAAATTGCTCCGTATGAAAAATGGATACAATTCATGGCAAATTCACTACCCACGAGTATCCAACATAAGCTTTACGAGTAATCTTTAGCGTTGGTGTTTGTACTCGTCAAGCAATGTCACCCCCACATCTAAGAGTCCTTTTAGGCTATGTTTTGGGGTGTGATACCTTGAACTCATTTTTAATGAGGTGGGGAAAATCAATCCTAGGCGATACAAAGTTATTTTGGAAAATGTTGGATTGATTTGGTTGAATTTGTAAAAGTATCTCCCTTTGTACTTCTATGTTTAATAATTGCACTTACAAGATGGTGTTGAATTCTAATTATCATTATCATTGGATTTGAAGTGCTAATTATAGAATGATGACATGCAAATACTAGTTATAATTAATAATGCTCTCTTTTTGCATGTGCTATGTTTTAATCTTCATGAATACTCTTTTGATGATGCCAAAGGGGGAGAAAAGTGTTGAAAGATTTGTGGTATCAATGTTGGTTCAAAATACGGTATTATTGATTGAAGGGGGAGCATTGAAATTACATGAATATGGGAAGCTTGGAAAAAGGGGGAGCATGCTAATTTATATTGTTATATTGTGCATGCTAGTAATGTTTGATCTCATCTCATTGAATATATCATATTGCATTACATCCTTGGTCATACGTCACACACACACTTATTTGTACAAATCCTTTATGGGTTTGTCATCATCAAAAGGGGGAGATTGTTGGACGCAACGATCTATGAACTTTAGTTTGATGATGACAAACATGTGCAAACTATTTATTGTGTGTGTTGAGTGCTTCAGGAACGGCGAACGTATGATTAACTCACGAAGGGAATTGGTCAATGTGCAAAGGAGAACAGGGAAGTACCAAGTTTTATTATATACTTATATAAGTACTTATATATGCTTGGTCATTATTCAAGGCTATGTCTTTTTTTTGGGGCTTTGCAATTCTCCAAGGCTGCTACCGATTTTTGTTGTCTCAATTCAAGTGCTCTTTGCATAAAAAGCCCCAAGAGCCGGCTATATAAAAAGGTGTTGTCTAGGGTTTGAAAAAGAGACACAGAGCCGAATTATTGGAGGCGCATCCAATATACACGGCCGCACTTCATGAAGATCTAAAGGTAATTAATTATTCTTTGTTTTTAAAAGCTAATCATTTTCTTGTTTTTGTTTAAGTGCAGGTACGCATGAAATCAAGCCGGCCTCACATTTCCAAAAGGCCCATCAAATATCAAGCAAGTGGCCGAATAAAAGGCACAGGCCGAAAGTTGAGAGGCCTTCTCAAAAAAAAACAAAATGAAATCTTGTTGAAAAGAAAGAGGCAGCCAGTATTTTTCAGTAACCTAAGTCTTCATCTCTAAACCGCAATTTTTTTGTAGGGGTGGTGTCTGCGTTGAAAAAGAAAGGGAACATGGCACTCAAAAATCAAAAGTTTGTTTTCTTCATCATCTTTATTTGTTCCCCAAAGCCTGAGATCTCAAAGGATAATTTCAAAAGGCAGCATCTTTTGAGTTCGGACCAAGAGCACTGGATTTTATCTTTGGTGAAGTGATTTCAAAAGCACTGTGTTTTATGTTTGGTGAAGCGCCGCACTTCTCAAAAACCATGTCAGCCGAAATTTTTTTAAAACCCCCAATTCAAGAGGAACTCTTGTATTAATTGCCTTGTTTTTTGTGTGTATCTAATCACTCTCCACGTTTTTGCCAGGGACCAAGGTGATGGACAAAAGCCTGCAAAGGAATTAATGCCATAAGGACATTCCAAAGAAACAATCAGAAAACAACAAAAGTGTCAAAGTTCTGGTGTGAGCAAGCCATTGCGTGAGCAAGAAATAATTTTGTGCACAAGAAATAATTTTGTGTGAGCAAGCCATTGCGTGCCAAAGTTCTGGTGCAAGGTTTTTTCTTCTATCCAAGATTTTTGTTGCAGAACCTTGTGTGCAATTTGTTCAGGTACCATCATCTAGGGAAGCGTGTTACAAAAGAACATCTGACTGTCGAACAACGTGAGGAGAGCCGAACTATCAAGTGCCGCAACTTGAGTTGCCGTTGCTAAGAGACTACTACTACTTGCCAGACGACTTCTGGCCCGGGCCTATTGACAGAGACGACTACGATACACAAACTGAGCATTTCTGAACTCTAGTATTATTTTATTTGTGGAGTAGTAGCGATCTCTGTAGGGGAAACTATTACCATCTGTGTTACTTTTTGGGGACCTGACGACTTGGGAGTCGTCACGGCGGGAGAGCATCTGACTAGATTGATAGTGTAGAGCACGTGGTGTGCGTACGGGCTAGGTGAGAGTAGATTTGGGATCTTGACTCATTGTAGCTGTACTTGATTACATATCTATCTAGTAGTTGCTTTCGGGGCTGGAGTAGGTCGTGGGGACGACCGAACCAGGGTATATCTGTGCGTATTCTGTGCTTGCTTTTTATTGCCCTGTCTGTGCTTATAATTGCGTGGAATTTCTCGTGGGTTGCACGAGAATTTTTATTAGCCTATTCACCCCCCCTCTAGGCTACGATCCAGATCCAACACACATATGCATCGTATATAGAAATCCCACGTGTGTTCAGTAGAATACACGTATAGTGCAAAATAGGGCTTGACATCATACCCACCTTAAAATAAAGTCCTTCCTCAGACTTTCTAGGGTGTGAGGCCGCCAAAAGTCAGCTAGGTATAATGGTCTTACTACCCATGAAGTACAACCAAGAATACATACTCATGCCACATATATATACCTTATATGCTTCCATGTCGTCCATACACATCTGCATCACATACATATCACAGATATATCCTATTATTCACCTAATAGCACATCCACATCACTATATGCATTCACTGCATATGTATATATGCACATAGGCATCCTTCACACAAATATCTAAGCACATATATACACACTAACAGATACGATACACACACATACCACAAATAGATCTCTATACGTACATTATATGCATCCAGATCACTACTCATACCTATGTGATATGACATCACATCATATCCATATCATGATTCTCAAGGCACTCACATATAGTACGCTTTCATATACACCACAAATAGATTCAAGTATAAACGACTTACATCCTACCTGTTCACACACACACACACACACACACACACACACACACACACACACACACACACATACATACATATATACGTCAATATCCATGCACAAATACACAACAATACACATTAATCTACACACCATTTCTTGATAGACAGGGTCACTATCACGGTGTCGCACCGTATGTACACCTGATCCATATACACCCAATACTTAGTTATATGGGCTCACTTCCATGTATAGACACATAAATATCAATATACACACATTATTTAGTCACGTTCATATATACATTCACGTGCACGTACTAACATATGCATGATCGAGTTACATAAGGTTGACAATCATACTATAAATAAATACACACATAACATCACCTCCATAGCAGTGCACCTACTGCCTCACACAGATAGGCACATATACCATACACAATACACACACGAGTGCACAAACATAACACATCCCCTGACATATGCTCATCTGTGTGTGTGTGTGTGTGTGTGTAAAACTACCTTTGCACATCCTACGCACATACTGTCATGATAGTCAAATAATTATAAATATCCATATACACCCCCACATACGCGTAAACATATGCAACCATGCATATACATTCCCATGTATGGGCACACACCCATACACATACCATTCATATCCTGCTTTTACACCTATACAGTCAAGCTACTCAACTGTACTAGCAGGTAGTCGGTAGCTACCCGTACCACTATATACATAACATCCAATATATCCACACTTTTACTAGTATACTAGTACATACGCTAATAAGTGTACTTCAATATTCATACACATTCAGTAGGTAGTCACACCCCATATACGTATACATTCATATACTGATACATATATATCAGAATAGGGATCATTCACATACATATACGTATGACCACTCATAAGACATACACCAATACACGTTCAATAATAATAACACATATACACAATCACACCACGCCAGCTGCAACACACCTACATACATACAAATATCTCATATACCAAATACACAATCCCCCCACATGCCACTATATACATTAGGGTACATGCACTACATATACACCCAACTGGTCCTATAAACACCATTCTATGGTGTAGGCGTATAAACCATAACTTCACTTAACTATGCAAACCTCGCCATCCCATTTATACACGTACTCCATAATCTCAAACCTATAATGCCCTGTAGTAGCTACTGCACATGTACTAGAGGGGGGGTGAATAGTACTTAAAATAATCAAGATAGTTATTCCTAATTATTGTGCAAGAAACAAACGACAATGCGGAATTAAACAACTATCAACAAGAATTAAAACAACGCAAACAAAGAATGTTACTGGGTTCGGATCCACCCAAGTCACCCCGACTTGTACCCGGTGATCCTACGTCCCAACCACCCGGATCCCCTTCGGATACTTAAGTTAGCAACCCTAACTCAAGATTTCCACTATGAAGTACTTGTGAGAAACATTCACAAGTCAAATCATACACAAAGAGATTTTTGACTCCCACAACCCGGGATCACAACCACACTCTCACAACCGAGAGTGAAACTTACAATTCAAATATGAAATGAAATAAACTCTTACCTTACAAAATCCTATGCCTTGAGTATACTTACCAAATTAGGGAAATGATGGATTTTGAGGAAGAGGATGTCACCTAACCCTAGCTTCAAGAAGATGACCAACAATGGAAGCCTAGGGTGGAGTATGGTGACTAGGATCAAGCTCTTGGCTTGAAAGGCTCACAATCAATGAATCTCTCTTTTGAAATAAGAGTGAGAGAGAGATTCAAGAGAGGAGAGAAAGCTTTAGAATGGAGTTTATTTGCTTCTCTATGATTCTCCAATGTCTCAAATGATCAGCCTTGAAACTTATGAAAGAGCCCCTCCAACTATATATAGGATAGAGGAGAGAGGGAGAGAAAAACGTTTCAAGAAAGTCTCCAACGGCTCTATTCTGAACCAGACTAGTCGGTCAAAGAAGGATCACTGGCCGACTAGTTCATCAACTAGTCGGTCGGTGATACAACGTAGACCGACTAACGGTAGAACAGCCAAGAAGTCGAAGTACAGGCAAAGACAACTAGTCGGTCTAAGAAGACTTGCCGACCGACTAGTTCCACAACTAGTCGGTCGGTGAATGATCTTTGACAGACTAACAGTCGAAATAGAGTAGGTTGACTTCAAGATGAATTAGTCCGTTTAAGAACAAATGCTGACCGACTAGTTTCTCAACTAGTCGGTCGACAAACGTTCTTTGACCGACTAACTCGAAACAGTAACTCAGGCTGTACAGAGGCAAGCTCAACTAGTCGGTCCAAGAAGGATTCCTAACCGACTAGATCGTCATCTAGTCGGTCGGTGACTCTTCTTTGACCGACTAATTGATCAACCTGGAAATGAGCTGAATATAGCAAGGCATCTAGTCGGTTCATGTAGAGTGGCTGACCGACTAGATCGTCATCTAGTCGGTTGGTGACTCTTCTTGAACCAACTAACATGCACTCGAAGCCGAGGGAAGAAGCGATAGGCTTCGGGAAAGTTTCTAATGGCTTCTATGAATATCCTAGCTCTAAGATATGAGCGAAATGAAGTATATAATGTAAGTCCTACTCAAGGCTTAACATTCTAATCTATGAAGCTAGAAGACTATAAAAAAACCTTACGAGCCGTCTTCAAAGCTTCAATCTTCATTCTTGACTTCAATAAAACTCCTTGAGCTTCAATGAAGCTCCAGGCACACGATCACGCGTATTGAGAAGTCTTGAGGCGTTGCTTTTGATGTTCGTATTCTTTTGGCGACGATCTCCATAACTGCGCTCACAAATAAGTTAGTATACATTATTTATGTTTGCTCATCATCCAAAACCAAATCCGGGGAATCATATCACAACATTCTCCCCCTTTTTGGTGATGACAAACCAACATAAATAATAATCAATAATAATGATTCAATTTAAATTTACTTACTCCCCCTGCATTGATGACACGTTAGTTCCATATTCAATAATGTTCATATGCATCAAGCAGCGAGGGAAATATAAAATATGAATCCTACTATTACACATATAGGATCAAAATCCATTTTATATCTTCACTCCCCCTGAATTCTAACACATCAAATTAGATTCATGGTAAATTCCTTTGAATTATTAAATAGCACTCATTATTATATCTCTCCCCCTTTGGCATTAGCAAAAAGAGTGGGAGGAGACAAAACCAATGGCTAAAAAATAACGCAAGGGAGTCGAAGAATACGACCAAGGTCCAAAATAACACCAATGCAAAATAGCAAATGCAAAATATCGAATAAAAGCAAAGCGTGTCAAGGAGACCAAAGTCGAAAATCGGAAACCGAAATCATCAAACCATAGGCGAAATACGAAATACCAAATCATCTAGCCATAGGCGAAACTCGAAAACCGAAATCATAAAATCATCGGCGAAAATCGGAAAACGAAATCACCAAGCCATAGGCGAAAATCGAAATACGAAATCATCAAGCCATAGGCGAAAAGCGAAATCCGAAATCATCAAACACTCAAATCGATTTCACTTATTGAGTTTTGGAATATACTCTCCAAAATCAATAGAATGCATGGAAAACAATTCTATGTTTCCATAGAAAGAATTCTATTAAATCCATAAAATCGTCGAACGACGAAATCAACATCAGAGACAAAAATAATCCGATGTGTATACCAAATGTAGCATGCAAGAATGTTATGCCAAAAGTAGACTAATCTAGCATACCAAATGAAGCAAAATGATACCAATCATAATATATTCTACCAATGGATACCGATATGAATCAAAAGTATGAACATACTTACAACATTAAGCTCCCCCTACTTTGGTGCATCATTCAAGCACCATCAACTCCAATCGAATGAAAATCCTTGCAAATCACGGAGTTGGTAGGGTTGGTATCTCATGGTGGATTTAACCTAGAAAATATCATTTTGGTATCCAAAAATCTTTTTGGATCCTATGGGTTAGGCAATAAATTTAGCTAACTAAATTCAAATAAAATGTAACCCATACATACCACAATTGCTTTGGTACCCATAAAATGAAATTAAACTTATGGTACCAAGCAATGAAGGGTCAAAGGAAACTAACCCTTCGGAAACCAAGTCCAAGAGGAACTTGATTTCCCAACATAATCATCATTCAAAATAACATCATTTATAAACGATTTTACATACAAATTCTTAGTACGCATGCTTGTGTTCTTCGGACCCCAAATGGTGTATGTCTTGGGAGTCCTAATCCTATTGGAAACATGCATACGTTGTTGATTTCTATGTGATGCATGACATGGGTAAGCATATGGCATGCGATGCAATGGTGCATGACGATAATTATTCATATGAGAATGAGGATGAACATATGGATGTGGAGGAACACGTGCATGAGTGTGTCTCACATGGTGTGCACGTGCTCGTGGGTGCGGAGCATAAAAATCATCATTTGTGCTAACATGTGGGGTAGGATGTGTGTTCCTACGTGGCATGGTATACATGTAAGCATGACCCTTCTTTGGAGGTCCACCCAAAGTGGGTTTCTTTCCAAATGGGGGCGTGTTCCTAGCGGACGCACCATTGGTAGAAGATCTACCCATGACGTGTTTACTTCCACTAGTAGAAGCATTGGAAGATGGCCTAACAAATGTGGCGGACGATTTGGATGAATCTCCCAACTTATACCCCAAACCAATGTGATGATTGGCCGGAAGTAAGTCATTTAGGATATTATCCAACTTGCCCTTACCTTTGTTGAATTCATGAATTCGGCCTAATGTGCTCTCATGCTTCTCGGTGAGAGAATGCAAAGAAGCATCCAAAGTGGACACTTGAGATGCGAGTGTACAAACACGTGACTTGAGATTTTTATTCTCAATACTCAAAGTTGAGATTTGAGACGTCAAATCCGCTATCACATGTTCATCCGAATCCTCGATATGAACATGTTCAAGTTGAGACTTGAGATTTTCAATCTCATTTCTCAACCCATCAACAACGGTGTCGTTGTTGACAATGAAAGGCTTAGGCGAGTTTTAAGACTATCTAATTCATTTTTAGTCTTCATAAACTTAGTAGCCATATTAGAAAACTTATTCCATAGTTGTTCATTGGCTATTCTAAGTTCATCATTGGTTACCTCTTCGCCTTCATCCTTGCTTCCATCCTCGCTTTCATCGGAGGAAGTCTCTTCATCACGATCCTCTTTTCCCATGAAGCACGTGTGTGCTTTCTCCACACTTTCATCGTCCGACTCTCCACTTGAGGATTCGGAGTCGGTGAAAGTGCCGACAAGCCCTTTCTTGTGCTTTCTTGACTTGTCGTGCTTGGATCCCTTCCATTTTCCCTTGTGTTTGTAGAGAGGACAATCCGGCTTGATATGTCCTGGCTTGTTGCATTTGTAACACACGGGAGTAGAAACATTAGTCAAGATAAATTTAGATTTACGATTCAACTTACCTTGTCGGAAGAATCGGATGAACTTCTTTGCCATATTGGCCAAAGCTTCCATGTCCAACTCATCGTCCGCTTCTTCTTCCGAATCTTCATCATCGGTAGATGGAGCGGCCTTGAATGCAATTGCCTTTTTCTTTGGCTCGTCTTGCTTCAAGTACGCCTTCATCTTTTCCCTCATCCGTATCTTACTATCCTTGCGTACCTCATAAGACAACAAGGTACCCATTAGTTGTACGACGGTATATTTATTCATGTCATTACCTTCCTCGATGGCGAAGGTACGCTTCTCCCAACAAGAAGGAAGTCCATCGATTATCTTTGAGACTTTCTCCTTTTGGGTGTAGGTCTTCCCAAGAGCTTCCAAGTCGTTTGATATATCCACGAAGCGAGCGTAATAATCCTTCATGGTTTCGCCCTGCTCCATATGAAACAACTCAAATTCTTTATTAGCAACGACGAGTTTAGAATCTTTTACCGTACTCGATCCTTCGTGCAATATGAGGAGTTGGTTCCATATTTGATATGCACTCTTACATGTGCATATCTTGTTGAAGTCCTCGGGCTCCAACGCACAATTCAAGGCATTCATTGCCTTGGCATTGGCTACTTCCGCGGCGACCTCCGCGGGGGTCCACTTCGCGAAATCTTCTTCGGAAGGCTCGACATACTCCGTCATGGTGGCTCTCCATAGTGAAGCGCTCCGGAGGAAAATTTGCATTCGACATTTCCAGTACCCGTAGTTGGTACCGTTGAAGTGTGGAGGCCTGACGGAGGATAATCCTTCCATAACTGAAGAAGCTCCATCGCGGTTCTTGAAGACGTTGTAGTCATTGTTCGTCATAGCTTTGAACTAGTAGCTTTAACCTTGCTCTGATACCAATTGTAATGCCCTGTGGTAGCTACTGCACATGTACTAGAGGGGGGGTGAATAGTACTTAAAATAATCAAGATAGTTATTCCTAATTATTGTGCAAGAAACAAACGACAATGCGGAATTAAACAACTATCAACAAGAATTAAAACAACGCAAACAAAGAATGTTACTGGGTTCGGATCCACCCAAGTCACCCCGACTTGTACCCGGTGATCCTACGTCCCAACCACCCGGATCCCCTCCGGATACTTGAGTTAGCAACCCTAACTCAAGATTTCCACTATGAAGTACTTGTGAGAAACATTCACAAGTCAAATCATACACAAAGAGATTTGTGACTCCCACAACCCGGGATCACAACCACACTCTCACAACCGAGAGTGAAACTTACAATTCAAATATGAAATGAAATAAACTCTTACCTTACAAAATCCTATGCCTTGAGTATACTTACCAAATTAGGGCAATGATGGATTTTGAGGAAGAGGATGTCACCTAACCCTAGCTTCAAGAAGATGACCAACAATGGAAGCCTAGGGTGGAGTATGGTGACTAGGATCAAGCTCTTGGCTTGAAAGGCTCACAATCAATGAATCTCTCTTTTGAAATAAGAGTGAGAGAGAGATTCAAGAGAGGAGAGAAAGCTTTAGAATGGAGTTTATTTGCTTCTCTATGATTCTCCAATGTCTCAAATGATCAGCCTTGAAACTTATGAAAGAGCCCTTCCAACTATATATAGGATAGAGGAGAGAGGGAGAGAAAAACGTTTCAAGAAAGTCTCCAACGGCTCTATTCTGAACCAGACTAGTCGGTCAAAGAAGGATCACTGGCCGACCAGTTCATCAACTAGTCGGTCGGTGATACAACGTAGACCGACTAACGGTAGAACAGCCAAGAAGTCGAAGTACATGCAAAGACAACTAGTCGGTCTAAGAAGACTTGCCGACCGACTAGTTCCACAACTAGTCGGTCGGTGAATGATCTTTGACCGACTAACAGTCGAAATAGAGTAGGTTGACTTCAAGATGAATTAGTCGGTTTAAGAACAAATGCTGACCGACTAGTTTCTCAACTAGTCGGTCGACAAACGTTCTTTGACCGACTAACTCGAAACAGTAACTCAGGATGTACAGAGGTAAGCTCAACTAGTCGGTCCAAGAAGGATTCCTAACCGACTAGATCGTCATCTAGTCGGTCGGTGACTCTTCTTTGACCGACTAATTGATCAACCTGGAAATGAGCTGAATATAGCAAGGCATCTAATCGGTTCATGTAGAGTGGCTGACCGACTAGATCGTCATCTAGTCGGTTGGTGACTCTTCTTGAACCAACTAACATGCACTCGAAGCCGAGGGAAGAAGCGATAGGCTTCGGGAAAGTTTCTAATGGCTTCTATGAATATCCTAGCTCTAAGATATGTGCGAAATGAAGTATATAATGTAAGTCCTACTCAAGGACGAGCCGTCTTCAAAGCTTCAATCTTCATTCTTGACTTCAATAAAACTCCTTGAGCTTCAATGAAGCTCCAGGCACACGATCACGCGTATTGAGAAGTCTTGAGGCGTCGCTTTTGATGTTCGTATTCTTTTGGCGACGATCTCCATAACTGCGCTCACAAATAAGTTAGTATACATTATTTATGTTTGCTCATCATCCAAAACCAAATCCGGGGAATCATATCACAACAAAACCCTTATATCCATCACATCCTACAAGTGTTACACATCACACTTATATCCATATCCCATATTTGGCACGGTATAGAGCTAAGGGCCCCAACTTAGGTGGATGGGTCTAAAGCACCAATGCCCACCTTAGGATATATCTACTCCAAGCACCTTGAAACATTACTCATACTAACCATACGTCCATTACTTATCTATATCGCTACATACACACCATATATGGCCATAGCACAACGCCTATCTTCACGCAATAATTCAACCCACAACCATATATCAAATTAAGACAATTTACTAGTTCATATGAACACATAGGTAGCACATACACATACCTACAGTTATTCAAAATTTTAACACATTAAGAATTTATACCCTAGCAATGCAACACTAGCAATATACATGTACCAGTATTCAATACCTATATCTACACCACCTGCCCGTACAATTACACATATATTCACTCACATACACTTTTTCCCATGTCCAAAGACAATATAGACATTCCACTACTCTATCCATACAAGGGTAGATGTACTCACATTGGTATATTTCCCGCATGAATCACCACTATAATTTAGGAGATAACTGCATACATGCACTCACATCACATACGTACACACCATTACCCATGTCTCTACAAACATATAATATCCCCGCTAGCTGATACTTATCCACTAGTACACATCCACTAATAAACATATACTTATCACCTATACCTCAGAGTCACACAAGTTTAACACATACCTACTCACATACCCGTATCATGTATCTATATAGAGACAATATATGTACACGCTCAAGTATTTACCCACCTAGTATAAACGCCCACACCTATTCATATACCACCATAAACATTCAAGATATATGCAACTTCATGCCCTTCAAATATAAATACACATATTAAACACAAATATACCATAACTTATATAATTCAAATCTCTAAGCACAACAACTGCACTTATACATACGGGTTCACACAGCTATAGATACATACACACAACCACAATATACATCTATAGTATAATACACTGCAAAAAGTTCATCCCCGGACTCACTGAAGATAGAGGTTCAAGGGTGGACCACTTAAGGCTCTAAGGTCACCAGGGTCACTACCTACCTTAGGGCGAACCTATACCAATCACCTACTGAAGCATTACATGTACTATCCTTACGCACATCGCAGTGTGGTGACCTGCATGGACCGCCAAAAACTGTCACGCCCCGGTTCCCAGTATACCCGACATTAATTAATTTTTTTTTCAAGTATTCTGAAGAGTGCGGGTGATGAGAGAGGAAAAGAAAGAGAAAGGAGCAACTGAACAAGCAGGCCATTGCGCACATGCTGGGATAGTACAAGTGAATCTTCACAGTAATATCAAAACAACACCACAAATAACTTCGATCAATAACAATATATCATATATAACAACTTCCATTAATTTACATAGCCCAGGTACACCACTACGTATACACCATCACTCTCTACCTCCAAGACATCCATGTCACTACACAAGCTACATCTCACACCAAGTGCTACCCATGAAACCCAACTCCAAGTCACCTCCAACCATACTACCTCTGTTACCTAAAAAATAGGGAGGAGCACGTCAATGCGTGCCCCAATAGGAACCAACTTTGATGTGGAACACCGTTTTAAGGTTATTAATCCACAAGACAAGGCAAGAGAAATAAGGCATGCAAACAAAGTGTCGTAGTGAAAAATAAATAGCTAAGTAAAGGATCATACATGTGGTCCAATGTCGAGCTGCTGCAAGAAAAGGGTTAGCACCAATAACGATACAAATATTCATGCAGTCACAATTTAAAAGGGAATCACAAGTGTCAGAAGCATAACATAGTGTCACCGATGAAGCAAGTAAAGGAAAAAAGGAAAGTACTGCCAGCAGAAGGAGTAACATGCCAAATTCTCATTTTAATATTTTATAATTGAATTAATTGGGACTTGGATAAACTGTGTGATACCAGGACCTGGACATTACCCCAAATTTGGGGTAAATATAGCACACAGCGCAGTGGATACGGGCACTGTACAACACCGGCCTCTCAGCTCCCCCGTCCCTGGCAGGAATGAGGCTTTCCCATAGTAACACTACCTTCGTATGTCCCCTCCACTCCCGGTAAAGGCGAGTGGGTATAAATATCACATATCACATAATCATTTCCCCCAACTTCTCAGTCCAGACCTAATATCCACAATTTACTCAAATCCCACCTAAAACCCGGGTTTTGCTAACTCACCCTCATTAGAGAGGACTGCGACTTATTCAATTTTATAAGTTAACATCATAAGTGACACGTTAGAGGCCATGATGGCACGGGTATGCACATATCACCTTAACTATCCATCATTAGACATGGGGTCATGCACTCACGTGACATGCCCTCTATCACAACACCTCATCCAGTCACAATTACAATGTATCCATGCCATTCAAGCCTCTAACTTTACCAATCATCAACGTGGCTCAAGGCCTACACTAACACATACATGTTTCTCAAATTACAGAATGTTGGCTTCATTGAGGCATTTCATCGAACACGTGACAGAGTCAATAACATGGCCATTATAACATGAGTAAATCTAAGAGAAAATATCACAATGTACTTCTACTTCAAGTAACAATAATGCACATGCATAATAGAGGAAAATTTAGCAATCAAATCATAGTTATATCATCTCTTAACATTTCAGTTTGCTGGGAATTGCAAGAACAGCCATAAAGATCAACACATTTCATTCATTTCTCTTGGGAATTTGACAAAACTATATAAATGAAAGTTGAAGATATGGCAGTTTTGGATTCACAGATAAAATTTCATGTACAAATATGAATTATATGATTTATGATGAATTAATTGGTGAAGTGTATCAAATTTGTTTTTCAGACAGATTTCAGGGTCTGTATTGGAAGCCAATTTTAAGCAAGTTGCAGCCAGAAATTCGACATATAAGCACTCCGATGAAATTTTAGAAAAACTTGTTAAATATCCAACAAGACTAAGAACACAAAATTCCATTGTGTGTGCAGGTGTCTAGGCCAATTTTGCTAAACTGTGTCAACACTGAAAATCAAACAAACATATTGTAAAGATGGATTTATTGCTCCTAATGTCTGAATTGAACCTATGACAAAATTTATATGATTTTGGGGTAGAACTTCAAGATCTACAAGCTCATATTTTTTTCGAATCCTAATTCGAGCTACAGTAACCATAATTACTGAAACAACATACAATAGAATTTCGGGACTTGAACGGAAATGGCTTTGCTATGAATTTCAAGGGAGAATTGTGAAATTAACACATGATACATAAAATTTTGACTATCCCTATCACAAATTAAGTAAATAATGCTATAAAAACAAGAGAGCAAGGACAAATTAATGGAGTCCAAATTCAAGTTAGATCCTACCTCAAAACTTGATTTTTCATCTCTTCCTTCTCTTCTTTCTTCTCCACCTTCTTCTCTCTTGAAGCTAGATTGGATACCTTCTAATTAGAAATGGAAATTAGGGGATTTGAGTTGAAGAAGGATGAGGAAAGGGGACTAGGGTGGCCGGCCATGTAGGGGAGAAAAATGGGAAAGAAAATGAAAGGAGAAAAGAAAAGAAGAGTAAGGAAGAAAGGAGAGAATTCTCCTAAAATATCTATCACTTGAAACATCTTTAGGATAAGCATGCACTTAGTTAAATTACCAAAATACCCCTCCATATTCTAGGTATTTACAAGTATGGCATTACTTTATGCACACACCATTCTAGTATGTACGCACAACACTTTTGGTCCAAATGACCGTTTTGCCCCTCGTCTTTCTAAAAATTTACGGGGGTTGCCATTGACCCCTAACCCCTTTCACACTAGCATGGCTCTTCCTACACACATCTACGCACATCCATGCATGCATACATGCTTCACACACACGTCTAACACATTCCCGTTGTTTTACACCCACGACGTCATTTGCTCTTCTCCCGCATTCACATTTCGCATTCTCTTCCCTAGCCACGTATTACGGCCTAATTCCACTTGTACTATGTCACATACATCGATATCTACGCTTATTTCATTCCCACGTATGCATCGTATATAGAATACCACGTGTGTTCAATAGAATACACGTATAGTGCAAAATAGGGCATGATATTTCGAAACCGGTGAACCGAATCGAAACCTGTTCGGTTTTGGCCAATTTGCTCACATTCTCAATTTTCTTACAAAATTTTCTCACATTCCCAGGTTTGGTTGTTCACATTCTCAATTTTCTCATAAGTAATTTGCATTAAGTTGATTAATGACAAAGTATATTACTTTTTTAAGTTATTGTCTCTAAATTTTGTATACTTTTCATAAATTTTTTCCCACAACCGAACCGGAACCGGTCCCGAACCGGAACTGAAACCGGAACCAGAACCGGCCGGGAACCGGAACCGAAACCAAACCGCTTCTAAAGTGGTTCGGTTCTGGTTCCGGGTTTTGCTGAAACCGAAACTGGCGGTTCGGAACCGGAACCGAACCGCGGTCGGGTCTAGACATATGGTGACGGTTGTATGTCAACTTGCGAGAAACAATGAGAAATTGGATAGTATCGTATCTGATTACCTATACATTAAGGTGGGATTGCTATCTATCTTAGTTATAATTGTTTTTTATTTATTGTTGAAGTATAACACGAGCGTTTGATTGTGTATTTGATGAAGGCTTGATTATGTAATCTGTAACCTATGATGACTATGCTTTAAATTCAGTAATAGTGGGTTGTGTGTTTTGTTGTAATTGAGTAGGAGTATGGCAAGCTGATGCGTGCATTGTGGGGTAGGTTGCATTGTTAATTTTTCCATTTTGGCATCATATTATGATATGCAGTGGGCTGTTGGGTTTTATTTAGGCAGTGGTGAATGGTGGGTTATGTTTTTTTGATGGAATTGAGGTGGAGTTGTGCAATCTGAAGCTTGCATTGGGTTTTACATTGCATTAGGTTTATTCCAGTATGCTTTAATATCTGTATCTAAAGTAGAAGATGGGATTATTTGGTGGATGTGTTGAATGTTGGGTGGGGCTTTTTTGCTGTAAATGAGTGGGAGTTGGGCAATCTGATGCTTGCAATGTGTTTTAGCTTGCCATGGGATTTTTTCCTGTATGTTAACATATTATGTATCATCATTGGACTATTGGGATTTGTTGGTGCATTTGTTGTATGTTGGGTTATTTGTTTTGATGAAAGTGAGTTGGAGTTGTGTAATCTGATGCTTGCATTGGGTTTTACCATGCCATGGGATTTTTTTCCAGTATGATATCAAATTCCGAATCAGTTGTGGGAAGATGGGATTATTTGGTGGCTATTTTGAATGTTGGGTTTGGTTTTTTGCTGGAAATGAGTTGGAGTTGGGCAATCTGATGCTTGCAATGGGTTTTAGCTTGCCATGGGATTTTTTCTAGTATGTTAACATATTATATATCATCATTAGATTGTTGGAATTTTTTGGTGCATTTGTTGTATGTTGGGTTATTTATTTTGATGAAACCGAGTTGGAGTTGTGCAATCTGAAGCTTGCATTGGGTTTTACCGTGCCATGGGATTTTTTCCAGTATGGTATCAAATTCTGAATTAGCAGCGGGAAGATGAGATTATTTGGTGGTTGTTTTGAATGTTGGGTTTGGTTTTTTACTGTAAATGAGTGGGAGTTGGGGTAATCTGATGCTTGTAATGGGTTTTAGCTTGCCATGGGATTTTTCCCATTTGGTTTCATATTATGTGTCAGCATTGGGTTGTTGGGATTTTTGTTTTTGATATCAATTTCACAAGAAATGCAAGGGGGTCATTGTTCCCATATTCTCACTACATTCCACTCACGCTTTTTCTTCATCCAACTTTTCCAACAACATTCTCAAACAAAAAGCACAATAAAGTTGTGTAAACCCCACAAAGCTTTCTCATCTCCACATTCCAACCCTACTTTCCAACAAAAAACACAATACTCTACTTTACCCTTCACTATTCACAACTGTCTCAAATCTCCACATTCACAAAAAAGAACAGGCCATTATTCCACACGCTTGTAAAAAATCATTTGCATTTACCGAAGCTTAGAGCTAAATATGTAGTTTACGGAAAAAATTTCAAAACATGTCAAAAATTAGAAATAATGTTAATAGTTATCAAATTTAAATTTAATTACAACAAATACTAACTTCTCACCATTGAGTTTCCGCATGTAATTACATTAGTGCTAAGGTAAACAATCGGGGTTGACGATCTGATCGTTTTGATATCAAAATGGTTGGTGTTGTTAACCCGGACTATTTTAGGGGTTCCTTAATAGCTACTATAATGAAATGACCGGGGTTGACAACCCGACCATTTGTAGAGCTTACAATTTGGCCGGAGATGTTAATCCTAGTTTTTCGGACCAATTTACATATGGAACTTCGGGCGAGGAAATTGTTCAATTTTTATATTTAATTTTAAATTTGATGGGGTTAAGATTAATTTCTATACTTAACTTATTTTGAAAACTTTTCAATTGATTAATTACTCAATTAATGTACTGTCAATTTTAAGAATACAACAAAAGTTGTACTAATCCTATCGCTTTTTATTTTTACTGTTGTGAAGTGTTTTCTACGAGAGACCATGGACCTTTATTTATAGAGAAGAATTCATAAGATGTAGGGATACATAGTTTATGTGGGATACAAAATATTAATCTGATACAAAATAAGATATGACCTACATAGGCCTATGATGTGCATACATAATACCACTCATAACACTCTCCATTATCAAGCCATTAATGTTAACTTAAACTCATGAATATTTCAGGATTCTGAGTATTGTGTGATTATCATTAGGGGTGGATACTTTGAGATCCAGAGTTAATTAGATTGCCTCGTTAAAACCTTTGGATATGGAAAACACAGTGGAAAAAACCAGAGATAATGAAAAAGAGTACAATTCTCTTTTAACTCCCCACTAATCTATACAAGCTCTAGGCTTACAGATCTCTTAGGCGTTTCATGTCAATCTTTTGTATAAATTTTCGAAAAGTAGATGTATGAAGAGACTTAGTAAACATATTAGACAAATTTTCATTAGATTGTACTTACTTCATGTCGATCTCGCTATTCTTTTGTAGCACATATGTCCAGCAGAACTTTGGAGAGATGTGCTTTGTCATGTCACCTTTGATGTAACCTCCTCGTAGTTGGGCTATACATGCGGCATTGTCTTCAAACATGCTGGTCGGCTTAATGTCATCAGTCTTCAATCCGGTCCACCAGAATGTGATGCACAACCGAGCGTAACCAAACACACTCGCTGCTTGCTTCATGAATGGCGAGAATTTCTGAATGATCAGATAAGATCACAGTCATAGTTTGCTTTATAGATCTCCAAGTGATGACCGTCCCACTGTAGGTAAACACATATTTAGATTGTGACTTCTCATTATGGGGGTCGGACCTGTAACATGTATATGCAAAACCAATCAATGTGAATAATGAGCCTCTCTTGTAATATAATTCCAAATCTATTGACCATTGGACGTAGCACAGGAAATAATTAAACTCAGGTCCATTGGCGCTTTGTGGCGCAATACTGTATCTGGCTAGTAGATTTACTACAAATGTTATATCGGGACGTGGCTTGCCAGATATAGAAGTGCTCTAGTTGCACTTAAAAATGGACTTCAGGACCTAGTATATCCTCCATATCTTCAGCTGATGGAAGGGGTCTTCTTATATATCCAGTGAACATACCACCATAGGTGTAATCAATGGATGACAATTGTCTAAATTCTACAACACATTCTGGATGTATGAATTCTAATGTAACAGAATTTGTGACAGCCAGTATCTGTTACTATGCGTATTTTCGTATTTTACATATTTTTATTATTAAAATAATTTCAAATGATTTCAAATACGTTTGAAAATAGTTTATGCATATACGATATATATATATATTAACAAAATTGTTTTTTCAAAAATTATATAGTATAATTCTATACTTTTAAGTATCATCAAGACGATTTTAAATAATTTATAAGATTTTTTAAATATTTTCCTTTATCAATATCATTGAAACAGTTTTACTAATTATTTTTGCATATAAATGTTATCAAAATAGTTTTAAATTGTTATATATATGATTATATGATCCTTAATTATCCTTTATAATTTTTACGTATTTTTTGAAGTCAAATCGACCTAGAACCCGCAAACCCATAAACCACAACCCACTGATAAAACGTTTCGGATCGAACTCATATTTTCATAGTTCAAAATTTGAAACAAGACTTTATTTTCATCATCCTCGCGACGATACGAACCCGTGGCATTTTTTCTGTAATTTTTTATAGTCAGATGTGAAAAATGATATTTTAATATTAAAATAATAATATTATACTATTTCTTACTAATTACCATTACTAATTACCTTTCGTAATTAACTTAATTACCTTTTAAACTTGCCTAACTATGTTGACCGCAGCCCACAAGAAACTTACCAAGCCCCTTTCCTCGGTTAGTCATCAACCTCCAACAACATCATTAATGGTTAGATTAATTACATTTAATAATAAATTAATATTATATTATATCCAACCATCTATATAAACTCCCCCCCTTAACACCTTCATCTCCACTCAATACGTCGAAGCCGAGCTCCGTCCCCTAACTCTTCCCTTCTCTTTCTTCGACTACTACTTCTTCTCCCAGTGAGCAACCCCCTGCTACAAGCCACAACAACACCCACCTCCATCTCCCCTAGCCGCTTGGGCCTTCCCCACAACTCCGCTGCCCCTGCGAGAAATCGGCCTCGCTCCGACAACCCCAAGCAGCTCCGCAGAGCCACACTCGGCACAAACCCCTCTCTGGAGCTCCATTGCCGCCGCTGCCTCTCTCCACACACGCCGATGATCTCCCCTGCCTGCAGACCCCTGATCCCGACGGCCACAAATTGACATGCGCTAGCCCACAACACCACTCACTCCTTCGATGTTTCGAACCGCCGCCTCACCCCGTCATCCGCCTGCCCTCCACGGCGACCACTGTTGCGTCCTCTGGCTGAACTGCCCCAGCGGGCCGCCGTCTCTGCCATCAGACGCTGGCGAAGCCTGACTGAAACCCTACAACCAGAGCTGACGCCCCGCAGCACCCCACTACCTTCACCGCATTCGCCGTCACTGGCACTGCTGCTACATGTCGCTGGTGTCGCCCCTCCGCCTGCATCGCCCCACTACCGATCGCAGCTGCAGTTCACCCTGCTGCCCGCAGGTGGGGGGGAAGGGGGGAGAGAGAGAATACGTATATATACGTATATATGTGTATATATATATGTATTATATAAGAGGGAATAATATAAAAATTATAAAGGAGACCACCAAAAATCCAGCGCATTGTCACGAATGCGTAGGCGCCAATTTCATTGGAATTAGGCATGTATTTCTTCTATAATATATTTTTGAAGTTATTGTTAATTTTTTCAATTTCACTAAATAAATTATTTCCATCAATTTTCACGTAAACTTAGATATACAAAAATTACACATGAATCTACTAGTCAAGACAATTTGACATTTTGTGCATAAAATTCTAACGTATATTTTTCTCTAAATAAATTGTGAAGCAACTTTAGTAATTCATTTTTAAATTCAAAAATTAGTTTTTAGCCATTTAAAATTAAGTAAAATGCTTCAAAAATTATGAAAAATTTTCTGTTAGGCTTAGAAAAATATTTTCTACTTAGTTGTACTTATATGCTTATTTTTGAATATTTCTGATTGCATTTTCTTATAGTAACTACCTGATTTAAAAGTAATAAATTGTAAAAGGGTTATATTATAGTTGGCGACTTGTCACTCTCCTTGAAAATTATATTGAACCGATGAATGAACTCATGAGATACCGTGGACTGGTTTGATGTATCTGATATGATGTAACTGTACAAAAATGATCATATGACTGATAGAAATATACGGTGATGCATATTGTTAATCGATAGAACACATAGACCTGGCACTTGACTTGACCTGTGAGTATTGGGGTAGTCTAATAATACGGGAGTGGTTGGATCCGCTCTATGGCCACCTCCAACACATGAGGCAAGCAACTTGACTGTCACCCAAGGTGTGAGGTAGGTAAGTAGCGTCACGGGTAGCCCCGTGACGGGGCTCATTTTAGCCACATATTGTTCTCTCTGACATAAACTTAGCACTAGAATTGATAGTTATCAACTATCACATGTTACAAAGCTAGTAAATGTTCTAACTGCTATTCTCATAAATACTCTTACTATACCATGCTTGTACTATACTCCTACCATGCTCTTACTATGACATGCTCGTATTATGCTCACACCATGCTATTATCATGTTTGTCACTATGTTATACCATGCTCATATTTATCTCCATGCTTATATTTATCGCTATGTTTATACGCTTTCATACCATTCTGCTATATCTTATATTCATATGCTCACATCATGCTTTTATAACTCTTTATAACTCTTTTATACCATGCAGATACCATGTTATTCGTTATAACACTTTTTAAACTCATCTTACTTAGTATGGGAAATACTTGCCAAGTAACCCTCGCTGACGGGTATTTCATTTTGTTTTTTCTTATGAAATGTCCGTCAGGTCTTCAAAGTGAGCTTACTAAAGATCCTGTAGCAGAGATCGAGCATGTGCTCAAGGATTACGTGGAGTTCCAGCCTACTGAAGAATAGAGCAAATATTACCTTCGTGTCAGCACTTTTAATTTGTAATAATGTGTGGTGTTAATTTGGCCCTGCTAGGTCCATGTTGTATTTTATTTCTGGATGCTTTAGTTTGTAATAATGTTAGCTATACTGTTTCTTAAGTAAGCACGTAAGAACTTGCAGTTTGTAACACAGACGCTTAGTGTGTTTAAACCAAGAAGGAAGAAAAGAAAAAATAAAAGACAAAAAACCTGTACTCCTTCTTGTTTTAAGCACATCACAGACCCGCTCGTGCCTCGCTCCTGTGTATAATGGGAAGCAGGACGTGACAGGTTTCTGTGACGGCCCAGCAGGTCATGCTCATGCAAATACTTTAAGAAATGGTTTGGACGACATTAATATCAAAGTTGTCTAGGTATGATAATTTCTTACCTAATACTCATCGTGTTTTGTTTTGCAGCATGGCAGGTCGACTCAACATGACTCGTTCATTGTCCCTTATTTCTAAGAAATTCCAAGGACGTAATTTTCTTAAGGAGTGTAGGATGTGACGGCCAGTATCCGTCACTACGCGTATTTCCGTATTTTACGTATTATTATTATTAAAATAATTTCAAATGCTTTCAAACACGGTTTAAAATAGCTTATGCGTAAACAATTTTTTTAAATATTCATTTCCAAATTTAAATTGAAATTTCAAATCCGTTTCCTTATTTGCAAGAGAGGATTTTACTCATCCTAAATCAGTATTAAATCCCATGATTTCTTCCTCAATTATTGTTTTCTTTTTAAGCTTTCCAATTTTACTTTGGCCTTAATTTCCTCCTAATTAACAATGAAATCCCCCCTTAATTACAATTAATCTAAATTCCAAAATTCAAAATTTGAAATTCAAATATTTTTGAAAACTTTCCAAATTAAAACGTATTAAAACCTATAACTAATTTGGTATTGTTAACCCTAAGATTACTCCTCTATTAATGTTTTCTTTTCAAAATTTCCCTAATTTACCTATGCTTTAATTCCCCCTAATTAACCCTATTAAAAACAAATCAAACTTTTATTAGAAACCCTTCCTAATCTAACCTAAAACCCTAACCCAAACTTGATCAGTCACCCCCTTGGTTCATTTTCCTCTCATGTGCCTACCCAAGCCCTACTAATAAATATAACCTTATAGCATCCCCAGGCCCCTTCTATTAATAAAAACCTAGCATGTACTGAACCCAACACCCCTATATTTCAAACCCAACCGAATGCTAGGACCCATGCTCACGTGTTTAGTCCAGCCTTCATACTCCAAGCCCCAACAACTAAACCTTACGAGCCTATAAAGTGAACCCTAGGCAACCCATCTCACAGTAACCCTAGAATCCAGGCTTAACATTTTTTCCAGCTTACGAGAGGAACCCAAACAAGCTACAGGAGCCCTCTTCTCCCTGTAACCCTAGGTAACTTCCCCTATCCCTCTTCGACCACCCAGTCCGCCACACATCTCCGTCGCGCGCAGCACTCCGACCCCACGCCCTGTCCTCCCTCAGCCGCATGAAGATAACACCCCCGACCTCTGAGAGCCGCGCACAAAAACCCAGTCGATCTCATCACTTTCTCCCGACGGCCGCCACACCTCATCCCTCAGCCCAGGTCACCGACCAGCCTCCCCACAAAGCCCTCCGCCTATAACTCCGACCCGTTGCACCACAGTCACCGGCGACCACCCCAGTCCGCCCTCTTTCATGCGCATCAACCTGTTTTCCCCTTAGCCTGTCGCACAGTAGATCTCGACGGCCTCAAGCTTGCTGTCGCCCCTCCGGCCAATGGCAACACCCTGCCACCGTCCTGATCGACGGCCTGCCGTCCCCTCCTACTCAACGTGGCCGCTGCTCTTCCTTCCCCAGTCACCGCCATTCAGATCTGCCGTCGTAGCCGTCGTCAAACGCCGTACACGTTCCGACCCTTTGTTGCGTTTCACCGATTAGGGATCTATCTATTAATATATTATAACCCACACCGTAATGTAGAAAACTTAATAAAATCAGATTATTAGACGTAGGAATTATTTTAACGATTGTTATGATTGAAAAGGACCTGATCTGATTGTATGTCTAATCAAACCAGCGAACCGATCTAACTGTAGCGTAGTACTCGTCGAGACGAACCCAACGAAACCAAGAACACTGAAATCAGGCAAGTGTACAATTTATTGTGAATTTTTGAATTTGGATGCTCTTCTAGTCGTTTTCATTTAAAGCTGTATAACTCAAAATCTGCATATGAAATGCCGCATGAAATTAATATAGTGATGTCATATACTTAAAATGTGACCCATCGACATATAACTTGATATGCGTTAATTTTAAACATTAGCGAAGAAAATTAGTTTCTGTAACATGTTCATTATATCCACATGTTCAACACTCTTTTTAAATTATTGTAAATATTGTTTAACACCCTTTTTAATTATTGAAATTATTCTATAAAAAGAAATGATGACATTTTTAAATTGGTGCATGTCTTGGAATGTTTAACAAATGAGTGATATCGTGAAATCGTGCGCCTCGAAGGCGAAATCGTGACTTCGTGATGTCGTGTGAGTCGACTAGGCTGGCTCGTGTTCCAGCACAAATCTGGGGCGGGGTTAGGGTTGAGCAGCCACTGGGCGTATAAAGGGGTCCTATCATCAAGAGCACCACCTCGCATGCGATGGGGTAGCGTCAATCACGGTAAAACCTTCGTGAGAAGAACAATCCACCCATCACGTCCTAAAGGCGTGAACCCTATGATAGATAGGAAACACTGACATGGAACTTGCAATTACTATTGTTGTCTCAGTTAAATTGCCATGTTAATAAATCTTATAATGACATGATCATTACTTTACTTCTTAAACTGTTTAGAACTGCATGTTAGAAATGCTTTACTTTACTTCACTTAGAACTGCCATACTTAAGAACTTGTTGTTGACATCTCGTATAAATCCATTAATGCTTCATAATTCAACATTATTTTGTACACCTTGCCTTGGGTTTCTAACCTCTACTTGCAGACCCTTGCTGACATATATTCATGTCTTTGAATGTATGTCAGATCCTGAGCTAGAGTAACAGGAGGATCCTGTTGAGACACCTGTCTTAGAGAGCCAGGAGTTCCCTATTGACGCCGAGTCTCTCCCTATGGAGGACTAGAGACCTTCCCCGTTGCTACCTCCCTTTAGTTTTACTTTTCAGTACTTTGTTTATGTACGTTTACTTTGTAGTTACTTTGGCCCAGCTGTGGCCTTTGCGTTTCATTTCGTGTATGGACATTTTATTTCTGGATGTGGCTTTAATTTTATGGATGTTTCTTATTGTTCTGAAATGCATGCAAGGACCTGTCTTGTTGTTGTTATCACTGACGCTCATTGAACTCGAGATTCACCGCTCTAGTTCATGGGACCTCGTAACGTTCTCGCTTCTGGTATCTTTTGGGAAGCGGGGCATTACAGATGCCTTTAGACGACTGGCTCAGACTCTAGAATTCTCGAGAGTTGTGAGAAATTATATATTAGGTGTCTGACTCTCTATGACCAGGCACTCGTGTCACGACCCGCTTCCCATAAACGAAAGGAGAGGCGTGAAAAGTCCGCTCAGACTTGAAGCTGTGAAGCTCCAGTCTGTAAAGCGTCTGGTATAACCAAGTAAAGGTCCTTGCAATTGCGAAACAGAACAAAAATAATAATAAAAGAAAGAGAGATAATAAAGTTATTCCAATCTCAGAATGTCCACAAATAAAGTTCAACATCACAGAAAAGCCACCAGGCTTAAAAGAGACTAAAAAGGGCCCCAATCATGGCCAACAGAAATAAACGAACGTACAGAAAAGGAAAGGCGCTACACACCGACAACCTAACAAGAACTAAGCAGAAATCAACACAGAAGAAGTCTTTAAGACTGGTCGCCGGTGTCCTCGTACTCCACGTCAACAGTGGACCCAGGCTCAACGTCAACAAACACCTCGTCCTCAGCAATGGGCTCTAGCTCAGCAACTAACATGCGACACCCAAAAGAGACGAGGGTGCATGTCAGCAAGTCTACAAGAGACTTATGCAGGGAACTAAAAGAAAGGGAAAAAAGCCTAGCAGTTCTAAAATATGTGATGTCATGACAGTTTAAGGTATGGATGCAACAAGTAAGAAAGTGCAACATGTATGACATGGAAAGGGTAGCAAAGCTACTAAAACATTCACATGGATTTACAAGACTAGTAAGCACGTCGTGCACAGAGTTTACGCCTTTTGGCTGGAACGGCTGTACATGCCAACTCCTAAGCTCAAGTGATCGCTTAACCTTACCCCTCCACGTGTAATCAGGCATTCGCATTTGGCCAACACATGTAGCCCGCTTCTGGTTCATGAGCCAGGAAGTGTATTTGGCTTAGGGTTGTGCCTGCAATGCAGGTGCCTAGCCTCAACAAGGAAGTACAAGTAGCGTGTGCTACGAAAGCAAACTTTCAAGCATGGAATGACATGTTATGATGCATGTCATGGCAAGAGTACAAATAAAGTGCGTACAGGTATGGAAATTAAACGTGAAAGACATGGCAGAGTACAAATAAAGAGCATACAGTTATGAAAATTAAACATGACGGGCAGAATGTATGAATGGCATGGCAGGGTGTCAGGCCTAGCTTCGTTGACAAGCTAGATCTTGAAGTTGCGTCTAGGCGACTATCATTTCGTCGCGTAGTCTCTTTTACGCTAAAAACGAGGGATGGCCTAAAACATGGCCTAAAACACAAGTTGGCAAGTTTCACTTGCCTGAAAGGATGTTCTGCTAGTCACACAATCAAGGAGTCTAGTTCTGCCTACGTGCCCAAACACCAATCATCACATCAACCTACAGTCCCGTATTCATTATATTTAGTTAGTGAATTAACCAACACATCAAAATTACAGTTTTTATCTTGTTAGCATGCAGTTTGGATGCCTACGATTCAGGTATACCTTAACACGACGTGAGAGCTACACTGACGTCGGGTAGTGACGTCAGGGGTCGAACTCCGGCAACGAGCCAGGTACGGCGAAGTCTAAGCTAGCGGTGACGACGGTGACCACTAAGGAAAGTAGCATGGCACAGAGATGGCCGTGAGAAGTGGATGAACGGCAGGGGCATCGATCAAATGAAACTCGGCCTGCGGTTGAATTGCACGCGGCAACGGCGTGGCCCAGGACTTAACAAGCGGAAGAGGGGCTGATACGTGTGCGGTATCAACTACGTGTGGAGGAGAGAAGATGTGTGGAGGGGCTGAAGTGTGGTGAACCGGAGGGAGATCGGCCAGAGGCGGCTGGGCGTTCGGAGCAGAGCGGATCTAGGCGGCTCTGGGCGGTTATAGAGGGGGCGGCTGATGTTTAGGGGGATGGAGAAGCAAGAAGATGAGGAGGCCGGAGATGAGATGCGGCCGGGGGGGGTAAGCTGTGGCTTGTGCAGGGCTGTCATCATGTTTGATGGAGGAGATGGGGTGCCGGAGCTCTTTTCTGGTGGTCAGAGAAGAAGGAGTGGCCATCGGCAAAGGGGGCGAGAGATCTTAGGGCTGACGGTGGTTCCCTATGGGAGGCCGGAGCTTCTTGACTGCGGGGAGGAGAGGAGGAGGCTGACGGGGGTCAGCGATCGTCGGGGATGTCGTGACAGTGCCAGGCGGCGCTGCCGCCATCCAAGGCGGTGGTTTCCGCCATGACAGCGCCCGGCGTTGCTGTCAGCGCGCCTGGGCGGCGCTGTTGCGCTCTAGGTGGAGCACAACCGCCGGATCCGGGGTCGACCAGAGGGAGATTGATGGGAGTGTGGCCGGACGGCAAGGGACATGCAGCCGATGAAGGGTGGAGGTCGGAGAGACGGCCGCTGCTAGATGAAGATGGCGGCGCGATGGAGTTTGCGTAAGCTGATGAAGGCCTAGGGCTAGTTGCTGCTTAATAGGTCTAGGGCTTATATTATATTAGCTTAGGGTTTCTAATAGCAAATAGGGTATGGGTTTGTAAAGGGCTGGAAAATGCTAGTCTAGGTTTCTCAAAATAGCCTAGATTCTCATTGTGTGTGCTGTGGGGTTTTTGAACAGAGGACAGCCCGTGAGCATGGTGGGCTGGGCTTATTAGGTTAGCTAGGGATTATTTGTTTTAGATTAGAAATGTTATAATAAATTATTAAAAGAGAACTCTCTCATCCTCTCTCTCTCTCTCACATGGGTGCGGCCAAGGCATTGGGCTGGGTCAACAAAGTTTTTGGTTGTATATTATTATTATTTATTAGGGGATAATAACCATGTGATACTTAGGGTTAACCAATATTTAAACTGGGAAAAAGAGAAAGTGGGTTAAACGGAGCCCAAAAATTGTGAGGTAAATACCGGGGCGACCGTGTCGACGAGAGAAACGAAACTAACGAGGTTGATCACGAGTTTGGCGACGAGAGACGAAACTAAAAATAAAAACGTCTCACGACAAAAGTGAAAATCGCGACGCCCCATCAAACAAAGTCAAATCGTGGGAGAACGACCCGTGAAATGACGTTCCAAAAATAATTTCACAATTTAATACTCTAGGGTTACAACGGCATATCACATCATGCGTTCCAAATGAGAGATAAGGCTAAGAAAAATATGCGAACTTCAAGGAAAATACGCGTACAAATGACACGGGGTCCAAGGGCGACAGTAAACTCAAGTTGGGCACATGTCGGGGGTTGGCTTGCTAAGGATGCAACCAAGGTGCTACGGCCCTATCGACTCAACGACACGACTCACATACAAAGCAATAAAACTAATCAGGTACCCAAAATTGCTATACGCACAGCCGTAATACGAATAGTGAGTACAGGACGTTACATCCTACCCACCTTAGGTCAAAGTCCGTCCTCGGACTTTCTAACATATCTAGTCGCTCTAGTAACTACCCCAATCATATCACATTATAATTCAAACCAGGTATAGTCATTACGAGTGCTTACATATGCACTAGGTAGTCAAACATTAACACTATTATCATGTATATATTCACGCACATTATACACTTATACCTATCATAGTCAGTCAAATTCATACATGTATTTAAATCATTCATATAGTCACGTACATCCTTATATAACTATTAAACACTTATTACATACCATGGTACACATACTCACAAACAAATAAATAGTTCGCACCAGCAATTACAATCGTAGTACTTCATGTATAGGTAACTACCTATGCACAAAACAAACATGGGTATACTACTCCCTAATATTTCCTAGTATACATCCAACACCAAACACATCAACACATATAATCACATCATACCATTATTAAATTAAGTTTACTATATCTAATATACATTCACCATCACTATAATTTTACAATTATATAGTCATTCAAATGCACGCAGATACTTCACCATATATTCACATCACATACAGTCCTATAACTATATTCAAGACTCATCACACGTACCATAATTACAAATACCTATAACTAAACACATACTTACACGTGCATGGTGCATGCCCACACACGCTAATATAACATTCCTTCATATCACTATATACTCAGCACATCTGCACACTTAGTTTAGCTAGCACATATATATTCACACAGGCAAGTCCTTAGTAAATAACTATACCACAAGACCAACACCTATAACTACATACTGGTATAGCCACCCACAATCATGTGTGTAACACAACCGGGTACAAACAATCCTATCACTATACATACATCATCCATCGCTATATTCATGGTACCACACGCAAACCACAGACATATGTAACAATGTACTTAGAGTATACCCATTCAAACTTGAGTGAGACTCAAAACCCATAGCAGAATACTCTATATACATAACACGATACTTATACCTACACCAACACAACACTCTGATATATATATATATATATATATATATATATATATATATATATATATATATATATATATATATATATATATATATATATATATATACGGTAAACTGTGCCTGTGCACAGCCGCAGCTATCATCCCTGTGGCGTTTTCACCCTCAGCCGTCCGATAAAATCAAAGGGCTCGGATGCTTGCCGCTGGGAAATGTCGCAAAGTTTGGGATATTTACGCGCGTGCCATCCATTTCATTCGCAGAAAGCTGAGGGTTGTCGCTTTCTTTGGGATATTCACCATCTTGCCATTCGTTGCATTCGCGCTAAGCGTAGAACGCGAAGGAAAAAAACCCCAAATTCCCCCCGCCCCGCCCTCGTCAACTTCCTCTCTGAGCAGCTCCGATCTCCTCTTGCCGGCAGCTCGCCGTCGTGAGTTCCCAAAAAAACCCTCGACGTAGCTTCTCCTCCCTCCTGTGTTCGTGTGGCCTTGCTCCGATCTCCTCGCAAACCCTCGATCGCCCTAGCTCTCGATCGCAGCTTGCCCTAACCGCAGCTCCCTCCGACCGATCTCCCCCTCCGATCTACGCACCCCCTCTCAGCCCCCTCAGCACAGGGTAACCCCCATCTCCTCCCTTCTTCTCAGTCTCCCACAGTCGCATCATAGATTTAGGGTTTCATATTCTGTCGTGGGCATCATAGATCAGGATCTGTTATGTGTAAGAAGACTGATTACAGTAGCAAATCAAACATTATTTTGTATGGGTGCTGATGTTTTCATTTTGTATCGGAATGTTGTCAACAAAACTTGGATCAACATCATGTCGCGACCTTCCCTCAAGGGAGCTGATGTTTTTATTTTGTATGGGAATTTTGTAGGTTGAAATGGCCAAAAAAATTTATGTTGTTAAGAATGGACGGCAACGCGGATTTTTTGGCAGTTGGGAAGAATGTCGGCAGCATGTTCAAGGATTTCATAATGCGGTTTTTAAGGGCTTCAACACTTACGAAGAGGCTGTGGAGTATTGGAATGCTCAATTCAAGGAAATTCGTTCTGATATGGGGGGTCAAGACAGGATCACTTCCATTGGGCAAAGTCAAAGATCGAAGGTGACACTGCAGGAAGAGGCTTCAGATCAAGGTGCGGCTCTGAGAAATGATGTTAGTAGAGAACGACAGAATATAGGAAATGGAGCTGAAGGTAGACGACAGAATATAGGACATGAAGATGTAGGTAGACGAAGTGAATTGTTCAACGCCGCTTTCATATGTGGATGTTTAACATGTGCAATGGCATTTAATATTGTGTTTGTTGTAATTATTGGTGTAGTTATCATAGCTTATCGTATGTAATAAGCTACTTCGAACGTATAACAACGTAATATATAATTTTCGTTATGTATGTCTATCTTATCTTAACTCATGAGACTGATTTTGATATAGTTGTTTTGTATCTCGTCTTTTTCTATAATGTATCTCTATATATGACATGCAACCTGTAGGCTTGCGAGGATTGCAACAGTTCCCATCTCTTCACCCACATTGTCAACTCCCGAGACAGCCACCTATGAATCCTGAGAGAGAAAAATGCAGGGTACTGGAAATGAGAATGAGAAGGCAGAGGATGTTTGGAGCTGAACCGATCAATTTTTTGCTAATTACATTAAGATCTGAAGACACAGTGAATACAATTACATTAAGATCTGCAGATTGATGGGGTTAATTTGATTATTTCTGCTACTGCTGCTGTGGCTTCTGCTGAAGCCAAGCCTGTATCATCATTCATATGGAAACTACCAGCTTCATTGATGACAGTGAGAACATGGCTGGTTTTTGGAAGCACATAAGCATGCAGCTTCTGTGGAGACCCCAGACGGGAACCCATGAAATCACCACATGCTCATAAATCCTGCAAAAGATTACACAAAAAGGATGCTATTCAAAGGGGGTGCAGGGCCACCTGACCCCTAAACTTTTAGTGGCCATATGTGAATCAACACATGGTGACAATCTAATTCACCCATACTGAATCAATCTTATTCACCCATACTGAATTCAAAACATAACACGCGGGCATAGCCTACAAATACATGAAATGAAATGATCCAATCATCGAGATCCAAGAAACATATACATGAAATGATCCAATCCAATCTTATTCACCCAAGCAGATAGAGGCATGCAACAAAGTCAACAGAATCCAAGAAACATATACATGAAATGATCCAATCATCGAGATCTCACAACCATATCCACCGCTCACAGGCCAACGGAGATTTACTTGTTATCCCTGAAATTTTTATACAGCACGCGGGCATAGCCTACAATGGAGCTACATACAACATAAACGGTGGCTATACAAGATTATTACAGGAAGCAAGCATGAAACAGAGCCAACTCGGAGACTTCAGGTGCATTGATGGTAAAGTGCAATCGGAGCCTAACCCAGGTTGCCGTACATCAGAACTGAGATCAGTGCGCTCACTGTGCAAAGCAGGAACCGGGGCCAGTAGGAGGTCTTCGTGCATAGAAATTGGTCACTGGAGCAGCTGGAAATCCGCGATGGTTCAGCAAGCACCTAAAATTATGCAGCCGATGCAGCACGGTCGGATTTTTACTTCCCAATACCTTATTTGATATGTCATAGAGGCCAGCTTACTCTTTTTAGCCAATCACCCATATGCTCATAAAAGATGCATCCCTGATACACATGAAAAGAAACGACCATACTACTGAATTAATATTGCAAATCTCAAAAGCCTAATAATTCAAACAAATTGGACGTTATGAAAATTACTATAGCGTATCTCGTATAAGTTTTGGATGTACGCCAACAGCACATGCTTAAAAAGTAGAAATATCTTACAACACATAAAAAAACCTACCAGTATCCATTAACCTCATCACATATATGTGCTCCACTTACCTTCGGGAAATACATTTACTCATCTAAGTTCATTTGGGCGTACTTATACAATTTACCCATCCCGAATATTAGCATAGAAACTTCACTTCTGATTTGCATGTGTTGAGAATAAATATTTAAAATGTCATACAATTTACCACACAACATAGGTTCTACATTCACCTATAATAATTATAAACATTAACAACAAAAATTCACATGTACCAATTTATCTAATCGACTCTTTCCTTGAAGTTGAGCATTTTTTGAAGATAGAATTTCACAAATGAGCCAAGACACTTCCTGACCTAGTCTATTGCCAGTATTGGCATCATATACATATTTTTGGACGAAATTATGCAACGGCAGAGATTCCCTGACCTATTACAGAAATATTACATGAAATATTACACCATAGTTATATATAAAATGGCATACACCATATTTAACCAATATACATGAAATATTACAGAAAACTGGAGCTTTAATCCTGTCTCATTGAGCTCTTTCCATTAACCCAACAGCTAAACACATAAGCTGTCTTTATGGTCAATGAGATCTTTGGTTTTGTTCAATAGGAGTTTCTTTTGGTAATCTCGGAAACATGCAAGTATAGTAAAGTAATGCAAACCACACTCAGGTACGTCTTCATAATAAGCAGATTTCTTAGTTTGTTATGAATACACCATTAATCCAACAGCTTGAATCTTGTTTCTTGTCACCAATAGCTGTTAAGGAACAAATGTTCTTAATTTCTCCTAAAACACATAATTTTGTTAAATCCTGCCATTGCTCTGTGGCAACATCATCTGCGCATAAACTTCTACATAGGATATCTAGTCGATGCTTGACAAATTAACTCAGATTTTTATCTCCTCCTATTATTTACCCTTACATCAATGGACAACTTTTCACTCTCATTGACAACATCCAATAGACGAGTTGATTCCGAATATATGAAGAGCAGCTAATTGCTAGCTTCACGCTTAGCTTTGCATGAAAGCAGGCTTGATTATGTAATGCTAACATCCAATGATGCAATATGGCTTGATTTTGTAAAGGTAACATCCAATAATCCAATGTGGTATATCCTTTTTCAAGCACAGTTTTATGATTATTATTTGAACCTGTAAATAATTTGGAGCCTGGCATCTAGCTCAGGATAAATGTGCATTACCTTCCATATGCAGGACATGAGCTTGATTGATTTTTGTCAATGGCACTTAATGTTTTTGTTTGCCATCCTGAGTTGTGCATCAATAGGTTGTAGCTTGCAACATGTATTCACCACCATATAGTTGATGACTACGGCTATAGTACATATGTACCAACAACAAATTAAATTAACATCAAGCACACTTTATTTTACAAATGCAGAATTAAATCAACTGTACCTCTTCGCGAGAATGATTTGTTATAGAATTCCAATGAACTTGAGTTTTCCAACATACCTACTCACTTCATCGGCTATTCAAATGCTATACATCGGCTGAAAGTCACAAGGAAACAGATGAAATCAAAGGCATTTCCCAGTAATAAACGATAAGAGATGCAAAGATACCAAGACCACTAATCAATCTTATTCACCCATACTGAATTCAAAACATAATCTCTAATACATTCACCTCTAATAAATTTGTGAAAGGAGATTAAAAGGGAATATAAAAAATTACCTGCATGTACAAATAACTGCCACACAATAGGAAGGATAAATAGACACAGAGGGTGTAGTATGAGATATTTGCAGTGAAATGTGTCAATATCTTTTTGTTCCACTCAGATAAGCCCTTTCATCCTCATGTATATATATAGGATTCAACCAAGAATCCTAGAATGGCAAATGGATGCAACGGCTGCCAGCAAGTATTTGCTTACCCCCTAGTTGCCTTGCCATAATCTAGGACAAGGTAATTAGGGCAAATCATCATCACTTCATTACACTCAAAGCTACTAAACCAATATATATATCGGTAAACTGTGCTTGTGCAAAGCCGATAGCATCCTTGTGGCGTTTACACCAACAGCCGTCCAATTGAAATTATGAAGCTATACTAAATAATCCGCTCAGACAAGCCCTTTCATCCATATATATATATATGATGCAACCAAGAATCCTAAATTGCTAAATGGCTGCAACGGTTGCCAGCAAATATTTGCTTACCCCCAAGATGCCTTGCCATAATCTAGGACCCGGTAATCAAGGCAAATCATCATCGCTTCATTAAACCCTCATACAAAATGGCACGGTCATAAATTGAACAAACAATCTAATACCCCAATCGGATGACAGTGGGTGAAAATGCAAAAAGTGATGCTCTCTGCGGCTGTGAACATGCACAGTTCACCAGATATCTAAATTGTCTAATGGCTGCAACGGCTGCCAGCAAATATTTGCTTACCTCCCAAGTTGCCCTGCCATAATCTTCCGCAGCGATATGACATATACCTGTGCAAAATCAACAATTTGATATCATTAACTAAAGCCTGCAATATTTTTGACTGAAGAAAAGTTATCTTGAGATTTACAATTCCTCTTTATCTAACAAAAGTATATAAAACTTGATGCACATTTGATTTCATACTATCACACTGGACAAGAGACTTGGTTTGCTTGGACTTACATAAAACAAAACATTTGCTTAAACCTATTCAAATAGACCATGTGAGTACAGAAATGAAGCAAACTTATAAATATAATTGCTAAACTCCAAGAAATATGAAGCATTTGAACTCCTTTTAATTTTCCTTGCTCATCTTTATACTAGTACCCATATCTTCATATCAAAGCGTTGGTAATTCCTCGTGCGAAGTTTTTTCCTGAAGAAAATATGACGCATTGAAGTTTAAATAATTTACATTAGTATATAAAATTGTTAGAATGGAGAAAATATACCTTCTTCCTACTAGTACTTGTGTTCATACTACAAGTTCTCATATCGTGACCTTTTTCGCCACAAACACTGCACGTTCTTTTTCTTGATTGAGTAAGATCATGCGATGCTTGTATACCTGACTGGATCCTTGACGCTACTCGAGGTCGACCTTTAGTTTTTGCTTTTGCAGGATCAATAATAATATCAGGTACTACCACTTCATGTGTTGGAGGTGCATTGGACCCCACCCTAGTGCTTTGATCCTCGGAGCAATGATGCGCTTGGATATGCAACTTATGTTGCTCCCAAAAACTGTTTGTCAACCCAACGGCGACATCATAAAGGTGTGGATCTCTTGAAACTACCTCTATGATTTTATCGAATGATGCCCGCAGGCTCCAGGATTGAAGTGGAGTAATCTGGTTTGGATGCATTGAATTGACTGTGCTGGTTGAAGAGCACCCAAGACTCGTGATACTATGTCTTGCATTTAGTGTCCATCTTGGCAAAATATACCTCTCAGGGATGGCTTGCATATCAAACTTTTGCTTCATTATGTATAAAATTTGTGTACAGAGCATCCCTTCATTTTCAAACCTTGCACAAGTACATATAAACTTTCCTGTTGATATATTGCATTGTACAGCATGCATATAACTCTTTCCATCTATCCTCATTGTCACATTATATGTTGTTGTATCCCCTTCAGTGCACACCCTTTCATGCCGACAATATAATATATTTTTGAACCGAACTTGAAATAGAGAGAATAAGTTTTTTGTATAAACCTTTGCAGCATGAACCTCTAACTCATGCAGGCCGCGAACGTCCGGTTTGTTTCTCAAACATAATGTATCTTCTCTCTCCTCTTTCATTCGTTGAAATTGCACAGCTTTATCATATTGATCAATAAACTCATATAATGGAGTCATAGCATTTACATAACCATCAAAATAAGAGTTCATGCTTTCGCTCCTTTGGCTTGAGGCCATGCCTACACATAACAAGAAAGGAATACGATGTGGATCAATTTGTTATGTCAAATCATTTTACTGCAATCTAGCTCAAATGAAAGTTTTCATACCTGCAAAAAAAGAATCTTTTAGGTACGGCTTAATCCAGTGATGTGCTTTGTCATGCATTGTATGTAGCCACTTCCAAGCTTTCATTTCATTTTTTTGTTTATCCGTCAATGGTTCCGTAAATTCAATTTGATACTTCTCCTTGAGGATCACCCAACAACTCTCGGCTTCTTCAATGGTTTGACTTTTCTTAGCCCATTTTGTATAGTCTTCATCAAATTCAGGATTATAAGAAGCACGCAAAGAACGTAGATGCTCATTTTCATGAAGGCTGATGTGCCATATGCAATACCTGTGGTGGGTATTTGGGAAAACTTTTTTGATTGCATTACAAATTGCCGAGTCTTGATCAGTTATAATAGCTCCTGGTCCTTTTCCCCACATACATTTTAACCAAGTTTCAAATAACCACACAAAGGTTTCTTCCTTCTCATCAGCAAGAAGGGCACATCCAAATAACGTAGACTGCTTATGATGATTTACTCCGGTGAAAGGTGCAAAAGGCAACATGAAACTATTTGTCTTGTATGTGACATCAAACACGACAACATCTCCAAACTGGATATATGATGTCCGAGCACGTCCATCAGCCCAAAATATGCTCCTACAAACATTATCATCATCATACTCAATAGCATAATAAAACTGATAGTCAGTAGCTCGCCTTGTAAGAAACTGTTCAAGTACTCTAATGCACTCATGTCCAATGTTGTTCTTCCTTTTAACTCTCAAATGATCACTACATTGCTGTGAAGTAATATTAACATTACTACTGCTCGTGACATTTAGAAGCCGTGCAATCTTAGAAGGGCCAACACCACAACTACGAAATTGTTCAACCAAGCTCTTACAGGTTGCATCCAGATGCGATTTATTATGTGGCCGCAATAACTGGACCTTCGAAGGGGTTCTAAGTAACTCATGGTTATGAAGGTCATCAAAGTTTTTGATGACCCATACTCCTTCGGTCATTCTATGAACCTTCATTCTAGCCATACAACCTTCTCTCTCATTTTTCCGTCGCTTGATTTCCCTTCCGATCTCCCTCTTATCATTTAAGCTTTTATAACCTTCCTTGTTGCAAACATATAGCCTATTCGTAATATTGCCATCTTTTCCCTTTGCACTAGTTGACTTACGAATAGAAAACCCTTCTCTTTCTGCGTATACGTTATAAAATTCCCATGCTTCTTCTGCTGTTGGAAATTGCATACCAATATGTGGTATGCCTTTTCCAATATCAGTAACACTTTGATTATCCATTTGAATATCCATTTGATCTTCGTTGGATTGATTTTGCATCTGCTGATCATGCACAAAGGGTCCACTCTCGGCCATTTTCTAACATAAAAACATAAAAAAATTAATTACTTGTTTAGCGCAAATAGGAACATAAATCTTTGCATGATACACTAAAGACAAGAACATGGTCCAGCAATAACACAATATCTATAGTTGTGAAAGGAAGAGAAGAGAAGAGAAGACAATACTAGAAACAATAACAGCCGTCAACAGTTCAAAAAGGAAGGGAAGAATTAATCATTTCAACGTAGGTTGATGTAATAATAATTTCATTGGGCACTATATACTGTTAATAACTAAAATAATATTCCACTAATTAGGCTAAACATTGATTCGTAAATATATGGACAGCTTCATAGCTCTAGTACAAAAAGCGCACAACTTTAAAAACAAATTTGACTTGTCTGGAGAAAATTAAACCAAGGAAATGCTCATTGCACTTATAATAAATTTCACAAACAGTAAACACTGTAGAGATGTACTTCCATTTCTACGCACAGTAACAAGGTAAAAATTATTATGGCTCTTACCAAAATTTTCACATATCCAATGCATGCAACATACATTCTACACTGCATTTTCAATAACCAGATGCATAGAAGTAAAATTTATAGCAATAATCCATTAATACTAATTATAGCATGCATGCATGCACAACAACAACAACATACATCTCTAAAACAAACCATGCAGGCATGCACAACAACATGATGCCCACGACAGAATATGAAACCCTAAATCTATGATGCGAGATGTATCGCAAAACCAAATCGGAATGAAGCAGACTAAATTGATTTTGAAACCAAGGGGTTGAGAAAATTTTACCCTCAAAAGTTATCGTCGACGTCGACTGTGGGAGACTGAGAAGAAGGGAGGAGATGGGGGTTACCCTGTGCTGAGGGGGCTGAGAGGGGGTGCGTAGATCGGAGGGGGAGATCGGTCGGAGGGAGCTGCGGTTAGGGCAAGCTGCGATCGAGAGCTAGGGCGATCGAGGGTTTGCGAGGAGATCGGAGCAAGGCCACACGAACACAGGAGGGAGGAGAAGCTACGTCGAGGGTTTTTTTGGGAACTCACGACGGCGAGCTGCCGGCAAGAGGAGATCGGAGCTGCTCAGAGAGGAAGTTGACGAGGGCGGGGCGGGGGGAATTTGGGGTTTTTTTCCTTCGCGTTCTACGCTTAGCGCGAATGCAACGAATGGCAAGATGGTGAATATCCCAAAGAAAGCGACAACCCTCAGCTTTATGCGAATGAAAGGGATGGCACGCGCGTAAATATCCCAAACTTTGCGACATTTCCCAGCGGCAAGCATCCGAGCCCTTTGATTTTATCGGACGGCTGAGGGTGAAAACGCCACAGGGATGATAGTTGCGGCTGTGCACAGGCACAGTTTACCGATATATATATATATATATATATATATATATATATATATATATATATATATATATATATATATATATATATATATATATATATACCTACCAATGTATTACACATACGTATCATAATATCAATCACAACTTTATTTTTAATCAAATAACACCATATAATGCAATCACTTGACAACCATAATAATATTACATTATCAGTACACATATACAAACATGATACACCCCTCTACACATGCATTCATCGTATAGTCACATATATATATAACATATAACACTATACCTATATACATATAATCAGTATACCGCTACATATACCTATCCATACATAGGTACGACATTCAATAATCGTGTATACCTCGAGGTATACATGCACACACACAACATCCCGTAAGGCAAGCAATACCAAACAAAATTTATAACCCTATTACCGTACGTATACCACACATATTCATATAGTAAGCACATACATACGTACGAGCACACGCCCACACGTAGTAACATATAGATCAAATAATAGGTATGCACATTTAACAATAAGTACCCTAGTATCATTATACCTAATATAAACACAACTTTACCAACATATTATTTCAACCATTGTTAAGTATCTCCAACTACATACACCCCCAGTAGATATTCCAACACTAGTTCTTATACACATAGACATCCCTAGGGTGGTATAGCTATCCACACACATATTTATAAATACTAACACACATACAACTTCATATATACAAAGTAATTATATGCACTACAACGACATCACAATCTATACTAATGGGCCCACCATACTATACTAAGGTTAACGCAGTCAACAGTAAGCACTAATGTGATAACTAAACAATAGTGAGGAAACCGAAATCGAAATCGAAATGAAACAAGATCGGAATAAACGGGTTCAGATGAGGCGACATACAAAGGAATGGCTTGGTTGGGTGGAACAAAATATAATTCAGAATAAATCAAGTAGGGAAGAAAGATATAAAATACGAAGTAAGGATATAATATAATGTAAGTTATAAAATAAAAATATAATAATATTCTTATAAAACGTACGAGGGTAGCATGAAATTTAAATCACGACATAAGTGTTAGACGCATGATAATGAGTATGGAGGTGAATGAATTGTCTTGCAATTGGAGATAAATATAAATGGAGATAGTATTTTACAAAATTTTGAAGTAGGAATATGATGAATAGAAATTCGACACGCTGAATGCTGAAGTCCCTTGTAACTTAGAAAAGTATATTAAAGGTAAGCGCGATGAGTTATTCGAATAAGTTTTAATGGCATAAGTAAGAAAGGAAAATTATAAATCGTATTAGAAAAAATAGAAGTACGGTTCAGAATAAAATTAGTATATGAAAACGGACAAGGTATTTATATAGGTATGAAAAGTATAGGCTGTAAAAATATTATAAAATAGTAATCAAAAATCTCGACAAAAGTTTCGAAATTCAATAAAAATGAATTTAAGTCAACGGAAGAGTATGAAGTCTAAGTATATATATTAAAAGTTTTCGAACGAGTTTAAACTTAGCGAATGAGGAATATCGAAAAATACTTTCAGAAGATTCAAGATTTGTAACGAAGAGATTCGAAAATTAACGACGATCGTCATGATGCAATCTCACGAATCGAGGGCAAGGAATATGGTCGCGTGATCGAAACATAAATACGTCTAGGATATGACTCATGAAACTCTACGGGGAACTCCTATGGTCGACCAACTAAAGATTAGGAAACTTAACGCTAAGACTTTCTAAGGAACTAGACTGTAATGAACTGCGTTCAGCTTGGCCCGAAATCGATGAACCCAAGCGAACGACTAAAGAAATTCTAGAAGTCTATGATGGTCAGAGCTAGGCAGGAACCACTAAGGTAACTCCTAAGACGATTATATCAAGTTCTAGCGTGAAGTCTAACTAACAATCAGGGACCTCTAACTAGCAAGCACAGACATCCAACTAAGTCTTACTATAGTCCTGATCTAATGGATTTCCCTACTAAGCTGAGACAGATGCTCAGGCAACACGTCTTCCAACCACCTAAGTCATAGAAAAGGATTCAAATTAGACTCAAGGCTTATGACTTGGATGTTTTAATTTATTTAATGGACATTCTATTTTTATTATCGTGTTCCGATAATTCGCAGTTGCAAGAAGAGGACCTGCATGGGCCACGAATAAACCTGTCATGACCGGCTTCCCATAAACGAAAGGCGAGGCATGAAAAGTCCGCTCAGACTTGAAGCTGTGAAGCTCCAGTCTGTAAAGCGTCTGGTATAACCAAGTAAAGGTCCTTGCAATTGCGAAACAGAACAAAAATAATAATAAAAGAAAAAGAGATAATAAAATTATTCCAATCTCAGAATGTCCACAAATAAAGTTCAACATCACAGAAAAGCCACCAGGCTTAAAAGAGTCTAAAAAGGGCCCCAATCATAGCCAATAGAAATAAACGAACGTACAGAAAAGGAAAGGCGCTACGCACCAAAAACCTAACAAGAACTAAGCAGAAAGCAACACAGAAGAAGTCTCTAAGACCGGTCGCCGGTGTCCTCGTACTCCACGTCAACAGTGGACCCAGGCTCAACGTCAACAAACACCTCGTCCTCAGCAACAGGCTCTGGCTCAGCAACTAACATGCGACACCCAAAAGAGACGAGGGTGCATGTCAGCAAGTCTACAAGAGACTTGTGCAAGGAACTAAAAGAAAGGGAAAACAGCCTAGCAGTTCTAAATTATGCGATGTCATGACAGTTTAAGGTATGGATGCAACAAGTAAGAAAGTGCAACATGTATGACATGTCAAGGGTAGCAAAGCTACTAAAACATTCACATGGATTTACAAGACAAGTAAGCACGTCGTGCACAGAGTTTACGCCTTTTGGCTGGAGCGGCTGTATGGGCCAACTCCTAAAATCAAGTGATCGCTTAACCCTACCCCTCTATGTGTAATCGGGCATTGGCTTTTGACCAACACATGTACCCCGCTTCTGGATCACGAACCAGGAAGTGTATTTGGCTTAGGGTTGTGCCTGCAACACAGGTGCCTAGCCTCAACAAGGAAGTACAAGTAGCGTGTGCTACGAAAGCAAACTTTCAAGCATGGAATGACATGTTATGATGCATGTCATGGCAAGAGTACAAATAAAGTGCGTACAGGTATGGAAATTAAACGTGAAAGGCATGGCAAAGTACAAATAAAGAGCATATAGATATGGAAATTAAATGTGAAGAGCAGAATGTATGAATGGCATGGCAAGGTGTCAGACCTAGCTTCGTTGTCAAGCTAGATCTTGAAGTTGCGTCTAGGCGACTATCATTTCGTCGCGTAGTTTCTTTTACGCTAAAAACGAGGGATGGCCTAAAACATGGCCTAAAACACAAGTTGGCAAGTTTCACTTGCCTGAAAGGATGTGCTGCTAGTCACACGATCAAGGAGTCCAGTTCTGCCTACGTGCCCAAACACCAATCATCACACCAACCTACAGTCCCGTATTCATTATCTTTAATTAGTGAATTAACCAACACATCAAAATTACAGTTTTTATCTTGTTAGCATGCAGTGTGGATGCTTACGGTTCAGGTATACCTTAACACGACGCGAGAGCTACACTGACGTCGGGTAGCGACGTCAGGGGTTGAACTCCGGCAACGAGCTAGGTACGGCGACGTCTACAGCTAGCGGCGACGACGGTGACCACTAGGGAAAGTAGCACGGCACAGAGATGGCCGTGGGAAGTGGAACGGTAGGGGCATCGATCAAATGAAACTCGGCCTGTGGTTGAATTGCATGCGGCAACGGTGTGGCCCAGGACTCAACAAGCGGAAGAGGGGCTGATACGTGTTCGGCATCAACTACGTGTGGAGGAGGGAAGATATGTGGAGGGGCTGAAGTGTGGTGCACCGGAGGGAGATCGGCCGGAGGTGACTGGGCGTTCGGAGCAGAGCGGATCTAGGCGGCTCTGGGCGGTTATTGAGGGGATGGCTGATGTTTAGGGGGATGGAGAAGCAAGAAGATGAGGAGGCCGAAGATGATATGCGGCCTGGGGGTAAGCTGTGGCTTGTATAGGGCTGTCATCGTGTTTGATGGAGGAGATGGGGCGTCGGAGCTCTTTGCTGGTGGTCGGAGAAGAAGGAGTGGCCATCGGCAAAGGGGGCGAGAGTTCTTGGGGCTGACGGTGGTTCCCTATGGGAGGCCGGAGCTTCTTGACTGCGGGGAGGAGAGGAGGAGGCTGACGGGGGTCAGCGATCGTCGGGGATGTCGTGACAGCGCTAGGCAGCGTTGCCGCCGTCCAAGGCGACGGTTTCCGCCGTGATAGCGCCCGGCGCTGCTGTCAGCGCGCCTGGGCGGCGCTGTTGTGCTCTAGGTGGAGCACAACCGCTGGATCCGGGGTCGACTGGAGGGAGATTGATGGGAGTGTGGCCGGACGGCAAGGGACAGGCCGCCGATGAAGGGTGGAGGTCGGAGAGACGGCCGCTGCTAGATGAAGATGGCGGTGCGATGTAGTTTGCGTGAGCTGATGAAGGCCTAGGGCTAGTTGCTGCTTAATAGGTCTAGGGCTTATATTATATTAGCTTAGGGTTTCTAATAGCAAATAGGGTATGTGTTTGTAAAGGGCTGGTAAAGGCTAGTCTATGTTTCTCAAAATAGCATAGGTTCTCATTGTGTGTGCTGGGGGGTTTTGAACAGAGGACAGCCCGTGAGCATGGTGGGCAGGGCTTATCGGTTAGCTAAGGATTATTTGTTTTAGATTAGAAATGTTATAATAAATTATTAAAAGAGAAATCTATCACCCCCTCTCTCTCACGCATGGGTGCGGCCAAGGCATAGGGCTGGGTCAACAAAGTTTTGGGTTGTATATTATTATTATTTATTAGGGGATAATAACCATGTGATACTTAGGGTTAACCAATATTTAAACTGGGTAAAAGTGAAAGTGGGTCAAACGGAGCCCGAAAGTTGTGAGGTAAATACCGGGGTGACCGTGTCGACGAGAGAAATGAAACTAAAGAGGTTGATCACGAGTTTGGCGACGAGAGACGAAACTAAAAATAAAAACGTCTCACGACAAAAGTGAAAATCGCGACGCCTCATCAAACAAAGTCAAATCGTGGGAGAACGACCCCTGAAATGACGTTCCAAAATAATTCCACAATTTAATACTCTTCGAGAGGGTCACAACGGCATATCACATCATGCGTTCCGAATGAGAGATAAGGCTAAGAAAAATACGCGAACTTCAAGGAAAATACGCGTACAAAGGACACGGGGTCCAAGGGCGACAGTAAACTCAAGTTGGGCACACGTCGGGGGTTGGCTTGCTAAGGATGCAACCAAGGTGCTACGGCCCTATCGACTCAACGACACGACTCACATACGAAGCAACAAAACCAATCAGGTACCCGAAATTGATATACGCACAGCCGTAATACAAATAGTGAGTACATGCCGTTACAACTCGACTAGGTATTAGATGCATGAACATTGTTTAATGAAGTAAATTTTAATTATTTTAATTATAAATTATATAAATAACTAAAAATTAATTAGTTTAACAATAAATTTAGTTTAAAAATAATTAGTTTATTACTACATTAGATTTAGTTATTTCTATTAATATTTATAATTTCCATTAAATAAAATAATAATTAAAATTACCATTTATTAATAACTTAAAAATAATTTAAATTAATTAATAGTATAATTAAAAGTAATTAATCATTATTTCAAAATCGTGGACTCCATATCAAACATTCCCATGAAATTTTCAGTCCCAAAGAGACAAAAAAATTTCTTGGGACCGAAGAAAACTCTTAAACCCATTTTCACACCACTTTCAAACTCAAAGAAACCCAACTTTTTTTATCACTCTAAGATTCCACACCACACCAATTTACCAAAAACAAATTTTAACGAGCGGTACGGACCAGAAATTCAGTAATGATTAATCAAACAAGCATAATGAGTAAACGCAAAACCAAGTAACGACACACAAAACTTGGTAACGCAGTTTGGTGCGCACACCTACATCTGCGAGGTCACGCCCAGAAAGATCAGATTACTCCACTAAAAATATAAATGAATACAAACACTAATACCGGATTTCTATTAGGAGGAACAAACTCCCCCTCAATACAAACCGTGATGGGTGGTCTCTACCAACCCCATGGAGTAATCTACGCAAGCTCCCCTTGCGTGCAAGATCCCATTGCCAAACTGATTAGAATCAACTTCCTTGATTCCTACCTCGGTAGCCGTTAGCCTCCCTCCCGGAGTTCGACCAAAACTTTTGCAAAAGCCGTAACCCTAGCCGCAAAACCGCACGAGCCTTAGATGCTCCGCTCCCCCTCAATCTCGGAGTAGATAGGGAAGATCGCTCGATAAATCCCATGCAGATCAACGGCCCACAAATAAAGGAACCACTTCAGGCAGGTGGTTCCGCAATATCTTCAAAGATATATCAACCACTATTTGTGGGCTAATATCTCTCCAATAGATTCTTCAATCAAATCTAAGAGATAACAACTTCCAAATGCATCTTGAACGATTCTTCAACATAATAGCATATAACAGAATACCTTGAAGAGACCACAATAAGATCTGAAGTAATCCATCTTCAATACTGCTGATGACTGTCATCCTTTTCAAAGCCACCGGCACATCTTGTTGGACCTCATGTTGCAACATGACATTCAACATGTCATACAACATGGCCAATAAACTAGATCTTTCATTCCAATATAACTAAGAGCTACAGAAGACAAATGAGTGCCACTAATGACAACACAGTCACACATCGTATGACCTAACATGACCCTTATAAGAATTGAGCAACACTGCTTCTATTCACTTTTTATATGCAACTTTGAACTATTATCTAAACATCTAAAAAAAGTTATGGTTTGAACAACGTCACAAACAATGTACTACAATACACTTTTTATCCAAACAAAAAAACTCCAATCATCCAAAACCAACAAAAAAATGGGAATTGCTATGTCACAGGCCGTTTTACTCGCGCGGACAATGAGGTCCGGGGGTGGGGGGTGCGGAGGATGCTGTCAGCGGACCGTGGGTTTTGTTTTGTTTTTATTTTGTTTAAGAACCCTAGTTTAGGGTTTTTCCGCCGGGGGATGCGACGGTGTGCCATCGCTACGAGGGGAGCGGTGTGGCAACGTGGAGTTTGATGGGGGGGTTCTTCCCTTGGATCGGCGGCAGAAAGCCGTCGTTTTAGATCTAGGGGAAAAAAATCAAATTTTTTGATTATAAAAACCAATTTTTTAGTTCGATCTTGTGAGATCTTGTTGGAGCTTTTGATTTTTTTCAAAAGAAATTTGGACCCTCTTTGGTTTTCCCTCCATAAGTTTTAGTCCCACATTGCTTGGACAAAAAGGCTTGGAGGAGTATATATAGAGTTTGTTGAGCCTTAGGGGTGTGCCCCTTGGGGTATGACTCTTTTGTGAAGGGGATATGACTTACATGAACTTGGGTTCAACACGCGCTCGCCGCCGCCGTCGCCGCCGGTCGGCCGGGACGTGTCGTGCGTGCGCGCGGTAATAATATTTTTGGATAAAATAATTTTTATATATAATTATTTTGATAAATCAAATTTCAAATTTCAAACGTTTCAAATTCAAACGTTTTCAGATCCAATATTTATAACCACTATTAATTCCAGATCTAGAATTAACTCACGTTAATTTCAGATCTAGAATTAAATCGTTTTTGATTTAGCTGTTCTAATTTTCCTTATATAAGTTCTGTGTGCGTGAGTTCAAACGTATACACTTTTTGCGAAAATCGTTCTGTCTGCGGAACTTCTCAAAGCCACAGTTTTTCCCTCTTTTTATTTTTCCTCAAATACTCTTTGATACAGAGCAGTTCCGAATTGGGTGTTGTTCCATCCGACCATCTTCAGTGCAGAGGTGGTCGTCAACAGAGGTTCTTCTGGGCTGTTTTATCCTGGGGATGGCGAGGCTGTATGCTGCTTGCACTCTTGGGCAGAGCCACGAAACGTCTTAAAGAGAGCGACCCAGTCTGCGACTCAGCCCTCTTCATTTTGGTAAACTCATTCCTGTCTCCTTTCGGTTTCTGCAACAGCAATTTTCCAACAATTTTAAGACGGCTCTATCTCTGCAATGACAACCGAGACCGATGCTGTTGTTATTACGTCTGATCTTGACAAACCGTTCCGTTTTGAAGGCTCCCATTTTAAACTTTGGAGGCAAAAGATGTTATTTTTCTTAACAATGAAAAAAGTTGCATCTGCATGTACTTCTGATAAACCGGCTTTTGTCCTTCCCGAAAACCCTACTGAAGCACAGATCAAGAAATCCCAAACATGGGATGAAATAGATTTCCTGTGTAAGAATTATATATTAAATGGACTGTCTGATGATCTTTATGATTATTACAGTTTTCACAAAACAGCTAAGGAGGTTTGGGAGGCTCTGCAGAAGAAATATGACACCGAGGAAGCTGGGTCAAAGAAGTATGCTGTCAGTCGCTATCTGAAATTTCAGATGACCGACGATAAATATGTGGAAGTCCAATCTCACGAGCTTCAGAAAATAGCTCATGAAATTGTGTCAGAAGGTATGTCTTTGGATAAGCAATTCAAAGTTGCTGTTATGATAGACAAACTGCTCCCTAGCTGGAAAGACTTTAAGAATACACCCAAACACAAAACTAAGGAATTTTCTTTAGAAAGTTTGATAACCAGTCTTCGAATTGAGAAGGAGGCTCGTAAACAAGATAAGAAAGATGAAATTAATACTGTTTCAAACAATAAAAAATCTGCTTCTGTAATTCTGAAACCGAAAGTTAAAACTATGAAGAATCAGAACCAGAATCAGAATCGTAATCGCTACAACTAGTCTAAGAATCAGTCTCAGAACCAGAGAGGCATTAAACGCCCTTCAAGAAATGATTCGGTACAGTTTGTATGCTACAACTATAACAAGCCTGGCCATTTGGCTAGGAACTATCGAAATAAGCGTCGTCCTGCTCTGCAGGCGAATCTTAACGAAGAAGAACTGATTGCAATGATTTCTGAAGTCAATGTAATTGGTGGATCCGAAGGGTGGTGGATAGACACTGGTGCTTCACGCCATGTCTGCTATGATCGTGGATCATTTAAGTCCTATTATGAAACTACGGACAAGAAAGTGTTGTTGGGAGATTCCAACTCCACTATCGTAGCTGGTGTTGGCGATGTCGAATTAAAGTTTACCTCTGGAAAGACAGTTACTCTTAAAGAAGTTTTGCACACTCCAGAGATGAGGAAGAATCTTGTTTCGGGCTATCTTCTCAACAAGGCTGGGTTCACTCAAACTATTGGGGCTGATTTGTATACTATTTCTAAAAACAATGTATTTGTTGGGAAAGGGTATGCCACTGATGGGATGTTTAATTGAATGTTGATGCTAATAAAGTTTCATCTTCTACTTATATGCTGTGTTCTTTTAATACTTGGCATGCTGACTCTTTCATGTTAACAAACACATTATTAACAATATGAGCAACTTAGGACTTATTCCAAAAATGTCTTTAAATGATTTTAATAAATGTGAATTCTGTAGTCAAGCAAAAATCACCAAAACCCTACATAAATCAGTAGTTAGAGAATCTGAACCACTTGATTTAATTCACTCTGATATATGTGAGTTTGATGGTGTTTTGACTGGGAATAACAAACGTTATTTTATTACATTTATTGATGGTTGTTCTGATTTCACTTTTATTTATCTCATGAAGAATAAAAGTGATGCCTTTGTATGTTTAAATTATTTGTGACTGAAATTGAAAATCAATGTAATAAGAAGATTAAAAGATTACGGACTGATAGAGGAACTGAATATGACTCTGATATCTTTATTGATTTTTATAAATCACATGGCATAATACATGAGAAAACTGCTCCATATTCACCTGAAATGAATGGTAAAGTTGAAAGAAAAAATAGAACTTTTGCTGAATCTGTTGTTGCTATTTTACTTAACTCTGGTGCTGCTTCTCATTGGTGGGGAGAAATTTTATTGACTGTTTGCTATGTGCTTAATATGGTTCCTAAGTCTAAAAGCAAAATTTCTTGGAAGTTTTTAAGAATAAAAAACCTAATCTGTCTTACTTTAAGACTTGGGGTTGTTTAGCCTATGTTAGAATTCCTGACCCCAAGAGGAAGAAACTTGCTAGTAGAGCATATGAATGTGTGTTTATTGGGTATGCCATTAATAGCAAAGCTTTTAGATTCTATGATTTGAAAGATCATGTTGTTATTGAATCTAATGATGCTGATTTTTATGAAGATAGATATCCTTTTAAATCAAAGAATAGTGGGGGCTCTAGTTCTAGTAACTTACCTATATGTAGAATTGATGAACCTGATAAGGATTTAGAATCTGAACCTAAGCGGAGTAAACGTGCTAGATTATCTAAATATTTTGGTTCTGATTTCTATACTTATATCTTAGAAGAAGACCCTAGCACTATAAAAGAAGTTTTGTCCTATGTAGATGCCAACTTGTGCCAAGAGGCTATTAATGATGAGATGGACTCTCTTGAGTCAAATAGAACTTGGCATCTTGTAGATCTTCCTCCTGGTTGTAAATCAATAGGATGTAAGTGGATTCTTAAGAAAATTGAAACCTGATGGAACTATTGATAACTATAAAGCTCGTCTGGTAGCCAAAGGATTTAGACAACGAGAAAACATAGATTTCTTTGACACTTTTTCACCTGTATCTAGAACATCCATACGTGTACTATTAGCTATTGCTTCTATACATGATTTAGTAGTCCACCAAATGGATGTTAAAACAGCTTTTTTAAATGGTGAATTAGAAGAAGAAATTTACATGGATCAACATGAAGGTTTTGTAGTTCTTGGTCAAGAAGATAAAGCGTGCAAATTAGATAAGTCACTTTATGGATTGAAACAAGCACCTAAGCAATAGCATGAAAAATTTGATAACCTTGTTATATCTGATGGTTTCATTATTACTGAAAGTGACAAATGAATATATTATAAATCTAAAAATGGTATTTGCACCATTATATGTCTTTATGTTGATGATATGCTGATATTGGTTCAAACATTCATGTTGTGAACAAGTTAAATTCATGTTAAGTGCAAATTTGACATGAAAGATATTGTTGAAGCTAATGTAATCTTTGGAATTAAAATAACCAGGTCTAAACATGGAATTTCTTTGAATCAATCTCATTACATTGATAAGATTCTAAAGAAATATAATTATTTTGATTGTAAACCAGCTTGTACTCCTTATGATCCTAGTGTTAAGTTATTCAAGAACACCGGCGACGGTGTTAGACAAACCTAGTATGTGAGCATTATTGGCAGTCTTAGATATGCTGCTGATTGCACTAAACCTGATATAGCTTATGCTGTAGGGTTACTATACAGGTTTACAAGCAGACCTAGTATTGAGCATTGGCATGCTATTGAGAGAGTCATGAGGTACCTTAAGAGGACCATGAATCTCAGATTACATTATCAGAAGTTTCCCACTGTCCTTGAAGGATATAGCGATGCTGACTGGAACACCCTTTCAGATGACTCCAAAGCAACTAGTGGCTATATTTTTAGCATAGCTGGTGGAGCTGTATCTTGGAAATCCAAGGAACAGACTATCTTAGCTCAATCCACCATGGAGTCTGAGATGATTGCACTAGCTTCAGCTAGTGAAGAAGCAGGTTGGCTTAGAAACCTGTTATCAGAACATCATTTATGGAAAAGACCAATACCAGCTGTCTTGATCCATTGTGATAGTACTGCAGCTATTGCAAAGATTCAGAACCGTTATTATAACGAAAAAAGGTGACAAATACATTGCAAGCACATCACTATTAGAGAGTATATGAACTTTGGAGCTGTGAGAGTGGATCATGTACGTACTGATGATAAAGCTGATCTTTTGACGAAAGGATTAGATCGAGAAAAGATTTTTAAAACCTCGAAAGAAATGGGACTCATGCCCTTAGAATGATGAGTCACTTGTGAGGGAAACCCAACCTATAGACCGGAGCTCCCGAGAAATAGGTTCAAAGGGTAATAACAAATCATGAAGTGATATGTGGAGAATCATGCTAGTAGAATACTTAGTCCTATTCCAGTAGAATCATATTGAGCATACTATCTTGAAGCGATAAACGGATGAATTAACTCTTAATGAATTGTATACTCAATGTGGAGTGGGGTACCTAGCTACAGGAGTACCCTTGATAGAATCACCTATGTGAACGTGTAAGTGTGGCCGCTTCCTATGGAATTTTGGGCAAAATTCTCTAGAGCATTCACTATACTGGGATACACGTGCATGGCCGTAAAGCACGGGCTTATGAACAACACCTTGATAAGGTTGTGTGTGTGATGATGTTAGAGATAGAGTTCAAAACTACGAGTTACTCCAGTTAAATCTAAATCATCAACACTATATAAAGGTTCAATTCGGTAGACACCTTTATTTATGCACAAGTCTTATATTATAATATACTGCTCGATGAAAAAATGATTTTTAGTTTTATGTTTTTTTTTAAAAAATTCAAGTGGGGGATTGTTGGAGCTTTTGAATTTTTCAAAAGAAATTTGGACTCTCTTTGGTTTTCCCTCCATAAGCTTTAGTTCCATATTGCTTGGGCAAAAAGGCTTGGAGGAGTATATATAGAGTTTGTTGAGCCTTAGGGGTGTGCCCCTTGGGGTATGACTCTTTTGTGAAGGGGAGAGGACTTACATGAACTTGGGTTCAACACGCGTGCGCCGCCGTCGCCGGTCGGCCGTGACGTGTCGTGTGTGCACACGGTAATAATATTTTTGGTAAAATAATATATATATATAATTATTTTGATAAACCGAATTTCAAATTTCAAACGTTTTTAAACGTTTCAAATTCAAACGTTTTCAGATCCAGTATTTATAACCACTATTAATTCCAGATCTAGAATTAACTCACGTTAATTTCAGATCTATAATTAAATCGTTTTTGATTTAGCCGTTACTATTTTTCCTTATATAAGTTCTGTGTACGTGAGTTCAAACGTATACAATTTTTGCAAAAATCGTTCTTTCTGCAGAACTTCTCAAAGCCACGGTTTTTTCCCTCTTTTTATTTTTCCACAAATACTCTTTGATACCGAGCAGTTCCGAATTGGGTGTTGTTCCATCCGACCATCTTCAGTGCAGAGGTGGTCGTCAACAGAGGTTCTTCTGGGCTGTTTTATCCTGGGGACGACGAGGCTGTATGCTGCTTGCACTCTTGGGCAGAGCCGCGAAACGTCTTAAAGATAGCGATCTAGACCGTGACTCATTCCTCTTCATTTTGGTAAAATCGTTCCTGTCTCCTTTCGGTTTCTGCAACAGCAATTTCCCAACAGATCTATATCATAGGCATCATGATCATGATAAAGAAATTGCATCGTTTTTGATATACATCAAAGATCGATGAAGACGAACGCGTGGAGGTGAATGAAGTCTGCGCGCGATGGAACAACCGTTTCCTCCTAACTTTCGCAACTTCCGGACCTTCAAACTCAGAGAGAACGTGATGATAACGTATCATCTGGGGGAGACCCCAGGTCTTTATTTATGGGGATCTGAGAGTTCATACATGGACATGATACAATCTTTTAAAAAGATAATCTCTTATCATCTCATATAGATATTCTATTTACAACATATTTACAAATTTTCTACTCAAATTTTACCATCTTGTACACTCGTCCACCCAGGTCGCCCGTTGTCCGTACCTGATCACTCCTTATTTTACACCTTTTTCCCGCATATTTGCATGCCATTTAGATCGACCAAATCATGTTTTTCACGATATATCGACGATATTGCGATGCTTTTCACGATTTGTTGTTTTTGTCGCATTTCAGGTGATTTGGCGCGATTTGGAGTGATCTCGAGATGCGCTTACTCTAGACGGTCACCGACGACCTCCCCGAGGGGTATTTTGCTGTTGGAGAGGAGCGGAAGAAGAACGGACGTCGCAGGAGCGACGAGGAGGCCAAAACAAGCAGATTGGGCATTTTTTGCGTCCCACTCGGCCGAGTGGAGGAGCCACTTGGCCGACCAGCGAGACACTGCTCGGCCGACCAGATCAGACACAATTTACCTGTGCATTCGGCCGAGCACCAAAGACCACATCGGCCGAGTGACGACATCACGTCCGCCCGAGTGGCGCCCAGACGAAGCCCTTCCAAAACATCCGAGTTACTGTTTTTCGGCTGCCTGAACTTCAGAAGACCCACTCGGCCGAGTGGTTTATCCCGTCCGCCCGAGTCCTATGAAGCCATCGGCCGAGTGACGACAACTCACTCGGCCGAGCCGCCCCCGAAGTAGAGACCCCTGAAAGCCCCGACTTACTGGAAAATTACATGGTTTTCACTCGGCCGAGCGACTTTTGTCACTCGGCCGAGTGCGATGCGCTGCCTGTAGCGAAAACTGCGGAAAACAGGCTGTGCAGGGGTATTTTGGTCACAGTTTTTGGACGATTTTGGGGGCTATTTAAACCCTGTTTTTACCCTAGTTTAGGGGGCTCTCTCTTAGATTTTTGCAGCTTTTAGATTAGTTTTTAGCTTTATTCTTGTGATTGGAAAGGAGACAAAGATTGGAATTTTGTTGGATTCAATTGAAGAACTCCATTGGTTTGCATCCCTTTTCCTTAAAAATTCTATTTTTATTGCTTATCTCAATATTGTGATGAATTCCATTGCTTATTTCAACGATTATTTTTGTGATTTTGCTATGATTTGTGAGTAGTCTCCACGTCTTGGGGCGTGGGGATGAACCCTACAAGCCCATTTTCATATTTGTGATAAATTGGTAGAAATTGTGCTAGAATTGTTATTAGGGATTAGAATGGGATCAATTTACTACGGATGGCTAGGTATTCATATCAATTGGGATTTGCAAGAGATTGGATCCCAATTTGATAGGAAACCCTAGAAATCCAAGTTGGGTTGGAGTCGGATTTTCGAAGTATCGGTTTGCAAGAGATTGGACCGATACTAGGATTTCCGGTTGCAATTCCATGCCGATGCTCGTTTGCAAGAGATTGGACGGGTAGGAACTATCCCAATCTAGATCGTGGACCGAGTTTGCAAGAGATTGGGCTCGGTGCGCGATTGGACGATGATGTTGATCCTAATGCTAGCTTACCTAGGCTAGGGTTTGCAAGAGATTGGACCCGAACCTAGGATAGCTATAGACCGGCAACAGCGCGAGAGCGTGAGCTTGGTTCTACATTCAGTTGCAACTAGTTCATCCAAATTCTCATTCAAGCAATTTTGATACCGATAAACCGCATTTATGAAATACGTTGAGTAGCGGGGATTCCCCATTCCCTAGACGTTCTTTATTTGATTTGATATTTCCGCATTTTTGTCTGACGATTGTGACAGGATCGCCAAAGGCAAATTTCTCTCTTAAATAGCCAGGTTGATTGGAACAAGCACAGTCATTCGTCCTCCCTGTGTTCGATATCCCGCTCGCTGCTACACCGTGCACTTGCGGTAAAACTACAACCGTTCTTTTGGGTCACATCCCGGAGCGATCAAGTTTTTGGCGCCGTTGCCGGGGAGGCGATTGCGTTTGATTCTTTCTCACCCTAGCTATTCCTTTTTTTTATTATTATCATTATTTTTATTTCTTATTTCTTGCCTAACCCTTCCACGGTACTAATCATTTCTTTGAAACTCTGTTTCCCCTGTGCATGTACACGAGATCTACGGCGGACCCTGAAGCTTTATTATTTGATCCCGAGATCGAACGTGCCGCGCGGAGACTTAGAGCGGAAAGGAGACAAAATCCGGAAGGGCGGTTTATGACCAACCCGGAAACTCCTGAACAATTGGCGGCAAGGATGGCGAGGCTAATTTCTATTCGAGATAGGCTTCGGCCTAAGACCTCTTCTACTACCTCATCCATTGCCATGCCGGGGTTGGCGGCTGACAAGAACTTCGAGCTAAAGACTGGATTGGTGGTTTTGATGCAACAAGAACCATTTCATGGGAACGCCCATGAAAACCCCCACTACCACATCCAACTATTCTTGTCGAAGTGCGTCACATTTCAGATGCCGGGGGTCTCCATCGATGCCATCAGACTGCGTCTCTTCCCTTTCACGCTAAAGGACAAGGCACTCTATTGGTTGAGGACGCAGGCTGATGGAGTCTTCACCACTTGGGACGAGTTGGCGAGTGCATTTATTGACAAGTTCTATCCACCATCCAAGACGGTGAAGATCCGGAGCGCTCTCATGTCCTTCAAGCAAGGACCACAGGAGACGCTTTATGAGGCTTGGGAGCGTTTTAAGGATTTGCAGCATCAATGCCCGCACCACAGCATAGAAGATTGGGAGCTAGTGCATAGCTTCTATAACGGTCTCCAACCGGGGACCAAACAAATTATTGATGCCGCGGCGAATGGTGCTATCTTGTCAAAGACTCCCGAGGAAGCTACGACCCTAATTGAGGAGATGGCCTCAAATAATCAACAATGGGGCGATGAGCGAGGACACTCTACGTCCTCCTTAAAGCCAACTAGCATCTACGAGGCGAAGGCCGTAGCGGAGCTTACGAGCAAGTTTGATTCTCTCCACAAGGTAGTGGAGAGATTGGAGAAGTTTATCACGGAGCCCCAAGGAGCCCCTTCTACCCCCGCTCCAACGAACCAAATGTGTGATTGGCAAGACCAATCTCAAGCCATGTACGTGGGAGGAGAGCAAGGAGAAGGATCCTTGGAGCAAGTACAATATGTCGCGGGGAACCAAGGATATTGGGCCAATCTGGCCGCAAGAAATCATCCCGGATTCTCCTACGCCAACAATGAAGGAGCTTTGAACCCGCCACAACCACCACCTCAACAAGCCCGACCACCACCACCCCAACAACAAAACTATCCGCCGAGGGGGCCTACTCAACAAAATTTTCAACCGAAGCAACAAGTTCCACCATATAGGCCGCCCGGATACAACCAAGGGTGGAGGAATCAAAATCAAAACCCTCCTCAAGCTCAACAACGATCCGACTTCGAAGCTAGAGTGGAGGCGTTCATGGTCGAGCAAAATAAGGTCAATGCTACTTTGAAGGCGGGGCAAGACTCTCTTAATACCGTTGTGGCTCAAATATCGGAGCAATTGGCGTTGCTCAATCGGAACACTCAACGATTGCCGGCGCAACCCGAGCAAAACCCACGGGGCAACACCGATCACATCAATGCCGTAGTTGCCGTTACTACTAGAGGCGGGAAGGACACCTCCCCCGCCATGATTCCTACCGAGGAGCTCGTGGAGGAAAGCTTGGAGCCAATTGAGCCGATAGTTGAAGTTGAAAAGGAGAAGGAGCCAAAAGACAAGGAGAAATCTAGAGCGGAACAATTGATTGAGGAAAGGCGCTTCATGCCACCGGTCCCATTTCCCCAAAGGCTTGCTAGAGCGAAAATGGAGAAAAGGCTAGCGAAGTTTCTCGAGTATCTTAGAGGAGTTAGCCTTAACATTCCCTTCCTCGACGCCATCGTGGAGATCCCCACATATGCTAAATTTTTGAAGGACTTGATTTCGGGGAGAAAGAGGAAGGAGAAGATTATGCTAGCCGAGGAGGGCTCTTGGTTTACCAAGAGAGAAAAGGAGCCGGCCAAATTTAAAGATCCGGGGAGTTTTCGGATTCCTTGCACCTTGGGCGGCGTCCCTCTTCAAAAGGCGTTGGTTGATCTAGGGGCTAGTGTGAGCCTCATGCCTCTCTCCATGTTCTTAAGGCTAAACACCGGGACAAAGTTGAAACCCACCGACATGCGCATTCAATTAGCCGATGGACGGATAACAAGGCCAGTGGGGATCGCCGAAGACATCCCGCTACAAGTCCCGGGTGGAATATGCTTGCCATGTGACTTCGTGATCATGGACGTTAAGGAGGAGGGAGATACTTCGTTGATACTTGGACGCCCCTTCCTCGCCATCGCCGGAGTCATCGTCGACGTGCGCGAAGGTACACTAACTTTAAACGTCGGCAACATCGAGGTGGAGCTTCACATTCCTAAGGCTATGAAGCACATGCCTTACCACGAGGAGCTTGAGTACATGGACCTCCTTGATGAGGTGATAGAGGAGGCGATCCCCCACTCTATTGGCGCTCTATTCAATGAAGATTTCGAGGAAGGCCCGGATTTAGGCCAAAATGAGACGAAAGATGATTCCCCCGACCTCTCCGCTGAAAATGATGAAGGCGACGCTGATGTCGCAAGGATTCGAGAGCTCTGTAAGCTCTCGAAATTAAAGTCTCCGAAGAAAGCTCCTCCGGTACGGAAATCGGCATCACCGGTGAAGCCGTTGACCGGAGCAAATGCTAGCTTGGGGGATCCTCCCCCCAACAATATTCGAGATGGGAGACCACCGAGGGAGAACACGCCGCCACGTCCAAATCCAAGCGTTCTCCCCGGAAAGTTCGATGGGTGCATTTCATATGCACCAAACATCCCGCTTTAATTGAAGATCATAGGGGGTCGAGCTCACGACCTTAAACGAGCGCTTGTCGGGAGGCAACCCGACGGTTTTTGCTTTATTTTTACTTTTTCTTTATTTTCGTTCTAGAAATTTTTAGTGTTTTGAGTCATTCGCCCAAAAATTTTGTGATAACGGGTCCTATTTTTCTTGACAGGAGAGGAGATAGGTAGATCCATCATGAGGAGGATGAACGAGACGACGAGGAGCGCCCCAAGAAGGCGCTCGACGCTTAGTAGGAAGATGGAATCGACTGGAGGAAGAAAGACGGAGTTTAGAGCCCAAACGAAGACAAACAGCAGAACACAAGGCTCACTCGGCCGAGTATACTAGTCACTCGGCCGAGTACACAAGTTCCGGCCGAGCCGCTCACGAACGAGGGAAGTCTGCTGTACCCAACTCTCTGTTTATTTTCCTGATTTCAATATAACTGCTACTCGGCCGAGTACATATTCTCACTCGGCCGAGTAAAACGGATACCCTCCTAGGGCGAGTCTTGCCGAGTAGCTTGAGTCACTCGGCCGAATGGACTTACTCCACTCGGCCGCGACTGGCAAAGCCACTCGGCCGAAGCGATAGCGGGGAGGAAATTTTCATTTGGTCTCGCTCGGCCGAGTGACCTCGTCACTCGGCCGAGTCGTAAGTTTTATTATATAAGGGGCTGAGGGGCGGCACATTTTTCGAAACGCAAAACCCCCAAACGCCCGCGCCCCTTCAGTTCCCTCGCCCGCTCGCTTCGCACAACACCCCCACTCGCCCGACCGGCCGCCCGATCGCCGCCGCTCGGCCAGCCACCGCCGGCCGACCACCCGCCGTGACTCGACCGAGTCGCCGCCGGCGGCCGCCGCTCCGACCACCTCCGGTATCGCCTGATTTGCCTTTTTTCTCCTCTTTTTGAGTATTTTTTGAGGATCCGTGTATTAATCGAACCCCAAACTCAAATCAATTCCTATATCTATCTATTATACCCCTAATACTCCATACATTTTGAATATTACCCACTGATATCGCCTTTTCATGCGCAGGTTGCTTTTTGGAGCTTAGGGGAGCCCAGGGGAGCTTCTACGGGCTGATCTGGACTTTGCGGATGCGCTGACTTCGCACGCTTCCACTGCTTAGCACTCGCGGCGTGTCGGGGTACACTCTTTCCATTATTTTTGCACACACCACACTTTTCACGTTTTTCGGCGCGCGCTCGGGGCCGATATGCCGCCCCGGACACGGCCTCGGTCGAAGAGAGCTTCCGCCAAGCGGAAGCGGTCGGATGATACCGGCCCCTCCCACGAGCTGGAGGACTCTCCTCCACCGTCCCCCACACACCCCCACACACCCCGCACACCCAGCACAGCCTGCAGGCCCCGCACACCCCGCACAGCCTGTAGTGCACCCACAGCCCGCACAGCCTCTCCCTGCCGACCCACAGCCACCACCTCCGGCTCCACTGGTCGGGCCGCTCGGGATTACGTTCCGAAACGACGCACACCGCGCCGTCTTCGAGCGTATCTCCCAGCGCTCGATCGTACCCTCCAGGTTTGCACACCTCGCTGACCTAGGACGCCTGGGGGTACTAGAGGGGATGCTCACGTTGTACGACAATGTGGGCTGGCGAGACTTCTTCCAGGTGTCGGCGGACACGTTCACCCGCCCGACACTTGAGGTTCTGAGTTCGATCGCCCGGACCGACGAGGGATGCTCGTTTCGGTTCATGGATCGAGAGTGCCAGGTCACTCTTGATGTGATGAGAGCGTTTTTCTCGTGGCCCGCTGTCCCCGGAGCTGATCGCGGTTACGGCCCCACCCATATCCCCCCACCTTCCTTCGACGCCGGTGCCTTCTGGGCCCGGATTACGGGTCATCACGCTGCCTTTGACCCTAGTAGGGCCAAGGCCTCGGCCATTGTCCACCCCTGCCTACGTATTGCACAGCGCCTTATGGCGACGACCTTTTTGGCCAGATATGAGCCGGGAACGATGTCTACGCCAGAGCTCTACATGCTCTACGCGATGACACGTCCCAGAGCTCTATCTAGGGATGGCGCTGAGCTTGTCCCCGCCGTCGTGATCGATATCGCGGCATGGTTTTTAGACCGCATCATTGTATCGGTAGGCGCTCGCTCACCGATATGCTGCGGCGGCCTGATCACCTTGCTTGCTCTTATGACCGGCGAGGACTTCCCTGACGACTTGCGACGCGTCCCGGGCCCCACTTCTCTGTCGATAGATGTTATGGCCCGGATGAAGATGCTTCGTCCGCACGGTGAGCGTCACTGGGTCTGGTTGCACGGCCCTTACGGTGCCGATTACATGATTCTCCCGAGCCCGGCTCGGACTCTGATTGCACCAGCCCACGTTGACTGGCTCCCTGCGATGGATGTTCTCATCCCCGCTGCCTACGTGCTCGAGGCCGAGGAGGCCGAGCAGGCCCACGCTGCCCCTGTAGACCCTGTTGCACACCCTGCCGAGCCTGCTGCCGAGCCTGTTGACCCAGTGGCCACTCAGCCTATACCTGATGTTTCCGCTGCTCCTGACACTTCTGTCCCCACTTCTGTCAGTGTCGAGAGCACCTCAGCTGAGCCCACTTCCACCACCTCCACCACTTCCGAGGCTGTCACCACCACTCCTACCACCACCACTGGCCCTCTGTCCGTCGAGCCTCTTTGCTCCGCACTCCCCGAGCGCCCACCGACCTTTGTTGAGAGTGGAGAGCCCTCGTTTGCCGCGGTCGTGGAGACCATGGCTAGCATGATCTCCGCTGGGGTAGCGCCTTTTGGTCCACACACTTCCACCCCAGCGGTAGTCACCTCTGTCTCCACCCCTGCTGTATTTTCCGAGAGTGTCGTGGCGTCTGTCCACACTTCTGTGCCACTGACCTCTCTGGCCGCCTCGCTGCCATTTTTGCACTCTTCTTTCGCTGCTGCTGCCTCCACTTCCCACCAGCCGGTGCCCCGGCCTCACACTGAGGCCAGGCCCACATTCGCAGGCGCATCACCTTTTGTTCCCTTCCCCGCTGAGCCAGTCACATACGCGACCCGAGTTCGCCAGCCACGCCCTGCACAGCCCCGACTGGTGCGTCCCTCTGCACCACCTCCCCCCGACACTGTACTTCAGAGCATTCGTGCTCTAGAGGGGGCGGTGAGTGGCCTCCGAGGCGACCTTAGGACTCTGTCCGCCACCGTCTCTGCGATGGCTGGCCGCTTTGAGCTGATCCCCCAGATCCATTACTGTCTCACCCAGGTTCTGGAGCGTCTCCCGCGCGTACCCCCACCCACCCAGCAGGTTCCCACCCACACTTCCACACACACCCGACCTGCTGCCACTCCCACACCCACCCCCGCTCAGCAGCCTGTCCAGCCAGCACCACCCACACGACCTCCGCCTCAGGACGGAGACGGCGCATCACCACCCTCTTAGGCACCCTTGATGCCATCGATTATCCTTGCCGTTGTGCTGCCCGTTTCTGCTGGGTCCTGTTGCGCATTTTGTCCACCCCCTCCCCTCACTTATTTTGGGATTCTCTTTTTGATCATATCTTTATATATCTTTTTTGGGAGAGAGGGAGAGTTTTTGGTGCCACTTATATATCTGTATCACTCCTATCTGTGCATGCATCATGTCCGCATCATATTTTCATATCTTTACTTTTCTTTTTATTTTCATCATGCATGCATCCTCACCCGCCCCTCATATTTCTTGTCTCTCGGTGTGCCACACTTTGCACATTGAGGACACTGTGCTATTTAGCTTGGGGGAGTGAGTTCTCACGTTCTTTTTTTCGATTTGCCACCTTTATTTTTAGTTTTTCACACCATTTTTCGCTTTTGCACTTATTTTTCATCATTTTTCTTTTATTTTGCCATGCATCACGTTTTTCTTATTTTTCTGTGTGCCGCATTGCATAGTTTTATTTTCCCTTTACCTTTATTTCTTTTTCATCTCATGCTAGAGATGACTTTTCTATGATGATGATGACGTTGGATTTAGCTTACTCTATATGCATGCTTTATTTGTCATGTCTTAGACTTTATTTCTGATATCATATGCTATGACTTGCTTTGCATCTAGAGATAGTAACCCACGCTTTTGCCACATGAAAATGGATGAAATTTTATTATTAGCTGAGTCTGAATATTCATATGTATGCTATCACAGAAAACACACCAAGATTCACGCATTGAATGCCTATATCTGGAGTACTGATTTCTTTTTCCTATATCACTTCTATATGCATGAATTGTACACTTCACTTCAGGATGATTGAATGATGTTAGCTATGGTATATCTGGATTAGTTAGCTTTTTTGTGATCGAAACTGAGTAGATTAGATTACCCTGCTGAAGTTGTCGTGCATGTCTTATAGAGTGAACCGAGTGATATATTTATTTCTTTCTCCACAAATCTTGAACATCATTTCTCTACTTTTAAAATCATTGGTGAATCTCCCCTTAGCGATTCTATTTAATGGCATTTCCCCGCTACTAATTCCTAGCTCCAAATCTCTTATTCTCTAAAAAAAAAATAATAATGAAAGAGAGAAAAACATTCTTGTATACCATTATCTCTCTTTGAGTTGGGATCGTTGTGTATATATGCTATATGAAAAAAAAAGAGGAAAAATCCTCAATAAAAGATCCCATCTCACTTCCTTTCTTTCTTCTTTCTTCTTATTACCTTTGGAGCTATATAAAAATGGGGATGTGAATATTTTTTATGCCACCACGCTTATAGATAAGCTTGGGGGAGGGGATCCAGTGATGTGTGAGAGAGTGACTACTTGACATTGCACGACAACCTAGGCTAAGTAATATTCTATACTCGGTGAGATTATTTTTAGTTTTACGAAATCCAGAAATCTAAGTCTAGCGTTCATTTCATGAAATCCATACTTTTCTATTCTCTCTATTCTATAGTGTGATACTCTTATACTCCTGATAGAAAGCGTCCAATTGAAAAGTGTGTGATCTGTGATTCGTATACCGCTTTAAATGATTCAGACGATGTTAATTTTAAAATTATTCCGTTTTTCATGATTATATCGTTGTTCGTGGGTTTTCCATTTCTATTTGCACTATTATACTATGATATCAAAATAAAATCTTTTGACATGAGTTTTTCATTCGGTGCATGCTATATGAGTAAGTGAAACCCCCGTCCTGAGAAAATGATCTAGTAGCTTATCTCTTCGCTTCTTTCTCTCTTCTTTATTTTCATTTCGTTTTCCATTCTTCTTCGTTTTTCATTTTTCGTTTTTCGCCGTTTTCGTTTTCCGAATCCACCGGGTTCGCCATTTACTTATCTTCCTCGAGGACGAGTAAGATGCAAGCTTGGGGGATTTTGACCACTCCTTATTTTACACCTTTTTCCCGCATATTTGCATGCCATTTAGATCGCCCAAATCATGTTTTTCACGATATATCGACGATATTGCGATGCTTTTCACGATTTGTTGTTTTTGTCGCATTTCAGGTGATTTGGCGTGATTTGGAGTGATCTCGAGATGCGCTTACTCTAGACGGTCACCGACGACCTCCCCGAGGGGTATTTTGCTGTTGGAGAGGAGCGGAAGAAGAACGGACGTCGCAGGAGCGACGAGGAGGCCAAAACAAGCAGATTGGGCATTTTTTGCGTCCCACTCGGCCGAGTGGAGGAGCCACTCGGCCGACCAGCGAGACACTGCTCGGCCGACCAGATCAGACACAATTTACCTGTGCACTCGGCCGAGCACCAAAGACCACATCGGCCGAGTGACGACATCACGTCCGCCCGAGTGGCGCCCAGACGAAGCCCTTCCAAAACATCCGAGTTACTGTTTTTCGGCTGCCTGAACTTCAGAAGACCCACTCGGCCGAGTGGTTTATCCCGTCCGCCCGAGTCCTATGAAGCCATCGGCCGAGTGACGACAACTCACTCGGCCGAGCCGCCCCCGAAGTAGAGACCCCTGAAAGCCCCGACTTATTGGAAAATTACAGGGTTTTCACTCGGCCGAGCGACTTTTGTCACTCGGCCGAGTGCGATGCGCTGCCTGTAGCGAAAACTGCGGAAAACAGGCTGTGCAGGGGTATTTTGGTCACAGTTTTTGGACGATTTTGGGGGCTATTTAAACCCTGTTTTTACCCTAGTTTAGGGGGCTCTCTCTTAGATTTTTGCAGCTTTTAGATTATTTTTTAGCTTTATTCTTGTGATTGGAAAGGAGACAAAGATTGGAATTTTGTTGGATTCAATTGAAGAACTCCATTGGTTTGCATCCCTTTTCCTTAAAAATTCTATTTTTATTGCTTATCTCAATATTGTGATGAATTCCATTGCTTATTTCAACGATTATTTTTGTGATTTTGCTATGATTTGTGAGTAGTCTCCACGTCTTGGGGCGTGGGGATGAACCCTACAAGCCCATTTTCATATTTGTGATAAATTGGTAGAAATTGTGCTAGAATTGTTATTAGGGATTAGATTGGGATCAATTTACTACGGATGGCTAGGTATTCATATCAATTGGGATTTGCAAGAGATTGGATCCCAATTTGATAGGAAACCCTAGAAATCCGAGTTGGGTTGGAGTCGGATTTTCGAAGTATCGGTTTGCAAGAGATTAGATCGATACTAGGATTTCCGGTTGCAATTCCATGCCGATGCTCGTTTGCAAGAGATTGGACGGGTAGGAACTATCCCAATCTAGATCGTGGACCGAGTTTGCAAGAGATTGGGCTCGGTGCGCGATTGGACGATGATGTTGATCCTAATGCTAGCTTACCTAGGCTAGGGTTTGCAAGAGATTGGACCCGAACCTAGGATAGCTATAGACCGGCAACAGCGCGAGAGCGTGAGCTTGGTTCTACATTCAGTTGCAACTAGTTCATCCAAATTCTCATTCAAGCAATTTTGATACCGATAAACCGCATTTATGAAATACGGTGAGTAGCGGGGATTCCCCATTCCCTAGACGTTCTTTATTTGATTTGATATTTCCGCATTTTTGTCTGACGATTGTGACAGGATCGCCAAAGGCAAATTTCTCTCTTAAATAGCCCGGTTGATTGGAACAAGCACAGTCATTCGTCCTCCCTGTGTTCGATATCCCGCTCGCTGCTACACCGTGCACTTGCGGTAAAACTACAACCGTTCTTTTGGGTCACATCCCGGAGCGATCAGTACCCCACGGAAGGGTTTTTAGGGTTTGGAATGGACGGTGGGAAAGAGTAAGAGTGGGAGGAGGTGGTGGTAGAGGGGGTGGGGATGTCGGCGAAGGGGGCGAGAGAGCTCAGAGGAGGGGCGGTGGAGGGGGCGTGGCTGGAGACGTCGTAGGGGGGTTGGGTTGTCGGAGGAGGGGGGGGGGGGTGACGAAAGGGCTGGAGAGGTTGGAGGATTGGGCGACGGAGGGGATGTGGTCAACGGAGGGGCTAGGAAAGAGAAAGATGTGGCCGTGGAGGTTGGAGGAGGAGGTGGCGTCGCTGCCACTGGCGGGTGTTTTACTCATCGCGCACACTTGGAGGCAGTTTTGGAATTTTTGAATGATTGTGTACGTTGAGTAAATTTGAGTGGCAAACTTGTAAATAAGTGATATGTGCGCGGGAGTAAATGGCAAACTTGTAAATAGTGGTTGCATGACGGGAGTAAATGGCAAACTTGTAAATAGTGGTTGCAAGAGTAAAACGACCGGTGCGCGGAGCAACTCCCAAAATTAATTCCAATTCTTCCCAATACTCCACTGACTGCCATCAACCAGCCAAAGCTCGCCGAGCAACGAGTGAAGCTGGCGTGAGTCCATTTAACCGACACATGTCCAGAAATAATCCTTGGTTCCTCCGCCTCTCTCTCTCTCTCTGTGTGTCTCTCTCTCTCTCTCTCTCTCTCTCTCTCTCTCTCTCTCTCTCTCTCCCTTGAGATTAGAAAATGGGGGCGAAATCAGTTGGGGTGTGAAAGATTCAAGTTCCTCTTTTGGGGTTTCAGGGGCGAATCATCGTCATTATCATCTGCTCGTTGGCGTGATCGATCGAGCGAGCGAGGGAGAGACAAGGGGCCAATTGGACATCCATCCCCCAAATCTCTCAATTCACAGGTTCTCTCTCTCAATGTATGTATGTTCATATCTCAACCAAACAAGAACCCTACTCAATTAACTTATTGTTAACTGTTATTAATAATCCAACAATTTATATCATTAACAGAACAACAATGCTGCTCCTTTGCTTTCATTTATTCTTCGTTTATTAACTGTTGTCATTCCCTCTTTTTTTTGTTGCTTCCATCAAAATCCAGCCAGTTGTTTATTATTATTATTATTGAATTTTTTTCGAAAAAAGGAATCTAGTCTGCAGCTATTTAAAGATACATTGTTTTGAGAATCATGTCTGTAAATGTATTAATTAACATTTTTTTAAATTAAAAAAAAATGGAAGCAGAGGGAGGAGGGCAGCCGGAAAAGGAAATGCATGTGCAGGCACAACCTCCGTCTTCGTCGGAGGAGGAAATCCAAGGGACAAGCAGCAACAACACGGGTAATAGCAATCAGCCAGCACAAACAAGGCGAGGCGGCCGCGGTGTCAGAAGAACAACGGCGGCGGCAGCGGCCAGACCGACCCCCCGTCGCACCCGTTCTCAGGCCGCCCCGCAGTGGACGGTGGCCGAGACGCTGGTGCTGGTGGACGCCATTGCCGCTCTCGACGAGGTGTGGCTCAAAGCCCTCTCTTCCTACCAGAGATGGAATATGATCTCCGACAACTGCGTCTCCATGAACGTCGTGAGGTCCTCCAACCAGTGCAAGAGACGGTGGGACTGCCTGCTTTCCGAGTACAAGAAGATCAGCTCATGGGAATCGAACGACGCCTGCACCTCCGGATCCTACTGGTCTCTCCAGCCCGCAACGAGAAGGCGGCTTCGGCTTCCTGCCTCCTTTGATAAGGAAGTTTTCGGCTCCATGGATGCCGTCATCAGTGCGCAGTATCCTCAAGACGATTCCCATTGTCTTGTTGCCACCCCTGAGGATACGGGCCAGGTGGAAGAGATAATTGATATGCTTGATGCCGAAATGGCTGATGCAGATGAGGATGATTCAGGTACATCGATCGCATTTTTGTTCCATTACATCGTTTACTCATTCAGTATGCTAGAGGCACATAGCTTTTAAGCTTTTCTCAAGGGAGATAATCGATGGTTGGTTCAAATATGTGACAATTAAGTTCCCAACTGATTATTAACATCAAAGTGCTTCATTGCCCAAGGCCTTTCTGATATGAACAAGTGGCGACTGTAATATAACACCTAGGGAAGAAGGGTGTAATCTTTGTAATGGTACCTTCCATTGCCCAAGGCCTATATAGATCTGATATGCCTGTGCTTTTGATAGGCTTGCTGTTAGGAGCCAAGATAAAAAGACAATTTTTATAGAAAAGTAGTAGCCAAGAACTAGATAATTGAATACAAAAAGGTGTATTCTCCTCCCAAGACGCCGAAGAGGACGTCCGCACTCGTTTAATCCAAGAACTACTCATAGGACGCTCAATAGAGAATATCTCAAATATTAAGCATGAAAATCACAAATGAAGGCTAGCTCTATAAATAGAAGAAAACTAGGGTTTCTAGGCAAAGGGGCATGCGCACAAAATAGGGGAATGAGGGGGCCGACGGCTACAAGGCCCGGCACATGAGTGGGCCGGCGAGTTAGACCCGTCGGGTCTAACAATACCCCCCAAAGAACCACCTTGTCCTCAAGGTGGTGTAAGTACCAGTGGTGATACTCCGAGTGGGAGTCGTCCTCCCCTCTGATGCCTTCGTCCTCCAGGTCATCATCCTCGTCTGCTTCCGCTAACAGTACCTGCAGCTTCCGATCCACACAACGGAGTCCGGGAGAGAAGCGCTCGTCGCATCTGAAACAGTGCCCCTTTTGCCGGTTCTCCCTCATCTCTGCATCGGTCATCCGTCGGAATGGACCTCTGGCTGGTAGTGGGTTCTGCTCACCCGTCTTCTCAAGCCCTGTCGGAACTGTCTCAATAATGACCCTTGCTCCGCCTGCTCCAGTCGTGGTGCCTCGCTGTATCTGTCCACTGTAGCTGCTCCCGCCTTGCCTATCCTCAGTTCGGAAGTCCTCCACCATCTGCGCCATCTCGATGACCTCCGAAAGCCCTCGAGGCTTGTATGGCCTCACCGCAGCTCGAAGGCTAGGTCGCAGCCCCTTCAAAAAGGTGCCCTCCAGCGACTCGTCCGACACCCCATGAACTCACTCCGCCAGCGTCTCAAATTTTTCAATATACTCCCGCACCGGCCCTTCCTGCCTGAGGGCAAATATCTGCTCGTGTAGGTTTCCCAAACGGGGGTCTCGAAACTTCTCCAGAACCATGTCCTTCAGCTCCTCCCAGCTCCGGATCTGCCGCCTCCTCTCCTTCCACTGGAACCATCCCAAAGCACGTCCCTCCATGCATATGGCGGCCGCCTCCAGCTTCTAGGCCTCGGTCATGTGATATGCCGCAAAGTATCGCTCTGCTATAAATAACCAGACGTGTGGATCCTCCCCAGAAAATACCGGCATCTTCAGCTTCCCGACTCTGCAATATCCTCTAAAGTGCCCCTGCTCGGGCATTCCCTCCTCTCGGTGATGTGGACGGTAGTGCTGCCTCCTCTCGTCCTGAGTCTCGTCCCGCCTAGGTGGCACACTGGCACTCCTCCGCAGCCCCCATAGTCTCCTCGGTAATCCTCTCGACGGCCCTCGAATTCGTCCCAACCTACGTCATCGTCGAACTCCGCCTTGTAATTTTAGCCTGTAAGGATCAATACACTAGAGGGGGGGGGTGAATAGTGTATATTAAAAAAAATTGTCGCAAATAAAATGTTAGTAATATTTGCAAAGATGGCACAGAAATAAAATGACAAGTGCTGAAAATTAAACCAATCGCAAACACAGAGATTTATCCTGGTTCGGATCCTTGTGATCCTACTCCAGTCCTCTACCCTGTAGAGATTTTCAATCCACTATAATCACTTGCCTCGCAAGCACGAACTTACAAAAATGGCGACACTCCCCGTGTCCCAAACTTTGTACAATCTCTAAACAGAGATTCCAACCTGTTAAATAAGAAATAGAAAAACACCTATAGCCTTGTTATAAATTTCAGAGAATGAATTCAAGGATGGTGTTTAGAAGATGAACTTCAAGATGTAAAAGATATGTAATGAAGCGCAACACTTGAAGTTCTCTGGTTCATAAAAGAAGAGAGAGATCTATTGATATCTTCTTACAATTATGAACACAAACAACTTTCCAAAAGTGATGTTGAAAATCCAAGTTCTTCCGTTCTTAAATGAAGAGAGAAATCTAATGATTTCTTCTTGCAAATAAGAAAAGAACAACTAATGGCCTAAAGCTTTAGAAAAGAGAAGACTTGATTCCAACAAATAAGAGAGTAAAGAAGAGGAAAGTGTGTGGAAAATGAGAGGGGGTATCCCTCCTTTTATAGGTTTTAGAAACGGTTGTGAACGGCTCTAAAAGAGACGTTGCACAACGTTCAGAAACTGAGAGGAACGTTGGAGAACGGTCAGAAACTGTTCTGGAAAATTTCAGTCCCAAAAGCATTTTGGCATGCTACGAAAATTCGTAGCCTGTCAATTTTGAAACGGTAATAAACGATAACAAAATTTTGGTGACGTGGAATAGACAACGGATAGATCCTTGTCTGAAAGTATCAAGTTAAAATATAACTGTTTTGGTAGGCTAGGAAAAATCCTAGTAGGCTAATACTTAAAAATACGATTTTTGACTTAGGATCGAAATGAGTTAGGAGATGATGTAGATTTGAGCTTTAGGGATATATGATAAGATATAACCAAGGCCCCTGAAGCTATCTAAAAAGTAAAAATTACATCATTCCGTAGATACGTGTTTCACACGTAATTTGAGTAGCAAGGTTGTTTTTGAAAGTAGTTTGACATTTCCTGTCATATGTTTTGAACATCCACTATCCAAAATCCATCTTTCCTTTTTAGGTATCTGAAAGATAAAACATTAAGCATTGGTACCCCTTTTTGAGGGTCCTTGGGATTCGATTTTTGGAAGCCAAACCCAAGTGGAATTTGGCTTACTAAGGTAATCACTAGAATAAACAATAGAATGTATATAATGAGAAATGTAACTATTTCTAACTTTTAAACATGAATCCTTAGGAACCCATATACTAATTGTAATAGGTTTCCTAGGAAATGTTTTTGAAATGTTAGAAACATTTCTTTATGAAGAAGAAGTAGGAATGTTTACTTTCTTTGTGTAAATAAATGCGTGATTCTTCTTTTGTGGTTTAACAAAAGTTGTTTTACCACACGAGGAAGAAGTGTTATAAGTCTTGGGTATATCCTTTTTGGAATATCCCAGTCCTTGTCTATGATTTGCTGGATATTGAATTTTAAGCAAATCATCGAGATTAGTCTTTCCTTTGTTAAATTTATTAACATTGGATGACATCTCGTCGTATTTCATCTTTAGTGATGAAATATTTTTAACCATTTTGGATATTTGTGTATGTAATTCTAAATTCTTAGTTTTGAGAATATCATTCTCTTTACTAAGATCCAAAACTTGAGAAGAAGTATTTTCAATGTTTTTAGAAGATGATAATTCTTGATATTTAGAAAGGAGATCATCATTATTCTGTTTCAATGATTTATGTTGATTATTCAATTTTTTGAAACGAGAATAGAGATCTTTTAATGCATCAAGTAATTCTTCGTTATTAAAAGAACTTACCTCATCTTCATCATCTTGTGCCATAAAGCACATGTTGGCATTTTCATTTAGATCATCATCTTCATCATCTGAAGAATCATCCCATGTTGTCGCAAATGCCTTTTTCATTTTGTCAAACCTCCTTTCTCTTCTGGATTGATCATTGTTAGAAGTTTTGAACTTTGCTTTGAGACGTGGACAGTCTTTCTTCATATGTCCTGGCTTATTGCAATTAAAGCAAAGAGAAGAATCAGTATTTTTAGATTTAAAATTATTATACTTACCTTTCTGAAAGAATTTTCTGAAGTTTTTGGCAAAAAATGCCATATCATCATCTGAATCTTCATTATCTGATGTTGCGTTGAAGGCAAGTACTTTCTTTTTCTGATCTGATTCTTCTTTCTCATCTTGTAGTATAACTTCATGGGCCATTAAGTTACCAATAAGATCTTCCATAGTTAATGTGGAAAGATCATTGGCTTCCTCAATAGCGGTGATCTTTGGACGCCATACTGGAGTTAAAGCTTTAAGAATTTTGCGAACCTGTTCAAGAGAAGTGTAAGTTTTTCCAAGAGCATTTAAAGAATTTATAATATTAGTAAACCTGGTGTTCATTTCTCCAATTGTCTCTTGGTCCTTCATCTTGAACAACTCGAATTTGTGAACCAAAACGGAAATCTTGGTTTCCTTCACTTTACTGGTTCCTTCATGAGTTACCTCAAGTATATGCCAAATTTCCTTAGCACTTTTGGCCTGAGATACTCGATTAAACTCATGTTTATCCATAGCACAAAATAAAGCATTCATGGCCTTTGAGTTGGTTTTTGCAGTTTTGTCGTTGGTGGTCCAATCAGCAACATGAGTTGTTGGCTTTTCGTATCCTGACTCTACGATGTCCCAAATCTCATAATTCATACTTTGGAGATGAATCTCCATTCGTATTTTCCAATATGAGTAATTTGAACCATCAAATAGAGGACGAGTTTGAGAGTGCCTTTCAGGATGCTGATTGTAGTTGTGTGGAACTGCGTTCATGTTTGAGGAACTTGCTGCCATCTTAACCTTGCTTTGATACCAAATGTAATTTTAGCCTGTAAGGATCAATACACTAGAGGGGGGGTGAATAGTGTATATTAAAAAAAATTGTCGCAAATAAAATGTTAGTAATATTTGCAAAGATGTCACAGAAATAAAATGACAAGTGCTGAAAATTAAACCAATCGCAAACACATAGATTTATCCTGGTTCGGATCCTTGTGATCCTACTCCAGTCCTCTACCCCGTAGAGATTTTCAATCCACTATAATCACTTGTCCCGCAAGCACAAACTTACAAAAATGGCGACACTCCCCGTGTCCCAAACTTTGTACAATCTCTAAACAGAGATTCCAACCTGTTAAATAAGAAATAGAAAAACACCTATAGCCTTGTTATAAATTTCAGAGAATGAATTCAAGGATGGTGTTTAGAAGATGAACTTCAAGATGTAAAAGATATGTAATGAAGCGCAACACTTGAAGTTCTCTGGTTCATAAAAGAAGAGAGAGATCTATTGATATCTTCTTACAATTATGAACACAAACAACTTTCCAAAAGTGATGTTGAAAATCCAAGTTCTTCCATTCTTAAATGAAGAGAGAAATCTAATGATTTCTTCTTACAAATAAGAAAAGAACAACTAATGGCCTAAAGCTTTAGAAAAGAGAAGACTTGATTCCAACAAATAAGAGAGTAAAGAAGAGGAAAGTGTGTGGAAAATGAGAGGGGGTATCCCTCCTTTTATAGGTTTTAGAAACGGTTGTGAACGGCTCTAAAAGAGACGTTGCACAACGTTCAGAAACTGAGAGGAACGTTGGAGAACGGTCAGAAACTGTTCTGGAAAATTTCAGTCCCAAAAGCATTTTGGCATGCTACGAAAATTCGTAGCCTGCCAATTTTGAAACGGTAATAAACGATAACAAAATTTTGGTGACGTGGAATAGACAACGGATAGATCCTTGTCTGAAAGTATCAAGTCAAAATATAACTGTTTTGGTAGGCTAGGAAAAATCCTAGTAGGCTAATACTTAAAAATACGATTTTTGACTTAGGATCGAAATGAGTTAGGAGATGATGTAGATTTGAGCTTTAGGGATATATGATAAGATATAACCAAGGCCCTGAAGCTATCTAAAAAGTAAAAATTACATCATTCCGTAGATACGTGTTTCACACGTAATTTGAGTAGCAAGGTTGTTTTTGCAGAGGATCCTTGTACTTTGATCAAATGCGTGATGTGAATGAATTTGCGTTGTAGCTGCACATCTGCATAGATAAAGTTAGTAACATGAAATATATTGATTTGTCACATCAAAACCTTATGGAAGAGAGGATGGAAAATACCAAGTTCCAACACGCCTCGTAGCCACCCCCGTCGTCATAATAATGGCCTCTTCCGCCTCCGTCTCCGTACAAGGGGTCCTCCGCTACTGGGCGCCGTCCCGAAGGGTCGAAGAACCCTTCCAAAAACTGTCCACGACCATCATCTACTGCTGTCCGCTGTCCGTGGGGCTCCGAAAACCCACCCGGAGGTTGGTCGTACGCTCCCTCCTCCCCTGGCGGCTTCCAGGGGGCTCCCGCCCCCTATATGCTGCAGGCGGGGCCGGCCGGCCCTCTGACAGGGCCAGCGGGTCCTGCCGATCACCCAGCAGGGCCGGTGGGCCCTGCCGGAGCCCCGGCAGGGTCGCCAGGCCCTGTCGGCCACCTGGCAGGGCCGGCGGGCCCTGCCGGAGGTCCGGCAAGGTCGCCGGACCCGGGCGGGGGCCGGCAGGGCCTGGCCAGCCCTGCCGGGTCCCGCACTGGGCGGGGGGCCTCCCCCGCCTCCGTCGCGTGGCGGCCGACCCCGGAAAGGGTTTTGGGGGGCCGGCCGCCCCTCCTCACCTTCGTGCGTTGTCCGAAAGGGACGGCTAGGGCCGCCCCCCTTTGGTACTCCACCGCGTTGCGCCGCACCTCCTCGCGATAATCCACCTTCTATGGCTCTTCGTCTTCGCCCTCGTCCAATTCCTCCACCAAAAGGGTTGATTTTGGGTCAAAAGCTCCTCTTTTTCCTTCTCTTTCTTCAAAGGTGCCGCCTTTTCCCCCCAATTTAGGGATTCCTTCCCCTTTGTTGTTCGTCGCCAATTGATTTAGGGTTGCCATCATTTGTGCGAATTGGTCATCGTGCTTCGCTTGATTTGTCGTCAATTGATTGATGGAGGCCGCCAATTTTACCATGGATTCATCGTTCGCCGCCAAGGATTTCTTGATCCCGTCGATTTCGCTCGTGAATTTCGCCTCCAAAGCTTCAATTTTGTCATGAGATCTTGTCGTAGCCACCATGAATCGTCACGTGCTCTGATACCAAAATGTTAGGAACCAAGATAAAAAGACAATTTTTATAGAAAAGTAGTAGCCAAGAACTAGATAATTGAATACAAAAAGGTGTATTCTCCTCCCAAGACGCCGAAGAGGACGTCCGCACTCGTTTAATCCAAGAACTACTCCTAGGACGTTCAATAGAGAATACCTCAAATATTAAGCATGAAAATCACAAATGACGGCTAGCCCTATAAATAGAAGAAAACTAGGGTTTCTAGGCAAAGGGGCGCGCGCACAAAATAGGAGGAGGAGGGGGCCGGCGGCTACAAGGCCCGGCCCATGAGTGGGCCGGCGAGTTAGACCCGCCGGGTCTAACACTTGCTTATATATTCTCTGCTTGAAATTTGATTGTTGCATGTGTGAGATATCAATCATAGTCCCACATCGGCTAGACAAAGGAATTTGAGGTGGTATAAATTGGGAATTGATATCTCCATTGGTATGAGGTCTCTTGGGGAGAGCCCAAGAACAAGACCATGCGGGCCTTGTGTTGAAGGTCCAAAAAGCGGATAATATCATACCAATACTAATGTGGATATATATGAGTTGAACCCAAATTTAAACCTCAACAGCATGAATCTTTCTATATGTTGCCTAGAGAACTTTTATTAAATGTGTATGCATTGAAATAGTCTATAGCTTAACTATTTATTTCTATCAACCCTGAATGTGTTTTTTCTATAATTAAAAGACTATATGTTGCCTAGAGAACTTTTATTAAATGTGTATGCATTGAAATAGTCTATAGCTTAACTATTTATTTCTATCAACCCTGAATGTGTTTTTTCTATAATTAAAAGACACGGGTCTTTATATATGTTGCCTAGAGAACTTATATTAAATGTGTATGCATTGAAATAGTCTAGCTTAACTGTTTATTTCTATAAACCCTGAATGTGGTTTTTCTATAATTAAAAGACATGGGTCTTTCTATATGTTGCCTAGAGAACTTATATTAAATGTGTATGCATTGAAATAGTCTAGCTTAACTGTTTATATTCTATCAACCCTGAATGGGTTTTTTCTATAATTAAAAGACACGGGCACGAGTGTTGCCCTCCAACATGGAGGCAGAATGCTAGACATGGCAATTATTAAAATTCTATGCACAAGGACACAGCTATTTACTTATATTTCTTCTGCCTATATTATGAATATTTGGTACATATAAACACATATATTGGTTTATATTCATATAAAAAACGGCATTTACTTTAGTAGGACGATCTACAAAATTATTGCTTTCTGAATCAAAAGAGGGCACATCATAGTTAATATGATGCATATTCCTAAGAAGAATAACAATGTACATATTGGACATGCGCGAGCTTTTTGTTCTATCATGCTTCTTTTGTTGTTCCGGATAAACAAATCTCGATGTGTGTCATGTCGACACGGCAATTTTTAATTGGGAGAAGTGTTATAAGCATCATATGGTTTCTACTGCGAAGCATCAGTGCCATCTTTCATCTCCTAGTTCATATTGTTACTGTTTTCAGTGTGCTTGACCCTTTCAGGTTCAGAGGAAACAGGAACCGAAACTATCGAGAGAACCAACAAGGAACCGGAGATGGCCAATAAGTTGCATGAGAACACAGAGGACATACATGCCATACTGAGAGGTGAGCTAGGGCCAGTGGATTTAAAGCCAAATGTTACAGCAACTGAGTTCGCCAGGAGACAAGCTGAAGAACTGATCAAATCCTTTGGGGTGCTTGTTGGTACCCTTGATCACTTCACCGAGCTAATCAACAATGGTGAATGTGATGGATCAAGTCTCATGAACTCAATGGCACCATGAGTGCATGCAGTTCTGCATCCGCGGATATGGCTTATTTTTGTCTGGAAGGATCCCGGCACAATCCTCAGCATCTACATTTGGGTTCTGGAGTGTTTTGGTCACTCAGAATGTTCATTTTGGCGAAGTTCAGCGTGTAGATGTTTCTTAAAAAGTGATGAATGATGAATGATGAATGATGAATGTATTGTGTTGTTGAAAATTTGTGAGTAGCCTATTAAAAAGTTCTCTGTTCTGTTCCTCTTCTTTACTTATTCTGTCATGATATTTTTAGTAATTGACTATTATTTATTAATATGAAAGATCATGCCGACACAGAATTTCGTTATCTTTCAAAAATCCTGTCTGATACAATTTTGAATAAAAACTCATTGAATTTAGAATTTTGACATGCTTAGAGCATCTCCAACCACACTCCATATCTCCAAATTTGCAGTTTTTTGCCCTCCAATCATACTCCAAAAAATCTGCAAATTTGCAGATATGCTACAGTACCCCTCCAAATTTGGAGGGTCACTGTAGCAACCTGCATTTCTTTTGTGTGTGTGCAAATGCTAAATGTACACTGTTTAATGACCACCTACACTCTATTTTAGGGTTGAAGGGGGTATTTTTAAGTGCTAAAAATTGCTAATTGTGTATATGTAGCAATTATGGAGGGTTGGGTTGGAGCTCCCTCCATTTTCCACCCTCCATATAGGGAATATTCTCGGAATATTCCAACCCAACCCCCAAAAATGGAGGGTTGGATTGGAGATGCACATAAATTTATAAGAAGACTATGTCAAACACAGAAAAGATTATTTACTACTGAAGATCATGAATTTGTAGTCGACGTGATGACTTAAAACAAATTTAAATGTTTCCTCGAAAATTATTTTAGTAGCCCAACGTTTTTGTATTACTCAACATCCTTAACGTTTGCTTTTTGATCAGGTATACCCTTGACCGGTCAATTTATTCTTTAAATGACCATAATGAGCTTCATTTTTCTTCTCCTCTGTTCTCCTTGCTGCCATTGCTCTTGGTTCTTTTTCTGTGTTCTTCTTCTTTCATTTCCTTGTCATGTTCCAGTTATTGTTGCATCTAGTCCTTTCTTGATATTGCTGTTCCTTTTCTTCTTACTTGATGATGATGATGATGATGATATTGTTCAAGGTTAACAAAAGAAAGAAAACACGACATGAGCAATAAGAAAAGAGGAGAGAAGAGAGCTTCCTTCTCCATCTCCATGCCCAAAAACGAAGAAAAAACGGGCATCCCTTGCAAAATATAAAAAGATACACAAGCAATGATAGCTAAAGAGAGGGTATTTTGGCCATTTAGAAAACTGAGGGCTCATGTGTTTACTTGATACAAAAAAAGTTAAGGTACTTAATTGATTTCTAAAAGAAACATGTTGGGGGTGATTGGGATCACCTCTCCTAGCCTCCTATGCCCTCTTGATAGGTTTATCAAGAAGACAATCGTCCCGTGGAATTTCAAGATTGTTGAACCAACAGAGCTAATGACTTTCTCTACAATACCTGCAACACAGTAATATATATAAAAATAACACAAAACAAAAGATAAACACAAAACAAAAGATAAACAAAAGATAAACAAAAGCTAATGACTTTCTTGATAATGACGGCGATCAGACCCAGACGGCGACCAGACGGCGTTTCGATCCCGTCGCTCGATTCCGTCGCTTCGATCCACAGGCGACCAGACGGCGTTTCGATCCCGTCGCTTCGATCCTGACGGCGACCAGACGACGACCTGATCCACAGGCGACGTCGCTTCGATCCCGTCGCTCGATTCGATCGTGGCTTCGATCCAGACGGCATTTCGATCTCTAGGCGGTGACGGCGACCAGATCCGGTCCCACCGGCGGTGACCAGATCTAGACGCTTCGATCTCAGACCTCGAAGAACGGATCCAGACAGCGACGAACAGATTCGGACCTTGGCGACAACCTGGATGCGGCGTTTTGGGGTTCTGTCGTAGCTATTAGCGCTGGATGATTGTTGCTGGTGGTCGATATTTGTGGATGTAGAGTGATAATGGATAAATGCATCAACACATCTAATCCGTATCATCGATGCAATGACTATTGCTTGAAGAAGATGGCGTCAGGCAGAGCTGAGGGTGCTTGGAAGGTTGTCCAGAGGCGGGGTAGGAGATATACCACAACCGTGGGTGAGAAATTGGGTGAGCCGTCTGACAACGGTGGTAAACGACGTGCTCATTTGGACCGATCAGACCTTAATAAACTCCTCGCCAAACGCGCAGCTATGCCAAATATTCCCCTCCACTTCAGTAAAGTAACTCCGGCGGGTTCTTGGAAAGATATATGCTCAGGAATCAAATCTAGCGATCCAAGTCACAAGCTTTCGTTCGTAGACACAGTATTGGGAGGAGACGGTGTGCCGGCGGGACTAATACTTGATCACTATATTTCGGCCACTGCGAAACGATGGGATAACACACTCGTTGGCCACATTTTAGGCGATCACCTGTTCTACAGCCAATTGCGAGCTTGTGTTAGTCGCTTATGGAAGTTGAAGGCAGGCTTACGGGTGTTCTCCCGTGACAACAGGTTCTTCTACTTCATATTTGACCAGGCTGAAGATTGTGAAAATGTGCTACAGGGGGGTCCGTGGCTCTTCGATGGTCGTCTGATCGTTCTGCGACCCTGGTCCTCTGAGCTCAAGCTTGAGAAAGATCTACTCGGCCGCGTCCCAGTTTGGGTGAGATTTCCCAATCTTCCTCTCAACCTTTGGTCGCCTGAGATTCTGAACATTATCTCCAGTTTGGTTGGTGACCCTATTTGCATGTATCATGCGACGACCAATCTTGAGCGGATTGAATTTGCACGATACTTCATTGATGTAGACGCATCTCTGCTGCTCCCAAGGAAAGTCAACCTGCTGTTTGAAGACGGATCATCACTTGCTCTTGAGGTTGAGTATGAGGGTGAACCTCCGAGGTGCACCAAGTGTTTGTCATTTGGTCATACTGTCACTCAGTGCCCGCTGGAGCCATTGGAGGAGCCTGGTCCCCCTATGGATTTTGAAAAATGTGATGGATGCTACGGAGGATGGGGGAGTGTTGGAGGAGCAGGGTGATGATGGTCTTGTCCCTGATACCTGTGTGGTTGATCCTAAGCCTATTGGCCCTGAGGTGGCTAGAGACAAAGGTAAAGGTATTGACTATGGGGTTGAGTTGCTATCTGATGATGATGAGGCAGAAGATATGTGTGCCAATCACTGGCCTAAGCTCTCGTCTCGAGAAGCTAGTTCTTCGGCTCCCCTTATTGGGGATGATGTTGGGGAGATGACATCTACTATTGGTGACTATTTGCGTGCTGCTATGGTGACACCCTCTCGTCCAGCTCCCCTGGAGACACATGGGATTGCTCATTCTACCCCATCACTCCTCGATGACGACTGCCATAATGAAGACGACATGCCACCCTTTTCCCTTGTCACCGACAATCCTGAATGGAAGCAACGGTTACTGCTTCTGTGAAGAAGAAGTTTCAGGTGTCACTTCCTCATTGCAGGAGTTCACGGGTCAGGGTGGGGCGAGTCTGGCGCAAGTACATGACCTGAACTGGGATTATCAATTATGTCCCTAGTGGTTGGTTGGTCTGGTGGTATGTATGGGTCGTATTTGGATTTTTGTTAGCTTTGGGATGCTAGGGGCCTAGGTTTTTGGGTGTCTTCACTCTTTTCCCCATAGTCCACTTGTACCCCAAATTCTGTCTAACTGATTGTATCTTTTGACATTATTTATGAAATCAATTACCCTTCAAAAAAAGATAAACACAAACCTAGCACCAAGATTTATATAGGTTCCAACCAAAACTTGGTGTCCGTCTAGTTGGAGAGATCACTAATGCTTCAATAATCTTGAATTACAAGTTATGCCATTTGGTTCAAGTGAATAAACAAACATGTTAATAATTTGGAGAATAAAACAATGGAGAAATATCTCTTTTGGCTCTCAAACAACTTCCCTTGGCCATCAGTTTGCCTCTGTATTTTCTACAGGTAGCCTTAAACTTGTAAAAGAAATATGCCCCCAATCTGCATCAAAACCCTAGTCGAAATAAGGTTTAAATACTGCTAAATCCTTAACAGGTCTAGAATAGGAATCCGGCTCCGACTCCCTTTTGGATCTGTGCATGTCGCTGTTGCACACCATAAACTTACATTGCAGGTGTTGTCTGTTGTTTGATCGAGGCAAAATCACACCTTGGCAGGATGCGTGGCTAGGTTTATCGCTGTCTGCTTTCACGTGCTGCTGATGTATGAGCGCGTGAGCATGCGTCTGTGGCATGTGCACTGCATGCGTGCACACGGGTAACTCCAGTAGGCTGTGCCTATAGGCCACACAGTGTGGGCCACACTATTTATAACAAATTCCCAAAATAATACTATGGGCCGGGGTTCAGATCAATGTATTAGGCTCCATACAATCACTGTTTTGGCTCCAAAAAATCCTCATAATTCCTAGATTAATTTTGATATATTTTTGATGTTTTGTATCACATTTTTCAACACTCCATCTTGATACAAACACACCATAAGACCCGAACCAAGCCAAAACTTTATATCCTCCATCTTCAAAAATAAACTACCACATCCTGAGGTAAGGGCACTTGACTAGTGAGCTTCGCACTAAGCATCATCCACTAACCGAGTGTCAAACGAAACGCCTTACAATGGTGAATCTCTGAATTCACCATATCTCATGAATCCATACATGTTAAGCCATTAGGCCAGCACTCGAGGGATTCATTCGAAAGACACCTGAGCTCACAAGGCCCACGAAGGAAGCTTGAAGATGACCCAGTCAAAGCCCACGTGCCATTTGCTTGTTGGACTTCCGTCGTATCAAACGTGATTGGTAATGGGCTCATAAATGGCAGAGGCGTGGGCGACAGTTACCCCCATTACGGGAAGAGGATCGTGGCACCATAATTAGTGACTGTTATCCTTTCAACATCACGGAAGAGACTTCCGCTATAAATACACGAAAGATGAAAAAAATAAAGGGGGCCCAAGGTACGAAAGACCTAATACTCTGACATTTTGTTTTCAATTTCAAAATTCTTCCTCCAAATAGCTTGGGATGACTGATTCGAGATGAACCTCCATGGGTCGATCTCGACAGTCATGAGCCTTTCCGTAAGTTTTCGTTCTAACTTAAGCATCAGAGGAGATTTGGGTCAAAACCCAGATCTGACCCCCTGATATTCCTTTGTGGTGCAGGAAGATCGTGGCACGACCCAGTAGGAGGGTCGAATGATTATTCCCGCGAGCCGTTAATCGAGCTTCAACCTTAGTAATAGGTCGAAGGGTTGTAGCACTCAGCTACATGACCGTTCGAGCTTCAGCACTGCATCCGCATCCCAACCATCATCGACAATGATTCTTCTAATCGAGGGTCCCATTTCAATCGCTGACGAGAATCCACTTCAGTAAGAGAGTCCACGTCAGCCCAATCACTGTTGACATCAATTTTGACCTTAACAATTGGTGTCGTCTGTGGGAAATCACCAGTCAACATCTCGAAGCAACTAAAGCCCAATGTCGACTGGACCCAAGTACACTGGATCTCTCCTCGCTCTAGTTGAGGACACGTTGAACGAGGGTGCTCCGAATGTGGCTCCTAAATATGAAGGAGCCCCACCCAATGCTCGATTGGTGACTCAGGAACAATTCAATAAGTTCACTGAGAAGTTCGAAAAAGCTTGGCAGTATTAGCCACGGCTATTCAATGGAACATTGAACACCCAAAACCAGGAGAAGGGCGAGCTACTCAAGGAAACTAGGGGCCTGTCGAGCAAGGACTTGAGCAACAAAAGAACTTGTAGCTCAATACAACTCCTACATCTCAACAGAACGGAGAGATAAGGAATAACCACATTACCTTGGGGCATCATGGAGGTCCAGGGCCCTCCAGTAATTGACGAATCGCCCGCATCATCTTAGATCAGGGGAGAGATAATCTCATTCAAGGTCACAGTCCACCTAATCATATGGCAGGCATAAAGAGAAAGGAGAGGGAAGCAAGCCCCAACCATTCTTCGAGCGCCACTCACCAGCGATAGGAGGAGGGACATGCACCATTCGTTCTTCTTACCAACAGGAGGACTCCTCTGAAGGAGAACATCATGTCTGCCCCACTACTCTCCAAATTCAAGATCCGAGCCTTACAGATGTATGACGGCACTAGAGACCCATAGGAGCACCTCCGTAGATATCAAAACGTGATGGAGCTTCACGGGGCCGATAAGCCATACCTCTGTCAAGCCTTCCAAACCACACTTACAAAGGCATCAGACGGCTGGTACAACAGATTGCCTGATGATAGCATCGGGTCATTCGACGATTTGTCTGTTCTTTTTTGCAGGTAGTTTGTTGTAGGGAGACGCCCGAAGCGAAAATCGTCTCATCTCTTCTGTAACGGTTACATTCCGACCGTACGTATTTTAGCGCGTAGTCGTGTTTTGTGTGCATTTTGTGTATTTGATTTTTATTACTGTTTTCCGTATTTCAGACGCGCGGCTGGACCCCGTATTGGCGATACTCTTGGAGGCGCGGTTGCCCCGGTACCCTCTTTTTTATTTTTGGACGTCGTGGCACAAGACTGTAATAACCCTATTATTATTAACCTTTTAAATTAAAAATTTTAAATTCTAAACCTTTAAAAAAATCTGACGTTTTAAACAAAAGGAGTGGAGTGTTGAAAGAATTTAGAGAAGAATAAACTTGTCTCAATCATGAGTAGCCATGGCACTCGCCATCGCTCTCTTTATATTCATTTCCTTAATATATCAAGAGTCCAAGGGACTCCCCACTAAGTTAGTGGGGAGTAAATGGTGAGATGAAGAGCGGGGAGGGAGGCCAAAGGCCTCCCTCAACTCACAACACTCCCCCTCATCTCTCCATTACCTTGGTTTAAGCATATGAATACTTCAGGATTCAGTATACTAATGGGGTGGATACTTCTGGATCCAGAGCCACTGTGGTTGCCTCGTTAAAACCTTAGCTGTGGAAAACCCAGTGGGAAAAACCAGCAGCTCAAGGGAAAAGAGTACAACTATCGAGGGACTCCCCCTGATCTGTACAAGCTTCAGGCTTGCAGATCTCCTCTGTATCTATACAATAATCTCCTATTCGTCTATACATCCATCATATTCTGAAAGAAAATACAATCATCACTCATCTATACAAGTTTCACTCATCTAGCGGCTATTGGAAAGCAGTGGCGCTCTGGAGTGGAATGCTTTTTGAAGTTGGTAGATGACCCCACTGAAGTATTCTTTGAATCAGTCTTCACTGTGTTTGCAAGGTACTGCTGGACCTGGCTGAGCGTTTTCAATACTTGCTTCTTGGATGATGAGCTTCTCAGAAGATGTAGACATTGGAGGATGATGTGTAGATATTTAGGAGGTGGCCGGCCTTTTGTGTTTTAGTCATCGCGATGATCTTTAAACCTGTATATGAAATATATATTCCTTGACCCTTGGAAGTTACGCAGAAGCAGCTTATCCTTGGTCTAGTGGTGCTCTCCAGGGCAACACTGTATCTGGTTAACAACTTTAATGCAGACGTTCTATCAAAGACACATGCAGTTGGCCAGATAAAGAAATGTAACAAGTACACTAAGGCTTGGCTCTTCGGGACCTAGGATGTCCTCCCCCTCTTCCAGCGACTGGAAGGTATCATAAATACGAATATATTTTTAATAGGTTGCAAATGGACATCATTCTTCATAAACTCCAGGTGTATGAAGGATATTAACGAGTTCCACCACGAAGGTGTTAAATATACAAGCCGAGACAATACATTGTTATACCTAGGTTTTTCATTTCCAAGGTATGCTTAAAGCTATCTGATATATCAATGGTCTCTGCAGGAGATCCTATTAGCTTTAAGTTGATCACATGTACGGCGAATATCACAAATCCTGTCAACGATCTTTTGAAAAAGATACACGGGCAGAATATTGCTTAAGATCAACTAATGGTCTTTTTAGCCTTTATGGAGAAGACGTTTCTACGTCTCTCTTTCACCTCTGGGGGTAGAGTATACCCTTATGGAAGTTTTATATATATCTCTATATCTATATTGCCGTATATCTATGCAGTCACAACGTCCATGAGCTGCATTTATTGGCTTTTTTCAGAGAAGTTTAGGCTTTAATATGAAAATGATCATATTTCCTTCATTTCAATTTCTTATGAAATCCAACTTATATTCCACAGGTTTTACACATTCAGGTGTATGGACTACTGGTCCAAAGATTTTGCTTTTCAAGAGTGAGTCTAGCTCTACTCTTATTGACTCATCCCACTTTGGCCAATCTATGCGTTTATGCTATATAATAGTGGGTTGACGTCATCGTCGTATTCAGCGACGTGAACCGCAATAGCGAAAGCAAAACCGTCGTCGACGACTGTGCTATATCTGTCCAGTACCTCTCCAATACGTACGTAATATAATGATTTTTCTCCTGTTGTTTTCTCTGCAGGAGAAATTAGGAGGGGAGAGGTTGCTGGTCTGAGCTCAGCATCCTGTGTGGTTGGATCATTTTAATATATCCAGGAATTTTCCTCTTTTGAGGAATTTTATATTTTGAACCTGGCAGGCGTCCTCTTTTCAATTGAGGTACAGCCAATTCTGCTGCCGGTGGATTGCATCCATCTTTGGGAATGTCAATCCTAGCTGGCGTATTGGCAACAGGGACGTGTGAACGAACAATCTTCTGGTTGTCCGCAAATTTATCCGTCAATTGATGTACTTTAGTCTGAATGTGAAGGATCTTCTGGATCTCAACTTCACACAGAAAAGGTATGCGGATCATAACGAGATGAGGACTTTTGTTTCCCATGAGACGGTCTCAGAAGCTTCAGGCTTCTTTAGACTGCGTGCCTATTTCAATGAGATCTTGCTCATCAAATTCACATTTATCAAGACTTGGTGGTAAACCAGAAGCAAGCAGCATCAGCAATAAGATATGGCAACAAGCGGGCCGTATCGTGATAAGCGACGCAGAATGCATTGTGTTGGTCCCTAAATACAACATTCAACTGGGATTTATCAATGGACGTGAAATCCATTGGAGTCTCTTTACCAGAGACTCTGCAAACCCATTATGAGTTTGAACATGCTGCAGGTTGTTCAATTTCAATGCCAGTTGCTTGGCAGAAGTCTTGAATGATATGTGTAGTAAATTCACCCACATTATATGCTTTTGATAAAGCTAGGTTGCGAGTGAATATAAAGGCACACATAAGACCCTCTAGTAGATGCATATATCAGTACAGTAATGGAGTACCGAAAATGGGCCATTTGCAGGGTGAATAGGCCTGCAAAGGTCACCATGTATTCTCTCAATGAAGCCAGGAGACTCCAAACCCACATTCAGGAGGGAAGGTCTCTCTATTAGTTTTCCCTTATGACAAAGGGGGACAAGAAAACTCAACCTTTTGAAGAATCTTCAGGTTCTCCAATGGATTCATTTGATGATGCGTCCATCATCCCTGATCCAGGATGACCAAGTCCATTTTGCCAGAGTTAAAAACTATGGCAAAGAAAGGCACTTCTGGTGCTCAATCGAGTTGGCTTTCTATATGATGAATATTTGTAATTATAGGGGCCCGACGGGGGTCCAATGTAATCGTAAGTAGATGGTCTTCTGGCCATTCTCTTGACGAGTTACATATTGATATTCAATATATATTATCCACAATTTTCAAGTTATTTTCTTTAAAAGAAATATCCTTGAAAATTAGAGATTTCCTATATGTTTAAGAGGAGAATTTGCATCTTATAGTCTCGTTGTATGTGGGAGCAATATCAATGCTACACCAGTGCAATGAGGCACTGTCCACAATATTCATACTTCATCTATAAGTAAAACGAAATTTTATTTAAGTTAATGAAAACGACATTCAAAATAAAAGTTCGTAATTAAGCAAATTAAAAATGAAGCAACATTGAATTTTAAATGCATAGATAAAAGATGAAGATTAATCAAGCAGGTCGTCGTTCTCGAAGTCATTTGCAGTGAACATCATTGGAGGCTGAACAGCCGCCAAGTTTGTTTCAGGCAGAGACTTCTGGCTCACCTGATATAGTTCCTGGAGGTGACGAGGAGTGCGGCAGATTCTGGACCAATGGCCAGTCATGCCGCATCTATGGCATTTATCCTCCCAGTTCTTCTTAGGAAGTGACACTTGGTCGGTGTTCTTTTGCTTCCATATGAAGTTACTCTTTCCTGTATTGTTGTTGTTGGACGGGGGTACTGCTCCTCGTCCATTATTCATCACAGCTTTTTCTTTGTTATTATTAGCCTTCTTCTTGTTTTTCCACTTCTGGGGAGAAACGTGGTGGGATTCAGGGATAGGTACAGTGCCAGCTGGACGTAAATTATGAGTGGCTAGCAGTAAATCTCGATTCTGCTCTGCCCTAAGTAGGCATGAGATCAGATCAGAGAATTTCGTGAAGTTGCGTTCACGATACTGCTGCATGAGGATTGCATCTTTCTCGTGAAACGATGTAAATGTCTTTTCCAACATGCGTTGTTCTGTCACTTCTTCACCGCACAACTTCAGGCGTAAGGTGATATTATGAAGTGCAGAATTATACTCAGCGACGGACTTATAGTCCTGAAGTCTGAGGTTTTCCCACTCATAACTGGCACGCGGTAATATTACATCAATTTGATGTTTATACCGTGCCTCCAGCGCTGTCCACAGCTCCATTGGGTCCTCTACCATTAGGTATTCGGCCTTTAAGGTCCGATCTATATGTTTCCTAATGTAGATTATGGCTTTCGCCTTATCCACGTCGGAGACAGTGGTAGGAGTGCTACTGCTAGATGTAGCAGAAGCATCGGCCACTGCTGGGGCCGAAGGAGGAGCCAAAATGTAGCCAAGGAGGGCCATCGAACGCAAGTGAAACTTCAGGTCCACTCGCCAACTCAGGTAATTCTTTCCTGCAGCATCAAGAACTTCGAAATCGACGCTTGCCAATTTTGCCATTTATCTATGCAATTTAAAATAAGCATGAATTAATTAAGATGTAAATTCATGCATAAAGAAAAATAAGTAAAATGTGGGGATCGGCCAGATACCCAAAAACGTACAAAGTCCAAAGTCCGATTTACAGTTCATAAAGAAAAGAAAAAATACAAGTTGGAAACCCAGAAGGGGTCCCTATCAATTGCAAATTTCACCTCCGTCTTCATATGTTGGTTCACCGGTCTTTGGCATATATACATAAAATCCCCACTTACAAATTCTCTCAAAAAAAATAAAAGTGCAAGGAATTAAAGGTATCAAACTGGCCGATCCCACAAACACATTTTAACTTATATAAACATCCACGCAGTTTTTAATATGCTACAGGCACAAAAGAGACAACCACGCATATAACTCAGGCATATATAATATGGAAAAAGAGACTATAAAATATAATAATCTCTCGGACCACGGGGAGACGTCATACACCGTTAGGTTAGATGACTAACGGCAGAGCGGTCGCAGGATCCTTAAGATAATTATATTTTGAAAAATTATAATAATCCATTAATAATAATGCAAGAGTGATATTTAACATAATACTAGAAAAGTGACTCACTGGGCTACAGGTCCAAAAAGAATTGAAAATGAAATATTATTATGATTGGGGCTGCAGGCTCATAAGTAAAATAATAATCATTTTAATAATTAATCTAATATTTGGGCTGCATGCCCATTTGAAAAATTTTAATTAACATATTCATTTTGCAATTGGATTAACTGGGCTGCTGGCCCAATTTAGAAGTCAAAATTAATTATTAATCTTAATGGGGCTGCTGGCCCATAAAACTTATATCCATTGTTATAAACTGGGCTTCAGGCCCAAATTAGAACACACAATTAATTATTATTCTAATATGGGATGTAGGCCCATAAGCAAAATGAAAATCATTTTAATGTGCAATTTAAATTATCTGGGCTTCTGGCCCAAATAAGCAGTCAAAATAAATTATTGTTGTAATATGGACTGCATGCCCATAAGGGAAAATAAACACATTTTAATTGTCATTTTTATGTACTGGGCTTCAGGCCCAATAAACAGCCCAATAAATTTATAAAACAGTTTTGGGCTCCAGGCTTATGGGCTGTAAAAATTTAAAATCAAATTTAACACAAACCTAAAAAACAATCTTTAGGATTAAGGAATGCAAAAAGCCCCCAACCCCTCGTCTTCCAGATTGTGTCCCCTCCTCTCCCCTTGTATACGTAATACAGCCCCAGCCCCTGGATCAGAGAACCCCCTGCGAGCTATTGGATCCAGAAGACTCTATAGAAAATGTGTACACACAGAAGAGGTCTAATAATCGAATTACTATTGTTTGGGGTTTTCAGTCCAAGCAAATCATCCAAAGTGTCACAGTTCATATATTCAAGTCTTCTGTAGATGACCGAGGAACTTCCAGTTTCATGCAAGACCGAATTTATTCAAACGACAACAAAAAAACAACTAAGAATCAGTCAAATGCTGCATTACAAGCAAGAAATGCACAATCTGGAGTGAAATAATGAAGGCATATACAATATAACCTTTGATAAATACTTAATATATGCGCTTGTATATACGTGCTAAAATGATGCACTGCAACTTCAGGATAAGAAACAGAACAAGAATAAAAAACACCGTGAATTATACCACATTGTGACACTTAAGAGTACAAACTGCAAAAGATAAAACTTATAGGTGGGACTTGTTTCTGTTTTAATTCCAAGATGAGTGGTACAACATGCCAGACAGGAATCACAAGAGTTTGCTCAAAAATAGAGGAAGCATAAAAGCAGATTTGTACAGATTTTTTTTTGAGAAATTCGTCAGGTTTTTTTTTGTTTAAATTTTGATATTAAACAAAATAGTGCAGATTTGTACAAGCCTATATAAAAGCATTGTAAAATCATAGAAAACTTTATTTTGTAATTATCTATGGGATCGAAAAAGTTACCTCTAGATCAAAGATCTAGGGCGATCGTAATAAGAAAAATCCGTAGATTGAAATATCGCTCCCGATACGCCTTAAAAAATTGCCGCAACGGTTCTCCGCAACGGTTCGGCGCAAGCCGGATTGCCGCAACTATAGATTCCTTCGCGCGTAGGAGATAAATTTTTGAGGGGATATGAGAGAAAAATCTCAAAGAATTGAGATCTAAGGTGCTGATAACGTGTTGAAAGAATTTAGAGAAGAATAAACTTGTCTCAATCATGAGTAGCCATGGCACTCGCCATCGCTCTCTTTATATTCATTTCCTTAATATATCAAGAGTCCAAGGGACTCCCCACTAAGTTAGTGGGGAGTAAATGGTGAGATGAAGAGCGGGGAGGGAGGCCAAAGGCCTCCCTCAACTCACAACATGGAGATAATTTTCATATATTAAAATTTTATAACTAACTGAACTATTATATCCTAACAAATTTTTATTATTATAATCTTATCCTTAATAACCTATTAACTCACTGGCCATCACTTTAACCCACGTCTTTTCCCCACCCTCTCCACGTACAGCACTCTTCCCCATCTATATAGCAATTGAACCTAGGGCTAATAAAAAAAGAGAGAGAAACGAAACTACATCCGCCCCTATCTTCCTCTTCTCCACGCCAACATAGCCCGAGCTCCCTCCCCCTCTTTCGAAAACCACCCAGGTTTCCGCGCTCCAGCCCGAACCCTCAACCCCCAGCGCCGCTCAAAGGCCGCCGCTTCCAACATCGCCTGTTCCCCTTCCTACGATCTTCAACCCACCGCCGCATGACCTCGCCTTCGTTCGACTCTCCGCTCCGACATCCATCGCCCAGAGCCCCTCCTCCCTCGCTCGAACCACTCCGGCGAAGCCACAGCCAAGCTCGCCGCTGACAACGCCTCTCCACTCCGCCTCCTCCTTCAGTCGACTGTCCGTCGTCCTGTCGTCGCAGGCAGCGCCGTCGTGCTGCAATTTTCGTCCTCGACGCCGGAGCACACTACAGCGCCACAGCCTACGTCATTGCCACCGTACCGAAGTCGTCCCCCACCTGCAACACATCGCAACGGCGTACTCGTAGAACCGTGAGTTCTCAACGCTGCTTTGGTTATATAACTTGTTATTATATTTATCAGCAGTTGGCACTTAGGTTAGCAGTGCATAGGAATTGCTAGTAAACATTTTTGTACTGCCCATTTCAGTTTCTAAATGTTAATTAATTTAACCCATATATACTTTAGCTTGAAAACATGTTGAGTTACATATATAACGTAGGCAGCTTGTAATATTAATGTAAGTGTATTAAAGAGTTTTATCTGTGAAACATTATCTCACTTAGTTTGAGGTATAAATATGCTTTGGGCTACTCAGTTAACTGTGTACCATATATATATTATAAAGGTTACTTTAGTAACTAAATAAGGTACTATGTTTCATGGAAATTGCTTTGAGGAAAATTCTGAGATCTTTAGTAGGAAACTATGAGTTAAGATTCTGATTTGATTCTGTGAAATTGCAACTTATATGTGAGTTATGATGTGTGAACATCCATGATAACCTTTTTCCTTAACTCTGTAGCCTTCCTAAAAAACGCCTTGATATACAACAACGTTCTTAACCTCTACTTATTCATGATATCATTTGCAACCACCAATATTAATTCTAATCCTGGGACTGCCCAAGTTCTTTAGGATGTTTCAATGAGATTGATTCATGAGACGTACACATCTAGAATAGATTAGAGCATTACCCATACTATTAATTCAGAATTAAGACTCCAAGCCACATCCTTCATGCTGATATATGTTAGTACATGCTGATATATGTAGTACGGTTAGCTTAATTGTTAGCTAATGTAATTTATTATCTCAACAGTAGAGATTATACATATAAACAGTATATATATATATACTAGAAATTGCCCGTGCACTTGGTGCACGGAGCAAAAATAACTCCCAACGAACACGGCCGCAGTGCACGCGCGGAACCGGGAAGGAGCGAAAAGCGTGGGTGTGCGTGTCGACAGCGTCGGCGGGTAAAAGGGGAGCGAATGTACGGACACCCCAAAAACCAACCCACACAATCAGGACACGGGACCCACACAGTGTTTCGATGAGTGCAAAAACGAGTGAAAATGAGAAGCGTGGGTTTGAGTGAGTGTATTGTCTTGGGGGTTTTGGTTCTTTTATTGGGGGTTGCGATTTTGGGTGTTTTGGGTTTGGGTGTGTTTTGGGGGGTTGGGGGTGGGGTTTTGGGGTTTTGGGGTTTTGGGTTTAAGGAATTTGTCCATTGTGGCGATGTGACATTGCCACATGAGACAAATTAAAAAACATCCCTCAATTGTAATTTTGGGTGTTTTGGGTTTGGTTGTGCTTTGTGGGGTTGGGTTGGGTTGAGTTTTGGGTTTAAGGAGGTTGTCCCATGTGGCGATGTGACACTGCCACATGGGACAAAGATCCAAAAAACCCCCTATTTTGTAATATATATATATATATATATATATATATATTGTGAACTCTTAATAGGTTAGTAGTATCATTACTAGCAGTATGTTATATGATAGTTGGGTTAATATTATGATATGGACAACACCCTAGGTTAGAAAACCTAATAATGAAAATGAATTTCTGTTTAATTATTTTGGGATGAATCTGATTCAAACACGTGCTTAATCAAAACAGAGAACCAGTTGTTCCATAGCGTAACGCCCGTCGAGATGAACCCACGACAAGCAATATCACCGGAAACAGGCAAGTGATACTTGCCAGTGTTATTTAGGCCACGTTTAGGCCAATTTTGTGTACTAACGTAAAAGAGACTAGGCGATAAAATGATAGTCGCCTAGATGCCTTATTAGATCTAGCTTGACAACGAAGCTAGATCCGACACCTTTACCATGTTTTCATTCATGCTGTCATATCACGTTTACTTTCGATTAACTGTATGCACTCTTATCTGTATTTTGCCATGTCATTCATGCATCGAAATGTCATCGTGATTGTGTAGCACACGCTATAATAAAATTGTTAACTATTGAGGCTAGGCACCTGCTTTGCGGGCACAACCCTATACCAATAACACTTCCTGGCTCGTGATCCAGAAGATGGGCGCCAGTCCATATACACGTGGAGGGGTAGGGTTAAACGGTCGCTTGAGCGTAGAAGTGAGCCCGTACAGCCACTTCAGCCAAAAGACGGAAACTCTGTGCACAAAGTGATAAATTAGTGAATCGTGAATCGTGAAATAGTGTTTTCATAGTTTCGCTACGACGTGCATGTTTACTTCATCATGTCATTTTAATTGTTACATCTTTTTATATGTCATATCATTATGTAGAACTGCTAGTCTCTTTACTTTAATTTAAATCCTTCCACAAAAGTCCTCCGCTTCCTTTTGGGAGACTTTTGCCGACATGTGCCCTTTTCTCTTTGGGTGTCACATGTCAGGTTCTGATTCAGAGGTAGCTACAGAGGGCGAGCAGTTTACAGACGTTGAGTTTGAGGTTCCCGTGGAGACCGAGTTCGAGGGCACTGGTGACCAGTCCTAGACTTACTTGGAGTTCCGTTTAGTTGTTGTTGCTTTCATTAGTTGCGATTAGTTTTCGATGTGTAGTACTCATCACCCTGCTTTATGTTTCGGCCATGCTTTAGGCCTTTTGTTCAGACTTGATGCTTTGTGACTTTTCTGTGATATTTGGAATATTTGTTGGATGCCTGGTGGATGTTTCTTGTCTGCTTTTATTTATAATTGTTGTTTCGTTGCAATGCAAGGACCTGCCATTTTTATAGTATATGGACGCTTATCAGACTTGCAGCTTCACAGCTCCAAGTCTGAGCGGACCTTCTCACGTCTCGCCTTCTGTTCTTGGGAAGCGGGGCGTGACATCTTCACTCTAAAGCAAGGTAATAAAGAATCAATTCATAACTTCATTAAGCATTTCAATGAAGAAAGACTGGAAATTGAGAATGTTCCGGACTCAACTATCATCGGAGCCCTCACCCAAGCATCCAAAATAAGCATTTGCTGAGGTCCCTGCATGAATTCCCGTCGAGCACTCTTGTGGAGCTGTTCAGTATGACAGATCGATTCATTACCTCAGAGGAAGTACTCGTCGCTGCAAAGAACGACACCCCTAAGCATCGAGAGGAAACAAAGCGAGATGCACGACCTCGAGGGAACTCTCGACAAGAACTACAAGATCGGTGACAGAGAGACAAAAGTCCCCGAAGCAAGGAACATCATGCCAAAGATGCTTACGTAAGGTCAAATGCTTATAAGGCAGAAGTCCTGGCATATGCCCAACGAGGACTCATTAATGAGCTTGTCAAAAAGAACATGTACTAAAAATAGACGTCAAATTCTGCAGGTACCATAACGATTACGGGCATGACACCGATGATTGCTGGACACTCAAGAAGGAGATTGATGCACTAGTCAAACGTGGTCATCCAAAGAAGCCAAGTGACTACCAACAAAATAAGGAAGGGACCCCGAAGCAGAAAGTTAAGGGGCCAATGATCGGGTCATCAGTCACCAAGTTGGTTGATTAAAAAGCTTCTGAGCAAAGATAAAATAAAAGCCAGGCAGAAACGACTCCGATCAGAATAAAAATGCATGTACGCTATTTATTGTTATCAGAATGCTATAACTTTCTAAATTAATAAAGTCTGTTTTCCTTCAAAATACATTTTCTCAACATGACATTTATGAATTTTATGAGAATCATTCCATCTAGTACTTAGTTAAGCTTTGACAAGAAAACTATTCACGAGGATCCAATTCTTAGGAAAAATCTAGATGGACCAGGCTCATTTCAATTCACATTATCTTGATGAAAATGGACTTAGAGAAAACTTAGTCGTTAGTTGTAAGACGAAGGGACCATGTCCCTCGCTACCAAATGACTTTCCATGGTCGTCAATCTTAAGCCGAGGGGCCATCCCCTCGCAACCGAACGACCCTACTTAGTCGTCGGTCGTAAGACGAAGGGGCCATGCCCCTCGCTACCGAACGACTCTCCTTGGCCATCGGCTGTAAGCCAAGGGGGACACCTCCTTGCAATTGAATGACCCTACTTAGTCGTAGGCTGTAAGACGAAGGGGCCATGCCTCTCGCTATTGAACGAATATCCTTGGTCATCAGCCATAAGCCGATGGGCCACCACCTCGCAACTGAATGACCCTACTTAGTCGTTGGCCGTAAGACGAAGGTGTCATGTCCCTCGCTATCGAACGACTCTCCTTGGTCGTTAGCCGCAAGCCGAGGGGCCACCCCTAGCAAATGAACGACCCTACTTTGTCGTCAGCAATAGATGAAGGGGCCATGCCCCTCGCTACCGAAAGACTCTCCATGGTCGTCATCCGGAAGCCGAGGGGCCACCCCCTCGCAACTAAATGATCCTCCTTAGTTGTTAGCCTTAAGATAAAGGGGCCATGTCCATCGCTACCGAACAACTCTACTTGGTCGTCAGCCGCAAGCTGATGGGCCACCCCCTCACAACTGAACGACCCTACTTAGTCGTCGGCCGTCAGACGAAGGGGCCATGTCCCTCGGTACCGAAAAAATCTCCTTGGTTGTCAGCCGTCAGCCGATGGGCCACACCCTCGCAACTGAATGAATTTACTTAGTCATTGGCCGTAAGATGAAGGGGTCGTGCCCCTCGCTACCGCATGGCTATCCTTAGTAGTCAGCCGCAAGCTGAGGGGCCACCTGATGTGTCCATATTTTACATGTTTTTACTGCATCATTTCATGTTATATTCGCCTCCAAAATCTATATTTTCATATATTATCGCGTTTTAATGCCATATTCAAGTTTTGTACAGCTCTTTGGATTTTCAGGAGTTTTGGAGCGAATTGGAGATATTTTGGGACATGGACACTTCCGGCATGTCAGAGATGTCATTGGCAAGGCTCCATAAGAGTTCGCCGCGAAATGGAAGGAGATTGGAGGAGAGGAGGATATGAGAACGAGAAAATGGCAATGCTGAGATCTTTTTCCCAGGTGACTCGACCAAGTAGCTTCAGCTACTCGGCCGAGCTGACATGCTGAAGTTGCATAGGAAACGACTCTGACCTACCCGACCGATCAGACATCCGACTCGACCCGAGTCATACCAAACAGATGAAGATTCTGAGCTTCTTTCCAAGGCATCCCAGCTCGACCGAGCAGTAAAGCAACTCGACCGAGCAGGTCACCTGCTCGACCCGAGTCGAAAAGAAACAGAGCGACGTTTTGGAAGAATTTCAAATCTACTGCAGCTCTACCGATTAGGGGGCTACTCGACCGAGTAGCCCGTATCTGCTATACGTAGAAGCAACAACAAAGGGAGCTTGTAGCTTACTCGACCAAGCATGCTCCTCTACTCGACCGAGTACCCGACACGACCAGCCTAGTTTGTGGGCCCAAGTGCCCAGATTTTCTGAGATTTTTTAGGATCTTCCCCAATGTATTTAAGGACGTTTTAAGCTTTATTTTCAGTGATGAACTTTAGAGAAACTCTTAGTTTAGTTTTAATTAGGTTTTTGGAGAACTTGTGCCGTCGCTATTTTGTATGAAGCAAAGCTTGGATTTTTACTATTGTTTCGTGCAAGGAATCTTGTCTTCTTAATTCTCTTTGGATTGCTATTGCTTCTCGATGCATTGGTAATTATTCTCTACACTTTTAAAGCTTTTTGATGTTTTCCATTGCCATGATGAATTCTATCGCATCTATTGAATCTCTTTTTGTTATTTCCATGATGCGTGAGTAGTTCTACATAGGGCTAATGAATTAGCCCATGGATTTTAGGCTTGAGATGCAAAGGTAGGATTTTTTAGGTTGCGTTGGAATAAAAAGGAAGTATTTTGGTTGATCTTGTAAAGTTTGTAGGAGAACTCGTACTGAGATCGTGTCCACGGTCGGTGGAATCGATTGGCTTAAGGAGTATCCTATAGGTTTAATTAGGGAGTTAGTGGATTCAATTGGGACACATGACCATGCCCGGCTCGTGTCTTGATGGGATCCACCGACGAACTATATTACTAATTGACGGCTACCGCCATTGTGTCAATGAGAGCCACCAAAATATATCGAAGCTCTAACCCACGAGAGTGGCGTGAGCTGAGATCATTCCCTCCACGAGAGTGGCATGAATATTGTCGATGCTTAATGCACGTGTCATGTGTGCCAAGGGGTTAATGCGATACGTTAGATTCATGGTGCTTAGAAATATGAATTCCACATCTTTGATGCGACAATCCCTATAAAACCAATGCAACGTAAGAGTCTTAACTAAGCATCGACGTCCGACGATCCTAGTGATGAGTCCTAAAGCCCTAGTCTTTATTCATTATTCACAATCTTAAACAACTAATCTTTCAAAACCGACTGCTACCTATATTATGAGATTTAAAAATAAACCAATACAATAACATTCATACCTTCCCTGTGGGATCAATATCTTTTATACTATTACTTGACACCGTACGCTTGCGTAAAGTGCCAGTGATTCGCATTTGGGATACATTTAGCACTTGGCATTCGTGCCATTGCTAAGTGAATTCTAGGTGTTAGTTCACGGGCGGTCAAGTTTTTGGCGCCGTTGCTGGGAAAGATAACATTGTTACTTGGATTATTTTTCTATTGAAGAATTTGTTAGCAAATATTATCATCTCTTACTGTTCCGTACTTTGTATTCTTTTTACTCTTTTGATACTAACACTTCTTTCCAGCCAATATTCTTCATAAGAAATCAGGCATAATGGAGATGCAAGTGCACTGGAGCAGTGATTCTGATAGTGACTCAGATTGGTTTAGCTTCTCTCCATACCAAGCATAAGGCCTTCAAGACTCACGCATGGATGAGGCTATGGTCGAGTGTACAGCGAGAGAGCTACTAGATGCAGTCCGATTCATCGGGGCAGGAACCTACGCAGCAGGTAATGAGAACCAACTGATGGTTATGAATCATATACTGACCAAAGTTTTTGATGCAGGTACCATTGAGGATGACATCCATATTAGGTTTGAAGGAGATGTGATGCATCTCTATGCTGTTGAAACTCTATCGGTTAACGCACATTGGGGAGCAACCCGTCAAATTGGATCGCTAGATGAGCCCCAGCTCTTAAGTATACTGGAGAGCGGTAAATGATGCATGGACCAATGACCCGGTAGAGTTCCCTGCAGAAGACCCAATTGTTCAAGTACTCTCAGTCTTTATTGCAAGCACTTTCCGGGTTGCAGAGTCTTTGGACGACGTCCCTATCTCTGACGGAGTCTACATACAGTACAAGGGAGACACTTTATGCTATCAATTAACAAGAGAAAGACAAGTGTATGATTATGTGTCAAGCTTATGATGAGGGTTAATTAGAGAAGAACACATGTAAGATGAGGTGTCAAGTTAGGAAAAGTTTGGATTTTCTTTATTTAGAAAAATACAAATACATATGCACATACATTATAATATATAATATACCATGTATTCCTAAGAACACTACATGATATGTTTATTTAAAATGTAGTGTAAATGTATAAAATAAATTTTTATATTATTATAATCTTTAAAAATTATGGAAAATCTCCAAAAATTTAGAAAAATATGTGTATACCATAAGACTCAAGTATGACAAAACATACATAGGATAATACATCATATATAAAAAACAGTATGGTTACAGCATACCCTCCTTAAAACAAATTTCGTCCCCAGAATTTCAAGACAAACTAGAAGGAAATGATATATCTATACATCAAACCAAAACATCTGTAAAAGAAAACAAAATCCACTACACAAACAGACGTGGGTATCTCTGTAATGACCCCAAAATACGTACTAATATGCGTACATTATTATTGGGGTCATTACATCTGGGAGAGTGAGGCGTGATAATCTCTCTCGCAACTCATCCTCGAGTTATCAAGTGGACTCCCCAGGATACTCTTGGTGCCACATAACCCTCACAGGTTAATGGCCTTCTTTCTCAGTAACTTCTGCATCCGGTCTAGAATAGCTATCGGCTGTTGTTTATATGTCAAATCCGGACATACCTCGATCTCTTTAAAGTCCATAACGTGAATGTGGTCTCCCACGTACTTCCTACGTGGAACACATCGTGTATACCTTCAAGGGACGACGGCAAAGCAAGTCTGTAAGCAACCTCACCAACGCAATCCAAGACCTCAAATGGACCAATAAATCTAGGGCTCAACTGCCCATACCTACCAAAATGAATCAATCAATGCGTAGGTGAGATCTTTTGGAACACACGGACACCTAGCTGGAACTCCAAGTGTCACCTCTTTGTATCTGCCCAATGCTTATAGTGATCATGGGAAATAAAGAGATTGTCCCTGACAGTACGCACCACATCAACTGCTTCGATGATCATCTTGGGCCCCAGAAGCTCACGGTCCATAGCATCATCCCAGTTTAGAGGAGAGCGACACTTCCTCCCATACAATATAGCAAATGGTGACATGCCAATACTTGCCTGTAACTATTGTTGTATGTAAACTCCATAAGATGTAAATGGTCATCCCAGGAACCCTTGAAGTCTAGCAAACACGCTCTCACCATGTCCTCCAGGGTCTGCATGGTGCGCTCCGACTGACCATCCATCTAAGGATGGTATGCAGTACTAAAACTAAGCTGGGTCCCCAAGCTAGCCTGTAAGCTCCTCTAGAAATGAGATGTGAATGTTGTGTTACGGTCAGAGACTATGCATATAGGTACTCCATGGCTCAAGATCTCATGTACACAAGATTTATATCAAAACTTACAAATATGAGAATCAGCATATATACGGAAAAGAAAGAACTTTACCTCCATATATCTCCTAGCTGGCTACTCTATAGACTAACCCACCCGAAAAGTAATGAAATGTACTGATTTGGTTAATCGAACAACGATAACCAAAATAGCGTCATTTTCTCTAGGAGTGCGGGGTATGTTGCTTTTTGTGATTCAAGTCCACCGTACAGTTTTTCCCAGGTGACTCGGTCGAGTAGGAGGCTACTCGGTCGAGCAGCAAGCTCCTCGACCGAGCAGCATGAAGACTCTGACAGACCGAGCAGGCAGAGATCTTGGTAAAGCTTTTCCTCCAACTCGGGTGACTCCTACTCGGTCGAGTAGGAGGCTACTTAGTCGAGCAATAAGCTACTCGACCGAGCAGTATGAAAGATTTGTTTGCCCGAGCAGCCCGAAGGCATTCCGTTTGAAGAGGGACTCTGACACTCAGGCCGAGTAGCTAGGCTACTCGACCGAGTCGACTCGACTCTGCCTAGGGCATGTCAGCTCGACTGAGCAAGCCGAGCTGCAGCCGACTCTGGCCGAGCAGCGCGTAGGGCCAACCCTAAAACCGGCGTGTGTGTTGTTTTTTCTGGGATTGTTTTGGGTTTCTATTTAAAATCTATCTATTGTTTTAGATCAGATTAAGCCTCTATTGAGTTTTGGAGAGCCTCTTCCTACCCCATTGGAGATTGGAGAGAGTTTTAGGGTTTGTGTTCTTAAGAGAAAGGTTTGGTTTTTCCTTCTCTTCTTCTTCTATTGATTTCTTCCTCTTGAGTGGATTCGTGAGGGCTTGTTCCGTTGACAAGTTATTACTCATGCGCGCGAGAGCATTTTGTAACCCTAATTGTTTGGATCTCTCTACTAGTAGAATCGTCTCAGGATTGCTGGACGTATGTTGTTTACAACCGAACCAGGGTCTTGTGTCTGCGATTGATTTATTTGGTGTTGTGATTCGTTTGCTACTTTCTATTGCAAGGTCATTTGGGAATTTTATTGGATCATTGGGATTAGATTTTTGCTAGCTCTATATTCCTGATCAGTTTATTAGGGTTGGTTTCCGCATTGATCCCAAAGCGTTTTCAATTTACACCCCAAACAGGGTAGACTAGTCACAAAATCCATCATCACATATTGCTCTTCCACTCTGGAATGGAGAGAGGCTGTAGCAGTCATGTGACTCTCTGGTGTTCGGATGTGCTGAGCTGGCTCGGTCGTCAGCGAAAACTCCAGATAAGGACGTCGGGAACTGGGTTGCCTGACCTGCTTTCGTAAGGCGGCGCGATGGCCAGGGGGTGCTTTTGTCGGGGTGTCAGAGCCGAAAGCATTGACTGTCAGATGGCTCAGCTGCCAGGGGGCGCTTTGTCAGTCGGTCGGGTGACGTATGTGTCAGTCGTGTCCTTATCCTAGGTTGTTTGTCGTTAGCGACGAACTAAAGGTCGGGCTGTGTCACTCTAGGCGCCGCGGTTCGTGGGAATCGGGCGGGTCGTTCCGATCGGGGGTTGTCCGGCCTGGCCGCGCCCCCCGATCGGTCATGGGCTATGGTCCGCCGGAAGGATACGTCCGTGCCTGTAAATAGGCCTGGCTTAGCTACCCAAGCGTCCCCAAGCGCGCTACCCCCGGTGGGTCGAGCGGCTGTGGTTGTTCGCCTCGGCCGGTTCGGGGAACGCTGCAAGGCGCGCCCGTCTCCATATTGCCCCGGATTTTCGGGGCGGCGGCCCTTTTGTGAAAAGATGAGTTAATGGGGTATGTTAGCGGATCCGGGCGGGAGTCGGACTCCTACGATCTTTAGGTCGTAACAGGTATATATAGGATGATGATAGGGTGAAGCGGTTACGGGGAATCCTATTTTGAATAGGAGATTAGAGATTTGGTTCTATCACTTTGTGCCTCAAATAGGAGATTTGAATTGATCAAATTTGGATTTGATAGCCATTCAAATTGAATATGAAATTGAAATTAATCTCTAATTGATTTGACCACATCCCAAATAGATTCCATCTCTCTCCACATTGACCAAGTCAAATCTTCTTTGTGCACACACACTCCCTCTCTCCCAATACGCTATACGAATAGCAATTCCGCCAAAAGGAGAAAATATATTGTTTCGCCAATCCTGAAACACACTAGCACACACATTAGATATCACGACACGTTTGTCATCATCAAACAAAGAGATCCTAGATCGTTGAGTCCAACACCACTGGCATGGTACCATTTTCCACCCATCGTGGGCAAGGTCTAGAGCCTTATGTTTTACTTTCTACCCGAGATTCCAAAACGTTAGTTAACCATAACAATAGTAACTATGTTAAATGCTGCTTAATAACCTCTTCATTTAATTGGAGTAGTTTATTTACTTTTACGCATGAGTTCATCATGTGTTCCATTTCTGCCTTGTTTACATTTATAATCAAGAACACTGCATGTTCCCATTTCTGCTTAAAATTATGAATTTATTTAGATTAATTCTTTAACACCACATGCTACCTGATACGTAGTTAGATCGAACAATATTAATAATGGTATTTGATCGGTCCATATTTTACACCTTTTTTCTACATATTTACATGCCATTTCGGTTGCTCATATTGCGATTTTCACGATTATTCGATGATATTGTGTTACTTTTCACTATTTCTTGTTTTTGTCGGATTTCAGGAAATATGGAGCGATCGGGAGCAAAAATGAGCTTAATGGACTTGCACCCACTCCGGAGCGTCACCCAAGGCTCTTTTGAGGGCTATTCGGCGATGGGAGACAGGTGGAAGAAGAAGGAACTCCGTAGGAGCGACGAGGAGGAGAAACGGAGAAGATTGGGCATTTTAGCATGCCACTCGGCCGAGCAAAGAAGCCCGCTCGGCCGGCCAGATCGGACACGCAGCAGATTGATTATCAGCGTGCACTCGGCCGAGCATCGCCAGCCCACTCGGTCGAGCACGGAGGTACCACTCGCCCGAGTGGCATCACGACGACGGCAAGCAAAAATCCCAGACTTACTGGAATCCGTCAGGCGATTGAGGGTTCCGACTCGGCCGAGTACCGAATGCCCCACGGCCGAGTGAGTAAAGCCACTCGGCCGAGCCACCCCCGGAGACAGACCCCTGAGGACCTCGAAGTTACTGGAATTTTACAGGGTCTATCACTCGGCCGAGTAGAGAAGCCCACTCGACCGAGTAGAGACGTCAACTCGGCCGAGTGATGCCGAGGACACGCAGCGCCCAGATTTTCAGACAGCCTCTCACTCTTTTGAAATCTGCTATCATTCCAGAAATCAAAGTATTTTTCTCATATTTTTTATGGATAGTAGACTTCATAACGGTTCCAACGCCGCCAAGAACGCGCAAATCGGAGGTCGGATGAAATCTGGGGAATTTCTGCAAGTTGATGCTGCAGTGCTGGAATTTCCACTCGGCCGGGTCACATATTCCACTCGGCCGAGTGCGGCTTGGGCCCAGATTTTAAGTTGCGGTTTTGGCTGTTTTTGGGCACGAATTTGAGGGGTTTTCTAGGGTTTCTTGCTAGGGTTTTGGGAGAGTATTTAAGGGGTTTGTAGCCACCATTAGAGGAAGAGCCCCATTATGTTTTCTTAGCCCCCATATCTTTTTCTTAGGATTATTTTAGAGGTTAGGCCATGCCCTAGGCCCCCTCTTGGATCTAAAAGCTTGTATTTTGCATTGAAGATCTTCATCAAGCTAAGTATTTTCTTCTTTTTATTTGAATCTTTGTTTTTCTATCTTTTTGTATGCAAGCAATGATTTCTATTGATTCTCATATCCTTATTGCTATGCTAGAGTAGATTTGTTGTTCTAGGGTTTGAGGATGAACCCTATGGATCTAATTTCAGATTTGTGATGAATGAATTCCCAAATTGCTAGAATTGCTAGGAGGTTAGGTTGTGATTGATTTACAACGGATAGCTAGGGATTTCCATCGATTTGGGATTTGCAAGAGATTGGATTCTAATCGATGGGAAGGCCTAGATATTCGATTTAGGTTTACAATTGGGTTTCTCTAGATTTGGTTTGCAAGAGATTGGACCAAAGCTAGGATTTTTAATTGTAAATCTATACACATATTCGTTTGCAAGAGATTGGACGAATACGAACTATCACAACCTAGATCGTAACTCGAGTTTGCACGAGAGTGGGCTCGAGGAGCGATTGGGCGATGATGTCGATCCTCATGCTAGTGGCTTAGGTTAGGGTTTGCAAGAGATTGGGCCCTAACCTAGGTTTGCTATAGACCGACAATAGCGCGAGAGCGTGAGCTTGGTTCTCCATTAAGTTGCGACTAGTTCACCTCAACGCAAGTCTAGTAATATTGAGATTCACTACTAACAATGATGCATGACGGTCCGTAGTGGGGATTCCCTAGCCCTAGACGTCTTTATTTGATTTTATATCCCCATACTTTGCCCGACGATTGTGACAGGATCGCCGCAAGGCAAATTCACTCTTTTATTATATTGTATTTAAATCGATATTTGACCGATTTCTTTATCACCGACATCGACATCCACCACCATTTCCATTATATCATTCCATAACCATCTCCACCAATAAAACCATCGTATTCAAACCAACCTAGGATAGATTGGAGCCAACACCACCTCCTCGTGTTCGATACCCGCTCGCCACTACACCGTGCGCTTGCGGTAAAACTACAATCGTTCTTTGGGTGTATACTCAGGACCGACCAAGTTTTTGGCGCCGTTGCCGGGGAGGTGTTTCCGTTGGTGCCAATTTGTCACAATTAGGTTGCTTAGACTACGAAAAAAATAAATAAAAAGGAAATTTTCACCTCTGCCACCATTATTATCATTTCTATATTCTTTTGTGCCACTGATATTTTTCTCCAGGTATTTATCTTTGTTTATCAGGTGTTATGGATGGTTTTATGTGGACCGCAGATTTTGAGGAGAAAGCATTTCAGAACTTATTAGAGGGCCTCTTGGAGTCAGCGAGGTTCACCGGTTCAGAGAGCACTACAGCAGGTGATGCATTTGAGCTACGATTTGCAGATTTTGTTATGAACCGTGTTTCAGCTGCAGGAACAATAGAGGAGGACATCCATGTCAGTCTTGAGGGGGATAGACTATATTTTCGGATTGCTTGCGGGCATTCCCCTCCACATGATACATCCCCACAAGTTGACACACCTGAGCAGCCAGCATCACCATCCCAGAGAGAGCCTACATTGATAGTTGATGAGAAGGCAGAGGAGCACACTATCGAGCCAGAGCATATTGCCGAGGAGGCCTCACATACGGAGTCAGAGCATGCTTTTGAGGAGGCCTTACACACAGAGCCAGAGCTTATCACCGAGGAGGTCGTGCATCAGGACGAGGACACAGCCATTCATGAGGATCCCGAGCACTATCCTCCTCCATTAGAGCTTCCGCAGCCACCTCATCCTCCCACTGACGCAGAGGACTACCCCACAGAGCTTATGGCTCCCCTTCAGGGAGATCTCTTTACTCCCTCGCCCTTTATCTTTGATTTCCCTCCAGTGTATGATGTTTTTTATGATTCATCGTGCCTTTTACAGGATTCATGTACATACGATCAAGAGGTACGATAGGACGTATATGTGGAGGAGAGCGAGGAGTTAGCACCCATGGACACATATGAATATGATCAAGGGGTGCACTGGGATGAGTCCGGCGATGATGATGAGCATCTTGATGGGGTCCACACCTATGATCTAGATTTACCTGAGCAGCATAGAGAAGACACCGTGGAGACAGCTATCACGGCACGTGAGGATATTGGATTATTTCCAGGGAAGTATCGTCCACCACTATTTATTTCATATATTTCTATTGACGATCCTCTTTGGAATACTTGTATTATGAGGGTGAAATTTTTGCAGCGAACTGATGCATCCTATTCTCTGCAGGGTATAGGTGGAGTCCTTGTGGGAATGCTGGAGGATGCATTGCTAGAGTTCGTTGGTGTCTGTGGACATGTGCGCCTGGCAGAGCCACGGAAGGAGCAGTTGGAGCAGTTGCCTGCATCGGAAAAGATACTGGATCCGCCTTTTGCTATAGGTGATATCAATCCAGTAGTGTAGAAATTTTTATGCTTTCAATAAACTCGAATCCTCTCGACAGCGAGAGGACCGTATAGATTTGCTTGAATAAATATCACCTCATATGATGGCAACAAAAATCTTTTACACCCCAAACCCATTATATATATTAATTCCCCTCTCCATATTTTGATACGCCACATCCTTTTGCTCACAACCATCGAGCATTTCTTTCAAGTGAATACTCACTTTCTTATTCATTTGACTTGATCACGCTTTACAAAGCCATGACATTTTTGATTGAGTCACTTGAATAGGATTGTTTAGTATAAGCTTGTGGGAAAGCGCTCTCATGCATCATTGTATGTGCATGTTGTTGCATTAGGATTTCATGTCAATCATTTCATCATTTTTCATTCACCCCCCTTATTATTATCGTTGTTCCTCATATTATTCAATTATGATCACATTGAGGACAATGTGAAGTTTAAGCCTGGGGGAGTGCATTTCCATGTCATTTAGATGCATTAGTTGCATTTTTACTTTATTTTAGGATTTTTTTTAAATTTTTTCAAAATTTTGCATCATCTTTTTGAATTTTTCATCTTATTTTCCTTTTATGTGTGTTCATGCATCATATTGTGTGCTTGTTTTTCTTTTCTTTCCTCTCTTTTATTTTTTCTTATTTCTTTATTTTCCTTTCTCTTCTTTTGCTAGATGTGTTCCTTATGATGATATCTCTTATTGCTTAAGTAGCCATCACGATGCTTATTATTCCTTGCCATGCTACTTAGAATATTTCATAATCTTGCTATTCACATGTGCTTGCAAATCTATTTCTTTTGATGATTCATCTACATGAATGCATGATATTAATTGAAGCTGAATGTATGGATTAGTGTTTGGTATGCTTTTGTTGGAAATGCACCAAGATTCACGCATCATTAGTATATCTGAAGCATCAGTTTTATTGTCTTATTCACCTTCTGTTGCATGCCTGATATGGTGGTAAACTTTACTGCTTGACTTCACTATTTATTGATATGATTGAGAATATCCATGCTTACATATGAGTTTTAGTTGAAGTATTATTTTATTGAACCGTTCGTGCACATCTTAGAGTGAACCGAGTGTTACATTATTTCTTTCTCCACATATATCTTTTTATTCTCTATATGTCACTTGAGTTCACCTCCTAAAGCTACTTATATCGCATCTATTTCCCAAAAATCCCCACAAAAGAAAAAGTTAGCTCCAAAAAAGTCCAAAAAGCCAAAAAGGAGCCAAAATCCAAAAATACAAATCATATAGCTCCTACAAAAATCCAAAAAGAAAAAAAAATGAGAAGCAAAATGTTCAAAAAGAAAAAGAAAGATATTTCTCTATCTCATTATTGGAGCCACAAAATACTTGGGAAAACCAAGGCAAAAATCCCATTTTCCACTATTATATTCCTTTGGATGCGACGCCTCAAGCTAAGCTTGGGGGCGGGGGGTGAATTCATTTGACCATATGAGTGAGTATGACATTAGAGTGGAGACGTGCATGAATGGGAATATTCGATAATGCTTAGACTTTGCAAAATATATTAGATATGGAGATTTTTCATGATTTGAAATAATTATGTGAATGCCATGACTTTTATTCTATTCTCTATTGCATGCTTGGTGTGTATCTTATATGCTTCATTTATAACTTTTGATTGAAAAGTGCATCGCCAACATTTGTATATTAAATTCTATGAAATGCGTGATGTGTATATGAATTGATTGTATGAATTTAGAGAGTCCCTCTTATTGTTCTTGAAAGCTTGCAAGTACCATGTTTATGAAAGATATGAAATCCTTATAGCATGTGATTTGTATTTTCCAAGTCATCGTGATGAGTAGCTTATGGCTTGAGATCTGAGAATATAATCTAGCGACCCCTTCCACTTCGTATTCTTTTATTTCATTTCCCTTATTTTTCATCTCCCGAGTTCGTCTCTCTACTTTTCTTCCTCGAGGACGAGTAAGAGGCAAGCTTGGGGGATTTTGATCGGTCCATATTTTACACCTTTTTTCTACATATTTACATGCCATTTCGGTTGCTCATATTGCGATTTTCACGATTATTCGATGATATTGTGTTACTTTTCACTATTTCTTGTTTTTGTCGGATTTCAGGAAATATGGAGCGATCGAGAGCAAAAATGAGCTTAAGGGACTTGCACCCACTCCGGAGCGTCACCCAAGGCTCTTTTTAGGGCTATTCGGCGATGGGAGACAGGTGGAAGAAGAAGGAACTCCGTAGGAACGACGAGGAGGAGAAACGGAGAAGATTGGGCATTTTAGCATGCCACTCGGCCGAGCAAAGAAGCCCGCTCGGCCGGCCAGATCGGATACGCAGCAGATTGATTATCAGCGTGCACTCGGCCGAGCATCGCCAGCCCACTCGGTCGAGCACAGAGGTACCACTCGCCCGAGTGGCATCACGACGACGGCAAGCAAAAATCCCAGACTTACTGGAATCCGTCAGGCGATTGAGGGTTCCGACTCGGCCGAGTACCGAATGCCCCACGGCCGAGTGAGTAAAGCCACTCGGCCGAGCCACCCCCGGAGACAGACCCCTGAGGACCTCGAAGTTACTGGAATTTTACAGGGTCTATCACTCGGCCGAGTAGAGAAGCCCACTCGACCGAGTAGAGACGTCAACTCGGCCGAGTGATGCCGAGGACACGCAGCGCCCAGATTTTCAGACAGCCTCTCACTCTTTTGAAATCTGCTATCATTCCAGAAATCAAAGTATTTTTCTCATATTTTTTATGGATAGTAGACTTCATAACGGTTCCAACGCCGCCAAGAACGCGCAAATCGGAGGTCGGATGAAATCTGGGGAATTTCTGCAAGTTGATGCTGCAGTGCTGGAATTTCCACTCGGCCGGGTCACATATTCCACTCGGCCGAGTGCGGCTTGGGCCCAGATTTTAAGTTGCGGTTTTGGCTGTTTTTGGGCACGAATTTGAGGGGTTTTCTAGGGTTTCTTGCTAGGGTTTTGGGAGAGTATTTAAGGGGTTTGTAGCCACCATTAGAGGAAGAGCCCCATTATGTTTTCTTAGCCCCCATATCTTTTTCTTAGGATTATTTTAGAGGTTAGGCCATGCCCTAGGCCCCCTCTTGGATCTAAAAGCTTGTATTTTGCATTGAAGATCTTCATCAAGCTAAGTATTTTCTTCTTTTTATTTGAATCTTTGTTTTTCTATCTTTTTGTATGCAAGCAATGATTTCTATTGATTCTCATATCCTTATTGCTATGCTAGAGTAGATTTGTTGTTCTAGGGTTTGAGGATGAACCCTATGGATCTAATTTCAGATTTGTGATGAATGAATTCCCAAATTGCTAGAATTGCTAGGAGGTTAGGTTGTGATTGATTTACAACGGATAGCTAGGGATTTCCATCGATTTGGGATTTGCAAGAGATTGGATTCTAATCGATGGGAAGGCCTAGATATTCGATTTAGGTTTACAATTGGGTTTCTCTAGATTTGGTTTACAAGAGATTGGACCAAAGCTAGGATTTTTAATTGTAAATCTATACACATATTCGTTTGCAAGAGATTGGACGAATACGAACTATCACAACCTAGATCGTAACTCGAGTTTGCACGAGAGTGGGCTCGAGGAGCGATTGGGCGATGATGTCGATCCTCATGCTAGTGGCTTAGGTTAGGGTTTGCAAGAGATTGGGCCCTAACCTAGGTTTGCTATAGACCGGCAATAGCGCGAGAGCGTGAGCTTGGTTCTCCATTAAGTTGCGACTAGTTCACCTCAACGCAAGTCTAGTAATATTGAGATTCACTACTAACAATGATGCATGACGGTCCGTAGTGGGGATTCCCTAGCCCTAGACGTCTTTATTTGATTTTATATCCCCATACTTTGCCCGACGATTGTGACAGGATCGCCGCAAGGCAAATTCCCTCTTTTATTATATTGTATTTAAATCGATATTTGACCGATTTCTTTATCACCGACATCGACATCCACCACCATTTCCATTATATCATTCCATAACCATCTCCACCAATAAAACCATCGTATTCAAACCAACCTAGGATAGATTGGAGCCAACACCACCTCCTCGTGTTCGATACCCGCTCGCCACTACACCGTGCGCTTGCGGTAAAACTACAATCGTTCTTTGGGTGTATACTCAGGACCGACCAGTATTCCATACCTAGAGTTCTTTAGTTTCTACTAGGCACGTGTTGACGTGTCCACCCCCACTTTTTCCCAGGACTAGAGCCACAGACTACAGAGCATGTTCTCCCCCAGGAGTGGCCAGAACCTTGAGCTAGAGGTCGAGCCCTCTGGGCGATTTCATGGAGTTGGCTACTCAGGGCTAGAGTATGGAGTGAGATGTACTTGGGTTGTGGACACTGTTTTGGGGGTTTGGGAGTATTTAACATATTTTGATCCCTCATGTACCTTCTGTGTAGTTATCATATGCACCTTTGTAATAGTCAGATGTAAATATATATAAATATTTTTGTGACTTTATGAAGTGACTGTGTTTTTTGTATAGGAGCATGTACATAAATTCTTTTATCTGTCGTCTGTTCGCAGTTGCCTGTGGGATATATACTAGCATATCACATTTACGCTGGGAAGTATTTAGAGTCAAAAGGTCAAATCATTCGGTCTAAATACTGTCGCGGCCTTGTCATTTTTCATTCCCTAAATTGTCATGGGAAAGTTTTGTATTTATTTTGGAGAATGGAGCGTAACAAGAATTAATTGCTCAAAGTTTGGTCCTCGAAAGGGGAAAAATTTGAGTCAATTTGAATTCTGTTTATTTGTACCACAACGGATGTGATACTCCTCTGATGGCTTAGTTCTCTCTATACATAGGGATCCACTTTTCCTCCTAAACTTACACCAAGCCTAGATCAATGGAAGTCATTCTAAATTAAAGTGATCAAACCTAGATCTAAATGCGACCAAATTTTTCTTCTTTTCATCTTTTCTTCCTTTTCAGGTTCTAGCAAAACGTGAAGGAAGTTCGGATCTGATCCGAAGCTGGGACTAAGATTCATCTAAGATGAAACTTTCTAGAACAAGTGGTCGCCTCTTGACATGTCGTTGGATTGCTTCGGGACGTCGTCCCAAGGAGATTGTTTTTGCAATGGCAAACACTTAAGTTATGTTTTTATTTTTGCAGACAATATTTTAGATATATCTAGGCAAGATAGGTTTGCCCTTCTCCTAAGATAAGAAGTCAAGGTTAGCTTTTAAGAACTTGATCAGATTCTCCTTTAGGACGGGATCAAGTCTTGACCCAATAAATACAGGCCTCCCCTTGGTCCGAGACATGAACTAGCTCGGGTCTTCGACATGAACATGTCGTTGGTTGACGAAGCATCCCTATTATCAAGGAGGTCCACTGGACATGTCTGCTTGACCCATCGTGCTTTCGTAGAAAGGAGGTAGCACAAGCTCGATTGAGTTTGGCTGCCCTTCATGCTTCCAACCCCTTAGTGAGTTTGGAATTTGATCATTTGATGAAAGGTAGAGACCACAGCCTTGACCGAGTTGAGAAGTGGTCGGCCTATGATCCCATTTTAAGCCGAACTGATCTTCACCACGCGGATGCTCTCCAAGGGTGACTAGCAAGCTTATTACTCCTGCAATCAGGACAACCTGTCCTGTAAACTCCTCTATGAGCCAGAGCATGTCTCCAGGTCATTTGTGCTCAGCCCCATCTTCTCCAACATCGACATGAGTAGTACGTATGTCGCAGAAGCTGTCGGTGTCGATGGATAATCTTCATACATCGACCGAACTGACGATGGCATTGATAACAATGGCATGATCATGCGGTAGCTCGACTCCATCAAAATCATCATAAAAAAAATGGGTGGTGGAGCATCCCTCAGCCTCTTTTAACCCATGCTTGTTGTCATCACCCTTCGAGCATACAACTTCCGAGCTGTGGAGGATTGTCCACCCGATGCCAGTCCACCAGAAATCACGTCAATGACCCTGGTGACATGTCGCCCAAAGATTGTTCATTCTTGGAGATCGGTGTTAGGATCCACATAGAGCAGACCATCCGTCTCTTTCGCAGAATTTGGCATCTCAGGCTCTTGATTGGTGGGTCGAGTCATCGACGGTGTGGATAATGACGTGAATGTTGACTCGTTTTCCATAGACGATGCCAGACTTCTTCTTTTAAAGAAAATTAATTAATACTTCAAACCATTGAATTGCGAAGCATCTCATACGTAAAGGATGTATGAAATTTGGATCCTTTTGTCAGTACATTTTGCATTGGTAATACACATATTATAACCTCTCACGAATGGATGAATATGTATAAACATCATGCTATTGTTACTCCAACATCAAGAGTTTCAACTTTCAAGTTGGCTGCATGCGTGTTCACTGTTTACGAACCTCTTTCTAACCGCACTGCACCTGGAAAGATGGGAAGCTATGATGCTGAAATGTCAGGCTAAACTCGGGTATAATTCGATAGATTTGTGCGTTGAAACCTCGCTGTCGTCAAAGATTAGGCACGACGCGCCCGTTGACTGTTTGTAATTTATGGTATTATTAGCAGGATCGAATTGGGATTCTAATGCCAAAAATAGTTGGAGGCCGGCCTTGAATCTCTCTCTGTCAACAGCTCAAGGTATAATCTTTTTTGCTAAATTTCGCCGGGCCGAGAAACTCGCCGGCCACAGTCCCATCCGATTGCTATTCCAGGGCATCGTACGGCCTCCCCTCGCCACCTCCATTGTTTCATCTTCATCCCTTCGTTCCTTTGCTTTCGTTTCTCCACAAATCCCCAGCATAAACAATGCTCTCCCCATTCCCATCCCCATCCCCATCCATCCATCAATAATATACCTCCCGTTAATTTTAGCAAACACCACCCTCTTCCCGCCTCTTTCTTTCCTCCCTCCCTCTGCCCCCTCCTCTGATCTCTCCCGGCAACCATGGCCGGAAGGGGCTTGCCGGGCCCTCGACGGCTTCCCACCATCCGCCTTCCGCTGGCCTTCCTCCTCCTCCTCACGGCATCGTCATTCATCGCAGCGGCGCCGCCGGCGCCTGCGGGCCCCACGGAGGCCGAGGCGCTCCTCGAGTTCAAGGCCACGCTGGCCGCCAGCGGAGGCGACATCGCGCTGCAGAGCTGGACCCAGGGGTCGACCCCGTGCAGCGAGAACCACAGCACGTGGAAGGGCGTCTTCTGCATCAACGGCAAGGTCTGGGCCCTGCAGCTCGAGCACATGGGCCTATCCGGCCGGCTCAACATCGCCCCCCTCGCCGGCCTCCCCAGCCTCCGCGCCTTCAGCGTCATGGACAACAACTTCGTCGGGCCCATGCCGGACATCGCCCAGATCGGCGCCCTCAAGGCCGTCTACCTCGCCAACAACCAGTTCTCCGGCGAGATCCCCGACAGCGCCTTCTCCGGGACCCGGTCGTTGAAGAAGGTGTTCTTGTTCAACAACGAGTTCACCGGGAAGGTGCCCTCGTCGTTGACGAGCCTCGCCAAGCTCTTGTTCCTCCGGCTGGATGACAACGAGTTCGATGGTCCGATCCCTGATTTCAACCGCGCCGTTAACTTGAAGCTCGTCAACGTTTCCTACAACAAGCTATCCGGCAAGATCCCCGAGTCCGTGAGCGCAATGGACATCAGCCTCTTTGCAGGTGACCATGATCAGAAATTTACTCCTATGATATCCATTATTTTCTGTTTAAATATATCTCACGCTGCACATGCTCGTCGTTAATTGATTCAGGCAACGAGAACCTCTGCGGAGAACCCCTTGAAGAGTGCCCGAAGGAGAAGAAGCCAGTCGGCCCGCTGATCGGCATCATCGTGGGATGCGCTTTCGCCGTGCTGTTCATAATCCTCGTCATCTTGCTCCTCTGCCGACGGCGCAAGGTCGAGGACGACAACGCGGGCGAGGCTTCCGCGGCCGCGGGCGGCGCGGCCAAGAGCGTGGACGTCGTGGACGCGGACAAGCTGGAGCAAGGGGCGGCGGCAAACTACGCGGGCGGGGCCGGCGGGGGCAGCGTGCACGGAGGGAGGAAGGGGTCAAAGGACCCGGAGCACGGGAAGCTGTCGTACGTGAAGGAGGAGAAGGAGAGGTTCGAGCTGCAGGACCTGCTGAGGGCGTCGGCGGAGGTGCTGGGGAGCGGCAACTTCGGGTCGTCGTACAAGGCCGTGCTCGTCAACGGCCCGTCGGTGGTGGTGAAGAGGTTCAAGGAGATGAACAGGGTCGGGAGGGAGGACTTCCAGGAGCACATGAGGCGGCTCGGGCGGCTGAGCCACCCCAACATCCTGCCGCTCGTCGCCTACTACTACAGGAAGGAGGAGAAGCTGCTCATCACGAACTACATCATCAACGGCAGCCTCGCCCACATGCTGCACGGCAACCGGGGGTCGAGCCTCCCGCCGCTGGAGTGGCCGACGAGGCTGAGGATCATCAAGGGGGTGGCGAGGGGGCTGGCCTACCTGTACGAGGAGCTGCCGATGCTGACGCTGCCGCACGGCCACCTGAAGTCGTCCAACGTGCTCATCGACGACAACTACGAGGCGCTGCTGACGGACTACGCGCTGGTGCCTGTGGTGAGCCAGACGCACGCGTCGCAGGTGATGGTGGCGTACAAGTCGCCGGAGGTGACAAGGAGCGGGAAGCCGACGAAAAAGAGCGACGTGTGGAGCCTGGGGATACTGATACTGGAGGTGCTGACGGGGAAGTTTCCGGCCACGTACCTGCAGAAGGGGAAGGGAGGGGCGGACCTGACGGAGTGGGTGGAGTCCGTGGTGAAGGAGGAGGAGTTCGACGGCGACATGAAGGGGGCGGCGACGAAGGGCGGGCACGGGCAGATGGCAAGGATGTGGCAGATTGGGCTAGGGTGCTGCGAGGCCAACGCCGACCAGAGGTGGGACATCAAGGAGGTGCTCGACAGGATCGAGGAGCTCAAGGAAGAGGAGGAGGAGGATGATGATGGCGGCCAAGACTCTTCACTGTTGAGCGAGGTTGACTTGTCAAAGCAATGAGAGGGAAAATGTTGTTGTTTTTCACACAAAAAAAAATTGAGAGGGAAGAGAGAGAGAGAGGAGAATTTATTTTATTTGTTTTGTGCGAGTTGTTATCATTTGATTTGATGTTTATGGTGAACATGTAAAGCGAGAAGTAGAATTTGTAAAGATTTTTCTTCCCACCACGTGTCACACGTTTTTGCAGTTAAATTATTTTGTCACGTAGATCACGTATGATGCGAAAACACACACACCCATATTTTACATGTTTCTAGTTGATCTTTTTCCACTTTGTCTTTGACGTTTTTTTGCGTTTTAGCCCATGAATTTAATCTTTTTAACTTTCCAATACTCACACATACCCACACTTCTCTCTCATTTGACATCGCACATAAGCCCAGCATCATGTGTGGGGATTTTTCCCTTGGGGGTTATTTCTAGTTTATCACCATCAAGCAAAGAACATGTCATGCAGCTTGAGTTACATGTAGTTTAGTTTGAAATAACCCCATCTGTGTAGACATTTTTTCGCCCCTCGGACAGAAACCAAGAAAGCATCATATTAGGTGACAGTTTAAACTTAAACAAAAATTGGTTAACAAGAAATATGAGAAAGGAAAAGCAGGAGAACGTCAATCCCAAACGCAACATAATACTAGACAAGCCACATACATGTTCTAATGCAATAAAAAAAACAAGTTGAAGTGAGATCTGTTGGATATGTGCTCAATATTTCTTCAATTCAAACAATATTGTTAGTACCACGTTGGATGAGAGAATTCTCTTGTTGGAGTTTATTATAGACGTCTTGTTAATAGGCTATTGGACTTGTATATGGGCTAGGAATGAGGGGAAGCATGCGGGGGCCGAGCCCATATCGTTGGTCCGAATGGAAAATGTAGACGACGGATCAGAAAATCCTTAGCGTGTGTGCGCTGACGTGGCACCTGCACATGGGGGTTTTACATGTGCGCGTGCAGAGTGCCAGAGTTTTGGATCATGTTTTTAGCCCACTTGCGCGGAGTGCGCGGAGTGCAGCATCATCCTCTAATCCTTGAGTTTTTTTCAACAAGATCTTAATATTTTTTTGTGCTGCAAAAGTCTCCATTACACAGCCTTATAGGCCCGAGCTCTGTTGTGGTTGTTGGGGGGGTTTAAATGATGTTATTAGGCGGCCAAAGCCCGACAAAGTGAAGTTGCTTGGGGGGGTAGGGGGTAGAGAGAGAGAGAGAGAGAGAGAGAGAGAGAGAGAGAGAGAGAGAGAGAGAGAGAGAGAGAGAGAGATGGCAGTGAGTTGAAAACAAAAGAAAAATGCGATGCGCTGCTGCCATTTTCCAGAGAGAAAAAGCAAGGTTAGTGCGGCCGTTCTTTGAGCTTTGAAAGAGAAGGGGAGAGTAAATCCTAAAGAAGAAAAGCTTAGTGCTTGTGAGAGTCTAGGGTTCTTGGGTTTCCTTTTGCGCTTTTCTTCTTTGTTGTGAGTTTGTGAGAGCTTGGATCTCCCAAGTTATTACTCACGAGAGGATGAAGGAGAGAAGTCAGTGTAAAGCCTGTGGATTTCTTCTGATCAAGATAGTGAATCGTCTCGGAATGCCGAAGTATGTTGATTCTTAACCGAACTAAGGTAAAATATGTATCTCTTGTATTTTACCCTGCGCATGGGGGTTTCACATGTGCGCGCGAGGAGTGCCCATGTTTTGGATCATATTTTTAGTCCTCTTGCTTGGAGTGCGCGGAGTGCAGCAGCATCCTCTAATCTCTGAATTTTTTTACAACAAGATCTTAATATTTTTTGTGCTGCAAAAGTCTCCATTACACAGCCTTATAGGCCCGAGCTCTGTTGTGGATGTTCGGGGGTTTTAAATGATGTTATTAGGCGGCCAAAGCTCGACAAAATGAAGTTGCTGGGGGGTAGAGAGAGAAATGGCAGTGAGTTGAATGTGAGGACCATGTCTATGGGGAAAACACTAGGAGGGGGGTTGAATAGTGTTTATGCAAATTTAAAAGGAATTTACGCCAAATAAATTGCAATCCAATAAATAGTGCGGAATAGAAAAACGACCCAAAGAGAAACACACGCAAACACAGATATGTTTCAAGGGTTCGGATTACCCAAGTCAACTCCCGACTTGTTCCCAGTAATCCTACGTCCCTACCACCCGGATACCACCGGATACTCAAGTTAGAACCGTAACTTGAGGTTTCCTTATAACTCACTTGTAGCAACCCTACAAGTGCAATCGAATATAATCGATGTCATTGACTCCCACAACCAGGGAGCAATCAAAACCACTCTCACAACCGAGAGCACAAATCAAATAACGAAAGTTATGAAATATGAAAGAAACACTTACAATCACCTATGCCTTGAAGTAGAACTTGAAGGAGAAGTGTGATGTGTGTTGAAGAACTCTCTTGGAAGAGAGGAGAAAGCCCTTTCTCTAGATTAGGGCTTTGGATTTGAGAGATTTGATCTTTGGAAATGAAAGCTTGAAGGATTTTGCAATGAATGAGTCACCTTCCAATGAAACAGTAGAAGCTCTATTTATAGCTTTCTCAAATCCACAAGACAGTTTAGGCAAAAACCCAATCGAAAGCGGTGAGAAAAATCTCAACGGATATAATCTGAACTCGCGATAGTCGACTGTTGAACAATCCACAGTCGAATGTTGCACAGTCAGTAAGGGTAGGTGAGAATTCATAACGATAACTTACCACGTGGACAGTCGACTGATGAAGCAAAGACAGTCGTCTGTTAAGCCAATAGGCGACTGTACATTCTTCGACAGGCGACTGGCCGAGAGAAGAGTAAGTTAGATAAAATACTGGAAATTTCACAAGATACAGGACAGACGACTGATGCAAGGAACACAGTCGACTGTTAATCATAACAGGCGATTGTATATCCTTAAACAGACGACTGTCAAAGTCAGGAGAAATTTCCAGAGAGCCGAGTCAAAGAATAGACTTACAGACAGGCGACTGTTGCAGCATAGACAGTCGACTGATCTAATAGACAGTCAACTGTATATACAACATAAGTTGACTGGCCGTAGAAATCAGATCAAACAGAGTTTGGGCAAGGAGAGACAGGCGACGGATGTACAATTCACAATCGACTGTCACTAGGACAGGCGCCTGTTAATCGTTCAACAGTAGCCTGAGCGAAATAATCAGAGGAGGCCCAAAAACTACAATGTAATAGTCTGTGCATAACAGGCGACTGTATAACAAAACACAGTCGACTGTTGTTGAGACAGGCGACTGTAAACTGTTAAGCAGTCGACTGTTATAAACAGTCCTAGCACAAACACAAGAGGATTGAATTGGGATCAAAGGACAAAAGTCTAAAGATGTCCTATGACAGAATGTAGATGTGTGTGAGTGCTCCATCAAAGCTCTACTTCTAAGCTACATACTAGAAGAGATAAAAGAAAAATTACATTGACGAATAATCTCTTCTTTCCATCGTATGAGCTTGAAGTCTTTACGGAGCTTCAATCATCAATCTACGATCATCCAATTCATATCATTTGCCTTCAATGACGTTTGTGAGTCATCCATTGCAAGTTGATCTTCATACTAAGCTTAGGCAATGGATTAACTGCAAAATAGGGGATTAGTCACAAGTATTTATGTTTGCTCATCATTAACACCAAGTAGGGAGAAGTCCAATACTCAACATTCTCCCCCTTTTTGATGATGACAAACAAACATAAACAAAAAGATAAATAATTGTGCGCAATGAAAACTTACTCCTAATACATAGATGCCAATCAAGTTAGTCAACAAATATTAGAGCATCTACATAGCAATTGAAGCAAATGAGTGAGATATGAATGAATTCAAATCAAGAAATCTAGGAAATAAAATCCCTATTCATTATAATCTTACTCCTCCTGAACCTAAGGCAACGAAAATCTTAGATTCAAGCGTTAGAACATACTTAGCACATCCATTATGAATTCTGTATGTTTATTTCTCTCCCCCTATGGCATTATCCAAAAGGTGGGAGCAAATAACAACAACAATAATAGTGCTACATACGAACTAACAACAATCAAGGAGTTTAAAGATATATCGAATCAAAACTCATAAAATCTCATCATATACACATGTGAGTAATGGAATGGAAATCCAATATCAACATTTTAGATATACGATATTGGTTGAAAATAATTTTCACAAATTCATCACAACAAAGATAGCATGAATTAACCAATATCAAAATCATATTTTGTCTCAAAAGCACATCAAGGAGAGTGAAGCATACATGGAGACAACATATAATACATCACACAGAAAAGATAAACAATATAGCATAGTGTGACACAAAAGAGGGTGCAACATCATATATATATATATATATATATATATATATATATATATATATATATATATATATATATATATATATATATATATATATATAGAGTAAGAGTACATCAAAGGATGGTCATCGATATGGCCATCCAAACAAGATACATCATGATCAAAAAAAATATCACATCTGATGACATCAAAAAGTATCACCAAACATATATAAAAGAGTCGCAGACAACATCATCCATCATATACCACCAAAAAAATATCATCACTCAAAAGAACATCACTCTAAGAACTATCTAAGAGTGAGGGTCGCCAGGAGCTGCAGGAGAGGAAGTAGGCTCTGGAGCAGCAGGAGAATCCTCTGGAAGAGGGTCAGAAGGAGCAACAGAAGCAGCAGCAGCAACATCCTGAGAAGGAACAACAGCAGAAGGCTCAACGACACCAGTAGGTTGGGGAGGCACATGAGGCTGAGGAAGATACTGTCTCAAATCCTCAGGGAAGGGAATTCCCTGATGGAGGAGAGAGAGAGACATCAATCTGTAAATACCAAAGAACATTGCCAAAAGAGTATCCTGAGACGGTGGAGCAGATGATGAAGGTAAATCAGCTGGAGGCACAGTGGATGAGGATGGAGCTGAAGTAGACTTCCTCTTCTTCGAGGCAGTCTGCAGAGCCGAAGAGGATTTCGACTTTGCAGAAGCATCGAGGAGAGGGCCAAAGGGCATGGGCTCATAACGAGTCAAGTCAACACCAAAATGATGGAAGACACGAGTCAGAAGTCCACCATAAGGAATGTGAGACGAGGAGGACGTGAACTCAACCTTGTCCATCCTATCAAGGAGGACACCGGCCCAGTTCACGGGCATGCCAGAGAAAATAGCATGCATACACTTCAGGATATCCTGAGACGGCTAGTCAGACGATCCATATTGCGGCAGAATGTTGGACTTCACCACTAGGTGAACAGCCCAACCCCGTTCAGAGAACATGGATGATCTGACACCCGAATCAAGAGTAGAGACACGAGCGTCCAACTGACGAAGAAGAAACTCCTTGGACCGAGAAGGACGCTCAGCAGCCCGAGAAGAGTGTTCAGCAGCATGCACGGATGGGATAGGGTCACTGACAGAGACATGAAGAGGCTCTCCCGAAACCTGATCTGACTCGGATCAAATCACTTGAACCGACACAGCATATGACAGTCGACTGGAGAACAAAAGTCAGTCGACTAAATGAAGTGACAAAAATACAGCTCAGAGAGATGGGCAGTCGACTGGAAAGTAACATGCAGTCGCCTGTCCATAGGACAGTCGAATGACATATACACAACAGTCGGCTGGCCGAGAATTAATACAGTTCACAGAAAAATAACAGAGAACACTGTAAAAAATTCGACAGAGAGTACAGACGCCTGATGACTAAAATACAGTCCCTTGTTAAATTAACAGTCGACTGTAAAACAGTCATCAGTCGGTTGAGCGAAAGATACCAATTTTCATACATAGAATATAGAGTAGGGCAGTCGACTGTCGAAAGAAAGAAAGTCGTCTGTCCTGGTCCAAAAATGCACAGTGAGATAGAATTACAGAGAATAAGAACACTTACCCTAGGACCTACACTCCAATCATAAATACATCGTAAAATCATTGTGAAAACAATAAATCCATTGAAACACAAATTACTCCAATCAAACTCAAAACTCATGAAATCAATTAAGACACAAATGTCTTTCTTAAGCTCATAAAACAATAAAGCACATGAAGAAAGACAATCAGAAAGATATGAGCTCAATAAGGAGTTATAACATGAAAGATTGAGCTTCTAGATTTCAGATTCACCCATAATTCCCAATTCTCCACGCAACCTCACAAATGAATCTTCTTTAAGAGGTTTAGTGAAGATATCGGCAATGTACTCTAAGATGATGTCAATGTACTCTAAGATGATGTCCTTCTTAGCTACATGATCATTTATAAAATGGTGTCTCACGTCTATGTGTTTGGTACGGGAGTGGTGTACCGGATTCTTGGAAAGACAAATAGCACTTTGATTATCAACCATGATAGGACAAGTATCACAATTGACACCATAGTCACTAAGAGTGTGTCTCATCCAAAGAACTTGTGCACATGCAAGACCCGCGGCAATATATTCCGCTTCAGTCATGGACAATGACACCGAATTCTGTTTCTTAGAAAACCAAGAAACTAAGGAATTTCCTAAGAAATGGCATGTGCCACTAGTACTTTTTCTGTACGACTTGCATCCGGTAAAGTCGGCATCACTATATGAGATTAACTCATATGTGCTAGACTTAGGGTAGAGTAACCCATAATCTAGGGATTGATTGAGATAACGAAATATTCGTTTAACCGCAATCAAGTGTGACTCCTTAGGTCTTGCTTGATATCTAGCACAAAGACATACGGAAAACATGATATCGGGCCTACTAGCGGTTAAGTAAAGTAAGCTACCGATCATACCTCGATATAGACGAACGTCTACATCTTTTCCACTTTCATCCTTGTGAAGATGAGTAGTAGTACTCATGGGAGTCCTTTTGCACGAAGACGATTCCATTCCGAATCTCTTAATAAGCTCCCCTGTGTACTTTGACTGATGTATGAACGTGCCATTCTCCATTTGTCGAATTTGCAATCCAAGGAAGTAGGTGAGCTCTCCCATGTGGCTCATCTCAAACTCATCCTTCATAGACTTGGAAAATTCTTGACAAAGATTAAAGTTAGTAGAACCGAAAATAATATCGTCTACATAAACTTGAATCAAAAGAATGTCATTCTCATAATCTTTAGTAAAGAGCGTAGAATCAACTTCTCCTATTTTAAAACCTAAATTCAAAAGAAAGGTCTTAAGACGATCATACCATGCTCTAGGAGCTTGTCTCAATCCATACAACGCTTTCTTAAGTTTGAAAACATGGTTTGGAAATTTTTCATGAATAAAACCGGGAGGTTGAGAAACATAGACTTCTTCAGTGACAAACCCATTTAAAAATACACTTTTAACATCCATTTGAAATAATTTAAAATTCTTATGGGATGCAAAAGATAAAAGCAACCTAATAGCTTCTAATCTAGCTACGGGGGCAAAAGATTCTTCGAAATCAATACCTTCCTCTTGCCGGTAGCCTTGAGCTACTAACCTTGCTTTGTTCCGTGTGATTACCTCGTTTTCATCCATCTTGTTCTTGAAGATCCATTTGGTCCCACTAACTTGGTGACCACTCGGAAGAGGTACAAGTTCCCAAACTTCGTTTCTCTCAAATTGCATTAGTTCTTCTTCCATTGCCACTATCCAAGAGCTATCCTCACAAGCTTCTTGGATGTTCTTTGGCTCAATGGTAGAGACAAATGCGCAATGAGAGAATTCTTCAATTCTTGATCTCGTTCGAACACCCACACCAATATCTCCAATAATTTGGTTATGGGGATGGTTACGAACGGTCGGGTAAGCTTTGGGTATACCTGGATCACTAGGAACAACTTCAACAAATTTGTTAGAAGTGCTAGTCTCAACAATATTATCATTAATCTTAACATTATTAAGAGAGTCACAAAGAATCTCTACATTATCATCATCAACATGAGGAAAATCAAAATCTTCATAAAACGATACGTGAAGTGATTCCTCAATCGTTGAAGAAGTTTTGTTGTATATCAGGTAGGCTTTGCTACGTGTGGAATATCCAACAAAAATTCCTTCATCGGATCTTGGCTCGAATTTGTCTAAATTACCAAAGGTGTTCTTTATAAAACATTTCGAACCAAAAATACGAAATTATTTCACTTGAGGCTTTTTATCATAAAACAACTCAAAACAAGTTTTGTTTGTTCGGTGTCTCACTAGAATCCTATTGAGCACATAACATGTCGTGTGCACCGCTTCTGCCCAAAATTGTAGTCCTAAATGACTATCATGGAGCATAGTGCGAGCACACTCAATAAGAGTCCTATTCTTTCTTTCTACAACACCATTTTGTGGTGGAGCACGAGGAAAGGAAAAGTTATGTGTTATCCCGGAGTCATCACAAAACTTAGTAAAAGACGCATTCTCAAATTCTCCTCCATGATCACTATGAATAGTGATAATGGTGGATCCTAAAAGATTCTGAATCTTATTTGCAAATTTGGTAAACTCTTCATGAGTTTCATTCTTATTAGTTAAGAATGAAACCCAAATAAATCTAGAAGAGTCGTCAACGACAACTAGTCCATAATGAGCATTACCTACAGAAGCGGTTCTAGTTGGCCCAAATAAATCTAGATGAAGAAGTTCTAGGGGCCTCTTAGAAGTAATCCCTTCTTTAAGCTTAAATGAAGATTTACTTAGTTTACCTCTTTGACATGAATCACACAAGTTTTTCTTATTAAAAACAATCTTAGGAGAACCTTTGACTAGATCATGCTTAGATAACTTATGTAAGTGCTTGAAGTGAACATGACCAAAACGGCGATGCCATAATAGTTGTTCACATGAGTTAGCAACTAAGCAATATTCTACGGTTTTAGGCAAGCTCAAATAATAAATATTTTTACGCCTAATACCGGAAAATAAAACATTTGAATCACAATCAACAATAGTACACAATCCTTCTCCAAAGTTAACCTTGTAACCTTTGTCATAAAGTTGACTAATGGAAATGAGATTGTGACATAAACCACTAACAAGATAAACATTAGTAATTAGAGGTTTGGAAGGATTACCAACGATACCTACTCCAATGATGGTTCCCTTTTGATTACCTCCAAAAGTGACCGTTGCACCATCTTTGATGCTAATCACTTCGGAGATCAATGAGGGATCTCCCGTCATGTGTTTGGAGCAACCGCTATCAAGAATCCATCCTTTTCCTTTAGAGCTAATAAGGCATTTATTGCTCTTCTTCTTTCTCTTGGGTACATATATAATATACCATAAGCTTATGGTACCCAATGTTTGTTGGGTCCAAGGGGATTAGCCCTTTGGAAGCCAAGTCCAAGTGGACTTCCGCTTCCCAACATAGTTACTATTTCTAATTACATCATGAAAGTAGGAATCAACATAAGCATTCCTAACATTTAGACTAGTGTTCTTAGGACACCAAATAGTGTACATCTTGGGAGTCCTATTCCTAGTTGCATGTATATGTGTTGGATTTCTATGTGGTGCATGCTTCTTAGGAACATGATTTCTAGCATAGATATGTGGTGGAGGATATGCATTGTACACTCTAGAATGAAATGTATGCTTGGGAACATGCATATTATATGAAGCATAAGGATCATGCATGACATGTGGAGGATGAGCAGACATGAAGGAATGATGCGTATGAGCATACGGGTGTGTAGGAGCACGTACATGAGTATTTCTCATGTGTGGTTGTGTACGTGTCCGTGGGTGCGGAGCATAAAATGTGTCATGATTATCTATTTGTGAAGTAGGATGTTTCCTATGTGGATGATGTAATGCCCTGCTAAGCTACTGCACAAGTACTAGGGGGGTGAATAGTACTTTAAAATAATTAAGAGGCTAATTCCTAATTACTTGCAAACTCTACCAAACAATGCGGAAAATACGGAAATGTAAATGTTAGACAACAAAGAAACAATCGCAAACAACGATATTACTGGGTTCGGATCCATCCAAGTCTCCCCGACTTGTTCCCGGTGATCCTACGTCCCAACCACCCGGATCCCCTCCGGATACTTGAGTTAGAAACCCTAACTCAAGATTTCCACTATGAAATACTTATGAAAAACATTCACAAGTCAAATCATACACAAAGTAATTTGTGACTCCCACAACCCGGGATCACAACCACACTCTCACAACTGAGAGTGAAACTTACAATATGAAATTGAAATGAAATAAGAAACTTCTTACCGACAAAATACCTATGCCTTGAGTAATGCTTACGAATTAGGGCAAAGATGATTTTGAGGAAGAAGAAGTGGCACCAAACCCTAGCTCCAAGATGTAGATCAGCGATGGAGAGCTATGTGGATGTTGGTGACCTAGAATCAAGCACTTGGCTTGGAAGGCTTCACACTCAATGAATCTCTCTTTGGAAGTAAGAGTGGGAAGAGATTATTGAATGGAATGAAAGAGCTTTGAATGAGCTTGGAATGATTTCTCTTGATCTCTAAACTTGCAATAATATCAGCCTTTACTGCAATGAATGCAGCCCATCAAGTATTTATAGGATAGAGGAGAGAGAGAAAGAAATTCGAGTCATTAAATGCTCCAACGGCTCTTTTCTGAACTCAACTAGTCGGTCAAAGAACAACCACCGACCGACTAGTTCATCAACTAGTCGGTCGGTCAATTAACGTAGACCGACTAATGGAAGAACAGCCAAAAGGTTGAAGCACAGACAAAAGAAACTAGTCGGTCCTAGAAGAGTAGCTGACCGACTAGTTTCACAACTAGTCGGTCGGTTACTCAACTGAGACCGACTAACAGATAAAACTGAAGTCTGAGCACAAATTGACATAGTCGGTCCAAGAACAAATGTTGACCGACTAGTTCATAAACTAGTCGGTCACCAAATGAGCATAGATCGACTAACGATAAACAATAAATCAAGTGAAAATTGGCATGTACAGTAAAACTCAATTAGTCGGTCCAAGAAGGAAAGTTGACCGACTAGTTCATCAACTAGTCGGTCGCCAAATGAACACAGACCGACTAAAGATAAACAGTAGCTCAGGCTCAAAATTGCATGTACAGTAAAACTCAACTAGTCGGTCTAAGAAGGAAAGTTGACCGACTAGTTCATCAACTAGTCGGTCGCCAAATGAACATAGACCGACTAAAGATAAACAGTAGCTCAGGCTCAAAATTGCATGTACAGGGAAAGCTCAACTAGTCGGTCACAGTAGCATCACTGACCGACTAGTTCACAAACTAGTCGGTCGGTGAGTCAACTTAGACCGACTAACTGTAAACAGTAAAGAGCTTGGAAATGACTGACTGAAACTAGTCGGTCCAAGAAGCTTTGCCGACCGACTAGATCACCATCTAGTCGGTCAGTTCTTCTTCTTGAACCAACTAACATGCACAAGAAGTCCCGAATCGAAGCGCGATGCTTCGGGGAAGATTGTATGGACTTCAACAAAGATCCTAGAGCTAAGATATGAGCGTTATGAAGATTCAAACCGTAAGACCTACTCAAGGCTTAACATTCTACGAAAGAAGCTTAAAGACTATAAATAAAACTTGACGATACCATCTTCAATAGCTTCAATCGAATCTTCATGACTTCTAAATTGGTCCATAAGCTTCAACGAAGCTTTAGGCATACGATCACGTGCTTTGAGAAGTCTTGAGACGTCGTAATTGATATTCATATGAATTTGGCGACGATCTCCATAACTGCACTCACAAAGTGTTAGTTCATGATATATTTATGTTTGTTCATCATCCAAAACCAAATCCGGGGAGTCCAATATCCAACATTCTTCCCCTTTTTGGTGATGACAAACCAACATAAATAATAATCAACAATAATAATTCAAATGAAATTTACTTACTCCCCCTGCATTGATGACACGTTAATTCCAATTTAAACAATAATAATACGCATCAAGCAGACGAGTAAAGTATATCACTGAGAATCGATTATTGAAATATCGAATACCAAAAGGTAGTTATTGAAATATCGGATTTGAAAATCCATTTATATATCTTAACTCCCCCTGAATCTAACATATCAAATTAGATTCTTGGAATAGTGCTTTAAATTATCATTTAGCACATTGTTATTATTATATCTCTCCCCCTTTGGCATTAGCAAAAAGAGCGGGAGGAGATCAACGACAACAACAATGGCTTCAAATAAAAGCACGGGAGTCGTAGAATACGACGACGGTTCAAGTGACACCAAAGAAAACTACGAATAAAATCAAGGCGTGTCAATGAAACCATAGTCGAAAATCGTAAAACGAAATCATCAAAACTCAAATCAATTTTACGGATTGAGTTATGGAAAATACTCTCCAATATCAACATTCTTGGTTAATTTAGTGCATGGAAAACAATTCTATGTTTCCATAGAAGAAATTTCTATTAAACCAAGTTAATATCGTCGAGCGACGAAATCAAACATCAGAGACATAAAAGAAATTATAAATTGTGCACAATAGAATGAAATGTCAACTGCGATGTATATATATATATAAAATAGGAACCAGAGCACATCAAAAGTATACATCACTGACAAACAAAACATCGATCCAACGAACGTGGCACAAAATACAGCAGCATATCACACAGATATCGGAGTGACAAAACATACAACATCATCAAAATACATCAAGATACATCATCAAAAGTATCAAAATACATCAAAATGATCCAGAACCCCATGCTATCCTACCCAAACTCTCTCACACTAGATGTATCATCCAAGGAGCATCGGACAGTCCTCAAAGAAGCTCAAGAGGAAGCGGCAGGATCTGCAGCAGCAGCAGGCTCTGCAGGAGAAGTGGTGGTCACAGGAACATCTGGAATGTCAACGGGAGCAACGGCAGAAGTGGCAATCTCTGGAGCAGCAACAGTAGTGGCCTCGGGAGCACCAGTCGGAGCATCCACCGCAGGAGCGGTGGCAACAGGTGTGCTCTCGGGGGCACCAGCAGACGAAGCAGTAGCAGCAGCACTAGAAGTGCCCTCGGGGGCACGAGTAGAAGCACGACAAAGCTCCTCAATGTCCTCCTCATCCAACTCATCCTCGTCAGAGAAAGACAGAGGGACCTCAATATCAAGGTGTCGAGCGATACGGCAGAGAATCTCCTCAGAACGAGCCTGACGAGACTCCAAACGACGGATCGAACGAACGACATCGGCAAGAGTGGTAGAGGGAGTAGCTGAGGCAGATGCAGAGGCAGAGGTAGACGCTGAAGGTGTCGTCCTCTGAACGTGACGGAGTGCCGCAAGAGACTTCTTGACGGCCGTCGCGTTCAGGGGAGGACCAAGTGGACGCTCATCGTCAGGAGGCAATGTGACACGGAAGTGACGGAAAACCAGAGTCAACGAGCACGGGAAGGGGATATGAGCCGACTTCGTGGACTTGCGAATACACTCAAAAGAGTCCATCTTATCGAGTATAATGCGAGCCCAGTTAATCGAGCTCCCCATGCAAATAGCATAGATCAACTTCAAGAAGGGCTGGGACGGTAGAGATGAGGAGCCGTACTTGGGAAGCAAGCACGACTTCATAATCAAATTCAGGACCCATGCATTAGGCTTGAAGGATATGGAGGGCACGCCAATCAAAGCGGAGGAATCTGGTGGAAAATCTCAGAAAGGATGGTCTGATCTAGGGAAGAAATATCATCTACAGAAATGTCCGAGGGGAGGAGGACAGACGAGGAGATACCCAAAATATCTCCTAATATTTCTGCTGTGAGGACTATAGGAGTCCCCAAAACAGTCGTCTCAACAGAGTGGGTCCCATCGTACTGACCCCGGATCCTATTGGCATAGAATAGTTTTACTAGGCGAGGGTAGGGGTGAGGGTTCGCCTTAGGATCATATCGAAGGTAATCGATAAGACCCGAAGACGACAGAAGATCAGCTAGCCCTATGAAGTCACTAATCTGGACGAAATGCTCCAGAAGCAGCGGGCAATGTTCGATACGGTTGTAAGCCGCGAGACACAAAGGGTCGTCGCGACACAACGAGATATCGACACCGCCTACCGGCATTGGAGCCTTTCCCTTAGGCTTACGGGTAGACGTATGAGGTCGGGAGCTAGACTCAGGATGGGTAGGAGGAGTGGGTTCCCTATGAGTCTCAGGCTCGGGTCTAAACTCGGTATCGGAATCAGTAGGAGTATGGAAAGAAGAGGGAGACACAAGTTGCTTGGGCTTGGGCTTAGGCTTGGGTTGGTCTCTAGGTTGAGCACGGGGCTTCATTTTCGTCGACCTCTTACGCTTAAGAGGGGGCGAAGACGAAGAGGGTTCGGTAGGCTTCAAACGGCGTTTCGGAGGTGGAGGGTCCGAGGGTGGCGAATCGACGGTCATAGGCGAAGGGCCAGAGGGAGTGATCGGGATACGTGTACGAGCCATAAGCGCGGCACGACACAAGAGATCGGAAACCCTAGCCGAATAGATATAACCCTAGCCGAAATAGAAACCCTAGCCGAAATAGAATGATACCCTAACCCTAAGCACAGGAAACTAACCCTAGACAGGAGATGGGAGAGAGGGGGGTTTACCCTAGGAGGAGGTCGACGGAAAACGGCCGGAGATGTGGTCGGAAAACGGCGACGGGAGAGGGAGGAAGGCCAAGGGGTCGGGGGGTTTTGAGCTGGAGAGGGACTTCGATCGACTTGAATGAAAATAAATCGATTAGATTTCATTTAAGTCGGTTGAAAGTCGAAAAGACGCAACTGTCCCCGTCACAACTAGTCGGTCACAGTTCAAGCACTGACCGACTAGATCACGATCTAGTCGGTCGGTCAATGAGCTTGAACCGACTAGTTGTAAACAGTAACTGAAGCCAAATCTCCTGACAAGAATTAGTCGGTCTAAGCTCATGCACTGACCGACTAGAACTGAATCTAGTCAGTCGGCCAATGAACTTGGACCGACTAAGAGAGTTCAAAAATTGAAAATGTTTGAAATTTGATTTCTCTCCTAATCACACTTGGATGAAACATCAAAATACTCTCATTAATCATTATACTACCCCATTAAACATCGAAAATCTGAAATTTGACGATTACGCACAAATCGAGCGAAAATTCCGAAAATTCAACAAAAATCCAGAAAATTTCAATTAATCTAGCATGAGCAAATATAAAGAATTGAATAGCATGCAAGATTATTGAACATAACATGAATCCTAAATCTCGGATTCACCCATAATCCCCAATTCTCGACGTAACCGCACAAAGGAGTCTTCCTTTAGGGGTTTCGTGAAAATATCGGCGATTTGCTTCTGGGTTTCAACGTACACTAATATGATGTCCTTTTTAGCAACATGATCATCTAAGAAATGGTGTCGGACATCTATGTGTTTCGAACGGGAATGGTGTACCGGGTTCTTGGAAAGACATATTGCACTTTGGTTGTTAACCATGATAGGGCAAGTATCACAGTTTATACCAAAGTCTTTAAGTGTGTGTCTCATCCAAAGAACTTGAGCACACACGGCACCGGCGACAATGTATTCCACCTCGGTGGTTGAAAGTGATATGGAATTTTGCTTCTTGGAAAACCAAGAGACAAGGGAATTTCCTATAAAATGGCAAGTGCCACTAGTACTTTTCCTGTCGGATTTGCATCCCGCATAATCGGCATCACTATATGAGATTAACTCATATGTGCTAGATTTTGGATAAAGTAATCCAAAATCAAGTGTATAACTTAGATAACGAAAAATACGTTTTACCGCTACTAAGTGAGACTCCTTAGGTTGAGACTGATAACGAGCACATACGCATACAACAAACATAATATCGGGCCTACTTGCGGTAAGATAAAGTAAACTACCTATCATACCTCGATATAGACGAATGTCTATATCCTTACCGCCCGTATCCTTATCAAGATGCGTAGTCGTGCTCATTGGAGTCTTTTTCTCGGAGGCATTCTCCATACCAAATCGCTTTAGCAACTCCACCGTATACTTCGTTTGGTGGATGAAGATTGCATCGTCCATTTGGCGAATTTGGAGACCTAAGAAATATTTGAGCTCACCCATGTGGCTCATCTCAAATTGATCCTTCATCACATTAGAAAACTCTTCGCAAAGAGCAAAGTTAGTAGCACCGAAAATAATATCATCAACATATATTTGAACTAAAATTATATCATTATTCGAATACTTAACAAATAATGTGGAATCAACTTCTCCCATTTTAAAACCTAAATCCAAAAGAAAATTCTTTAAACGATCATACCAAGCTCGAGGAGCTTGTCTCAAACCGTAAAGTGCTTTCTTAAGTTTAAAAACCTGATTTGGAAATTTTTCATTAATAAAACCCGGAGGTTGAGAAACGTAAACTTCCTCAACAACATCTCCATTTAAAAATGCACTTTTAACATCCATTTGAAATAGTTTAAAATCCTTATGGCATGCAAAAGACAATAATAATCTAATTGATTCTAATCTAGCTACCGGAGCGAAGGATTCTTCGAAATCAATACCTTCCTCTTGACGGTAGCCTTGAGCAACTAACCGAGCTTTGTTCCGGACGACAACTTGGTTTTCGTCGGTTTTGTTCTTGAAGATCCACTTTGTCCCTATGACGGTGTGGTTCTTCGATGGCAATGGAACAAGCTCCCAAACTTCATTCCTCTCGAATTGAATGAGTTCCTCCTCCATGGCTAAGATCCAAGCGCTATCTTCGCATGCTTCATTAACATTCTTTGGCTCTATCGAGGAGGCAAAGGCACAATGAGTGAAGTAGTTCACTTACGATCTCGTCTTGACACTATCATGGATATTGCCAATGACTTGCTCATGAGGATGGTCACGAACGGTATGAAGTCGTTTGGGAATACCTTGATCACTAGGAACATTCTCAACAACTTCATTAGACGGGTTAGTCTCAATAGAATCAATAGAATCATTAGAGTTAGAATTACCAATTGAATCACATAAGACATCCATAGAGTCATCATCATTAGTAATTCTAGTTGGAACAAATCCTTCATTAAATGACACATGAAGCGATTCCTCGATCGTTGAGGTTCGTTTGTTAAATATCTGGTAGGCTTTGCTACGCGAAGAATATCCAACAAAAATCCCCTCATCGGGTCTTGGTTCGAATTTGTCCAAACTACCATACGTGTTCTTAATAAAACATTTCGAACCAAAAACACGAAAATGTTTAACTTGAGGCAACCTACCAAACAACAATTCATAACAAGTTTGTTTAGTGCCGGGCCTCAAAAGTATTCGTCTAAAATTGATGGCCAAGTTGGCTATCATCAAGCATAGTGCGAGCACATTCCACTAGCGTCCTATTCTTTCTCTCAACAACACCATTTTGAGGTGGTGCGCGAGGGAATGAAAAGGTGTGTGTAATACCAACTTCATCACAAAATGTCTCAAAAGACTCATTCTCAAATTCACCTCCATGATCACTACGAATAGTGACAATGGTGGTTCCTAAGAGATTTTGTACTTTCTTAACAAAAATTGTGAAGTTTTCAAAAGCTTCATTTTTATTACACAATGAAAATACCCAAGTAAACCTAGAAAAGTCATCAACGATGACAAGTCCATATCTAGCATTACCTAATGAAGCAACTCTAGTTGGCCCAAATAAATCTAGATGTAATAGCTCTAGAGGCCGCTTAGAAGAAATGCTTTTCTTAGGTTTAAATGAAGATTTTGGAAGCTTGCCTCGTTGACACGAGTCACAAAAGCTTTTCTTTTGAAAGACAAGCTTAGGGAAGCCTCTAATAGAATTTAACTTGGAAAGCTTAAAAAGTGTTCCAAAGTTCACATGACCAAAACGTCTATGCCATAAGTGTTGTTCACTTGTGTTGGCAATAAGACATTGTTCATGTGATCTTGGAAGATCTAGGATATATATATCCTTATGGCGTGTGCCGGAAAACAATAATTCATTATTATCTTTTCTTAAAATATGGCACATTCCTTTCGCAAAGTTAACTTTGTAACCTTTGTCACAAAGTTGACTTATTGAAATAAGATTGTGGTTTAATCCTTTAACAAGGTAAACATCACATATAAGGGGTTTAGAAGGATTACCCACTTTACCAACACCTATCATGGTTCCGCTCTCGTTGCCTCCAAATACGATGTGGTTTCCATTTGCAATGAGAACCACTCCGGAGAGCAATTGAGCGTCACCCGTCATGTGTTTTGAACACCCGCTATCGAGTATCCAATTTCCCTTGGAGCTAAATTTAAATTTGTTGCTCCTTTTCTTTTTCTTTTCCTTGAGTACCTAAAGATAGAAAATTTCATATCATGGTACCCAAGGTCATTGGGTCCAAAAGATTAGATCTTTGGAAGCCAAGTCCAATTGGACTTAGACTTCCCCACATAATTTCTACTATGCACAACATTCGAAAAATAAGCATTCATGTAAACTTGTTTTTCATCCATGCTTGTGTCCTTTGGGCTCCAAATAGTGAAAATCTTGGGAGCCCTCATCCTATTGGGTGCATGCATGCGTTGTTGATTTCTACGTGATGCATGTTGTGGATAGGCATAAGGAACATGATGGAATGCTGCATGTGGATAATTATTCATACGATGATGTGGGTGAACATATGCATGTGGAGGAACACGTGCATGAGGGTGTCTCACATTGTGTGCATGTGCCCATGGACGTGTAGCATAGAAATCATCATATGTGTGAGCCGGTGGAGTAGGACGTGTGTTCCTACGTGGCATAGTATTGGTGTACATATAAGCATGCCCCTTCTTTGGAGGTCCACCCAAAGTGGGTTTCTTTCCGAAAGAGGGTGTGGACTGAAGGATCCTGCCAAAACAGAGTTAGGATCGATAATATGAAGTGTAGACTTACGCTTGTGTACGCTGCACGGTAGTCTACGAACTTCGCCTTCGGATTCGCCACGACGGATCGAGTCTACTCACGAACGGAGTAAGGCTACTAAATCCACAATCTAAATCTCTATTTTAGATTAAGAACTTGGATGGAGGGAGAGGAAATATTTCTGCAGAGCTTCGCTATGAAGAAGATGCATGCATGAATTTCATGCAAAAAGTGTAAGGAAAATGGCTACCCTTGGGTCTTATTTATAGCCCCCAAGGTAGTTATTTTAGGGTAAGTTGTTCCTTTGGAACAACTTAATTAAGGTGTACCATGATACATGGCACATTATAAGCTTAAGTTGTACCATATGCATGGTACAACATAAGCTTAAGATATTCCCCCTTTATTAGCCATATGTCGCATGCACTTATGCATATATAATGCGACTTTCCCGCTCATACAGAGATCCTCTCCGCAAGGGAACAGATTCCCTTTGCACATGACTTCGTGTGCGCGACGTTCGAGGTCCGTATTCCCTCGTACATCCCCCACAAGGGTGTACAAACGTCTTCCATATCCAACACCTCCCACTCACACTTGAGGGGATTGTAAGAGAACGTCTTTCCCTTAGTTCTTTCATCTATCATACCGAGAAATAGACCGTGCGACCGTCATGCGCGTAGAGTCTGTTGTTGTGCACTTGTTAGAGATACATAACGACCTCGAAGGTGCAAAGTTGAGTAGTTCAACGCATGCTTTACCCTAGATTATTTCTTCACATTTCTTGTACTTTATATTCAACAATTGAATCCCATCTGGATTACAATTGGCTGGCCAGCTTTGAATCATTAAAGTCCAAATGCAAATATGAAATCAATCTTCCTCTTCTTGCGAACCTTATGATCTTGACTTGATTCGCTTTTCTAACGTGCCCCGCCGAGCCGAATTACCATAGCCCATTAGTAACACGCTAAGATAGCGATCATCTCGTCAAATCTAAAGGAACCAATTGGAGTCCTTGAGGGTAAGAGTTAAGACCCGTATGGCCTTTGAGTCTCACATAATAGCAAACACTATTGCTACTAACTCAGTGGTCGAAATGCATACGTGGTATGAACACGTATTACAACATCACTCCTTTCCCAGGGAGAGTATGTCTTAATGATGTTGTACGGATGAAAGATCAGACACCACAGTGCCTATCTTTTGAGTCCCCTTACTACTCAGGAAATATTCCCGGACTCTCATCCTGCATAAGACAGATAGGATTAAAAAATCCAATGAGATCTTTATATCCTTGTGATACAGATCTCAGATCTTTTGTAAGCATCCATATGATGCAGATCTTTCATTCGACTATCTTGTTAAAGTCATGACTCTAAATCATTCGTCTAATGATTTTGACTTTAAACTAGTCTCATCTCTATCTTATCCATCTGATAAGATAAGGCGGTTGCTCATGTGAGAGAGCCAACCTTAATCTGTCCGACATACACACAATTCAGCTGAGATTTCAAAAATGTACACAAACATTTCTTAAGAAATTCATATGCAATGTTGGAAAAAGAACTTATTCTTTTATTAATTTTGATCATTTCTTAGACATGGGAATATATATTTGGTACAACTCAGCCCATACGCAATCCTTGAGATGATAAGTGTTTATAAAACACATTTCTGGGGATCGCTTTCGTAAGTTGATCCTCTATCATCTCATGCGTAGATATGTACCTTATGTCTACCTTCTTGGTTTTATCATAGTCTTTTGCAAATCTGCAGTTCCTTTAAGATACTGCATTATCCTCTTAACCGCTTTCCAGTGTTCTTGCCCTGGGTTGGATTGGTAACAGTTTACCATTTCCAACGGCAAAACAGATGTCCAGTCTCGTACACACCATAGTGTACATAAGACTATCAACTGCACTGGAATATGGAACTTTTTCCATAATTTCCTTTTCCTTTTGGTTCTTTGGACATGATTCCAGATATAAATTATCGCATATGCTTATATGAATATCAATGGACTTGCAGTCCTGCATATTAAATCATTCTAGAACCTTCTTTATATAAGTCTCCTGTGAAAGAGAAAGAAGTTTCTTCGAACGACTCCTTGAAATCTTAACTCCAAGGATATATGCGGCTTTTCCTATGCCTTTCATCTAAGATACTGATGAAAGCCAAGCCTTGATACTCATTACAAAGCCCTTGTCATTTCTGGCTATTAAAATGTTATCTACATATAGATACATGATAATATACTTGCTTTTAATCCTCTTGATATATACTCAGTTATCTTCATCAAGCATGGAAAAAATCCATTTGATAAGACAACTTCTTGAAATCGTATATACAATTGCCTCGAGGATTATTTAAGACCATATATGGACTTACGAAGTTTACAAACCTTATGTTTGTTTCCTTCTTTTACAAACCCTGTTGGTTGTTCCATATAGATCTCCTCGTCCAATTCTCCATTGAGAAAGGCAGTCTTTACATCCATCTGATGTAATTCGAGGTATAAGCAAGCTACCATTGCGAATCAAGGTAAAACGCACAACAGGTGAGAAGTTTTCTTTGTAGTCTATCCCTTCCTGTTGCGTAAAACCTTTCGCGACAAGGCGAGCTTTATATCTATCTATAGAGCCATCAGCCTTATGCTTGATCTCGAGAACCCATTTGTTCCCAATTGCTCTATGTCCTCTGGGTGAGTTAACTAAGTCCCAGACTTGGTTAACTTTCATGGATTTCAATTCCTCCTTTATCGCTTCCATCCATTTGTCATTTGCAGGGCATGATTCGGCATATTTGAGATTCTTCAAGTCCTTGTTGACTTGAATTTAGATCAATTCTAATATCACTCCCACTTGAAATGTTGTTAGAATTGCTCCCACTTGGATCATTATTCCCGTATGGAATAGGATAATCGTCATTCGTATAATCCATTGGTGAAGGTTGAAAAAGTATTTTCGTTTTCACCAAGAATTCTCCCACTCGAATGAGGTAATCCTTCTTGATCATAAATCTCAAATAAAGATAAGTCCTGACTTATCTCGCCCTGTCTTGGAAACTTATTTTCCAAGAAAGTGACATCCCTCGACTCAAACTCAATTAGCCCACCATTGTCTTCCTGACTAACAAAAATATAACCTTTTGAGTTTTCTTCGTATCGTATAAAGATACATTTCCTTCCCCATGGCCCAAGTTTGCCATACTTATGGGAGGAAATATGTGCGTTGAATGCACAAACTCAAGGTAAAAAAGTTTAAGTCAGGAGACCTTTGGTTCCACAACTCATAAGGAGTGGAGCTAACTGATTTCGAGGGTACGCGGTTTAAAATGAAAGCGGTTGTCAATAATGCATCACCCCAAAAGGTGATTGGCAAGTTAGCTTGCACCATCATTGAACGGACCATTTTTCATTAAAGTCCTATACCTCCTTTCTGCAACACCAATTTGTTGAGGAGTATAAGGCATAGTTACCTTATGTACTATGCCTTTTTCATCACAAAGTTCCTTTAAACTTGTTGATTGATATTCACCGTCCCTATCGGTTCGCACGACCTTAATCTTGCGATCTAATTGATTCTCCACTAAACTCATATAGTTTTTAAAGCAGGTTTAGTGCTTTCACTTTTGTGGGATATCAAGTAGATATGACCGAATCGGGTGAAATCAAAAAATGATGAAATAGGACTTCCCACGTCTTGTCTTGACATTCATCGGACCACATATGTCCGAATGGATAAGCTGTATTGGAACCTCGGTCCTTGTGCCGGTTCCAAACGGCTTGCGACAAGATTTCCTCACAAGGCAATGTTCGCAGGTCGACATTTCAACCTTTGAAGCACTGGATAGAAGGCCACGTTTGGCAAGTCTATCCATACGCGTTGGTCCAATATGACCAAGCCTTGAGTGCCAACAAATTATATTAGACTCATTAGTCAAAGAATTTGTCATAAGGAAATGAGAAATCATATATTGTACTTATTACAATGAATCCTTTAAATACATAACCCAGAACCAATAAAGGAATTATTACAAAAATAGGTCCATATTACAAACATGAAGGAACCAACCATTAACCAAGACCCAATAAATTGACCACGATTTTAATATTCCTTTGAATATATGGAATGAAGAGAACATCATGAAGTAGGATAGTGCGGCCGTTGTCCAAGACAAGCTTGCGAGTCCCAACGCCTTTCACTTCAACACGTGTGTTGTTTCCTACATTGATCCAATTCATTCCTTGAGTATCCGGTGATACTCCACGAAGGACCGTCTGTCCTTTGCTATGTGGTCGGTGGCACCTGAATCAATTATCCCAAAATGGATTAGATTCCACAAGAAATAGTGAACTAGAAACACATATGTAACTAGTATTACAAGTTACCTCGTCACTTCCACTCGTACACGAACGAGCATAGTGACCGAGCTTGTTGCACTTGAAGCACTTGATTCTTTTCAAGTCTTTCTTCTTGTGCCATTTCTTGTGTCCACCCTTATGTTTGGGTTCCTTGGTAGACTTAGGTTGCTTATTACGTTCATTAGAAGACTTCGAACGATCTTTACGTTTCTTTCCCCCGTGTGAGGAACTAGCAACCATGTGCACTTCTGCACCTGGCTTGGCAGCCGCAAGCCGCTCTTCCTCTAATTCGAGGTGCTTGGAAACATCGTTGAAGGTCTTGATGCTCTCATTATGAGTGAGATGCATCTTCATCTGATCCCACCCATTTGGTAGGGAACGTATGACTGCTTGGATTTGTTGCTCATCCGTGAGCACATGACCTGCGTCCTTTAACTCTGATATAAGGTTCGCCATATGTCGCAGATGTTTCCCCATGGAATGATCTGGACGTTTCTTATATGTATCGAACTTTATAGTTAAGGCGCGAAGTTTGGACACCGATGTGCCACCGAACTTCTCCTCTAGCTTGGACCATATGTCCATGGCTAGGTCATGTTCTCGGAAGATGCGCATTATGTCATCAGCCATACTGCTTAATAACGTAATGCGCGCTATCTTATTCTTCCGAGACCAAGCATCAAAAGCTTCCTTGTCTCTTCGGTGTTGGGCCGTAGTGCCCAACTCGGGTTCAATCATTACGTTCTTTAGAGTTTCGAGCACTTCTTGCTCCTCTAAAACGTATTGTATCTTAATGGACCAAAGTTTGTAATTATCGCCGTTGAGTTTTTCACCTTTGTTTAACTCAGCGACGATATTCTTTGAAGCGGAAGACATTTTACTTTTAAAATGCTGCAAAAAGACAAAACCGAAGGTTCGATCAAAAACATTGCATAAAAAAATTCTCAAAATATAACTCCCACTTGAAATGATAATAGAATATCCCATTTGGATAGTTCTAAAATTCAAATCCCACTTGGAATTATATTATATTTGATAAGTTACTTTCGAAAAATATTGAAGGTGTTGTTCTAGAATCGAAAAGGTCTCTATGATTCCAATCACCATCTAGAACAACTTTCAATATTCCCCCATCACTTATCAAACAATAGTACTCTTATAGTACTAGCAGCGGAAAATGAGTATTTGATAAGTTACTTTCGAAAAATATTGAAGATGTTACTCTAGAATCGGAAAGGTCACTATGTTTCCAATCACCATCTAGAGTAACTTTCAATATTTCTCCCTCAATTTATCAAATGTTAGTACTCTTATAGTACTTAGCAGCGAAAAAGCGTTTTTGAAAAACGTATTTTTCAAAACGAAAATACATTGGCTAATCTCCGTAGAGTAGAGCACAACGTCATAAGTTACATTGGCTAATCTCCGAAGAGTAGAGCACAATGACTTGGCTAATCTCGCATGAAGTAGAGCATTACGGCTAATCTTCAAGGAGTAGAGCACAATTTCATAAGTACATTGGCTAATCTCCGAAGAGTAGAGCACAATGACTTGGCTAATCTCGCATGAAGTAGAGCACTATGGCTAATCTTCAAGGAGTAGAGCCCAATGAAAAACTTCATTAAAACGTTAGTCCCGTATGAACTAGTTGGCACTGTGGTTAGCCCCGTATGGGCTAATCGACACATTCGAGTTTGACCAATGCCTTTTGTCACCCCGTATGGGTCAGTTGACAAATTTGCAGTCGACCCAGACCTTCTGCCAGATTGGTCGACCAAAAACACAAAATTGGTCGACCAATTTTCCGGACTGCATCTTCTTCCCGGCCAGGGCCTCTGCCCTGGCCGGGGCTTGGCCAAGGGCCGGCCAGGGCCTCTGCCCTGGCCGGCCAGGGGCCCTGGCCGGCCAGGGGCCCTGGCCGGCCAGGGGCCCTGGCCCCTTCGGCCAGGGCCGGCCAGGCCCTGGCCTCTGCCAGGGCCGGCCGGGCCCTGGCCTCTGCCAGGGCGGCCTGGCCCCTGGCCGGGGCCAGGGCCCCTGCCCGGGGCCAGGGCCCCTGCCCGGGGCCAGGGCCCCTGCCCTGGCCTCGGCCAGGCCCTGGCCTGAGGCCAGGGCGCTGCCCTGGCCTCTGCCAGGGTGGCCAGGCCCCTGGCCGGGGCCAGGGCCTCTGCCCTGGCCTCGGCCAGGGCGGCCTGGCCCTGGCCTGGCCGCGGCCAGGGCCGGGCCTGGCCTGGCCTGGCCGCGGCCAGGGCCGGCCCTGGCCTGGCCTGGCCAGGCTGCGGCCAGGGCCCCTTGGCCCTGGCCGTGGCCGGCCAAGGCCGGCCGGCCATGGCCCGGCCACGGCCTATTAGCCTTGCCCGGCCATGGCCCTTTAGCCATGGCCGGTCTCCCCCCTTTGATGGGGTGGCCGCATGCACTCCACCCCCTTGATGGGGTGGTCGCCGGTGGTTATTGGCCGTAGCCAACCCCCTCCGCAAGTGGAAGGGGGGTGCATGGCCTTCATAGCCCATTTGGCCATGGTGCACATGCACCAAATTTCCTTTTACCCGATGGAAATAACTTCCATCATCTTCCTCGATGAAGCACCCGTTCGTCGAAGAAATTAGTTATCTCTTAATGGCCGTGTGCCAAAAAATGAATAACGTACTACGTGAACGGTCGGTTCTTCCCGTCACGGAGAGTTCCTACCATATCCGTAATGATAGGAGACCCTAACGTGAAAAGAACAACCGCTGCGTTCTCTCCGTCACGAAGCGTTCCTACTATATCCGTAATAGTAGGAGACCCATTCGTGAAAAAGACAACGACTCGTTCGTAGTTTCGACGGGGCGGTGGATTGACCGGGGCGAACCCATATGGCTCTGATACCAATGAAGGATCCTGCCAAAACAGAGTTAGGATCGATAATATGAAGTGTAGACTTACGCTTGCGTACGCTGCACGGTAGTCTACGAACTTCGCCTTCGGATTCGCCACGACGGATCGAGTCTACTCACGAACGGAGTAAGGCTACTAAATCCACAATCTAAATCTCTATTTTAGATTAAGAACTTGGATGGAGGGAGAGGAAATATTTCTGCAGAGCTTCGCTATGAAGAAGATGCATGCATGAATTTCATGCAAAAAGTGTAAGGAAAATGGCTACCCTTGGGTCTTATTTATAGCCCCCAAGGTAGTTATTTTAGGGTAAGTTGTTCCTTTGGAACAACTTAATTAAGGTGTACCATGATACATGGCACATTATAAGCTTAAGTTGTACCATATGCATGGTACAACATAAGCTTAAGATATTCCCCCTTTATTAGCCATATGTCGCATGCACTTATGCATATATAATGCGACTTTCCCGCTCATACAGAGATCCTCTCCGCAAGGGAACAGATTCCCTTTGCACATGACTTCGTGTGCGCGACGTTCGAGGTCCGTATTCCCTCGTACATCCCCCATAAGGGTGTACAAACGTCTTCCATATCCAACATGGACAAGGTGGAAGCACCATTGGTAGAAGAACTACCAATAGAGTGTTTGCTACCACTCGTTGAGTCACCGGAAGTTGGCCTAACAAAAGTAGTGGCCGATTTGGATGAACTTCCCATCGTATACCCCAAGCCAATGTGGTGATTGGCCGGAAGTAAGTCACTTAGGATTTTATCCAAATGGTCCTTACCCTTATTGAATTTGTTAATTCGGCCAAGTGTGTTCTCATATTTCTCGGTGAGAGAACGCATAGAAGCATCCAAAGTGGATACTTGTGATATGAGCACATAAACACGAGATTTAAGATTCTCATTCTCAATACTCAAAGTCGAGTTTTGAGAAGTCAAATCCGCTATCTTATGTTCTTCCGGATCCTCAATGCTAACATGTTCAAGTTGAGTCTTGAGATTAACAATCTCATTCTTCAACTCTTCAACAACGGTGTCGTTGTTGTTGATGATAGTTTTAGGCGCGGTTTGGATGCTAGCTAAATCATCTTTTACTTTAGTATACCTATTTACTAACTTAGAGTATTTAGACCATAATTGCTCATTAGCATTTCTAAGGTCATCCATCGTTACCTCATCGCCTTCGTTGTCGCTATCATCGGAAGAGGAGGATCCTTGATCATGCTCCTCTCTCGCCATGAAGCACATGTGCGCTTGCTCCACTTTTTCATCGTCCGACTCTCCGCTTGAGGAATCCTCGGAGTCGGTGAATGTTGCCCTGACAAGCCCCTTTTTGTACCCCTTTTTGTACTTCTTGGACTTGTCAAATTTTGGCGCCTTCCACTTCTCCTTTTGCTTATTTAGAGGACACTCCGCTTTCATGTGTCCCGGCTTGTTGCATTTGAAACACAAAGGAGAGGAGGAGTTAGAAGAATTGAACTTCGATTTGTTTTTGAAGTTACCTTTCCGGAAGAACCGGTTGAACTTCTTGGCCATGAGTGCCATGGACTCCAAGTCCAACTCGTTTTTCGAGTTCTCATCATCGGTTGATGTGGAAGTAGATGGAGCGGCCTTGAAAGCAATAGCTTTCTTCTTTGGCTCTTCTTGTTGTAGGTAAGACTTCATCTTTTCCTGCAACTTCAAATTGCTATCCTTGCGTACCTCATAAGACATCAAGGTACCCATTAGTTGAACAATGGTATATTTGTTCATATCGTTACCTTCCTCGATGGCGAAGGTACACTTTTCCCAACTCGAAGGAAGTCCTTCGATAAGCTTCGAACATTTCTCCTTTTAGGTGTAGGATTTACCGAGAGCCTCTAACTCGTTTATGATGTCGACGAAGCGAGCATAATACTCCTTCATCTTCTCACCATGTAGCATATGAAACATCTCGTAATCTTTATTAACTACAACGAGTTTAGAGTCTCTTACCCTACTCGTCCCTTCATGTAATATGAGGAGGGAGTTCCATATTTGATATGCACTCTTACATGTGCATATCTTGTTGAAATCCTCGGGCTCCAAAGCACATTGCAAGGCGTTCATTGCCTTTGCATTGCTTACCTCCGCGGCGACCTCCGCGGGAGTCCATTTCTCGAAATCTTCTTCGGTGGGCTCGACGTATTCCTTCATCGTGGTCATCCATAGAGATGCACTCCGGAGGAAAGTTTCCATCCGGCATTTCCAGTACCCGTAGTTGGTACCGTTGAAGAATGGAGGCCTCGTCGAGGAATGTCCTTCCATCACCGAAGACGCTCCTTCACGGTCCCTGAAGGTGTTGTATTCGGAAGGTGGACGAACGGCTTTGTTGTCGTTGGCAGACATAGCTATAGACTTGGCTCTGATACCAAATGTAATGCCCTGCTAAGCTACTGCACAAGTACTAGAGGGGGGTGAATAATACTTTAAAATAATTAAGAGGCTAATTCCTAATTACTTGCAAACTCTACCAAACAATGCGGAAAATGCGGAAATGTAAATGTTAGACAACAAAGAAACAATCGCAAACAACGATATTACTGGGTTCGGATCCACCCAAGTCTCCCCGACATGTTTCCAGTGATCCTACGTCCCAACCACCCGGATCCCCTCCGGATACTTGAGTTAGAAACCCTAACTCAAGATTTCCACTATGAAATACTTGTGAAAAACATTCACAAGTCAAATCATACACAAAGTAATTTGTGACTCCCACAACCCGGGATCACAACCACACTCTCACAACCGAGAGTGAAACTTACAATATGAAATTGAAATGAAATAAGAAACTTCTTACCGACAAAATACATATGCCTTGAGTAATGCTTACGAATTAGGGCAAAGATGATTTTGAGGAAGAAGAAGTGGCACCAAACCCTAGCTCCAAGATGTAGATCAGCGATGGAGAGCTATGTGGATGTTGGTGACCTAGAATCAAGCACTTGGCTTGGACGGCTTCACACTCAATGAATCTCTCTTTGGAAGTAAGAGTGGGGAGAAATTATTGAATGGAATGAAAGAGCTTTGAATGAGCTTGGAATGATTTCTCTTGATCTCTAAACTTGCAATAATATCAGACTTGACTGCAATGAATGCAGACCATCAAGTATTTATAGGATAGAGGAGAGAGAGAAAGAAATTCGAGTCATTAAATGCTCCAACGGCTCTTTTCTGAACTCAACTAGTCGGTCAAAGAACAACCACCGACCGACTAGTTCATCAACTAGTCGGTCGGTCAATTAACGTAGACCGACTAATGGAAGAACAACCAAAAGGTTGAAGCACAGACAAAAGGAACTAGTCGGTCCAAGAAGAGTAGCTGACCGACTAGTTTCACAACTAGTCGGTCGGTTACTCAACTGAGACCGACTAACAGATAAAACTGAAGTCTGAGCACAAATTGACTTAGTCGGTCCAAGAACAAATGTTGACCGACTAGTTCATAAACTAGTCGGTCACCAAATGAGCATAGACCGACTAACGATAAACAATAAATCAAGTGAAAATTGGCATGTACAGTAAAACTCAACTAGTCGGTCCAAGAAGGAAAGTTGACCGACTAGTTCATCAACTTGTCGGTCACCAAATGAACACAGACCGACTAAAGATAAACAGTAGCTCAGGCTCAAAATTGCATGTACAGTAAAACTCAACTAGTCGGTCCAAGAAGGAAAGTTGACCGACTAGTTCATCAACTAGTCGGTCGCCAAATGAACATAGACCGACTAAAGATAAACAGTAGCTCAGGCTCAAAATTGCATGTACAGGGAAAGCTTAACTAGTCGGTCACAGTAGCATCACTGACCGACTAGTTCACAAACTAGTCGGTCGGTGAGTCAACTTAGACCGACTAACTGTAAACAGTAAAGAGCTTGGAAATGACTGACTGAAACTAGTCGGTCCAAGAAGCTTTGCCGACCGACTAGATCACCATCTAGTCGGTCAGTTCTTCTTCTTGAACCAACTAACATGCACAAGAAGTCCCGAATCGAAGCGCGATGCTTCGGGGAAGATTGTATGGACTTCAACAAAGATTCTAGAGCTAAGATATGAGCGTTATGAAGATTCAAACCGTAAGACCTACTCAAGGCTTAACATTCTACGAAAGAAGCTTAAAGACTATAAATAAAACTTGACGATACCGTCTTCAATAGCTTCAATCGAATCTTCATGACTTCTAAATTGGTCCATAAGCTTCAATGAAGCTTTAGGCATACGATCACGTGCTTTGAGAAGTCTTGAGACGTCGTAATTGATATTCATATAAATTTGGCGACGATCTCCATAACTGCGCTCACAAAGTGTTAGTTCACGATATATTTATATTTGTTCATCATCCAAAACCAAATCCAGGAAGTCCAATATCCAACAGATGAGTGTTAGTGTACATAAAAGCATGGACTTGCTTTTGGTTTCCACCCTTAGTAGGTTTCTTGCCAAAAGGAAGAAAAGGTGACGTGGTGACATTCTTGGTAGGATTGCTACCTATAGTGTCTTTGACACCACTTGTGGATGCACCGGAGGAAGGCCTCACGAAATCTATAGTGACACCACTATAGGAGGTGCGAGCATTAGAAGAATTTGCTTTTACAAATCCAAGACCAACACGATGTGTGTCCGGAAATTGGTTTGCAAGCAAATCATCCAATTGTCCTTTTCCCTTATTGAATATCACAATACGGGAGGACATGAGCTCATATTTCTCCTTTAAAGAAGAAATGTTGGTATCCAAGGTGGACACCCGTGCTTTGAGCTCGTGCACTTGGGTTTTAAGAGAATCATTCTCTACACCCAATTGTGTGTGACGTGTAGCTAGATCACTATTATCCTTGGGATGTGTTTGATCTAGTTGAGATTTGAGGGAATTCACCTCATCTCTCAATGTAACATTTTGAGAAGCTAAGTTTGCTTTCTCAAGAGTTAAAGTATCAACAATGGTGTCATTGTTGATAATGCATGGAATGGATGACTTGCTAACATTTGATTTCTTTAAGCTAGTGTATCTAAGCATTAAAGATTGGTATTTAGCAAATAGTTCTTCATTAGCTATACGAAGTTCATCCATTGTTACCTCGGTGTCATCCGTGTCGTAGTCACTCTCATCCGAGAGTGGGTCTTCAAGTGCCATGAACCACATGTGGGCGCTCTCATCCTTCTCATCATCGGAATCGCTTGATGAGTCATCACTTGAGTCATCAAAGGTACCTACGAGTCCTTTCTTCTTGTCTCTCTTGTTCTTGTCGGACTTGTGTTACTTTGGTGCCTTCCATTTTTCTTTGTTGTTTAGCATTGGGCAATCCCTCTTGATGTGCCCTGGCTTATTACACTTATAACAAAGAGAGGAAGTAGCATTAGTAGACTCAAAACGTTTATTAGAGGAAAATTTACCTTTGCGGAAGAAGCGTGGGAGCTTCTTCGCCATTTGGGCCATATCACCCAAATCCATCTCGTTCTCGGATTCATCACTTTCAGAGGATGATGAATTGGCGTTGAATGCCAAATCTTTCTTCTTGGCCTCCGAGGGATTCATCATGGCTCGAATCTTCAATCGGTTATCCCGTCTTACTTCGTAAGACATAAGAGTCCCGATGAGATTCACCACGGTGTAATTCTTCAAGTCATTGACCTCCTCAATGGCGATTGCTTTTCTTTTCCATTTGGAGGTCATCCCCATGATGATCTTCCTTACATTTTTAGGTTCGGTGTAGATTTGGCCAAGGGCTTCCAATTCATTTGTGATGTCGGTAAAGCGTCCGTACATCGACGCAATGCTCTCATTTTCCTGCATGTGAAACAAGTCGAAGTTTTGTACGGCAACATATAACTTTGAAAGCTTTACCTTGTTCGTTCCCTCGTGGGTAACGATGAGATGGTTCCAAATTTGATATGCACTCTTACATGTTCATATCTTGTTGAACTCATTCGGGTCCAACGCACAATGAAGAGCGTTCATTGCTTTAACATTGTTGACTTCGGCGGACTTCTCGGAAGTTGTCCATTTCTCGAAGTCATCTTCGACGGGCTCGACGTACTCCTTGTGGAGAGTTCTCCAAAGAGAAGCACTCCTAAGGAACGTCTCCATCCTACACTTCATATAGCCAAAATTAGTACCATTGAAACGTGGAGGACGTACCGTAGATTGACCTTCGAAAAGAGTGGATGCTCCATCACGGTCGTGATTGTTGTACAAAGGCAGAGGAGGAACGTTGTTGTTGTTGGATGCCATAGATGAAACCTTGCGCTCTGATACCAATTGTGAGGACCCTGTCTATGGGGAAAACACTAGAAGGGGGGTTGAATAGTGTTTATGCAAATTTAAAAGGAATTTACGCCAAATAAAATGCAATCCACCAAATAGTGCGGAATAGAAAAACGACCCAAAGAGAAACACACGCAAACGCAGATATGTTTCAAGGGTTCGAATTACCCAAGTCAACTCCCGACTTGTTCCCGGTAATCCTACGTCCCTACCACCCGGATACCACCGGATATTCAAGTTAGAACCGTAACTTGAGGTTTCCTTATAACCCACTTGTAGCAACCCTACAAGTGCAATCGAATACAATCAATGTCCTTGACTCCCACAACCAGGGAGCAAGCAAAATCACTCTCACAACCGAGAGCACAAATCAAATAACGAAAGTTATGAAATATGAAAGCAACACTTACAATCACATATGCCTTGAAGTAGAACTTGAAGGAGAAGTGTGATGTGTGTTGAAGAACTCTCTTGGAAGAGAGGAGAAAGCCATTTCTCTTGATTAGGGCTTTGTATTTGAGAGCTTTGATCTTTGGAAATGAAAGCTTGAAGGATTTTGCAATGAATAAGTCACCTTCCAATGAAACAGTAGAAGCTCTATTTATAGCTTTCTCAAATCCACAAGATAGTTTAGGCAAAAACCCAATCGAAATCGGTGAGAAAAATCTCAACGGATATAATCTGAACTCGCGACAGTCGACTATTGAACAATCCACAGTCGACTGTTGCACAGTCAGCAAGGGTAGGTGAGAATTCATAACGGTAACTTATCACGTGGACAGTCGACTGATGAAGCAAGACAGTCGTCTGTTAAGCCAACAGGTGACTGTACATTCTTCGACAGGCGACTGGCCGAGAGAAGAGTAAGTTAGATAAAATACTGGAAATCTCACAAGATACAGGACAGACGACTGATGCAAGGAACACAGTCGACTGTTAATCATAACAGGCGACTGTATATCCTTAAACAGACGACTGTCAAAGTCAGGAAAAATTTCCAGAGAGCTGAGTCAAAGAATAGACTTACAGACAGGCGACTGTTGCAGCATAGACAGTCGACTGATCTAATAGACAGTTAACAGTATATACAGCATAAGTCGACTGGCCGTAGAAATCAGATCAAACAGAGTTTGGGCAAAGAGAGACAGGCGACGGATGTACAATTCACAGTCGACTGTCACTAGGACAGACGCCTGTTAATCGTTCAACAGTAGCCTGAGCGAAATAATCAGAGAAGGCCCAAAAACTACAATGTAATAGTCTGTGCATAACAGGCGACTGTATAACAAAACACAGTCGACTGTTGTTGAGACAGGCGATTGTAAACTGTTAAGAAGTCGGCTGTTATAAACAGTCCTAGCGCAAACACAAGAGGATTGAATTGGGATCAAAGAACAAAAGTCTAAAGATGTCCTATGACAGAATGTAGATGTGTGTGAGTGCTCTATCAAAGTTCTACTTCTAAGCTACATACTAGAAGAGATAAAAGAAAAATTACATTGACGAATACTCTCTTCTTTCCATCGTATGAGCTTGAAGTTTTTACGGAGCTTCAATCATCAATCTATGATCATCCAATTCATATCATTTGCCTTCAATGACGTTTGTGAGTCATCCATTGCAAGTTGATCTTCATACTAAGCTTAGGCAATGGATTAACTGCAAAACAGGGGATTAGTCACAAGTATTTATGTTTGTTCATCATTAACACCAAGTAGAGAGAAGTCCAATACTCAACATTGAAAACAAAAGAAAAGTGCGATGCGCTGCTGCCATTTTCCAGAGAGAAAAGGCAAGGTTAGTGCTGTCGTTCTTTGAGCTTTGAAAGAAAAGGGGAGAGTAAAACCTAAAGAAGAAAAGCTTATGGATTGTGAGAGTCTAGTGTTCTTGGGTTTCCTTTTGCTCTTTTCTTCTTCGTTGTGAGTTTGTGAGAGCTTGGATCTCCCAAGTTATTACTCACGAGAGGATGAAGGAGAGAAGTCAGTGTAAAGCCTGTGGATTTCTTCTGATCAAGATAGTGAATCGTCTCGGAATGTCGGAGTAGGTTGATTCTCAACCGAACCAGGGTAAAATATGTATCTCTTGTATCTCTTGATCAAGATCTTAATATTTTTTATGCTGCAAAAGTCTCCATTACATAGCCTTATAGGCCTGAGCTCTGTTGTGGTTGTTCGGGGGGTTTAAATGATGTTATTAGGCGGCCAAAGCCCGACAAAATGAAGTTGCTGGGGGTAGAGAGAGAGAGAGAGAGAGAGAGAGAGAGAGAGAGAGAGAGAGAGAGAGATGGAAGTGAGTTGAAAACAAAAGAAAAGCGGGATGCGCTGCTGCCATTTTCCAGAGAGAAAAAGCAAGGTTAGTGCTGCCGTTCTTTGAGCTTTGAAAGGAAAGGGGAGAGTAAAACCTAAAGAAGAAAAGCTTAGGGCTTGTGAGAGTCTAGGGTTCTTGGGTTTCCTTTTGCTATTTTCTTCTTCGTTGTGAGTTTGTGAGAGCTTGGATCTTCCAAGTTATTACTCACGAGAGGATGAAGGAGAGAAGTCAGTGTAAAGCCTGTGGATTTCTCCTGATGAAGACAGTGAATCGTCTCGGAATGCCGGAGTAGGTTGATTCCAAACCAGGGTAAAATATGTATCTCTTGTATTTTACCCAGCGCATAGGGGTTTCACATTTGCGCGCGCGGAGTGCCCGAGTTTTGGATCATGTTTTTAGCCCTCTTGCTTGGAGTGCGCGGAGTGCAGCATCATCCTCTAATCACTGAGTTTTTTTCTACAAGATCTTAATATTTTTTGCGCTGCAAAAGTCTCCATTACACAGCCTTATTGGTCCGAGCTCTGTTGTGGTTGTTGGGGGGTTTTTAATGATGTTATTAGGCGGCCAAAGCCCGACAAAGTGAATTTGCTGGGGGGTAGAGAGAGAGATGGCAGTGAGTTGAAAACAAAAGAAAAGTGTGATGCGCTGCTGCCATTTTCCAGAGAGAAAAAGCAAGGTTAGTGTTGCCGTTGTTTGAGCTTTGAAAGAAAAGGGGAGAGTAAAACCTAAAGAAGAAAAGCTTAGTGCTTGTGAGAGTCTAGGGTTCTTGGGTTTCCTTTTGCGCCTTTCTTCTTCGTTGTGAGTTTGTGAGAGCTTAGATCTCCCAAGTTATTACTCACGAGTGGATGAAGGAGAGAAGTCTGTGTAAAGCTTGTGGATTTCTCCTGATCATGATAGTGAATCGTCTCGGAATGACGGAGTAGGTTGATTCTCAACCGAACTAGGGTAAAATATGTATCTCTTGTCGTATGGGGGTTTCACATGTACACGCGCGGAGTGCCCGAGTTTTGGATCATGTTTTTAGCCCTATTGCTTGGAGTGCGTGGAGTGCAGCATCATCCTCTAATCTCTGAGTTTTTACAACAAGATCTTAATATTTTTTGTGCTGCAAAAGTCTCCATTACATAGCCTTATAGGCCCGAGCTCTGTTGTGGTTGTTGGGGGGTTTTAAATTATGTTATTAGGCGGCCAAAGCTCGACAAAGTGAATTTGCTGGGGGGTAGAGAGAGAGAGAGATGGTAGTGAGTTGAAAACATAAGAAAAGTGCGATGCGCTGCTGCCATTTTTCAGAGAGAAAAAGCAAGGCTAGTGCTGTCATTATTTGAGCTTTGAAAGAAAAGGGGAGAGCAAAACCTAAAGAAGAAAAGCTTAGGGCTTGTGAGAGTCTAGGGTTCTTGGGTTTCCTTTTGCGATTTTCTTCTTCGTTTTGAGTTTGTGGGAGCTTGGATCTCCCAAGTTATTACTCACGAGAGGATGAAGGAGAGAAGTCAGTGTAAAGCCTGTGGATTTCTCCTGATCAAGATAGTGAATCGTCTCGGAATGCCGGAGTAGGTTGATTCTCAACCGAACCATTTTAAAATATGTATCTCTTGTATTTTACCATATGCATGGGGGTTTCACATGTGCGCGCGCGGAGTGCCCGAGTTTTGGATCATGTTTTTTACCCCTCTTGCTTGGAGTGTGCGGAGTGCAGCATCATCCTCTAATCTCTGAGTTTTTTTACAATAAGATCTTAATATTTTTTTGTGCTGCAAAAGTCTCCATTACACAGTCTTATAGGCCCGAGCTCTGTTGTGGTTGTTGGGGGGTTTTAAATGATGTTATTAGGCGGCCAAAGCCGGACAAAGTGAAGTTGCTGGGGGTAGAGAGAGATGGCAATGAGTTGTGTTACGACTTGAAGATTGTGATGGTCCGACCTTCCGTCCTAAATTGCCGAAATACCTCGCCAGCTAGCCCCTCCCTCCTGGAGGGCGGCCGACCTGGCGACAGGGCATTCCACGCCCTAACTTCAGAGGCCTGCAGGGCGCCTGCCGATCCTAGAGTCTGACACGACTGGAAGAAGGGCGCGCTCTGCCTCGGCCGTCGTTAGGGGCGCTTCCCACCACGATCACAGCTGTTGAGTATTGGTGTTTCATACCAATTTTATTTTGATGATGATCACAACATTATGTTGTTGCTAATGAATCTCATATCTTAGTCTCTCAGTTTATTTCAAGGATATCTTTCTTGGAGACTAATCACTTGGTGTAAGGATGGACATCATGTGAAGAAGGGTCAAAAAGTTTGGACTCAAGGAGTGCCAAAGCTTGGAGATGATGGAGAGCTTTCAAGGCATCAAGATTGAAGACTTAGACTCTTAAGATAGCATTGTAATTCATGTAATTTACTTTTTCTCTCTCTTTTGAGTCTAGGGTTGATGTAATACCTTGCTAGATGGTTTGCTCACTCATGTTCATGCATTTAACCATCTTAGTGAACCTTAGGATTATCATAGAATCCAACCCAATATGTTCACTCTTTTCGTCAGTCGCCTGTTGCGGGAAACACAGCCGACTGGGAGATTTCCAGTCGCCTGTAGATCCTTCTACAGTCGCCTGATATGCATTGCTCAAGTCAACATTTCTATTGACTCAAACTTGAGCTTTATGTACAGTCGTCTGATGATCGGTTTTCAGTAGCCTGTATATTTACAGTCACCTGGAAATTGGCCAACAGTCGCCTGTCTAGCGTAAGTGCAATCTCTGCATCTCTCTGTCTTCTCTCCATACTTTACAATAGTCGACTGATGAAGAATGTACAGTCGCCTGACTATTTGACAGTCGACTGTATTATTAACATCAGTCGCCTGTGCGAAGAATTGGAGAAAGAGTGCAGCTCTCTGTTTCGAACCATCCCCTGCAGCAGTCGTCTGCTGAAGGATTTACAGGCGCCTGTCCTGTTTATCAGTCGACTGTTTTGACTTCGTTAGTCGACTGTCCTGGCTCAGATTATAGCCGTTGGATATTTTCTAGCCGTTGATCAGTTGCTGTCTTATGATCATTAGTCGACTGTTCCTGTCGTTTTCACCCAGTTTCTAGCCGTCGCAGATTTGCTTATTTGGCTGTTTCTTTGGGTTTTTGGGCTTGATATAGGATTCCTATATATATGAGTGTGCTGCCTTTGCTTAAACTTCTTGATTGATTCTGAATTACTCTTGATTCTATTGAAAATCTCAAGAGATCTTTAAGCCACTTTCAAGCTCCCTCATTTCCCTCTATTGAGCATTCATCTTCCTTCATGCACTGAAGTCCAGCTCAAGGGAAATCATCCAAGTGCTCTCAAGCATATTCCAACACTTGGAGATCCTCTTCCATGCCTTGCATTCATTCATGAGTAAGCATCTCAAGGCATAGGTAAGAGTATTTACTTTACAGGGTGTAATTTGTTTTCCTATTTCTTTTTGTGGGATTAGGATACTCTCTCTTTGTAGGAGTTTCTCTCTTTGTGAGAGGTTGTCTCTTTGTGGGACTAGGGAATTCTCTTTGTGGGAATTAACTCTCTTTATGGGAGTTCGAGTGTCCTTGTGTAGGGCTAACCCTAATTCTCTGAGTGGGAGTTAGTGATTCTCTGTGTGGGAGTCTTGATCCTTGTGTAGGATTGGTTGGGTCCTTGTGTAGGGCATAAATCCTCTTTGTGGGGTATCTCCTTGTGAGATTTGTATTCATTTCTCTGTGTGGGAATATAGTGAATATTGGTGTGGCTGGATGTACCCAAGCTTGGGAAACCAGGGTAAAACTTTGTGTTTGCGTTTGGATTGATTGTGCCATTTAATTCCTCTTGCATTTATAATTCCGCATTTGCAAGTTAAATTTTATTTGGACAATTTTATTTCCATTATACTATTCACCCCCCTTAGTATGTGTTGTTAGTATTGCAAGGGTTAGACGATCCCTACAATTGGTATCAGAGGGAGGTTAAAGCATACTGCATCGATGTCATTCAACGCTACTTCCGCACCTCATGAAGAAGGTCTTTCTACCGTCCGACCCCCGCTCTTCAACGGAACCAATTAACCGAGTTGGAAGATCAGGATGATGGTCTACTTGAAGAATCATGACCTTTGGGGCATAACGGAGTCACCTTTCGAGGAGCCTACTTCTCCCACGGCCTTATGAACTAAAGCGGAGAAGGACTTGATCAAATTCAATGCTAGGACTATGTGTGTTCTCCATTATGCCCTCACTCCAGATGAGTTCGATCGCATCTCCTTGTGCAAGTCGGCCAATAGTATTTGGCATACATTGGAGATCTCTCATGAAGTGCTACTTCAACATAAAGAAGAGATCCAGACAACCAAGCCCGAGAAGCTTGAGAAGAAAAATGGTGTTGCTCTTCATGAAGAGAAGGAGTCTTTCAAATGGAAAAAGCAGTTCCAACTAGAAGCTCCAAGTGAAGATGAAAAAGATCTTAGCGACAACGACTACATCGAGCTTGCCAAGCAATTCAAGAATTTCAAGGCATTCCTCAGGGATAATCAAGGTATGTCTTTATCAAAGTTTGCCTCACAGTCTAATAAGTTGGTTTGTTTAAACTGCAGTGGAATAAGTCATGTGGCTACCGAATGTCCTTCCAAATCCAACATAGATACCTGTAAGGGTAAAGGGAAGATACATAAGAAAGCCAAGTCCGAGGTCAAGAATCAAAAGAAGGGACTTATCGGCACATTTGATGATTCCAATGAGGACACTTCTAATGATGAAGGAGAAGATGACGAGGAGCACGTTCAAAGGTGTTTCGTTGCCTTTGATGATTCTTCATCAATTTCTTCTAACTCTAGCAATGAAGAGATAGAGACATGGCTCAACTCCAACGAGGAATGTTGCTTCATAGCTAATGGGGAAGAGTTTTCGTCAAGCTCAAGCGAGGAGGAAAGTGATGAAGAAACCGAGGAAAAGCCATCCTATGAGGAGCTTGAATACCGCCTTAGTGTGGCCTCAAATTTGGCAAGTAAGTGCATCGATTCATATGATAAAATGAAAGTTAAACTTGATAATGCTATGAGTAGGATGCATGAGTTAGAATCATCTAGTGTAAATATTCATGATGAAAAGCATGTGTATGACACTTGTGAGAGAGACACACTTCTCGCCCAATTTAAGGAATTGAGTATTTCTAATGAAAATCTCATTGCTCAAAACCCTAGCTTAGATGCTCACATTCAACAACTTACGTTGAAATGTGAAGAGGAATCCCGGAAGCTCATAAAATTTGTGTATTCTAGGGATTCACTCCACGATTTGTTGGAAAAACAACATCCGGCAAATCATAGAGGAGGCTTGGGTTATATTCAAAATGTGGTTCCCAAACCCACCTCTAATTCTTCTTTTGGTGCAAATTCAAGAAATATTGCTAAAGCACCTAAGAAGAATCAACATGCTCTCTTGTAAAACAATAACACCCACAAGAAGCATGTAGATCACAAGGCGATGAGGAAGAATGAAGAATCTTCATTTTTTGCTAAGAAGCAACATCCTCATTCTTTGCATGCTAAGAAACTTGTTTCTATACCTAAGCATGCCACATCCTTCCCTCTTGCAAAGGCAAAACCATTGCCTAGGAAGTCCGTGAGATTGTGGATTCCCACTGTCACGCCCCGCTTCCCATTCTACCGGGAGCGAGAACGTGAGCGGGTCCGCGATGTGCTTAAAACAAAGAGGAGTACCTTTTTTTCTTCCTCCTTGGTTTAAACACACTAAGCGTCTATGAAATAATATGGCAGGATCTTGCATGCTTATAAGAAATAGTACAGATGACATTATTACAATACCAAAGCGTCTGAAAGTAAAGTACAACATAGGCCTAGTATGGCCGCAATCAACAAGTACAACAATTACATTATTCAAATATATAAAGTGCAGTCACGAAGGGGAATGTCTAGTCTTCTGTGGGTAGATACTCCACGTAGCCTTCGAGCTCTGGCTCGGTTCCTGCAGCAAAGACTTCAACGAACTCACTGTCGGTACCTGACGGACATTTCGTAAAAACAACAAAATGAAATGTCCGTCAGCGAGGTATACTCGGCAAGATATTCTCAAAACCAAAATGTTAGACATTTAAATTAAAAACTGAAAACACAAGTGATAAGATAAGTAGAAAATAGTTATAGCAGTGTAAAGCAGTGTAAAGCAGTTAAATGTTCGCAACCATTTGTAACCTGCAACAATTTAATAATCTGATAGCAATTGGCGATACTGCTAACAACCTGCAACAATTCAATATTCAATAACAATTTTCAAGGCCATCTGTAACCTGTGACAATTTAACATTCAATGATAACACTATAGAAACCTACAGAAAAGATGTTAGAACAATTAATCAAAAACCAGTCTATCCTAGTGATAAGTCCATGTCCAAGAGTACTAGAGATAACCAACATGCAGCCTGCGACGGGAGCAACTCCGAGGCTTACCCACCGTTCCGATATGGCAACGGTCAAGGATCTAACCCCCGTAATGTGTTGGAGGTAATTTAGTATGGTGCATCCAGTCATTCTGTGACACTTGTGATCATAGACTGCCCCAATCCCAGGTCAAGTCAAGTGGCGGTCAAAAGAATGTGTACTATCTGTCTATTATTGAAATTCCATCTTACATTCTATATTATTAAAGTTCCATCTTCCATTCAATATTGTTGAAGTTCCATCTTCCATTCAATATTGTTGAAGTTCCATCTTCCATTCAATATTGTTGAAGTTCCATCTTCCATTCAGTCAATTCAATCTCGGTGTTCCAATAGTCCGTACAACAGTCTCGTGAAAGTTCACAACTTCACGACTCGATTAAATGAAAACATCAGGATCACTTAAATAAATAAAAGAACGAGTAAGATATGATTTTAACCAAGCAAAAGAGTTTAAATTTGCTTAAAATACTTTCTAAGACTAGTAGTTATTTTTCAAGATTTTTAAACAATTTTTTAAACAATTTTAAATAGCCAAAAAGCAATTTTAAATCAAGAAATGATTTTTAAAACATATGTTCAAGGAATTGTTTAGAGCAAACCGTACATCAGAATTCTTCAAACAAGGTGTCAAAATGATCGTATTCACTAGTACTACGACATATATTTTTATCGTACATAAGTGTACGTAAAAATCACAGATTACGAATTTTAAAAGGATTTTAAAAAAAGAATTTATCATTACAACATATCTTCAAAGATTTATTTCGGGCAAACCGTACGTCGGAATTCTGTAAACAAGATGTCAAAACGATCGTATTTACAAGTACTGTAACATATATTTTTATCGTACAGCGGTATGTGTAAAAATTTCAAGCTACGAATTTTAAAAGGATTTTAACCTATTTAAATTTTGCCTTTAAAAATTCACTGTGAGAAATATACTTGCCTTATGGTGATGAAACCAGTGCCAATGGATTCGTTTCGACGTTTCTGATTTTCTGGGACTAGTCTCGTAATTTTCTGAGGCCTGTACGAATTACTATGAATTTAAACCCAAGAATATTATTTAATAAAATAAGCAAATACGTAAATACGTATTAAAATACGTATTTAATACGTATTAAAATACGTATTTAATACGTATTATTTTTTTTTAAAAAAACGAACCCACGCTTCGTTTACCCGCGAGAGAGAGAGAGGGCGAGAGCGGGAGGGTGATTACGCCAGGGACGGGGGCGGCGTCGTGGGGGCCGGGGGTCGGCGGCGTCGGGCTCGCGGCGACGAGGCGATGCGACGGCGGCGGAGCTCCGGCGCCGTGGGGAGCGGGTCGGGGTGAACGACGGAGGACAGGGGAGGGCGACGGGCGGCGCGGCTTCGGGCGGTGGCTCCTGTCGACAGTGAGGGCGGGGACGGCATCGGAGCACGGCGGGGCGACGGGCATGGGATCTCGAAGGCGGCGGTGCGGGCTCGCGCTCGTGGGAAGGCGGACGGCGGCGCTGGGCTGCTTCACGGAGGGCTACGGGCGAGGGAGGAAGGCGGAGCGGCGATCGGCGGGCAGCGGTGTTCGCCGCGGAGGGGAGGTGGCGTCCAAGGCGGAGCTTCGGCGGTCGATGCTCGGGGAAGAGAAGTCGGGCCTGGGTTGAGCGGGGAAGCGGTGAGGAGGCGGTCTGCGCTCAGGGGGTGCTCTGTTTTTGAATGGAGAGAGGGAAGGAGACGGGTTCGGGAGAAGAGCTTGGGTCTTTGTTTTTTTTTGCCTGGGAAATTTGTTTTAGGGAGTGATTAGTTGAGAGGGAGATGGAAAAATGGGTTACGGGCTCAAACAGTGAAGCCTGGGTTTAGTCTGAGGGAGAAGAGTGATTAGGGGGGTATTATATAGGTATTAGAAATTAGTTAAATATGATGCAATTAATATTTAGTCAAAATTGCAATTAATACAAAGTTAGCTTTTGACTAACTTTAGAGATTATATAACACATGGGCTGCCTTGTATCTATTTTTGGTGTTATCTGCCGACTAGAGTAAGGTTAATTAGGATAGTAATTAGGGTAATGTAAAACGGTAATTAGTGAAAACAATTAGTAAAATTACAATTTTGCCCCTAAAGTCAAACGACTCCGAAAAATTACGAAAATATATCCACGGGTTCGTATCGTCACGAGGATCGTGACTACGAGATCTATTTCATAGTTTGGACTACGAAAATACGTGTTTTGGGCCAAAACGTTTAGGAAGCGGGTTTGCGGGTTCTCTATTGATTTGACTTCGAAAAATTATGAAATTAATGTGGGGGGCTCTAAAATATCTTAGAGTGATACTGTAGAAGTTTGAAACCATTTTGAAAACGTTTACTTAGAAAAATAATTGTTACGGCTGTAATTTAAAATTGGGTTTAAATAATTATAAAAATCATTTAGGGATTTAGGTTGGTACTCGTATACCCTAAAATATGTTATAAGTATATTGGTTCTACTAAACATTTTTTATATAAATGATTTAAAACTATTTTGATGTTCAACTCCTAACAAACCATTATAAAATATTATTAATTGAGAAAATACGTAGAAAATGGGTATTGCTGTATACGGGTCATCACATTCTACACACCTTATAAAAATTCCGTCCTCGAAATTTCTCGCATTAAAATACATATAATAAAGATACAATGAACTAAGATTCGGTGAACAAATATGGATATCTCTCTCGCATTTCATCTTCTCATTCCCAGGTGGATTCGTCAGGTGAGTCATGTCGCCACATCACTCTAACGAGATTGACTACGCTATTCCTGAGAGTCTTCTGTCGTTGATCCAAAATTTGCACTGGTTGTTGCTCATATGAAAGATCTGGTCGTACTGTGATCTCTGAGTGGTCAACCACATGAGTAGGATCACTAATGTAACGACGCAGCTGTGAGACATGGAATACGTCATGTACTCCTTCCAGTGAAGGTGGTAGGGCCAGGCGGTAAGCTACTTCTCCAACTCGCTCCAGTATATCGAAAGGGCCGATAAATCTCGGACTGAGCTTTCCTCTTCTTCCAAATCTGATTACTCCACGGTTAGGAGATATCTTCAGAAATACATGATCCCTAGGTTGAAACTCTAGATGACGACGCTTCGCATCGGCCCAGTGCTTGTATCGGTCTTGTGCAATGCGAAGTTTGTCTCTGATAGTACGCACCACATCAACAGCTTCTACAATCAGCTCTGGACCCAAAAGTTCTCGATCGCCAATGTCATCCCAACTTAATGGAGAACGACATTTTCTTCCATAGAGTGCTGCAAATGGGGCCATACCGATACTTGTTTGGTAGCTGTTGTTGTATGAAAACTCCACTAAGTGCAAGTGGTCTTCCCATGAGCCTTTGAAGTCAAGCATACAAGCTCTCAACATATCTTCGAGTATCTGGATGGTGCGCTCAGATTGTCCATCTGTCTGCGGATGATACGCAGTGCTGAAGCTCAGACTGGTACCAAGATTTGATTGCAGACTTTTCCAAAAGTGAGATGTGAATCTCGTGTCTCGATCAGAGACAATGCTCACTGGGACTCCGTGCAATCTCACGATTTCCTGTACGGTCATCGCTCATATTACGACATAAACTAGGAAGAAGTTATAAGGTATAGAAATAATCGTTACCTCCATGTACTTCTTCGCGAGTAATTCAGTCGATTGTCCTACTCGGAATGGTATGAAATGTGCCGACTTGGTTAATCGATCAACGATCACCCAGATGGCATCATTCTGCTTTGTACTCCGAGGTAGTCCAGTGACGAAATCCATGGTGATGTGTTGCCACTTCCACTCGGGAATAGGCATCGGTTGAAGCAATCCTCCGACGCGATGATGTTCATCCTTCACTTGCTGACATACCAGGAATTTGGCGACGCTTCGAGCAATGCTTCTCTTCATTCCATGCCACCAAAAATTTAGACGAAGATCTTTGTACATTTTGGTGCCACCAGGATGTACAGAGTATGGGGAACTATGTGCTTCATTCATTAGCTCTTCTCGGATATCGCCTGAAGGCACACAGATTCTGCTGCCATATCTCAAGGATCCATCTTCATGGATAAGAAAATCCGTTCGAAGACTTTCTTCCACTTGAGTCTTGATCTTCCGTAACTTTGCATCTCCAGCTTGAGCGGCTTTGATACGGTCGATGATGGTAGACTGAATTTGAAGATTCATCAATGAAGCTTCAATCCCAGGTAGAATGATTTCAATCTCCATCTCTCGCAGCTCTAGTTGTAGTCTCTTCTGAGCCGTGAGTGTCATAACAGTTGGTAGCCGATTCAATGCGTCTGGTACGACATTAACCTTCCCAGGATGATATTGGAGGTCGATATCGTAGTCAGCCATGAGTTCCAACCATCTGCGTTGTCTCATGTTCAGCTCCTTCTGCGTGAAGATATACTTCAGACTTTTGTGGTCGGTGAAGATCTTCACTTGCTCGCCCAGTAGAAAATGTCTCCAGATCTTCAGAGCAAAAATAACTGCAGCTAGCTCCAGATCATGAGTCGGATAGTTCTTCTCATGAGTCTTCAGTTGTCGAGAAGAATACGCCACAACATGACCATGTTGATGTAGCACACATCCGAGACCTTTGCCAGATGCGTCACAATATACTTCAAACCCCCCAGTTCTGTCTGGTATAGCCAGAACTGGTGCAGTTGTTAGCTTCGTCTTCAATCCTTCGAAAGCTTGCTCACAAGCCTCGGACCAAATATACTTGACGTCCTTCCTAGTCAGTCGAGTCATAGGCTCAGCAATCTTGGAGAAGTCCGGGATGAATCGGCGATAGTAGCTAGCCAATCCAAGAAAACTCCGGATGTCCGAAACTGACCAAGGGGTTGGCCAATTTCTAACAGATGCGACTTTCTCTGGATCAACAGACATACCATCTCCAGATACCACATGCCCAAGAAAGGCAACGCGGTTAAGCTAAAATTCACATTTGCTGAACTTGGCGTATAGTCGATGATGACGCAGAGTCTTCAATACGATCCGCAGGTGGTCAGCATGATCTTCCTCGCTTTTTGAATAGACCAGAATGTCATCAATAAAGATCACTAAGAATTTTTCCAAGAACTCATAAAAGATGAGGTTCATGAGATTCATGAATACTGTTGGCGCATTGGTCACGCCAAAAGGCATAACTGCGAATTCGTAGTGTCCATACTTGGTTCGAAAAGCAGTCTTGGATATGTCGTCCTTCTTGACTTTCACTTGGTGATATCCACTTCGGAGGTCAAGCTTGGAGAAGACTCGAGATCCACCAAGTTGGTCGAAGATGTCGTCGATGCGCTGCAATGGATATTTGTTCTTCACGGTGACCTTGTTCAGCTCTCGGTAGTCCACGCACATCCTTCTTGAGCCGTCCTTCTTCTTAACCAATAGGACTGGTGCACCCCAGTGAGATACGCTGGGATGTATCAATCCCTTCTGCAACAGGTCATCTAATTGGGTACGAAGTTTCTCCAATTCTGCGGGTGCCATACGATAAGGAGCTTTGGAGATAGGCTGAGCATCCGGCATCAAGTCAATGGTGAATTCGAGAGCTCGATCGGGTGATAATCCTGAAATTTCTTCAGGAAATACGTCGTCGAATTCTCAAACTACTCTAGGCTTCTCAGGTTCAGCTAGCATAGAGGCCATCATCATCTTTAGAGGCTTGGCCCGGAATTGAATAGGTCCAAGCGACTGGCTTCCGCTCGAAAATTCGAACATTGGATGGTTGGGAATTTCGAACACTACCTTCTTTTTGCGACAATCGATGGTAGCGTAAAAAGTTCCTAACCAATCCATTCCGAATACAGCGTCAAAGTTTGGCATGTCGATTACCATGAAGTCAGCGTAGAGCTCGCGACCACATATCACCAAAGGGCATGATCGACAACCACCGGAAGTCTTCACTACGCCATTCCCGGTGTTGATGTTCCATCGGTTAGAAAGAGGGTCAATAGGAATGGAATGTGTTGTAGCGAACTTAAGTGATAAGAAGCAATGGGATGCTCCAGAATCAAAGAGGGATAAGGCTGGTGTAGATGCTACTAAAACGATACCTAGAGTATGATAAGGTATTCTTAGCAGTCTAAAGTAAAGCTATGAGCATCTAGTAAGGTAAGGGAGGATGTCTTAGATGTTACCTGTGATCACTGGTTCAGTCGCCTCGGCTTCTTCAGCAGTCATGGTAAAAGCTTGGCGTTTAGGCTGGGCCTGTTGGAAAACCCTCTGCTGTGGCGGTAAGGGTGGTCCACGGGATGTTGATCCAGGAGCTCCAGTAGTAAATGGTTTGTTGATGCGCTGGGGGCAGTCCTTAACAGTGTGCTCCGGTGATCCACATGCCAAGCATTGGTTCAACAGTTGGCGACAGTCCTTCTTGGTATGGCCCGGTCGGTTGCAGTGGAAGCATACCATAGTAGCTCGATTGTTGTTTGGAGGAGCAGTGGTCCGGTTGTTGGCTGGAGCAACAGGCCTGTAGTTGTTGGGAGCAGTAGGCCTCTTGAAGGTAGTAGTCTGCACCGGTCGAAGATTGTTCCTCGGTGGTTCCATCGGGCACTTTCCTTGGGCTGCTTTACGCTGTTTGTCAAGAGCCTCATGGTTGCGGGCAGACTCCAGTATCTTCTCATAGCTGGTCAGATCAGCCGAGGTCATTGAAGCTTGAATATTGTAATTCAGACCTTGGCGGAACTGGAAGGCATGATCTTCCGTATTCTCCACCATGTGAGGAGCGAATTGACTCAGCATAGAGAACTCAGCATCGTACTCGTCAACGGTCATTGATTCCTGTTTTAAGTTGACGAAACGTTGTTGAAGTTCCCTTCTTGCTGCTTTAGGGAAAAACTTTGTGTCGAAACGCTCGCGAAATGTGGCCCAGGCAATAGGTCGCATTATACGCTTTTCTTCAGTGTCCCACCAGGTTCGGGCGTAATCAGTCAGTTGGAGCCTGGCTATTTCCACCCATCCTGCCTGGGGGATGCGGGCAGCGGCCAAATTATCTTCAGTGTTACGTGCCCATTCTTCAACTTCCAATGGAGTTTCCTTCCCAGAGAACGTTTTAGGACGCATCTCACGAAATTGTTTAACTCCGTCTTCTCCTCGGCGTTCAGTTCTAGGTTCACGCTCGAGGATTTGATGCTGGATGTCCAACATCTCTCTGATGATCCCCATGAAGTCATTCTCGGTGATGCCGTTGGTGTTCCTGGTGTTGGGTCTACCTGCCATGCTGCAAAACAAACCACAAGGTAAGTTTGGTAAATATATACTAGTTAGATACTTTGATATCAATGACATCCAAACCATTTCTTAAGGTATTCGCATAAGCAAGACCTGCATGGGCCATCACTAAAACCTGTCACGCCCCGCTTCCCATTCTACCGGGAGCGAGAATGCGAGCGGTTCCGCGATGTGCTTAAAACAAAGAGGAGTACCTTTTTTTTCTTCCTCCTTGGTTTAAACACACTAAGCTTCTATGAAATAATATGGGATGATCTTGCATGCTTATAAGAAATAGTACAGATGACATTATTACAATACCAAAGCGTCTGAAAGTAAAGTACAACATAGGCCTAGTATGGCCGCAATCAACAAGTACAACAATTACATTATTCAAATATATAAAGTGCAGTCGCGAAGGGGAATGTCTAGTCTTATGTGGGTAGATACTCCACGTAGCCTGCGAGCTCTGGCTCGGTTCCTGCAGCAAAGACTTCAACGAACTCACTGTCGGTACCTGTCGGACATTTTGTAAAACCAACAAAATGAAATGTCCGTCAGCGAGGTATACTCGGCAAGATATTCTCAAAACCAAAATGTTAGACATTTAAATTAAAAACTGAAAACACAAGTGATAATATAAGTAGAAAAGAGTTATAGCAGTGTAAAGCAGTTAAAGCAGTTAAATGTTCGCAACCATTTGTAACCTGCAACAATTTAATAATCTGATAGCAATTGGCGATACTGCTAACAACCTGCAACAATTCAATATTCAATAACAATTTTCAAGGCCATCTGTAACCTGGGACAATTTAACATTCAATGATAACACTATAGAAACCTGCAGAAAAGATGTTAGAACAATTAATCAAAAACCAGTCTATCCTAGTGATAAGTCCATGTCCAAGAGTACTAGAGATAACCAACATGCAGCCTGCGACGGGAGCAACTCCGAGGCTTACCCACCGTTCCGATATGGCAACGGTCAAGGATCTAACCCCCGTAATGTGTTGGAGGTAATTTAGTATGGCGCATCCAGTCATTCTGTGACACTTGTGATCATAGACTACCCCAATCCCAGGTCAAGTCAAGTGGCGGTCAAAAGAATGTGTACTATCTGTCTATTATTGAAATTCCATCTTACATTCTATATTATTAAAGTTCCATCTTCCATTCAATATTGTTGAAGTTCCATCTTCCATTCAATATTGTTGAAGTTCCATCTTCTATTCAATATTGTTGAAGTTCCATCTTCCATTCAGTCAATTCAATCTCGGTGTTCCAATAGTCCGTACAACAGTCTCGTGAAAGTTCACAACTTCACGACTCGATTAAATGAAAACATCAGGATCACTTAAATAAATAAAAGAACGAGTAAGATATGATTTTAACCAAGCAAAAGAGTTTAAATTTGCTTAAAATACTTTCTAAGACTAGTAGTTATTTTTCAAGATTTTTAAACAATTTTTTAAACAATTTTAAATAGCCAAAAAGCAATTTTAAATCAAGAAATGATTTTTAAAACATATGTTCAAGGAATTGTTTAGAGCAAACCGTACATCAGAATTCTTCAAACAAGGTGTCAAAATGATCGTATTCACTAGTACTACGACATATATTTTTATCGTACATAAGTGTACGTAAAAATCACAGATTACGAATTTTAAAAGGATTTTAAAAAAAGAATTTATCATTACAACATATCTTCAAAGATTTATTTCGGGCAAACCGTACGTCGGAATTCTGTAAACAAGATGTCAAAACGATCGTATTTACAAGTACTGTAACATATATTTTTATCGTACAGCGGTATGTGTAAAAATTTCAAGCTACGAATTTTAAAAGGATTTTAACCTATTTAAATTTTGCCTTTAAAAATTCACTGTGAGAAATATACTTGCCTTATGGCGATGAAACCAGCGCCAATGGATTCGTTTCGACGTTTCTGATTTTCTGGGACTAGTCTCGTAATTTTCTGAGGCCTGTACGAATTACTATGAATTTAAACCCAAGAATATTATTTAATAAAATAAGTAAATACGTAAATACGTATTTAATACGTATTATTTTTTTTAAAATAAACGAACCCACGCTTCGTTTACCCGCGAGAGAGAGAGAGAGAGGGCAGAGCGGGAGGGTGATTACGCCGGCGGCGGGGGCGGCGTCGTGGGGGCCGGGGGTCGGCGGCGTCGGGCTCGCGGCGACGAGGCGATGCGACGGCGACGGAGCTCCGGCGCCGTGGGGAGCGGGTCGGGGTGAACGACGGAGGACAGGGGAGGGCGACGGGCGGCACGGCTTCGGGCGGTGGCTCCTGTCGACGGTGAGGGCGGGGACGGCAGCGGAGCACGGCGGGGCGACGGGCATGGGATCTCAAAGGCGGTGGTGCGGGCTCACGCTCGTGGGAAGGCGGACGGCGGCGCTGGGCTGCTTCACGGAGGGCTACGGGCCAGGGAGGAAGGCGGTGCGGCGATCGGCGGGCAGCGGTGTTCGCCGCGGAGGGGAGGTGGCGTCCAAGGCGGAGCTCCGACGGTCGATGCTCGGGGAAGAGGAGTCGGGCCTGGGTTGAGCGGGGAAGCGGTGAGGAGGCGGTCTGCGCTCAGGGGGTGCTCTGTTTTTGAATGGAGAGAGGGAAGGAGACGGGTTCGGGAGAAGAGCTTGGGTCTTTGTTTTTTTTTGCCTGGGAAATTTGTTTTAGGGAGAGATTAGTTGAGAGGGAGATGGAAAAATGTGTTACGGGCTCAAACAGTGAAGCCTGGGTTTAGTCTGAGGGAGAAGAGTGATTAGGGGGGGTATTATATAGGTATTAGAAATTAGTTAAATATGATGCAACTAATATTTAGTCAAAATTGCAATTAATACAAAGTTAGCTTTTGACTAACTTTAGAGATTATATAACACATGGGCTGCCTTGTATCTATTTTTGGTGTTATCTGCCGACTAGAGTAAGGTTAATTAGGATAGTAATTAGGGTAATGTAAAACAGTAATTAGTGAAAACAATTAGTAAAATTACAATTTTGCCCCTAAAGTCAAACGACTCCGAAAAATTACGAAAATATATCCACGGGTTCGTATCATCATGAGGATCGTGACTACGAGATCTATTTCATAGTTTGGACTACGAAAATACGTGTTTTGGGCCAAAACATTTAGGTAGCGGGTTTGCGGGTTCTCTATTGATTTGACTTTGAAAAATTATGAAATTAATGTGGGGGGCTCTAAATGATCTTAGAGTGATACTGCAGAAGTTTGAAATCATTTTGAAAACGTTTAATTAGAAAAATAATTGTTACGGCTGTAATTTAAAATTGGGTTTAAATAATTATAAAAATCATTTAGGGATTTAGGTTGGTAATCGTATACCCTAAAATATGTTATAAGTATATTGGTTCTACAAAACATTTTTTTTATAAATGATTTAAAACTATTTTGATGTTCAACTCCTAACAAACCATTATAAAATATTATTAATTGAGAAAATACGTAGAAAATGGGTATTGCTGTATACGGGTCATCACACCCACTAAGGGTAGTGTGCAAGAGAGAGATAGTTACATCAACTCTCTAGTTAGGGATGTGATCACCTCGTGTGATTACGTTAGGAAATCAAACTCCTCTTGGGTTTGGTTGCCTAATGTTTAGGTTCCTCACACTTTTGCATATTGCATGGGTATTGTGCTTCTATGTTTATTTTAAGCATACCCATTGAGTGTGTGTGTTTCATGATTTTGAAAATATTTTTCAAATTTATTTCTTTTCATGAAAATTGGGACCTTGGGGTTTATTGACATGCATGCCTTGATCCATGTGTATGTCAATGGGGGGAGTTAATATATTATATGTTAAAAATTATTTTAAGACATATTTTAACTCTCATTTCGGAGGTTATTTGAGATCATTATTTATATTTGGTTATTTTGGGTCTCAAACCAAACCTCTTGTTTATTGCCAACTTGTTTCATGTTTCATTGTTTTTGGCAATATCCTTGTGTATCTTTGAAGCTTGATTTTTCCATATCTTTTGCTTTGATACACGTTCAGCCCATGGTTCCATTAATTAATTGGTATTAGATCCTAGAAGTCAAAAGTTGACCATTTCTATGATCTAGGGGGAGCATGGGATAGTGAATTGATACCCACTAAATTTTTAAATTTGGTTTCATACATATCTTTCTTTTCTTGCATATTGTCACATCTTGGTTAAGATGGCAAAGGGGGATATTTTTTGATGTCCACCTTTTTGACGATGTCAAGGGGGAGAGATATATGCATTATGTGATCATATCTATAGGGGGAGAGATACATACATATGCATATGGGGAGAGATATCTCTATGGGGAGAGATATATGGGATTAGATAAACCGTTCATGTTTGCATGCTTTTATTCCTTGCAATTGGTTTATGTAATCTATGCCTATTATATGTCACCTTGTTGTTATTGGTATTATGAGTATTAACCTTTGTGTAGCTCATTATATTTTTGGTGCATATAACTAGGGGGAGATCATTAGCATTGTGCTTTAATTCTTTATGATTTATATAATGTGTGTCATCATCAAAAGGGGGGAGATTGTTGAGTATTGGTGTTTCATACCAATCTTATTTTGATGATGATCACAACATTATGTTGTTGCTAATGAATCTCATGTCTTAGTCTCTCAGTTTATTTCAAGGATATCTTTCTTGGAGACTAATCACTTGGTGTAAGGATGGACATCATGTGAAGAAGGGCCAAAAAGTTTGGACTCAAGGAGTGCCAAAGCTTGAAGATGATGGAGAGCTTTCAAGGCATCAAGATTTGAAGACTTAGACTCTTAAGAAAGCATTGTAATTCATGTAATTTACTTTATTGCTTTCTCTCTCTTTTGAGTCTAGGGTTGATGTAATGCCTTGCTAGATGGTTTACTCATTCATGTTCATGCATTTAACCATCTTAGTGAACCTTATGATTATCATAGAATCCAACCCAATAGGTTCACTCTTTCCGTCAGTCGCCTGTTGCGGGAAACACAGCCGACTGGGAGATTTTCAGTCGCCTGTAGATCCTTCTACAGTCGCCTGATATGCATTGCTCAAGTTAACATTTCTATTGACTCAAACTTGAGCTTTACGCACAGTCGTTTGATGATCGGTTTTCAGTAGCCTGTATATTTACAGTCACCTGGAAATTGGCCAACAGTCGTCTGTCTAGCGTAAGTGCAATCTCTGCATCTCTCTGTCTTCTCTCCATACTTTACAATAGTCGACTGATGAAGAATGTACAGTCGCCTGACTATTTGACAGTCGACTGTATTATTAACATCAGTCGCCTGTGCGAAGAATTGGAGAAAGAGTGCAGCTCTCTGTTTCGAACCATCCCCTGCAGCAGTCGTCTGCTGAAGGATTTACAGGCGCCTGTCCTGTTTGTCAGTCGACTGTTTTGACTTCGTCAGTCGACTGTCCTGGCTCATATTATAGCCGTTGGATATTTTCTAGCCGTTGATCAGTCGACTGTCTTATGATCATCAGTCGACTGTTCCTGTCGTTTTCACCCAGTTTCTAGCCGTTGCAAATTTGCTTATTTGGCTGTTTCTTTGGGTTTTTGGGCTTGATATAGGATTCATATATATATATATATATATATATATATATATATATATATATATATATATATGAGTGTGCTGCCTTTGCTTAAACTTCTTGATTGATTCTGGATTACTCTTGATTCTATTGAAAATCTCAAGAGATCTTTAAGCCATTCTCAAGCTCCCTCATTTCCCTTTATTGAGCATTCATCTTCCTTCATGCACTGAAGTCCAGCTCAAGGGAAATCATCCAAGTGCTCTCTAGCATATTCCAACACTTGGAGATCCTCTTCCATGCCTTGCATTTATTCATGAGTAAGCATCTCAAGGCATAGGTAAGAGTATTTACTTTACAGGGTGTAATTTATTTCCCTATTTCTCTTTGTGGGATTAGGATACTCTCTCTTTGTGGGAGTTTCTCTCTTTGTGAGAGGTTGTCTCTTTGTGGGACTAGGGAATTCTCTTTGTGGGAATTAACTCTCTTTGTGGGAGTTCGAGTGTCCTTGTGTAGGGCTAACCCTAATTCTCTGAGTGGGAGTTAGTGATTCTCTGTGTGGGAGTCTTGATCCTTGTGTAGGATTGGTTGAGTCCTTGTGTAGGGCATAAATCCTCTTTGTGGGGTATCTCCTTGTGAGATTTGTATTCACTTCTCTGTGTGAGAATATAGTGAATATTGGTGTGGCTGGATGTCCCAAGCTTGGGGAACCAGGGTAAAACTTTGTGTTTGCGTTTGAATTGATTGTGCCATTTAATTCCTCTTGCATTTATAATTCCGCATTTGCAAGTTAAATTTTATTTGGACAATTTTATTTCCATTACGCTATTCACCTCGCTCTAGTGTGTGTTGTTAGTATTGCAAGGGTTAGACGATCCCTACAACAGCACGATGCACACCCGTTCTTCCCCCAACCTGTCAGGAACAGCGCGCAAGATGTACGTCCGGACCGCCCGTCCTCAGTCCGGGGCGGCCCGACGGTCCGCCACTAGCCCCGCCCCTCGGAGGCGCTCCAATGACTCTTTGGCACATCGGTCGCGACAAACAAACTAGTACAAGGATGCTACTGACACTTACGCCGCCCGACCATCTGACAAAACACCCCCTGACCGCTGGTCCCTGACATTTAATGCTTTCGACCCTAACAACCTGACAAAAGCGCCCTGGGCCGTTGTGCTGTCTGACAAAAGCATGGCTGACACCCCTAATTCTGACATCCTCGTCCGAAGCTTTCGCTGACAGTCGAGCCAGCTCAGCACGCCTATTCAGCATGCCAGGTCAGCCCCACCTAACTGCCTCCATCAGGTTTAAATACCCCTTCACCTCCGATGGAGGAGGGGTTGGCAAATTATCTTTGAATCTCATTATTCACACACAAGAGCAAAGGTCTTCCATATCTTTGTTCTTCCACTTCTGATAGTTCGTCACGTACGGTCGACTCACCCTTAGTCCGACCTGCACGCCTGGCCCCCGCTTTAAGTCCTATTGCTGACTTAGGCATCAGAGAGGCTAAGGGTTGGACCCCAACCTGGCCTTTCTGACGAGCTGCTCCTTGTGTAGGTCAGCCCGTCGTCTTGGATTGCACCTCGCCTCTGCCTCCAATAGCACGGTCGCAAGATAGAGTCCTCGAAGGAATTGATTCTGTGGTCGGTCCTCGTTGTGTGCTTAGCCTCTTCATCACACAAATCACTAGTTAACTAATCACCACCTAATCATAACCATCGTGCCCTTGGTTCCCTGTAATACAAATTCATTATACACGAGTTCTACCCCGCAACAATTGGCGCTGTCTATGGGAACGAAGGGTCACACCCATGTCAAATCCCATACCAATCAACCGAAACCCTGACCACGGCAATGATCCCATGGATCAAGAATTGCACTCCCACCCCATGACTCATGCGACTAATCCACCCCCGAGGTGGACGTCGAGACAGTCCAGGCCTCTGCCCGTGCGGTGCAGCAAAGCTTCGAGGCCTTCGCCAAAATGATGGCAGGCTTCGCAGCGGGCGGGACCGAAGCACCCCATGGCCCCTCTGTGTTGAGTATTGATTCCCCGGATTTGGTTTTGATGATGAACAAACATAAATATCGTGAACTAACTCTTTATGAGCGTAGTTATGGAGATCGTCGCCAATATTCTACGTACATCAAAAGCGACGTCTCAAGACTTCTCAAAGCACGTGATCGTGTGTCTGAAGCTTCGTTGAAGCTCTAGGAGCATTATTGAAGTCAAGAAGATTCGATCGAAGCTTTTGGAGACGGTTCGTCTAGTTTTATTTATAGTCTTCTAGCTTCGTTTCGTAGAATGTTAAGCCTTGAGTAGGTCTTACGTTTTAATCTTCTTAACGATCATATCTTAGAGCTAGGATCACATTAGAAGCCCATAGAAATTTTTCCGAAGCTTCGCGCTTCATTTCGCGGCTTCTTGTGCATCTTAGTTGGTTCAAGAAGAAGAACCAACCGACTAGATGGCTGATATTAATTGCATTTTAGAGAATCAAAGAGAAGCATTTATTCTCATTTTCCAAGCTTTCATTTCTCACAAGAATCTCTCCCTCACTCTTATTCCTAAAGAGAGATTCATTGATTGTGAGCCCTTCATGCCAAGAGCTTGATTCAAGGTCACCAACTCCTCCCTAGGTTTCCATTGCTGGTCAACTTTTTGGAGCTAGGGTTTGGTGCCTTCTTCTCCTCCAAAATTCTCCTTGCCCTAAAATCGTACATTTACTCAAGGCATAGGATTTTGTTGGTAAGTTTATATTTCATTTAACTTTGATATTGCAAGTTTTACTCTCGGCTGTGAGAGTTGTGTGTGATCCCGGTTTGTGGGAGTCATATTTTCATTTGTGTATGATTTGATCTTGTAGAGGGGTTCTACAAGAATTTCATAGTGAAAATTTGAGTTAGAAGTTTCTAACTCAAGTATCCGGAGGGGATCCAGGTGTTTGGGACGTAGGATCACCGGGAACAAGTCGGGGAGACTTGGGTGGATCCGAACCCGTTATTTCGTTTGTTTGCGATTGCATATTATTGTTGTCAATATTTTTATTTCCGCATTGTTGGTTGAGTTTACAAGATAATTAGGAATTATCTTCTTAATTATTTTAAAGTACTATTCACCCCCCTTCTAGTACTTATGCAGTAGCTATCAGGGCATTACATTTGGTATCAGAGCCAAGTTCATAGCTATGTCTTCCAACGACAACAAAACCGTTCGTCCACCTTCGGACTATAGCACCTTCAGGAACCGTGAAGGAGCTTCTTCGGTGATGGAAGGACACTCCTCGACTAGGCCTCCCTTCTTCAACGGTACCAACTATGGGTACTGGAAATGCCGGATGGAAACGTTCCTCCGGAGCGCTTCACTATGGAGAGCTACGTTGACGGAGTATGTCGAGCCCGAAGAAGAAGATTTCACTAAGTGGACTACCGCGGAGGTCGTCGCGGAGGTAAGTAATGCCAAGGCAATGAATGCCTTGCAATGTGTGTTGGAGCCCGAAGACTTCAACAAGATATGCACATGTAAGAGTGCATATCAAATCTGGAACTCTCTCCTCATCTTGTATGAAGGAACGAGTAGGGTAAGAGACTCCAAACTCGTTGTTGTAAATAAAGATTACGAATTATTTCACATGCAACACGGTGAGAAGATGAAGGAGTACTATGCTCACTTCGTTGACATCACCAATGAGTTGGAGGCTCTTGAAAAGACCTACACCCAAAAGGAGAAAGTCACAAAGATCATTGACGGACTTCCTTCTTGTTGGGAAAAGCGTACCTTCACCATCGAGGAAGGTAATGATATGAGTAAATATATTGTCATTCAACTAATAGGTACCTTGATGTCTTATGAGGTACGCAAGGACAGTAAACTAAAGATGCAGGACAAGATGAAGTCTTACTTGAAGCAAGACGAGCCAAAGAATTGCATTCAAGGCCGCTCCATCTACATCTACCGATGATGAAGAATTGGAAGAAGAGTTGGACTTGGAATCCATTGTCCTCATGGCAAAGAAGTTCAACCGATTCTTCCGGAAAGGTAATTTCAAGAACAAATCAAAATTTAGTTCTACTAACGCCTCCGCTCCTTTGTGTTTCAAATGCAATAAGCCAGGACACATGAAAGCGGATTGTCCTCAAAACAAACAAAAGGAGAAGTGGAAGGCGCCAAAGTTCGACAAGTCAAAGAAGTACAAGAAAGGGTACAAGAAAGGGCTTGTCGGCACATTCACCGACTCCGACGAGGACTCCTCAAGTGGAGAGTCGGATGATGAACAAGTGGAGCAAGCACACATGTGCTTCATGGCAAGAGAGGAACATGATCAAGAGTCTTCCTCTGATGATAGCGAGGATGAAGGCGATGAGGTAACTATGTATGACCTTAGATTAGCTAATGAGCAAATTTGGTCTAAGTATTCTAAATTAGTAAATAGATATACTAAGACTAAAGATGAGCTAGCTAGTCTCCAAACCTCACCTAAGCCTAATGTCATCAACAACGACATCATTGTTGAAGACTTGAGAAATGAAATTGTAAATCTCAAATCTTAACTTGAGCATGTTCATATTGAGAAATCGGATGAACACGAGATGTCGAATTTGATTTCTCAAAACTCAACTTTGAGTATTGAGAATGAGAATCTCAAGTCTCGTGTTTATGTACTCACATCGCAAGTGTCCACTTTGGATGCTTCTATACATTCTCTCACCGAGAAGTATGAGTGCACATTAGGCCGAATTAATAAATTTAATAAAGGTAAGGACCATTTGGATAATATCCTACATGACTTACTTCCGGCCAATCACCACATTGGCTTGGGGTATAAGATGGGAAATTCATCCAAATTGTCTACCACCTTTGTTAGACCAACTTCCGATGCCTCAATGAATGGGAGCAAACACCCCATTGGTAGTTCATCTACCAATGGTGCTTCCACTTCGTACACACCCTCGTTTGAAAAGAAACCCACTTTGGGTGGACCTCCAAAGAAGAGTCATGCATTTATGTACACCAATACCATGCCACATATGAACACACATCCTACTCCACCGGTTCACAATTATGATGATTTTTATGCACCACGTCCACGAGCACGTGCACACCAAGTGAGACACCCTCACGCATGTGTTCCTCCACATGCATATGCTCATCCACATTATTATATGAATGATTACCATCATGCACCATTTCATATGATGTCACCACCATTTCATTATGTGCCATATGCATATCCACGACATGCATCACGTAGAAATCAACAACGTATGCATGCTCCCAATAGGAATAGGGCTCCCAAAATATTCACTATTTGGGGCCCGAAGAACACCAATATGCATGAAAAACAAGCTTACATGAATTCCTATTTTATGAATGTAGTGCATAATGATGATTATGTGGGGAAGTCTAAGTCCAATTGGACTTGGCTTCCAAAGGTCTAATCTTTTTGGACCCAATGACCTTGGGTACCATGGAATGATATGTTTATCTTTAGGTACTCAAGAAAAAGAAACGGAGCAACAAATCCAAATTTAGCTCCAAGAATAATTGGATACTCGATAGCGGGTGTTCAAAACCCATGACGGGTGATGCTCAATTGCTCTCCGGAGTGGTGCCCATTGCAAATGGGAACCGAGTCGTCTTTGGAGGCAACGAGAGTGGAACCATCATTGGTGTTGGTAAAGTAGGTAATCCTTCTAAACCACTAATAAGTGATGTTTACCTTGTTAAAGGATTAAACCACAATCTTATTTCAATAAGCCAACTTTGTGACAAAGGTTACAAAGTTAGCTTTGTAAAAGGAATGTGTCATATTTTGAATAAAGATACTAATGATGTATTATTCTCTGGCACACGCCATAATGATATTTATATATTAGATCTTCCAAAATCACATGAACAATGTCTCATTGCCAACACAAGTGAACAACACTTATGGCATCGCCGTTTTGGTCATGTGAACTTTGGAACACTTTTTAAGCTTTCCAAGTTAAATTCTATTAAATGATTTCCTAAGCTTGTCTTTCAAACGAAAAGCTTTTGTGACTCGTGTCAATGAGGCAAGCTTCCTAAATCGTCATTTAAACCTAAGAAAAGCATTTCATCTAAGCGGTCACTAGAGCTTTTACATCTAGATCTTCATCGTTGATGAATTTTTTAGATTTACTTGGGTATTTTCCTTAAGTAATAAAAATGATGCTTTTGAAAACTTCACAATATTTGTTAAGAAAGTACAAAATCTCATTGGAACTATCATTGTCACTATTCGTAGTGATCATGGAGGGGAATTTGAGAATGAGTCTTTCTCAAATTTTTGTGATGAAGTTGGTATTACTCACACTTTTTCTTTCCCTCGCGCACCCCCTCAAAATGGTGTTGTTGAGAGGAAGAATAGGACGCTAGTGGAATGTGCTCGCACTATGCTTGATGATAGCCAACTTGGCCATCAATTTTGGACGGAAGCGGTACATACCGCTTGCTATGTGTTTAACAGAATACTTTTGAGGCCTGACACCAAACAAACTTGTTATGAATTGTTGTTTGGTAGATTGCCTCAAGTTAAACATTTTCGAGTTTTTGGCGCAAAATATTTTATTAAAAACACGTATGGTAGTTTGGAAAAATTTGATCCAAGATCCGATGAGGGGATATTTGTTGGATATTCCTCCCGTAGCAAAGCCTACCGGATATACAGCGAACGAACCTCAACGATCGAGGAATCACTTCATGTTTCATTCAATGAAAATTTTGTCCCGACTAGAATTACTAATGATGATGACTCCATGGATGTTTTATGTGATTCTATTGGTAATTCTAATTCTATTGATTCTATTGATACTAACCCCACTGATGAATCTTTTGAGAATGTTCATAGTGATCAGGGAGTTCCCAAACGGCTTCATACAGTTCGTGACCATCCCCATGAGCAAGTCATTGGCAACATACTTGATAGTGTCAAGACGAGATCTCAAGTCAACTACTTCGCTCATTGTGCCTTTGCCTCCTGAATAGAGCCAAAGAATATTAACGAAACGTGCGAAGATAGTGCTTGGATCCTAGACATGCAGGAGGAACTCATTCAATTTGAGAGGAATGAGGTTTGGGAGCTTGTTCCATTACCTTCGAAGAACCACAGCGTTATAGGAACGAAGTGGATTTTCAAGAACAAGACCGACGAAAAACAAATCGTCGTCCGAAACAAAGCTCGGTTAGTAGCTCAAGGCTACCGGCAAGAGGAAGGTATAGATTTCGAAGAATCCTTTGCTCCGGTAGCTAGATTAGAATCCATTAGGTTGTTATTATCTTTTGCATGCCATAAAGATTTTAAACTCTTTCAAATGGATGTAAAAAGTGCGTTTTTAAACGGAGATGTTGTTAAGAAAATTTATGTTTCTCAACCTCCGGGTTTTATAAATAAAAAATTTTCAAATCACGTTTTCAAACTTAAGAAAGCACTTTATGGTTTGAGACAAGCTCCTCGAGCTTGGTATGACCATCTAAAGAACTTTCTTTTGGATTTGGGTTTTAAAATGGGTAAAGTTGATTCTACTTTATTTGTTAAGTATTCGAGTAATGATATTATTTTAGTTCAAATTTACGTTGATGATATCATTTTCGGTGCTACTAACTTCACTCTTTGCGAAGAGTTTTCTAATGTTATGAAGGACCAATTTGAGATGAGCCACATGGGTGAGCTCAAATATTTCTTAGGTATCCAAATTCGCCAAATGAACGATGCAATCTTCATCCACCAAACCAAGTACACGGTGGAGTTGCTCAAGCGATTTGGACTGGAAAATGCCTCAGGAAAGAAGACTCCAATGAGCACTACTACACATCTTGATAAAGATCCGGGTGGCAAAGATGTAGACATCCGTCTATATCGAGGTATGATAGGTATTTTATTATATCTTACTGCCAGTCGGCCCGATATTATGTTTGTCGTATGTGTATGTGCTCGTTATCAGTCTCAACCTAAGGAATCTCACTTAGTAGCGGTAAAACGTATTTTCCGTTATTTAAGTTACACACTCGAATTCGAATTACTTTATCCGAAGTCTAGCACATATGAGTTAATCTCATATAGTGACACAGATTATGCGGGATGCAAATCCGACAGAAAAAGTACTAGTGGCACTTGCCATTTTATAGGAAATTATCTTGTCTCTTGGTTTTCCAAGAAGCAAAATTCCGTATCACTTTTAACGACCGAGACGGAATATATTGCCGCTGGTGCTGCGTGTGCTCAGGTTCTTTGGATGAGACACACTCTTAAAGACTTTGGTATAAACTGTGATACTTGCCCTATCATGGTGGACAATCAAAGTGCAATATGTCTCTCTAAGAATCCGATACACCATTCCCGTTCTAAACACATAGATGTCCGTCACCATTTCCTAGATGATCATGTTGCTAAAAAGGACATCATTTTAGTGTACGTTGGAATCCAGAAGCAAATCGCCGAAATTTTCACAAAACCACTCAAGGAAGACTCCTTTGTGCGGTTACGTCAATAATTGGGGATTATGGGTGAATCCGAGATTTAGGATTTATATTTTTTCAATAATCTTGCATGATGATAATTTTCTTTATATATGCTTATGCTAGATTAGTTGAGATTTTCTGGATTTTTGGTTGAATTTTCGGAATTTATGCTCGAATTATTCATGAACGTCGTATTTAAGATTTTCGATGTTTTATGGTGTAGTATAATGATGTATGAGAGTATTTCGATGTTTCGTCCAAGTGCGCGTAGGAGAGAACTCAAAATTTCGACATTTCAAATTTTTGGACTCTCTTAGTCGGTTCATGTTCATTGGCCGACCGACTAGATTCAGTTCTAGTCGGTCAGTGAATGAACTCAGACCGACTAACTCATGCCCTAATTTTGGCTTCAGTTACTGTTTGCACTTAGTCGGTTCATGTTCATTGATCGACCGACTAGATTGCAATCTAGTCGGTCAGCACTTGAACTGTGACCGACTAAATACACAGGGGCTGTTGTGTATTTTTCACTTCCCAGTCGATTTAATCACTCCCGCACCGATTAGAATTCATTCTAATCTGTGCGAAAAACTCCCTCAGCCCAAAACCCTTCGTCTTCCTCACTCTCCTCCACCGTTTGCCGCCGTTTTCCGGCCATCTCCGACCCTAGCCGATCATCTCCCTCCTCTTAGGGTATCACTCTCACCTTCTCTCTTGTTTTTAGGGCTCTTTCTTTATCGATTTCCGTGCGTTTTAGGGTTTGTTCTAGGGTTGTTTTCCAACCTAGATTTTGAGTTCTATTTCGATTGAGCGTTGTCTTGTCTCGATCATGGCGAAGACACGTATCCCCATCGATCCCTCGCGTCCGTCTCCCATGACCGTCGAGTCGCCTTCTACGGACCCCCCTCAACCCAAACGCCGAGCCAAATCGACCCATTCATCTTCGTCTTCGCCTCCTCTTAAGAAGAAGAGGACGACGACTGCAAAGCCTAGAGCCACATCTCAACCTAAGCCGCAGCCTAAGAAGAAAATTTTGACTCCCGGCCCATTTCGAGCTCCCACTCCTCCCGGTGATTCTGACTCTGACACCGAGTATATCCCTGAGTCTGAGTCTACCGATAGGGCTCCTACTCCTCCTCCTCGATCTAGCACTCGTCCGTCTAAGGGGAAGGCTCCCATGCCTTTGGGCGGTGTCGATATATCGTTGTGTCGCGATGACCCATTGTGTCTCGCGGCTTACAACCGTATTGAGCACTGTCCATTGATATTGGAGCACTCCATTCAGTTCTCCGATTTTCCACATCTCACCGATCTTCTTTCCTACAGCGGCCTTCTTGATTATCTTCGCCATGACGCCAAGGCGAACCCTCACCCATACCCCAGTCTTGTCAAATTATTCTATGCGAATCGTGTTCGGGGTCAGTATGACGACACTCACTCCATTGAGATGACTGTCTTGGGGACACATATTGTCCTCACGACAGAGATCTTAGGGGATTTGATAGGTGTCTCATCTTCTGGCCTTCTTCCTGTCGATATCTCCGTGGATAATATCCACGATCTTGACCAGACCATGCTTGCCGAAATGTTTCATGTCATCCCTCCCGCCATGATTGGCGTCCCTTCTAAATCGTTTAAGCCGAACGCTTGGGTCTTGAATCTTATCCTGAAGTCGTGCCTCCTTCCGAAGTACGGCTCCTCTAGCTTGCCCTCCCAGCCGTTCCTCAAGCTGATCTACGCTCTTTTCATGGGGAGCGAGATCAATTGGGCTCGTATCATCCTTGATAAGATGGACTCTTTCGAATGTATCCGAAAGTCCACCAAATCTGCTCACATCCCATATCCTTGTCTGCTGACGCTTGTTTTCCGTCGTTTCGGCGTCACTCTCCCTCCCGATGATGAGCGTCCTCTTGGTCCTCCCCTGAATGCGACGGCCGTCAAGAAGTCTCTTACGGCGCTTCGTCACGTTCAGAGGAGTACCCCCTCTGCTTCAACTGCTCCTGCTCCTTCTCCTACTCCGTCACTCACTGAGTTCGTAGTTTCCCTACGACGTGTGGAGTCTCGTGTTTCTCGCTCTGAGGAGATGCTAGCTCGCATCTGCTCTCGCTTGGGCATTGAGATTCCTCCTTCAGTTTCTGACGAGGAGGAAATGGATGAGGCTGACCTCGAGGAGATTATTGGATCTCCTGTCCGTGCCCCAGAGGGTACGTCTGCTACTGCTACATCTGCTAGTGCTCCCGAGAGCACACCTGCTGCCACCATTCCTTCGGTGGATACTCCTGCTGCTGCTCCCGCAACCACTCCTGTTGTGACTCTTCCTTCTGTGGACACTCCAGTCGACCCAGTGACCACCACCCCTTCTGCAGAGCCTGTCGCTGCTGCTGATCCTCCCTCCGCCTCCTGAGCTTGCGTTGGAGGACTCACCCCTGTGCACATTGGATGATTTACTTTGTTGTGAGAGAGTGGGGTAGGATAGTTGGTAGTTATGGATTTTTGATGTATTTTTGGATGCTCTGATGATACATTTTTTGATGTATGTTCATTTTGATGTCTGTGAGACATATGTTGTATGTGTGCACCGATCTGAGGATCGTTTTTATGTATGTTGGCGGATGTATACATTTTGTTGTACAATGTTATATATATATATACATCATGTTGACATTTACTTCTGTGTGCACATTATTTTTTGTCTCTGATGTTGACTTCGTCGCTCGACGACTATCTTGATTAAATAGAAATTATTTCTATGAAAACATAGAATTATTTTCCATGCACTTAATTCATCAAGAATGTTGATATTGAAGAGTATGTTCCATAACTCAATACGTGAAATTGATTTGAGTTTTGATTATTTTATTTTTCGATTATCGACTATGGTCTCGTTGGCACGCCTTGATTTACTTCATATTTTACTTTGGTGTCATTTGGACCGTGGTCGTATTTTACGACTTCCGCGCTTTTAATTGTAGCCATTGTTGTTGTCGTTGATCTCCTCCCACTCTTTTTGCTAATGCCAAAGGGGGAGAGAATTAATAATGACGATGTGCTAAATGATAATTTAAAGCAATTTACCGTGAATCTAATTTGATATGCTAGATTCAGGGGGAGTTAAGATATAAAAATGGATTTAGATCCTAAATTTCGATAATTGGATTCACATTTTATACTTTCCTCGTCTGCTTGATGCTTATGATTATTATTTAATATGGAATTAACGTGTCATCAATGCAGGGGGAGTAAGTAAATTTTATTTGAATCATTATTATTGATTATTATTTATGTTGGTTTGTCATCACCAAAAAGGGGGAGAATGTTGAGTATTGATTCCCCGGATTTGGTTTTGATGATGAACAAACATAAATATCGTGAACTAACTCTTTGTGAGTGCAGTTATGGAGATCGTCGCCAATATTCTACGTATATCAAAAGCGACGTCTCAAGACTTCTCAAAGCGCGTGATCGTGTGTCTGAAGCTTCGTTGAAGCTCTAGGAGCATTATTGAAGTCAAGAAGATTCGATCGCAGCTTTTGAAGACGGTTCGTCAAGTTTTATTTATAGTCTTCTAGCTTCGTTTTGTAGAATGTTAAGCCTTGAGTAGGTCTTACGTTTTAATCTTCTTAACGATCATATCTTAGAGCTAGGATCACATTAGAAGCCCATAGAAACTTTTCCGAAGCTTCGCGCTTCATTTCCTGGCTTCTTGTGCATCTTAGTTGGTTCAAGAAGAAGAACCAACCGACTAGATGGTAATCTAGTCGGTCGGTAATCCTTCTTGAACCGACTAGATATCCTTGACTAATTTCAGCTCATTCACTGCTTACAGTTAGTCGGTCCAGAAAGGTTCACCGACCGACTAGTTGTCAAACTAGTTGGTTTGGAATCCTTTTTAGACCGACTAGTTGTGTATTCAATTTTTCAGCCTGAGCTACTGTTTATCATTAGTCGGTCAAAGAACAACCGTCGATCGACTAGTTGAGAAAATAGTCGGTTGGAATTTTTTCTTAAACCGACTAGTGCTCCTTAATTTCAGCCTATACTTTTTCAACTCTTAGTCGGTCAAAGAATACTCACCGACCGACTAGTTGTCAAACTAGTCGGTTGGCAAGTCTTCTTAGACCGACTAGTTCTTTATTCCCTGAATTATCTTTATTGGCTGTGAAGCTGTTAGTCAGTCCATGTTGAATCACCGACCGACTAGTTGTGAATCTAGTCGGTCAGTGATCCTTCTTTGACCGATTAGACTGCTTCAGAAATAGATCCGTTGGAGCATTAAATGCACGAATTTTCTCTCTCTCTCTTCTCTATCCTATATAATCTTGAGTTGCTGTTTCATAGCATTCAAGGCTGATATTAATTGCATTTTAGAGAATCAAAGAGAAGCATTTATTCTCATTTTCCAAGCTTTCATTTCTCACAAGAATCTCTCCCTCACTCTTATTCCTAAAGAGAGATTCATTGATTGTGAGCCCTTCAAGCCAAGAGCTTGATTCAAGGTCACCAACTCCTCCATAGGCTTCCATTGCTGGTCAACTTCTTGGAGCTAGGGTTTGGTGCCTTCTTCTCCTCCAAAATTCTTCTTGCCCTAAAATCGTACGTTTACTCAAGGCATATGATTTTGTTGGTAAGTTTATATTTCATTTAACTTTGATATTGCAAGTTTTACTCTCGGTTGTGAGAGTTGTGTGTGATCCCGGTTTGTGGGAGTCACATTTTCATTTGTGTATGATTTGATCTTGTAGAGATTTTCTACAAGAATTTCATAGTGCAAATTTGAGTTAGAAGTTTCTAACTCAAGTATCCGGAGGGGATCCGTGTGTTTGGGACGTAGGATCATCGGGAACAAGTCGGGGAGACTTGGGTGGATCCGAACCCGTTATATCGTTTGTTTGCGATTGCATATTATTGTTGTCAATATTTTCATTTCCGCATTGTTGGTTGAGTTTGCAAGATAATTAGGAATTATCTTCTTAATTATTTTAAAGTACTATTCACCCCCCTCTAGTACTTGTGCAGTAGCTATCAGGGCATTACACTCTGAGCCCCCGAACGTGAGGCGAAATCTTCACCCTCAGTTCGATGAAGAAGTATGGACAAAGGGCTCGCCGAGGAGATAGCAGCCCAACAAAGGCTCCTGGAGGAAGAGATGGAGGTAGCACGGTTGCGAAGGCGCCAAGAGGAGTCGGCTGCCGCACAGAGGCATCTGGAGGAAGCGGCCGAGGCCGCACGGCAAGCCCTCCTCGACGAAGAATCCACCCGTCGCCAGCTCCGCTTCATTATCGCGGAACGCGAGAGGCTCCGAAGGGAGAATGAGGAGAACCGGGAGATCCCAGAGGTGTCGACGGCGGGCCGACGACACGTGAACGAGCGCAGTCCGTCGCTTGCCAGGTCCCCACGTCGGGGTGGAGTCCGCCCCATCCGCACCTCTCCCCAGATCGCCTCAACAAGGAAGCCGTTTGTCAACAACTCCGCTTCTTTGTCGCGGAGCGCGAAAGGATCCTAAGGGAGAATCAGGAGCGGAGGGAGGTCCCAGAGGCATTGGCTTTGGGCCGGCAATATTGGACTGCCCGTAGTCCGCCACCCGTCGGATCCCCCCTATGCGGGAGGAGTCCTCCCGGCGGCCACTTTGCCCCTCCCCGGGGCACGATGACCGTCGGTAGCCGTAGCGAGACCGAAGCCAAACCCCAGAGTGACTGAGAGGGTGCGTAGCAGAGTGCCCCGCTTATCCGGAGGAGGCCACGCTGCTGGCACGATGGATAACCTCGGCCTCAAGGCCCGCAAGGTTCAAGGCCCCACAATTTGCCACCTACAGTGGAAAAGGCAACCCGCTCTCGCACATGCAACAATACCGGGCGACGATGGAGGCACAAGATGTGGATGACGCGTTCTTGTGTCGGCTTTTCTCGCAGAGCCTGTGGGACACGACGATGGAGTGGTACTATGGCCTGCCCACAAGATCTATCGGGAGTTTCGACAAATTTTGCCAGGAGTTCCAGGTTGGACGCACAAATAAGAAGCCTTTGGACTACCTCAGCATGATAATCCAAGGGGAAGGAGAGACGACTGGAAGATACCTTCGCCGCTTTCAGGATGAAAGGTAGGCGGTAGTGGCCTGTGGTGACGAAGTGCTCATGTTGGCCTTCAAAATGGGGCTGTGGAATCGGAGCCTCCACAAATCTCGGCTCTGAGACCCACCAGCCAACTACGACGCACTAATCGCTCAGGTGGAGAGATATGCACTGAGCGAAGAGGCTCTCGGCATGAAGAAACCAATCGCCCCGACGAAATTGTCCTAGGGCAAGCCTCGGTCATATCCCAGGCCAAGGCAAGAAGGCTGGTCCCGAGGCTGCGACCAGCTGACTCTGCCTAGATGTGACACATCGGGGCGTCGCCCACAAGACCGCCCGGGCCCTGCGCGAGAGTTCACCCCTGCCAGGGAGCACGCTCGAGCAGCCCCGAGACTGGAGGGATTCCTCCGGGCCCAGTACACGTAGCTCAATGCCCCCATGATAGAGGTGTTGGCCGCGGAGACCAGGGCCGGACTACTGCCAGACCCGCCTAGGTAAATGAAGTCAGACCCAACTAGGCAAGACGTCCGGAAGTACTGTCGGTATTACTAGGACCAGGGTCATGATACTGACGATTGCTTCACCCTGAAGAGAGAGATCGAGCGCTTGATATAGGTGGGTCACCTTAGGGGCTTCGTGGAGGACATGAGGATGATCCAAGAAGAGAGGGCTCCGCGAGGAGCGCGGAGGCCGTATCCACCCCCGGACAACGGGCTGGAGGATCCACACCCACCCAGGCTAGCTATTCGCATAGATGTGATATGCGGAGGGCCATCCTCGGGGGAGCGTCGTCGTCAGGGAAAAAGGCGTACGCCCGGCAAGTGATGACGGTGGGACTCGGGGGCGAGGCGAAGCAGAGAAGGGTGGCTCGACCCCCCATTACTTTCACCGATGTAGACCTGGAAGGAGTCGAGCTGTCGCATGACGACGCCATCGTCATCGTGGCTCAGATTGGGACAACCATCATCAGCTGTCTCCTGATCGACACTGGGAGCTCCTGCGACATTCTGTTTATGTCGACGGTCAAGAAGATGGGGCTGAAGCAGGCAGACTTGAGGCCTTGTACAGGCCCCATCGTCGGCTTCATTAGCCACTCGGTTCCCATTGTGGGGGTGATCACCTTATCGGTGTCGCTCGGAGAGGAACCCATGGTCTTCACTCGCATAACGCAGTTGGTTGTCGTCGACAACGTACAACAGGATCATAGGGCGACCATACATGACGGCCATTGAGGCGCTCCCCAGCCTACTCCACCAGATAGTGAAATTCTAAACTCCACGAGGGGTGGGGTTAGTGCGGGGGAGCCAGAAGCTATCCAGGAGCTGCTACGTGGGGTCGACCAAATATAAGGGTCCAGATCAGGCCTTATCGATCGACCTCCTTGATAAAAGAGAGGACTTCTACGACCAACAGCCGACCCCTGCTGAAGAAGTCGAAGTGGTGCCCGTGGCGGCAGAGGAGGACAAGACTGACTCCATCGGTACAAAGCTCCCGGTTTCCCTAAGGGCGGCCCTCATCGATCTCCTCCGAGAGAACGTGGACATATTCGCCTGGTCGCCCACAGACATGCCGAGGGTCGACTCGGTGATAATCACCCACAAGCTGAATGTGGACCCGGGATCTCGACCGGTCCGGTAGAAAAAGAGGAGTGTCGGGGGAGAAAAGAAGAAGGCAGTCGACGAGGAAGTGGAGTGGCTCCTCTAGGCCAAGTTTATCAGGCCGGTGGACTATCCGGATTGGCTCGCCAACATCGTCTTGGTGAAGAAGGCCAATGGGAAGTGGTGCATGTCCGTTGACTTCACGGATCTCAACAAGGCGTGTCTGAAGGACAGCTTTCCCCTCCCAAGGATCGACCACTTGGTGGACCAGGCGTCCGGTTACGAGTTGTTGAGCTTCATAGACGCCTTCTTGGGATATAACCAGATCCAGATGGCGAAGGAAGATGAGGAGAAAAAATCCCTCGTCACCGATAGGGGCACCTTCTGTTACACGAAAATGCCCTTCGGACTGAAGAACACCGGGACGACCTACCAGCGGATGGTAGACATGATATTCAGCTCACAGGCCGGGCAGAACCTAGAGGTCTATCTCGATGACATGCTGGTGAAGAGAAAGAAAGCCCCGGACCACCTCGCCAACCTGCAGGAGACGTTCCAGAAGGTGCGCCAGTATGGCTTGAGGCTGAACCCGACGAAGTGCGTCTTCAGCGTGCAGTCGGGAAAATTCCTCGGCTTCATGATAACGAAGCGAAGGATTGAGGCGAACCCCGACAAGGTGTCAGCCCTCGTTAACATGCACATCCACGAACCATCCGGGATTTGCAACGACTTAACGACCGGGTCGTAGCGTCGGGGAGATTCTTGTCGAAGTCTGCGGAGAGATCACTCCCCTTCTTCAGAGTCCTGCGCACGGCCTTCGATGAAGCAAAAGTCGACAGGAAGGTGATCCCGTGGAACAACGACTGCATTCAAGCATTCGCGGAGCTGATGGCCTACATGCAGAGTCCGCCGCTGCTCGCCAAGCCGGAGGAAGGAGAATAGCTGGGGCTGTACCTCGCCGCCAATGAAGAAGCAGTCAGCTTCGTCTTAATCAAAGAGGAGAAGGGCGCGCAGCAGCCAGTTTACTAGGCGAGCCGGATTCTTCGAGAGGCGGAGACTCGTTACAGCCACATCGAGAAGGTCGCGTACTATCTGGTCACAACAGCGAGGAAGCTCCCACCGTATTTACAGACCCACCCCCTCGAAAAGAACCTGAAGAGGTTAGAGCGGTCGGTCAGAATGCTTTATTGGAGCGTCGAGCTCAGTGAGTTTGACATAACTTACAAGGCCCGGACGGTGATCAAGGGTCAGGCCTTGGCGGACTTCGTGGTGGAATGCACTGTCGAAGACCCCCGGAGAACCTGCCGGACGCACCTCCGGCGGCAGCTTCCCCATAGACCATGGGGGTAGCCAGACCATCGGAACCTACCCAAGAGGAAGCGGGCAGATTGTGGACCATCCAAGTCGACGGGTCGGCCACGGGATCCGGGACGGGGGCAGGCATCGTCATCCAAACCCCCGACGGATGCCTGCTGGAGTATGCCTTGCGCTTCGACGTCCCCGCAACCAACAATGTTGCGGAGTACGAAGCCGCGGTCAATGGGTTGAAGCTTTGCAGAGCTATGGGGGCGACGGACGTGCTGTTGCTTAGTGATTCATGGCTCGTCGTCCAACAGGTACAAGGGAGCTTCGAGGCCCGAGAAGAGATGATGAAGCGCTACCTCAAACGCATCCAGGCCGATCTCCAGAAGTTCAAGAGGGTGGAGGTCCGACACTTACCTCACTCCAACAACCTCCGGACCGACGCCCTATCAAAGCTGGCCTCCTCCTCCGTTGTCGAGATCGGAAAGGCCATATACGTTGAAAGTCTGCCAGTGCCTACCATTGAAGAAGAAGAACTAATGTGTGTCGGCCAAACGACGACTTGGATGACCCCAATAGTGAAGTACCTGGAGACGGAGGCCCTGCCCGAGGAGCGACTGTAGGCCAAGAAGATAGAGAGGCGGGCCCTGTCATTCATACTCTTCGATGGAGTGTCGTACCGACGACGCCGCGCCAGATTCGACGTCCTGCCGTACCTGAAGTGCCAGGGGCCAGAGCAAGCTGAACAAGTCATTCGCAAAGTGCACGAGGGCTTCTACGAGAACCACCACGGTGGCGCACTATTGCCCACAAGATAGTGCGACAGGGGTACTACTGGCCGACTATGACCCATGACACGGCTCAGTACGTCAAAAGATGCGAGGCGTGCCAGAAGTTCGGCAGACACACGGTAGCACCTCCAGCCAACTTGGTGCCTATCGTAAGCACGATCTCATTCGCCAAGTGGGGGCTTGACATCCTCGGATCGTTCCCAAAGGCGTCCGGAGGTAGGAAGTACCTGGTCGTCACCGTGGACTACTTCACTAAATGGGTCGAGACCGAACCATTGGCACGCATCGCGTGGACGGATATGAAGGGCTTATTTGGAAGTCCGTGATATGTCACTTCGGGATACCCCGCTCTATAGTGACGGAAAATGGAAGACAGTTCGACTGCGAAGGCTTCCGAGACTTCTGTTCGGGCTGGGAGATCAAGCTCCATTTTGCATCCGTTACCCACCCGCAATGCAATGGGATGGCAGAGGCAGCGAACAAATGCATATTGGGTCCCCGGAAGAAAGGTCGATGCCGCTCTCGGGACGTGGGTGGATGAGCTACCTGGCATTCTCTGGTCGTACTGTACGACCCACGAGGCATCAACCGGAGAGAGCCTGTTCATGCTGGCGTTCGGGTCGGAAGCAGTTGTTCCCGTGGAGATCGGAGAGGAAACGCTTCGGCTAAAGTACCTCGATGAAGATGTCAATGTGGAGGGCCTCGGCCTTAGCCTCGAGCTCGTTGACGAAATAAGGGACCGGGCTTTGATGAACCTTGTCCGACATAGCCAAAGAATGGCCCGGTACTACAACTCCTGGGTGAAGAAGCGGACCTTCAAAATTGGCGACTTGGTCCTCAGAGGCGTCGTCTTCAAGCCCGAGACCGCTCGTCGAGGGAAGCTAGCGGCCAAATGGGAGGGGCCCTACGGGGTCGTCGACATCGTCGGGCCGGCCACATACATCTTGGTGAGCTTGGATGGAAGGAACTGGCCCACCCATGGAACGCAGACCATCTCCTGAAATATTATCAATAATTGTGAGTCTTTAATGAAATACTTTCTTTTCTTCGCATTTTCAAATCTCACCGTCTCCACTTGAAAGTTTCAGTTTAAGACACAAGACTCCGGGGCAGGACCAATCCTCGCCACCCAAACCAGAGAAGGGCACGGGGCGAGCTACGCGCTCGCTCCCCCCTCAAGACTCCAGGGCAGGACCAATCCTTGCCACCCAAACCGGAAAAATGCACGGGCCGAGCTACGCACTCGCTCCCCCCTCAAGACTTCGGGGCAGGACCAATCCTTGCCACCCAAACAGGAGAAGGGCACGGGCCGAGCTACACGCTCGCTCCCCCCTCAAGAGGCCGGGGCAGGACCAATCCTCGCCACCCAAACTGAAGAAGGGCACGGGCCGAGCTACGCACTCGCTCCCCCCTCAAGACTCCAGGGCAGGACCAATCCTCGCCACTCAAACTGGAGAAGGGCAGGGGCCAAGCTACGCGCTCGCTCCTCCCCTCAAGACTACGACGTAGGACCAATCCTCGCCACCCAAACCAGAGAAGGGCACGGGCCGAGCTACGTGCTCGCTCCCCCCTCAAGACTCTGGGGCAGGACCAATCCTTGCCACCCAAGCCGGAGAAGGGCACGGACCGAGCTACGCGCTCATTTCCCCCTCAAGACTCTTGGGCAGGACCAATCCTCGCCACCCAAACCAGAGAAGGGCACGGACCGAGCTACACGCTTGCTCCCCCCTCAAGATTCCGGGGCAGGACCAATCCTCGCCACCCAAACCGGAGAAGGACACGGGCTGAGCTACGTGCTCGCTCCCCCCTCAAGACTCTGGGGCAGGAACAATCCTCGCCACCCAAACCGGAGAAGGGCACGGACCGAGTTACGTGCTCGCTCCTCCCTCAAGACTCTAGGGCAGGACCAATCCTCGCCACCCAAACCGGAGAAGGGCACGGATCGAGCTACGCACTCGCTCCCCCCTCAAGACTCCGGGACAGGACCAATCCTCGCCACCCAAACCAGAGAAGGTCACGAGCGAGCTATGTGCTCGCTTTTCCCCTCAAGACTCCGGGGCAGGACCAATCCTCGCCACCCAAACCGGAGAAGGGTATAGGCCGAGCTACGCGCTAGCACCCCCTCAAGACTCCGGGGCAGGACCAATCCTACCACCCAAACAGGAGAAGGGCACGAGCCAAGCTACGCGCTCGCTCCTCCCTCAAGACTCCGGAACAGTACCAATCCTCGCCACCCAAACCAGAGGAGGGCACGGGCCGAGCTATGCGCTCGCTTCCCCCTCAAGACTCCAGGCAGGACCAATCCTCGCCACCCAAACCGGAGAAGGGCACGGGCCGAGCTATGCGCTCGCTCCTTCCTCAAGACTCCAGGGTAGGCCAGTCCTCGCCACCCAAACCGAAGAAGGGCACGGGCCGAGCTACGCGCTTGCTCCCCACTCAAGACTCTGGGGCAGGACCAATCCTCGCCACCCAAACCGGAGAAGGTCACGGGCCGAGCTACGCGTCCGCTCCTCCCTCAAGACTCCAGGGCAGGACCAATCCTCGTCACCCAAACCGGAGAAGGGCACGGGCTGAGCTACGCGCCGGCTCCCCCCTCAAGACTCCGGGGCAGGACCAATCCTCGTCACCTAAACCGGAGAAGGGCACGGGCCGAGCTACGCACCCGCTCCCCCCTCAAGACTCCGGGGCAGGACCAATCCTCGCCACCCAAACCGGAGAAGGGCATGGGCCGAGCTACGTGCTCGTCCCCCTCAAGACTCCGGGGCAGAACCAATCCTCACCACCCAAACCGAGAAGGGCACGGGCCGAGCTACACGCTCGATCCCCTCTCAAGACTCCGGGGCAGGACCAATCCTTGCCACCCAAACCGGAGAAGGGCATGGACCGAGCTACGCGCTCACCCCCCTCAAGACTCTAGGGCAGGACCAATCCTCGTCACCCAAACCAGAGAATGGCATGGGCCGAGCTACGCGCTCGCTCCCCCCTCAAGACTCGGGGCAGGACCAATCCTCGTCACCCATACCGGAGAAGGGCACGGGCCGAGCTACGCCTTCGCTCCACCCCTCAAGACTCTGGGGTAGGACCAATCCTCGCCACCCAAACCGGAGAAGGGCACGGGCCGAGATACGTCCTCGCTCCCTCCTCAAGACTCCGGGGCAAGACCAATCCTCGTCACCTAAACCAGAGAAGGGTACGGACCGAGCTACGTGCTCGCTCCCCCTCTAGACTCCCAGGCAGGACCAATCCTAGACACACAAACCAGAGAAAGACACGGGCCGAGCTACGCGCTCGCTCCCCCCTCAAGACTCCGGGGCAGGACCAATCCTCGCCACCCAAACCGGAGAAGGGCACGGGCCGAGCTACGCGCTCACTCCCCCCTCAAGATTCCGAGACATGACCAATCCTCACCACCCAAACCGGAGAAGTGAATGGACCGAGCTACGCGCTCGCTCCCCCCTCACGAATCCGGGGTAGGACCAATCCTCGTCACCCAAACCAGAGAAGTGCACATGACGAGCTATGCGCTCGCCCCCCCTCAAGACTCCGGGGCAATCCAAACAAGCTTCGCCACCCATACGAGAGGAAAAGGGGCGGGCCGAGCTACAGCTCCCTCCCCCTACAAAGACTCCAGGACAGGATCCGTCCTCCCCACCCCAGCCGAAGAAGGGCTCGGACCGAGCCACTTGCTAACCGCCCTCCCAAACAGACCCATGAACCTCGAAGACCCGAATCTAAGGAAAAGGACTCTCGGGAACCTCCGGTCAAGAACCAGGGCAGTCCACGCGTAGGCCAAGAACCTCTGGTCAATGCAGAGTCCCGATAAAGCGTGCCCCCGATGCGACTCGTGAAAACGAAAAGACACTCGGGAAGCACGTCATTAATGATGACACACCCCAGAGAGGAAAGGATTGATGAATCGCGTCTGATGCCACTTAGCAGAAGTGGCTTTGAAGGGCGTGACTCTGAGGAGCCTATTTATGATGCCATCTCATCGCATTAACTCCCTGGGGAACCGCTAGCAAAATCCCTCTATAAATACTCCCCTCACCTTCTCGAAGGAGGAAAGGAACAAGAAAATATGAGGGCAAGTCAGTCTCAGTCCCCCCATGAAGGTTGGAAAGGTGCGAGGTAACCCGGTCCAGAACATCCGGTTAGGGTCCCCCGCCGGACGTCATCGGTCCGGTTATAAGGGAGGCCCCCAACCATCGAGGGACCCCGCCTCCCCGATAGGCGATACCCTCTGCACGGCTATCACCGATGGGCTATTCCTCTTACACCTGGGAAGACCCGTCGGTCACTCCTCGACTTTGGGAAGACCCGTCGGTCACTCCTCAACTTCCCTTGGACAACTTACACCAAGGGAATTGGAGCACCTGTGACGGACTATTCCCCTCTTTTGGTGCCCGACGCGCGCTGGCTCTCCAGGTCGCGAGCCCAAGCGACGGGCAGTCCTGCCAGATCACCCCACTAGGCATACCGGCCTCCGCCTGGGCATATCAGCCTCCGTGGGCCTGCCTCCCAATGGCTCGCCCCGCCGATGGGCTATTCCTCCTACATACGGATCACCGATGGGCTATTCCTCTTACACGAGGGGTGCCCTGCCTATCGCTCCTCCGCTTCTCCTAGACAACTTGTGACAGGGGAACAAGAGGACCTGTGGTGAATCGCTCCTCCCGACCAGCATCCGCTCCACCCCGATCTCCATCGGCGGAGAAGGCAAATGCCCCACGGGGCATACCAGCTCCCACCGGCCCGCCTCCTAACGGCCCACCTCTCACTCCTCTATCTTCCCATCGAGGCACCACAGCCGAGGCTCCCCACCGAGGCTCCACCTTTACCGCCTCGTTCTCTACCTCTTCCTGTGTTTTCCTTCGAGTCAAGGATTCCCAAGAGAGACCTTGCAACCCTTCATAGTCGGGGAGATGAAAGGAGAGGCAGCGTGCCACCGCCACCTTGTTCTCCTCCTCTCCCAGGGTTCCCCTTCGAGCCGAGGATTTTGCAAGGAAACCTCGCAACCATCCGTGGACGAGCAGGTGAAAGGGAACACAATGGTCAGCGATAAAGGAGAGAGCCCACACAGGATACAAGAGTTCGCTTATCCTGATGCAGTTTACAATATAGTAAATGGCTTCCCAGCCCGCCACATAGATCAGATTATAGTTGTTTAACTACTGTCATTTTCTTTAAATTCTTGTAAAACTTAATGAAAAGGCTATTCCAAGCGCCCTAAACATCGTCTTAGCACGCCCTAAAAGTGGGATGATCTCCTTCGAACTCTGGGACAAGCTCATGAAAACTCCGCTACCCAGACCAGAGAATGAAAAGGGGTAAGCTCCTCTCTCCCCCTCCTCCCACGAATACGACTCGGTACCACAACATACAAGAGGTAGTAAAAACAATAGAAACTTCAATATATAGGTAGTCCGAACTTTACAATAGTAGCGAGGGCTGACCTAACAAAACGAGGTCTCCCTCGGGCCAGCCCTACCGTTCCTTCTAAACAAAAGGGGGGAGAAGGGCGAGACAAAACTACTCCTGCGGGCCACTGCCGCCTAAGGTGTCGCATCTCGGTGCGACGTCCCTCCCGTCAACTTCCGTGGGGTCGGCCTCATTGTCGACGGCCACCTCATCGACGACCACGTCCTCCTCGACGACCACGTCCTCCTCGACGACGTCCTCCTCGACGACCACGTCCTCCTCGATGACCACATCCTCGTCGTCCCCTGCCTCTTCCTCCCCCTCCGAGGCCACTAGCATGTCGAAGTTGACCTCGATCGAAGGACAGAGGTTGATCACCATTTCCTTCACCTGGCTCAGGCAGGCCTCCCAGCCCTTGGCCCGACCATGCACCATGCCTTCATACATCGCGTCCGTGAGGGCAGGGATGACAGTTGACTCTTGGTACGTCCGAAACTCGTCGGTCTTCATGGTCAAATCTTCTTTCGTGGCCTTTGCCTGGCCCGCCAGCTCGCCCGCATGCGAGTTCTCTCGTTCAAGCGCGCTCTCCAGCTCCTTCATCCGATCGGTTGCGGAGGTGGTCTTCACCTCATAATCTGCCAAGAGACCCTTCAGGCGCCGGACCTCCAACTCTAATTGACTGCACCTACCCTTCTCCTTAGCCAGCTGCTCGTCAGCATTCTTGCGAACCCCAGCAAGCTCGGTAGCCATTCTGGCGATGGTGGCCTCGGCCTTGTTTATGGCCGGCGTGTGCTCCTGGGTGGCGAGCGTCAGAAGGATGGCCTGTACGACAAAAGAAAAGTCTGTTTGGATACTTAGCAAAACCACCTGAAAGACTTAACCCAATTCGGACCACCTACCTGTACGCCGTGCCATACTGCTGTGCCGCACAGCCCCTCATGCCCAACGGCGGCCAAACTCTCCCTATCGCAGGGTAGCAGAATGTTCTCTTCCAGACGCGTCGCCACCCCGTCGTCTTTAAAGACAGATTCATCGGTTCCCACTCAAAAGGGCATCCAGTGAACGGCCTCCTCTGGATAACCGTCGATCTCGGCCTTTTTGGCCTTGAAGTGAATGAGCGAGGTGTCGCAACTGGGGTGGGCCCACTTCTCCAAAACAAACCGTGGGCAGTCATAGGGCCAGCCCTCCCAACCCGACGACCTGGGCCCAGAGCTCGACCCGCTAGAGCCCTCGGGACGATCTTGGGCTATGATCCTCTCAGCGGCGGGGGTATCCTCGGGCTCGGGGGACGGGCTTCGGGGGCCGCCGCCCCTGGTTCGGTCCGCCCCTCACCCCCGGACTCAAGATCGAAGATCGAGGCAGCGTTTCCCTGAACAGGCCCTTCCCCGAGCCGACTGGCACTCCTCTCCGATCGATAATGGACGACGTCGTGGGCAGCCTCGTCCTCTTTGAGGACGCCTTCCCCTTACTCGAGCCTTCCCCACCGGCCTACTCGTGCGGCCTCTTCGGGTCCGCCTTCTTCATCTTCCACGCCGCCTGTTCCGCAGCCCACTTCTTCAGCTCTTCGAGCGAAATACTCATGGTGTGACCTGCAGACGAAGGAAAGCTTAGAGTGAGCACTTTAGATGCGACAACCACAAAGTTCGTATTACCTTTAGGCCAAATGTACCGAGCTATCATGGCAGGCTCAACAAGCATCCCGTACTCCCGGCCCTCTTCCGGTATGTCCATCAGAGACCGGGCCACTTCTTCCTCCTTATCACTCAGATCGACCCCCTCCCTTGCCTCGGGATTCAGCTCTCCCCAGTTCGATCTCATCACCACATCCGCGGGCATCGAGACGAACACATATTGTTTGCTCCACCCCTTGATCTTGTCCGACAATCCTCTGATGAGGGGGTGGCTTCTCTTTGCGGACAGATAATAGTAGGACATCAGCCTATTCACCGCGAAGAAATGCCGAAAGAGGGGCAGGGAGGGGCATACGCCGTTGCTCATGCACAGCACCAAGAAGCCGATGATCACACTGATGGAATTCGGCATCAATCTGAACAGTGACAGCTCTAGGAAAGTCAAAACTTCCAGCACAAAGGGATGGAGGAAACGCAACCCCTGCTGGAAGCAGGCCACGTACACCCCCACCTCATAGTCTCCCGTAAAACACACCCTCTCCAGCGCGGTCGGCTCCCGGATGGAATAGGACGGCCTAATATACGACTCGCTAATTTTCGAAAGGGACGACCTCAGCACCGACTTCACACCCAAGATCTCGTCAGGCACCTTTCCAGTCTCCGCCACCGTAACGGCTGTCGAAGTAGTGACCTTTGCAATCCTAACCACATGCCCTTTCCCTTTCTTTGGGTCCCACGGGGCCTCTGGGGCCTCCGAGGGCGAGCCCACTAATTGATCACCCCCCGCGGTCCAACTCCCACTCTCCGGTGACCTTTCCCTGGAACTCTGCGCCGTATCTGCGGCGGAGCTCATTTCCTCCACCGCTCTCGACCCCGGCACGTGGAGGGATGACGTTGAAGAAGACATCAAGAAAGAAGAGATTTAGTACATGTACGATTTCGATGGCTTCGACGACGACGCTCCGGCGGTAACTGATCTTCGGCTGCAACTATGGCGAGAACTAGGCAGTCTCTGTTGATCGCACGCGCTTAAAGAACTTTGAAAGTGAGAAACCCTCACTCGTTCCCACCCTAAGCCATTTATAATATGCCCAGGAGGATCGCGGCCGTGAAAACCCTGCCACGTGTCGAGGATCCGCGCTCCCTGATGCTTCGATCCATGCGGAATGACGTCTCGACAAATAGCAGCTGTCGCATCCGCAACGCGTCACCCAAAGAGTGGCCGAACCGCTTAGATTTCCATCCATCGCCAATTCGAAAAGATCGCCTCGATTCGTGCAACGGACACCTCGGCTCGTGCAACGGACACCGAGACGTTTCGATCTCCGCCTTCTTTCGATGCGAAATAATTACGCCGAATCGTAATGACATCGCTCCAACCTCCTCCTTTACTCAATCCCAAGAAGGGCCCTGCAACCATTAATACGGCCCAGAAGACTGAGCAGCACACAGTCGAGGTCGGACTGCGGCACCGATCGTCCTCGACTGTATCGGGCAGAACTTCTCAACTCGCCCTGAGCTCACCCTCATACCCTTGCCAAACGTACTATGTATCAACCTCCCTCTCCCCACCACTCAGCAGTCGTCGACAGAGGGATGTTGGGGGCAATCATACCCTCACAATCAAACAGTCTACACACCCAATAAGTAGGAAAGGAAACCAAAACAAAATCAATCCATTTCATTTATTTTAAACGATGAGGCTATTCACGGAGCCCACCGAGAATACAACATTACATCGGGCCCGGCCCCCGGCTGGCCGTACAAAAAGAGACAAATTTCTCCTACTTTAAGTCCTCAGCGTCGATGCCTCTCCGCCGACCGAGCCCCCGTTTCCCTCGCCACCTGGCGAACTCCTGCCTCCTTCGTCCCCCGCAGCAGCAGAACGACATGCTCGTCAAGGTAACGACGGATAGCGTCTTCGATCACGTCGCGCTTAACCCCCGTCTCTCCTCCAGCTGCTGCTTAAGGATACCCTTCTCCCTCCTATCCGCCTCGATGGTCTTCTTTAGATCGGCTATATTCTCCGTCTGCACCTCGATCACCCCCTTCTTGCTGGCCATCTCCTCGACATGCCTCGTCCAGATATCCACCCGCTCGTGCTCTTCCTACAGAAGTTGACGTTCGAGCCTAGCCTTCGTCGCATCAAAGTACGCAGCCCGCCCCTTCTCAACCTCATAGGCCATCGTGGCCTGCACCAGCTCCTCCTCCTTCTCCCGCATCTTTTCTCTGACCTCACCGAGATTGATCCTCGCCTTGTCATGAGTGGCTTTTGTCGCGGCCACCAGAGTTTTGCGCTGTAGGGTCACCATGGCCGAGATCATCTACAAAAAAGACCCAATTCAAGCAGAAATGCTGGAAGAGCGAGGCGAGGAGTTAGACCAACCTGCATCGTGTGCCACACAGCGGAGCCGCACAGTCGCTCTGCGCCCACACGGATTAAGGACTTGCGATCCTGTGGTAGCATACAATACTCCGATAAATGCGTCGCCACCCCGGCGTCCTCAAATATCGACTCATCACGGCCTATCCGATAGGTCGGCCGGTGAAGACTATCGCTTGGAAGCACCTCGACCTCAGCCTTTGTCCTCTTAAAACGGATGAGGGCGTTCTCGCAACTCGGGTTCGTCGCCCTTCCCATCTCGCACAGGGGGATTTAGTAAGGCTACTTCTGGACCGGGGGTGCCTTGTGAGGCTTGCCCGTCTCGGTCACCCGCGTAGGAACCGGGAGGACCACTCCCCGAATGGGTGAGCCCTCGGGGAGGCCCTCTCCAGCTCGACCAGAAGAGGTGCTAGATTCGGACACCCTTCGCCTTTGGTTCACATCCTCCTCGTCCAGGATCTCGACACCCCGCTTTTGGGACACCTCCTTTACAGGCGCCTCCTCGCCCATCGCTTTCTTACCCTTATCACAAGGGTTGGCGCTCTCCCCGACTGACACTTCGACAGCTATCAACACCTCCTCCGGTGAAAGTGTCGCGTCCCCACCTGCGAAGAAGAGAAAGATCAGGGTAAGCTTACGTAAAGGCTCGTCAGACTCAAACTACCTTGGGACCAAAAATCCTGGGCAAGCCGACTGTCCTACGTCAAGTTTGCCAACCGGCGGTGCGCCTCGGGCAGCTCTGCCAAGATCTGAGCCTTCGCCAGGTCTTCACCGGTTAGCTGCACCCTTTCATTCACCAGAGGGTTCAGCGCCCCCCAGTTCGACATCAGCATTGCGTCGAACGTCATCTCAACAAAGACAAAATCCTCCATCCACCTACCAACATCGACGGGCACCCGACGATAAGCTCCCGCCCCCTCCTCGTGCAGATGCAGTGGTACATCCCCCTCTTCCGAACTGCGAAGAAGTGCTGGAACAACGCCAGGGACGGACTCAGGGAGCTGGCGAAGCATAGCACAGTGAACCCCACCAGCAAGCCCCAGGAACAGGGCGCCAAGGCGAAGATCGTCAGCTCTAGGAAGTTCAACAGGTGCAGAGGTAAGGGTGAATCGGGAAGCGAAGCCCCAACTCGAAGGACCGGGTGTAAACCCCAAATTCGTTATCCCCAGGCCAACACACCATTTCCTCAGTTCCTGGGACCCGTGCTTCACAGGGCGGGCGCATGAACCGCACCCGAATCTGCCTAATGTTGATCATGTCCGGTCTACACTTGACGGCCTCAATCAACCTCAGTACATCAGTGCGCCACGTCCTCCTTCGCTGAGGCCTCGGTACCCACGACCACCACTCCTCTTCCATTGACTCCTCTGCCACTGCACTACTACCCTCTCCGAAGTCAAAATGAGAAGCCATCAATCAAAGGATATATGGATTACCTAGCAGAGCAGCCGGGCTGAGAGGACGATCGGAAGCTGATCTCCGACGAAGGCAACAGCGACAACGTCTGTGAACGACTGACGGAAGCTGGCAAGCCCGACGAAGAATTGGAATCAGAAGAAAGTTTATACCAATCTCCTTCTCCCCATATTTATAGAAGACAACCGGCCATCTTGACCGTCGATACGCCACCACGCGGCGCCCATCGGAGCTTCCCTGGCGCCTCGACTGGCATGAAAGTCACCTCATCCATGCGTCGCAAGTCCAATAGTCAAGGCGTTTCGGTTTCCCCCTTTGCACTTTCAAATCGCAATAATGGCCAACCAGGCGGGAATTCCAAGACCAACATCGCCACTCTCGAACGCGGATCAGAATCCGAACCGCCATTTCAAGGTATGGAAAATGATACGTCATCCGAGCCGAGCCGGGCTTCCACCTCGAGCTCGAATGTCGGGGCAATTGTTACGACCTGAAGATCGTGATAGTCCGACCTTCCGTCCTAGATCACCGAAATACCCAGCCAGCTGGCCCCTCCCTCCTGGAGGGCGGCCGACCTAGCGACAGGGCGTTCCACACCCTAACTTCAGGGCCTACAGGGCGCCTGCCGATCCTGGAGTCTGACATGACTGGAAGAAGGGCGCGCTCCGCCTCGGCCGTCGATAAGGGCGCTCCCCACCACAGTCACATCAGGACGCACACCCGTTCTTCCCCCAATCTGCCGGGAACAGCGTGCTAGATGTACGACCGGACCGCCCGTCCTCGGTCCGGGGCGGCCCGGCGGTCCGCCGCTAGCCCCGCCCCTCGGAGGCGCTCCGACGACTCTTTGGCACATCAGTCACGACAAACAACCTAGTACAAGGACGCTACTGACACTTACGCCGCCCGACCATCTGACAAAACACCCCCTGGCTGTTGCGCCCCCGACACTTAATGCTTTCGGCCCTGACAACCTGACAAAAGCGCCCTGGGCCGTTGCGCCGTTTGACAAAAGAATGGCTGACACCCCTGATTCTGACATCCTCGTCCGAAGCTTCCGCTGACAGTCGGGCCAGCTCAGCACGCCTAGTCAGCATGCCAGGTCAGCCCCACCTAACCGCCTCCACCTGGTATAAATACCCCTTCGTCTCCAACGGAGGAGGGGTTGGCAAATTATCTTTGAATCTCATTATTCACATACAAGACCAAAGGTCTTCCATATCTTTGTTCTTCCACTTCTGATAGCTCGTCACGTACGGTCGACTCACCCTTAGTCCGACCTGCGTGCCTGGCTCCCGCTTTAAGTCCTCTTACTGACTTAGGCATCAGAGAGGCTAAGGGTTGGACCCTAACCCGCCTTTCTGACGAGCTGCTCCTTGTGCAGGTCAGCCCGTCGCCTTGGATCGTGCCCCGCCTTTGCCTCCAATAGTGCGGTCGCAAGATAGAGTCCTCGAAGGAATTGATTCCGTGGCAGGTCCTCGTTGTGTGCTTAGCCTCTTCATCACACAAATCACCTGTTAAACAACCTTCCCTAATCACCACCTAATCATAACCATCGTGCCCTTGGTTACCCGTAATACAAATTCATTGTGCGTGAGTTCTACCCCGCAACAAGTTGAAAACAAAAGAAAAGTGCGATGCGCTGCTGCCATTTTCCAGAGAGAAAAATTAAGGTTAGTGCTTCCGTTCTTTGAGCTTTGAAGGAAAAGGGGAGAGTAAAACCTAAAGAAGAAAAGCTTAGTGCTTGTGTAAGTCTAGGGTTCTTGGGTTTCCTTTTGCTCTTTTCTTCTTCGTTGTGAGTTTGTGAGAGCTTGGATCTCCCAAGTTATTGCTCACGAGAGGATGAAGGAGAGAAGTCAGTGTAAAGCCTGTGGATTTCTTTTGATCAAGATAGTGAATCGTCCCGGAATGCCGCAGTAGGTTGATTCTCAACTGAACCAGGATAAAATTGGTATCTCTTGTATTTTCAGAATTATTGTTGTGTTTGCATCCATATTTCGTTTGCTAAATTGGAACAACAAGATCCGATTAAGGAAAAAGTTGTATTAGTGATGTCACCCTAATTTTTGCAAGCCCCTACTCTCTAGCTAGCTGTTAGAGTTTGCTATTCCACGGGGATCGGCAAGGGGTTTTATCAACAGATTCCTCCGTCCAGAGATGGGAAAACCGTGGACTGGGCAAACGCTTATGTTGGCGACCAATGCAGCCGACGAGGACACCGGGTCTACTCGTGCTGGATGCAACTTTGATCTTCATCCAACTTGCCTGCCACAACTAAAGCCTGCATACATTTCAGATACACCATGATACCAACGAACGAACAAACAAACAAACGCATTTTATTGAGCTGACTATATTGCATTTGCATAACAGCACGCAGATAATGTGCACGATATACCAAAAATGGAGATGCAGCTAAGCTTGAACATTTGTAGGGTGCAATTAGATCCTAGATATATATAGACAAATCCATTGGGTTGAGCAGAGAAGAAAAAGGAAAAAGCTAACCATATCCACCCCTTGCCGAAACTGATGCTCGACCTCACATGGATGACGCTCATACAACACCATCAAATTCTCCCCAAACCAGTTTCTGTACGTCTCGGAGCCTGCAGCAGGCGGGCATGTATGTTACGCCAAACAACAACGACGACGACGACAAAGAACGGAGGGCGGCAGGTCTATTGCAATGGGTCAGCAATTGAATGACGACGGAGGAGGGCCGCTGGTGGCGGTGGCCATAGACAGAGACAAGAGCAGCCAGAACGCCCTGAAATGGGCTCTCGAGAACCTCGTCGTCAAGGGACAGACCATCTTGCTCGTTCACGTCAACACCCAAGGTACGCGCATGCCCTCCCTGTTGTTCTGCCATCTCTGCTGTGCATATTCTCACTGCGATTCTCGCCAAAATCTTTCGCCAGGGAACCAAACCGAGGCCACCACAAACAGCCTGTTCCTCCCCTTCCGCTGCTTCTGCACCAGAAAAGACGTGAGTGTCAGCCCACGCTTACAGGGATCGGGTTGGCTCCTACGCGCGTAGGACAATGTGATCGTCCAACCGTGGGCCGTCCGATCAATCCTTTTTTGGTTCTTTGTGAGCCTCACCGTGCAATGAAACGGGAAAAGGTGGAAGGTGGGGTCCACAAAGAATCAAAAAAGGATTGATCGGACGGCCCACGCCGCGTTGGACGATCACATTGGCCTACACGCATAGGAGCCAACCCGATCCCACGCTGACAACCCCTCAAAACATGATGCCGCGCTAACAAAATTCATCGACAGGTAAAATGCAGCGACGTCGTCCTGAACGACACCGAGGTGGCGAAGGCGGTGGTGGATTTCGTCTCGGAGGCCACGATAGAGAAGCTCGTCGTCGGCGCATCGCCGTCAAAGGGAGGATTTGTCTGGTAAAATCCAGCCCATGATTTTTCAGTGCACATCCATTTATGGTGCTCATTTCCCGGCTTCCGGCCTCCCAGGAGAATGAAAAATTCGGACCTGTCCACCAACATTTCAAAGGGGGTGCCGGATTTCTGCACGGTCTACGTGATATCCAAGGGGAAGGTGTCGTCCATCAGGAACGCCACCCGGCCGGCGCCGACAGTCTCGTCCCTCAGGCACCAGATCCACAGCAAGGCCAGCATCAAGTCCGAACCCCGTTCGATTGCCGGCGCCACGCCGAGAGGTGCTCCAGCACCGGAATCCCGCAGCCCTCGCCTCAGCAGCATCGAAAGAGAGACGTTCAGGTCGCCATTTACAAGAGGCCGTGGCCCGAGCGCGAAGCCAGTTGGGGACTACTCGATCGACAGTGACATATCGTTTGTGAGCAGCGGGAGGCCGAGCGTGGACCGTGGCCACCACCATAGGCTGTCCAGTGCAGCGGAGAGCTTCGACCACAGCTTTGAGATGTCCCAACACTCGTATGGCAGCTACACGACCAGCAACGATCAGTCCCCCTTCTCACAGGGTAGCTCGTCGATGCAGTCTATGGTAAGTCGAACTAAAATATTTTGTTGTCGTAAAAGAATCTCTGTGTTAACTAAACAGCAATATATAATTGCAAAAACTTTGCAGGATGATGTTGAAGCAGAGATGAAGAGACTGAAACTAGAACTGAAACAGACAATGGACATGTACAGTACTGCCTGCAGAGAAGCACTCACTGCTAAACAAAAGGTAGCACGTCACATTCCCACCAAAGCTTTCACCCCCCAAGATCCAAACCATTTCTTGAACATGTCCCTTGTTTTCAGGCTATGGAGCTCCACCAGTGGAAGATGAAGGACGAACATAAGCTGGAGGAGGCCCGGCTTGCCGGTGAAGCGGCGGTGGCCATGATGGAGAGAGAGAAAGCAAAGTGCAGAGCGGCCGTGGAGGCCGCCGACGCAGCCAAGAGGATAGCCGAGCTAGAAGCGCAGAAGAGGATCAATGCAGAGAGGATGGCGCTCAAGGAGTCGGAAGAGAGGAAGAAAGCGGTGAACACCCTGGCACACGGCGATATTCGGTACAGGAGGTACACGATCGAAGAGATCGAAGCGGCCACCGAAAACTTCGCAGAACACCGCAAAATTGGGGAGGGTGGGTATGGCCCCGTGTTCAAATGCAAGCTGGACCATACAGAAGTCGCCGTTAAGGTTCTTCGCCCGGATGCTGCCCAAGGGCAATCACAGTTTCAGCAGGAGGTATGGAATTATGAATATCGGGTTGGCTCTTACGCGCGTTGGACCATTTGATCGTCCAACATGACATGGACCGTTCGATTAACACTTTTTGTGGGCCCCACCACCCACTTTTTGATCTCCAAAGAAAAAAGGAAAAACAAAAAGTAGGTGATGGGACCCACAAAAGTATTGATCGAACAGTCCACGTCGCGTTAGTAGCCAACCCGATCCCGAACTTCATTGATCTGCAAAATGCAGATGGCCAACAAAATGCTGACATTACATCATGAACTTCGTTGATCAGATTGAGATCCTGAGCTGCATTCGACATCCAAACATGGTCCTCCTCCTCGGCGCATGCCCGGAATTCGGATGCCTCGTCTACGAGTACATGGCCAACGGGAGCCTGGAGGACCGGCTGGTCCGGCGAGGGAACACGCCGCCCATCCCGTGGCAGTACCGGTTCCGCATTGCGGCCGAGATCGGCACGGGGCTGCTGTTCTTCCACCAGACGAAGCCCGAGCCGCTGGTCCACCGGGACCTCAAGCCGGCAAACATACTCCTCGATCGCAACTACGGGAGCAAGATCAGCGACGTCGGCCTCGCCCGCCTCGTCCCTCCCTCCGTGGCCGACACCGTCACCCAGTACCGCATGACCTCCACCGCCGGAACCTTCTGCTACATCGACCCCGAGTACCAGCAGACTGGCATGCTTGGCGTCAAGTCCGACATCTACTCTTTCGGCATCATGCTGCTGCAGCTCATCACTGGAAGGCCTCCCATGGGGCTGACGCACATCGTGGACAGATCAATAGAGAAGGGGACGTTCGCGGAGATACTGGACCCCATGGTGTACGACTGGCCCGTCGAGGACGCCATGTCTTTGGCCCAGCTCGCCCTCCAGTGCTCAGAGCTGAGGAGGAAGGACCGCCCAGACCTCAGCACCGTCATACTCCCAGAGCTCAACAGGCTGAGGGCTCTTGGGGAGGACAACATGCAACACTGCTACATGGGAAGCAACCGCAGCCACACCCCTCCCAGACACAGCCAGGTTTCTCAGGTAACTTGAAATCCCAACTTCAATTGAGATGTCAGACTATAGCTTATGTCATTATCCTCCTCAAAATTTTCAGGATATGATGAGTGGCCCTCAGTCGGCTCAGTCTGGGTACGGATCGAGCACATCATCCATGCATAGAAAAATAATGAGCGGAGCATACGGAGATAGTGGTTAGAGGTATACTCCAAGTGAAGCTTCCACTCCACAACACTACCAGTCTGCAATATTGTTGCACAGCTAGGGATCACATGAAGAGAGCTGGAGCAAGGATATTAATTTGTCCATTGAAAGTAGATGTATATATCATTTTTGACTGGAAGTATCTTCTAATTAATCATGTTCTACAATATATTGATGTAAGTCCACGTGAGCACATTATATGATACTGTGATCAACCACAAAAATCATGTAAGATTGGCTCGTTGGAAAGGAAATCTTCTTCCTAGAAGAGGAATCCAATATTGGTTGCATTTTATAAGGAATATGTCCTCCTCCGATATCTCATATTGGCTTAACTGATAGAATTAGAAGGGCTTTCTTTTGAGAAGGATAAAATGAAATATCGTGTTTGCTGTTGATTCATCACTTAGAATTAAGTTTTCCTTTGAAATGACCACGGAAGACTTGCAGTCCACAAATGGCTAAAATAACGGCATAATCTCCTTCAAAAGGGGTATTCACAAAAAATAAAATACCCTAACATTTGAGTTATCTTTCAGCTTAATACCCTAAACTCTTAAGTCTGATCAATACATTTTCGTGTGTTTTAGCTAACAGAGGACAACGACGTTAAATTATATTCGTTTTGCCCCTGCTCCAAACACAAAAAAAAAACCATAACGCTTGGGGTATCTTTCAAGTTAATACCCTAACGCTTGAGGTATCTTTCAAGTTAATACCTGCTCGGGCCTTTATCGTCGGTGACAACCTCTGTAAGCTACTATCATGCTTTTTTGGTTCAAATTTGATGCCCGAGTAGTTCCAGTACAAGACTCCACCGTTGAAAATGGGCTTGGTGTCCCTCCATCCACTGTTCTCTATGGCCACAACCTGATCATTGCGCTCAACACATTCTCTGCAATCCGACGAGAACACCTTGAACCGGTACTCCACCCGATTGATACTGCTCACGTTCTGTTGATACCAACTTCGTCATGGGCCCAGCCCACGAATTGAGAAGAGGAGGACTGCTCGATAAGCAATGCCCACTAAGAGTGGCACGCTATGGCCCAATAGTCCCGAAGCCCGTCAAAGAGGATGAGCCATGACCAAGTCAAAATCACCAATTAATTTGTCATAAGATTTGGTCAAAATCCGACTTGATAAATGGCCATTTTAATAGCCTTGAATGAGGCAATAATTGGGGAAATAAGGGTTGGTTACTCTCCTGGTGGACTAATTCAAAGCTCACTAATGGGGCAATTAGTGGCCACTTAAAGAGGAGGGAAGTTACAAAGCAAGAGGAGGGATAAATATCTCCTGAACAAAGGGGAGAAGGAGGTCAGATCTAGATCTCGTACAGGAGATCTTCAAGAAAGGCTAAGTGACACCACTAAATAAACTCTAATCCCTCACTCATATATCTTCTTCCTCATCTTGCTCTATAGTTTTTCATCTAATAGAGATTGACTTGAGCGTCGGAGGGGGATCGGTCGGGCCCCAACCCCGATCCCTTAACGATTTTCTCATGTTGCAGGATTATGGAGATATCACGAAGCTAGGGAAACGTCCATCCGTGGACTCTAATCGTAGCACCCACGACCTAGAGACGCCAGTTCACGGGTCCCATCTCTCAGCCGGCAAAGGATCGTTCCAACGGAAGCGTTCTTGTCTGCCCAAATATTGTTAGGTCATTTTTGGATTTAACATTTGGCACCGTCTGTTGGAAAGAGAGTCAACATCACCGTCGTCGCTGAACAAGAGACTATGTCGACTCAACCCACTAATCAGAGGCATGAAAGGCCAATTCTCGAGGGGACATTGAAGATGATTCTACACTTCTGATGATGCTTTGCTTCGGGAGCCCCATAATAACTCGGTACGCATGCATGATCCTCGTCGAAGGTCTTCCCTGGCTGCATGAGCCATGCCAAAGGTCTTCTCCAGCTGCAAGAGCCTCGCTGAAGGTCTTCGTGTAACCCTCTGTAGTCCAGTCTACGGGATAGGGTTACGTGTTGTGGCCATGTACGGTGTATTGGAGGTAATGGTGTAGGATCCCTAGAGAGTGGGACCCATTTGGAGGATCTTCTTGCCTATAAAGGCTCCCATGCGTTGGGAATCGTGTTGGAGGGTTGTAGTGTGTTTAGAATGGCCGTAGTGTGTATAGTGATTCTTGGGTGGCAGCACGAGAGGTGGTGTAAAGAATAGGGTGAAGTATGAGAAAATGGTGTAAACTAGTCAGACCGAATACGTTGATTGACTGACTAGTCATTTTCCTGCACACTTGTGCTCAGTCACGTGCACACTTCGTGCTTGGACACGTGCATACATCACCACCAAGAGCATAATGAGTGGACTCACCATGAATATTTAGAAGATGGAGTTTAGCCTTGAACACACTCGTCCTTCAAATCATGCACGCGGATATCGAGATTGACCCCCATGCATTGAGATGCGTGCTTGGAAAGGTGTACAGTGTCTATCGTGATCGTCTTGAGATGTAAACAGGACCCTAGTGACGGCTATGCAAGGTGGCCATTGGGGTTTGGAGAGTTTTGCAAAAATACCCCTCACATTGTCATTTATACCCAATTTTGGGTATATTTGCAAAAAGACAAAATGGATGGGTTTTGTGTGAAATTGCCTAGAGAGGGCTTATGGGACATTTTATAAGGGTTAGTGGGGATAAGTATAAGGTGTGAATACTATGCATTGGCTAGGAAGGTAGTGGAGAGGGGTGAATTGACCTTTTTTCCCTTAGAACTCTCTACACACCTATTTTCTTCAAAAATTCAAGTTCTCTCACACTTATCTCTCCCATTTGCTGCCATTTTCATGGCTCTTCACACCAGAGAGAGGGGAGAGGTCTAGAGAGTGAAGGAGGAGAGGAGAGGTGGTGCTAGTCCAAGAGGTGATCAAAGAGGAGGAGGAGAAGGCAAGTTTGGCGGCCAAACCCTAGGAGTTTGCTAAGAGCCAAGCTAGAGGAGGTCTTCATCTTCATCCATAGCTCAGGTACATGATCGCTACCACCTCTGGAGACTCTGTACAAATTTTCAGAATTTTCATATGCCAAAAATTATTTATTTTTGATATTTGTATAAATGGAAAAAGTCACTCCAAACATGGGTGACTCTGCTCAATTTTCCTTAAAGGTTTTTCTCACAAAATTTCTAAACAATAACCTCTGAAATTTTAGTATGTTGTACCAATGTATGTTTGCTCCAATTTCACTGCTTTAGGGATAGCCCTAATTTCGACTCTAAGTATTTATTAAAAATCCTGCACTAGAACTGGTCTTGGAATCTCCTAACCAGACAAACTTTGGAAAAGAGGTCATATTGTTTGAACCACTTCATGAAATTTCGTATTCTTGGGCTCTTTTTAAAATTAAGACCTAGACGTAAAACTTTATCTGCTTGGCCAAATTTTAATTCGGCCTCTAACTATTTTTTAAAACAACAATCTTTGAACCCCTTTTCTGCAGTTTAAAATCAGAAAATTTCCAGTTATATAGAAAATTCATAACAAATCAACCAATTGGTCTTTTTCCTTGAAATTTGAAATTTGAGTTGATGATATATTGGGCTACAACCCCCTTTGCAATAAGTTTTCTAGTGCAGTTCAAAATTGCTGAGATAACATGCTTGTTATGCTCTGTCCTGGTGTTGACGGCAGTTCTAGAATTTCAATTAATTTGAATGGTGTTTTGTTCCATTTTTGATATGTTAAGCTCATAATTATCTTTGAAAATCATGTGAGGCCTCTGATATGTGTTGTATGATGCTGTAATGCTACCCTAATTTAGTTGCTCATGTCTTATATCACTGCATGTGCACGTTATGTTGGAATGTTGCTGTTGGATGGATATGTGTGGAAGTAGAAATAAGTGGTGCTATGTTGTTAAGTGAATGAGCAACTAAAAACCTAGGGTAGAGACATGGCCAAAGGTGTCCATGCCGCTCAAAGCGGGTAGGCCCTCTAGGCAGGGGTTGGGTATGGGGGAAAGCCCGAGAAAAGTGATAGTACGAGGACATACTATGTTGTTGTGGTTGTGGTTGGAGTTGTTGTTGTTGTTGTTTCTGTGGCATACTGTCCTGACGATTGGGGTATGTCGACCCACTGTCCTGTCTTTGGGGTGGGAGGCACCGTTAAGCTTCACACAGTGCTTAGTGCCACTGGCGGGTGCCATAGCCGTTCCAACCGTGGAACGCGTCTTAGTCCTCGTATTTGAGTCTTGGTCTCGATCTTTCCAAATCATTCAAACATAAACCAATAACTTGTTAATGCTGAAATGTGATGAATGTTTAGATGCCTTTGGTGTGTTGAGTTCCTCTATTAGACACGTTTTGACGTGTCCCCTCCCCATGGTTTTGGGAGCAGGTACTTCGGAGCAGCGCTCAGAGCCAGACTCCACTCGACGTTCTTAGATTGCAGTCAGTCTTGATAAGACATGTTGTGGTCGTACGCGGGAATGGTGGGGGACGAGTTGGTAGTCATAATAGCCACTCCTGTGATAGTTGTTGTAGCTTTATTGTGTACCACCTCTGGATGGTTTCAGATGTACTCAGTAGAGCTGTGGTTTGTACTTTTTGAGTCCCAGCGGGACGGTGTACATATTTTTGTAGCAGACTCTGTATATATTATGTGACTGTGGACTATAGTGTAATGTTGTACTCTGTTGTGGCTCTGTGACGTTGTGGCTGTAGTTACTTTTCCTGCTTTACTTTAGTACCACTCTGTGGATGTAAATCATGTCAATGTGATTGTTGGAGCGCGTTTATTTCCATGCACTTTGTGTTGTCTCTGTGTTGTTCCAGTGTGAGCAGTGGCCTGCCTTACTCTTCTTTTACGCTTGGTCTAAAACCGCGGCCCGTCACGTGACTCATCTCCTCTTGTCTCGGGGAGTTGAGATTAGATTCTATTCCCCTGAGTATTAGGGTGACTGGGGCGTGACACTTCGCTTGCTGCCTGAGCCTCGTCGAAGGTCTTCGCTCGCTGCATGAGCCTTGTCGAATGTCTTTCCTGGCTGCAAGAGCCTTGCCGAAGGTCTTCGCTCACTGCCTGAGCCTCGTCGAAGGTCTTCCTTGGCTGCATGAGCCTCGCCGAAGGTCTTCGCTCGCTGCATGTGCCTCGTCGAAGGTCTTCGATCGCTGTGTGAGCCTTGCTGAATGTCTTCTTTCATTGCCTGAGCATGGTCAAAGGTCGTCGCTCACTTGTTGAGCCTTGTTGAAGGTCTTCTCTCACTGCCTGAGCATGATCAAAGGTCTTTGCTCGCTGCCAGAGCCTCACCGAAGGACTTCGCTCGCTGTCTGAGCCTCAGCAAAGGTCTTCTCTCACTGCCTGAGCCTGGTTGAAGGTCTTTGCTCGCTGCCCGAGACTCGTCGAAGGTCATCTCTTGCTGCCTGAACCTCGTTGAAGGTCTTCTCTCGCTGTTTAAGCCTCATCGAAGATCATCTCTCGTTGCATGAGCCTCGTCGAAGGTCATCTCATGCTTCCAGATCCCCAAAGGAACATGGAGCTCCCTGCATGAGCATCGTCGAAGGTCATCTCGCTCTACATTGGCCTCGTTAAAGGAAATCGGTCTGACGTCGGAACTCGACACAAGCTACCGAGCCTCGTCAAAATCCGACCCTCGCCTCCCGGCCTCATTGACACCCACAAACTGCCACGGACCAATCGATGAAAAACGAAGTTCGCTCGTCCAACGATCAGACTTAGAGAAATGAAGACAGTGAAGACTCTGCCCCTCATTTTTATCACAAATTTCCATATTTTCAATATGTTTGACAATTAGCAGGAGCTTCATCGACATCAGTTTGGATGTGATCATTTGCTCCAGGCACCGGCCGGGCTCCATCCAATCATGAATGAAGCAAGCAAGGTGTGGGCGTCGTCGGTCCAGCATAAATTGTGCCGAGATTGCACCAGCACCTGGCACAGATTAGCTTCTTCGATGAGGCACCCCCATACCGAGCCGCTTCCCGAGCTCCAAGCTCTGGGGCCAACTATAAGGTCCTTGGTGATAGAACCGAAAAAAGATCCAAACTTTATAGATTAACATAACACAAATCTAGAAAAATGAAGACAAGAAAGGTGTATTCTCCTTCCAAGATGCCAATGAGAGGACATCTGCACTCGTCTAATCTATGGAATCACTCAAATATCAATAATGTCATTAAAAGATTAGCGACGGCTAGCCGTCGCTTAAGAATAATCCACCTAAACCCAAGTACCAAAATACCCCCTGACTAATTGATCGCGCCCGGATATACACCCGGAAAACGACTGTAGTTTTACCGCAAGCGCACAACGCAGTGGCGAGCGGGTATCGAACACAGGGAGGACAATTGACAGTATCCTACTTTGATCACCTAGCTATTGATGGAATAAGAATGGTTTTGATGGTAATGTCACAATCGTTCAAATAGCAAATAGATATCAATATAATAAATTGTCTAGGGATAGGAAATCCCCACTACGGACCGTCTCTCATCCTTGTGAATCATGAATTTTAATGTTGCTAAGCTTGAATATAGGTGAACTAGTCGCAACTTAATGTAGAACCAAGCTCACGCTCTCGCGCTATTGCCGGTCTATAACAACGTAGATTATGGCCCACTCTCGTGCAAACCCTAACCTAAGCTACTAGCGTGAAGATCGACATCATCGTCCAATCGCATCTCGAGCCCACTCTCGTGCAAACTCGAGCTACGATCTAGGTTATGATAGTTCGTATTCGTCCAATCTCTTGCAAACAAATATTAATATAGGTTTATAATAAAAATCCTAGCTTTGACCCAATCTCTTGCAAACCAAATCTAGAGAATTTCAATTATAAATCTAAATCGAACATCTAGGCCTTCCTATTAATTGGGATCCAATCTCTTGCAAATCCCAATCGATATGAATTCCTAGCTACTCGTAATAAATAAATCACAACCTAACCGTTATCAATTCTAGCACAATTCTATTCATTCATCACAATTCAAAGATCAGGTCCATAGGGCTCATCCTCATGCCCTAGAACGAATAAACTACTCACAAATCATCATGGAAATCTCAGAAATAAAGCAATAGATCATAGCACAATTCATTGTAGAAAAGAAACAATTCATAAAAATATGAGTTTTAGCAAGAAAGAACAAACCAAAATTGTCGCCTATGATCTCCAGATGAGATTTTTCAAAGGAAGTAGCCGTCAAAAAATAATAGAAGTCTCGGATAAAACTAGGTTTAAATACTAGCCAAAATCGTCCAAAAAATCCTGACAGATTTGCCCTTGCGCAGCCCAGAACTCCCAATTTGCGTAGCAGTCGGACTGCGTCACTCGGCCGAGTAACAATGTAACTCGGCCGAGTAACAGACCCAATAAAAAACAGAGAATCTGGGGGTTTCGAGGGTCTGTCGCTCTGACGGACTCGGGCGAGTGGGCTTCTTCACTCGGCCGAGTGAGCAATCCTGCTCGGCCGAGTGGGTCTTCTCAGAATTTCCACTAACTTGGCAGCTTCTCGGGAGAAAATCCCCGTTCTACTCGGGCGAGTGAGATTTCTCATTCAGCCAAGTAGAATTCCTTGCTTGGCCGAGTGAGCAGTCTGCTCGGCCGAGTGGGCTGTATCTGGGCTCTTTTCTCCTCCTCCTCGCCTCCTCGTCGATTCTATGGAATTCCTTCCTCTTCCGCTCATCCTCAAGCGCTGATAACTCCTTAAATAAGCCGTGGGCAACACTACGAAGTGCGTGAAAATCCTTTGATCTCATTTTCATTCCAAATCGCTCCATATCTCCTGAAATACGACAAAAACAAGAAATAGTGAAAAGCAACGCGATATCGTCGAATAATCATGGAAAATGCAATATGGACGATCGAAATGACATGAAAACATGCAGAAAAAGGTGTAAAATAAGGAGCGATCAAAATCCCCTAAGCTTACCTCTTACTCTTCCTCGAAGAAGATGAGTAAAAGGCGAACCCGGCGGGTAAAAACAAGGAAAAGGAGAAAGAGAAAGAAGAAGATAGAAAAGAAAAACGAATAGGGAGGTGCTAGATCATTTTCTCAGGACGTGGACTCGCTTACTCCCATAGCATACGGTGAATAAAAACATGCCAATGATTTTTATCTCGATATCATGATTATATAGGGATGCATTCAATATAGAAACCTAAGAATATCAAAACAATATGAAATGTGAAATCATTCTAGAATTAGCATCGTTTGAAGTATCTAGAGTAATATACATACTCATAGACCACACACTTTTCAATTGATCGCTTTCTATTTGGAGTATAAGAGGTATCACATAATACGAAGCAATAAAAATAGAATGGAGTGGTTTTCATGAAATGCATGCTAAATTTCAATTCTTGGACTTCGTAATACTTTTAGTAATCTCCCTGAGTATAGAAAATTACCTAGCTTAGGTTTTCATGCACAAATAAGTAGTCACACTCTCACACATCATTGGATCCTCTCCCCCAAGCTTATCTATAAGCGTGGTGGCATCAAATTTAGCAATCAGTATTTCCCCATTTTTTTGAAGCTCTAAGAAATAAAAATAAAAAAGGGAAGAACGAGAGAGAATATGAAGTGGGATCATGTATGAACTTCTTTTCTCTTTTCTTTTCTTTTTCTCTTTTTTCTTTTTTTGTAGCAATCAATATATACAATAAGGATCCCAAATCAAAAGATAGAGAGATATACATGTATTTTTTTCTTTTTTGATTTTGGGGGTTGGAGCATGGATTTTTATAGCAGGTGAATATGCCAATATAGGATTCGCTAAAGGGAGATTCACCAATGATTCTAAGTATAGACATGATGCTCAAGATATGTGGAGAAAGAAAAATATGTAACACTCGGTTCACTCTATAGAATGTGCACGACAACTTTCTGCAGCGTAATGTAATCTACTCAGTTTGATCTCAGAAAGTAAACTAATTTAGTTATATCAACATAACATACATTCAATCAACCTGAAAGTGAAGCGTACAATTTTCATGCAATAAGAAGTGAAATAAGACAACAAAGCAGTACTCCAAATATAGGCAATCAATGCGTGAAGCTTGGTGTATTTTCTATGAAGAGTATATAATATAAATCATCAGACTCAGCTAATAGTAGAGTTTCATCCACATTCATACATGAAGGTACGGGCTACTATCTCGAATGCATAACAAGCATGGCATATGATATCTGAAATAAAAACGATGGCATGACAAGATAATTATAGAGAGATAAGCTAATACCACGTCATCATCATCACAGAAAATTTATCTCTAGCAAAAAGGGCTAAAGGAAATAAGTATAAAAGAAAAAAATAAGATCTACTATACATATGTAGCACACAAAAAAGTAAGAAAACATGAAGCATGAGAAAAAAATGAAAACGTGGGTGAAAATAAGCGTAAAACAAAGAAAGGTGGAAAAAACAAAAGTGAAAATGAAGAAAATGAAAAGTACGTGAGACACTCACTCCCCCAAGCTAAACAGCATAGTGTCCTCAATGTGCGAAGTGAGGCACTCGGAGAAATTAAAATATGGGTGGGATGAGTGAGGATACATGCATGATGGAAATAAAAGAAAAATGAGATGGATATGCAAATGATGTATGCAAAAATGCAAGTGGTGCATGCAGAGATCAAGATGGCACAATATAAGTGTCCTCAAAAGTACATCCTCTCTCCCAAAATGATATAGACAAATATGAGCAAAATGTGAGCAAAATGTGTGGAGGAGGAGGGGTGCAAAATCAGCAGGAAAAATGATATCATGGCAGCAGTAAAAGTATGGAGGCATCAAGTGTGTGCCTAGGTGGGTGGTGGAGCACCGGAACCGTCCTGTGGTGGAGGAGGTGGCGGCGGTGGCGGCTGTGACAGACGAGCAAGAATCTGGTTCAGGCTAGCCTGAATACCAGGAAGTAAGGCGACACGTCTCTATACAGCAGTGACGGTAGCGGAGAGAGCCCGGAAATCTCCTTTGAGCCCACTAACTGCCCCCTCTAGAGCACAGACGTGCTGAACTAGGGTATCGGGGGGTGAAGCAGAGGGTCGAACTGGTGGGGATCGGGGCTGCCTCGCATGGCTACCGTAAATAACTGGTGCGACTACCTGGTGGGGCTGTGGTGCTGCACTCACAAAAAGACGCTCAGCCTCTGTGGGAGGCTGAGACGCATGAATGGTCGAAGAGGAAGTAGCAGCAGCAGAAGCTGAGATGGTGACAGAGGCCGAGGAGGGCAGAGAGGTCGCTGACACAGAAATGGGGATAGACGTCACGACACTCAGTGAGGATAGCTACAGTGGAGACGGTGAGGTCGACGACTGGGGAGGCCGTGAAGCGTGAAGAAAATGGCTCCCTAGGGGTAGAGAATAAGAAGGTGGCCAGGGTCTCCACTGTGGAAGTGAAGGATGGCTCGTCGCTCTCTATAATGGTGGGGGGATGCTCAGGGATCACAGCAGAAATGGGGTCAATGGATATCGGCACAGAGGTGGTGATGGTGGTGGACTCAGCAAGTGTACTCCCGACACTAACAGAAGTGTGGACAGAGGTGTCGGGAGGTGCAGACGAAGCATGTGCAGGTTGAGGTATCTCCGGGACCAGAGGTGGAAGGAGGGGCTCCTGCTGAGCACCCTCAGGCTCTAGCACGTATGCAGCAGGGATGAGGATGTACATCGCTGGAATCCACTCCCCGCTTGCGGGTCCAATATGTGTCCGAGTAGGGCTCGGAAGAACCATGTAATCTGTGCCAAAGGGACCGTGCAGCCACACCCAGTGGTGCTGACCATGAGGACGCAGCATCCTCATCCAGGCCATAACGTCTATGGAAAGGTAAGTGGGGCCCGGTGGTCTAAGCAAGCCAGCAGGAAGGTCAATTCTGCATAAGGGAACCAGGAGGGTAATCAGACCACCGCAACAGATAGGCGTCCTAGCGCTGCCAGAGATAATGATGCGGTCTAAGTACCAACTGGCTATATCGATCTCGACGGCGGGGACCAAAACGTCTCCACCCCTCTCGAAGGCCCTCGATCGTGTCATCGCATAGAGCATGTAGAGCTCTGGCGTCGACAACGTCCCCGGCTCATACCTCGCTAGGAAAGTGGTCGCCATAAGGTGCTGTGCAATGCAGAGACATGGGTGGAGGATGGCGGAGGCCTTGGCCCGGCTAGGGTCAAAGGCGAGAGGGAATCCCGTGATACGTGTCCAGAAGGCGTGTGTGTCGAATGACGACTGTGGGATGTGTGTGGGACTGTAGGCTTGGTCTGGGTCCGGGACTGGGGCCACTGAAAGTAGGCTTGGAGCATGTCGAGAGTGACCTCGCACTCAGGATCCATCAGTCGGAAAGAACAACCCCCGGGAGTCTTAGCTATAGAACTCAGGACCTCTAGTGTCGGGCGGATGTAATTTTCCGCCGACACCAACAGAAAGTCACGCCACCCCACGTTGTCATACAACTGGAGTAGCCCCTCAAATACCCTTAGGCGCTCAAAGTCTGCTATATGTGCAAACCTAGAGGGTACGATCGAGTGATGGAAGATACACTGAAATCTGGCGCGGTGTGCGTCATCTCTGAACGTAATCCCCATCGTGTCAAAAGCGGAGGCGGGCTGTGCAGGTGGTGGTGGTATCGGTGCGGTAGGAGGCGGAAGTGTGGGTGGTGGCGGGCTAGGTGGAGGGGAGCGATCACTCCATATTTTACACCTTTTTTCTGCATGTTTTCATGATGTTTTGATCGCCCATATTGCGTTTTTCATGATTATTCGATGATATTGCGTTACTTTTCACTATTTCTTGTTTTTGTCGTATTTCAGGAGATATGGAGCAATTTGGAGCGAAAATGAGATCAAAGGAGTTTCACGCACTTCGGAGTGTCGCCCACGGTTTATTTGAGGACTTATCAGCGATAGAGGATGAGCAGCAGAAGAATGAATTCCATAGGATCGACGAGGAGGCGAAAAGGAGAAGAAAGGAGCTCAAGAGCACATCACTCGACCGAGCAAGACTATTCATTCGGCCGAGTGAAGGATCACACTCTCCCGAGTGACACAGATACGCACATCAACTTTCAGACGTTTCCTCGGCCGAGCAAGGAAGTCCACTCGGCTGAGTGAGAAAGCTCACTCGCCTGAGTGGTACAGAGAATTCAGACAGAGAAGAGCCCAACTTACTGGAATTTCAGAGGAAGCCCACTCAGCCGAGCATGATTGCTCACTCGGCCGAATGAGAAGACCACTCGGCCGAGTCACCCCGAGAGACAGACCCCTGAGAACCCCAAAGTTACTGTTATTTCATAGGGTTTGTCTCTCGAGCGAGTGACAAGGGTCACTCGGCCGAGTAACCCTCTCCGACTGCTGCTAGGACTGCGAATTCTGGGCTGCGCAGGGGCAGTTTTGTCACGATTTTTTGGACGATTTTGGCTTGTATTTAAGCCTAGTTTTTACCCTAGTTTTAGGAGAGACTTGAATTACTTTTTAGAGACTTCTATTAGGTTTTAGACGGCTATTCTTTGGAGAAATCTCAGCTGGAAATCATGGGCGACATTATTGGTTTGTTCTTTCTTGTTAAAAAAACCCATATTTATGAATTGTTTCTTCTTTGCAATGAATTGTGCTATGATTTCTTCTATTATTTCTAAGGTTTTCATGATGATTAGTGAGTAGATCCGTTGTTCTAGGGCATGGGGATGAACCCTATGACCCGATCTTTGAATTGTGATGAATTTATAGATTTGTTGCTAGAATTGATAATGGGTAGGTTGTGATCGATTTATTACGAGTAGCTAGGAATTCATATCGATTGGGATTTGCAAGAGATTGGATCCCAATTGATAGGAAGGCCTAGGTATTCGATTTAGATTGATAATTGAGATTCTCTAGATTTGGTTTGCAAGACATTGGACCAAAGCTAGGATTTTTATTATGAATCTATATTAATATTCGTTTGCAAGAGATTGGACGAATACGAACTATCATAACCTAGATTGTAGCTCAAGTTTGCATGAGAGTGGGCTCGAGATGCGATTGGACAATGATGTCGATCTTCACGCTAGCGGCTTAGGCTAGGGTTTGCACGAGAGTGGGTCCTAACCTAGGTTTGCTATAGACCGGCAATAGAGAGAGAGCGTGAGCTTGGCTCTACATTAAGTTGCGACTAGTTCACCTATATTCAAGCTAGCAACAATGAAATTTATGATTCACAAGGATATGAGACGGCCCGTAGTGGGGATTTCCTATCCCTAGAAGCTTTTATTATATCGATATTTCTTGCTATTACATCAAAACTATTCTTATTCTCTTGATAGCTAGGTAATTAAAGTGAGATACTGTCATTTGTCCTCCCTGTGTTCGATACCCGCTTGCCACTACACCGTGCGCTTGCGGTAAGACTACAAGTCATTTTTCGGTGTATATCCGGACGCGATCAAGTTTTTGGCGCCGTTGCCGGGGAGGCGATGGTATTTTGTTTTCTTTACTTAGTTATTTCTTTTTGTTTTATTATTTTTATCCTTTTATTCCTCTATCGTGCTAACAATCCCTTTGAAGCTCTATTTTCCTGTGCATGTACACGAGATTGACAGAGCATCAAGAAGATCTATTATTTGATCCGGAGATCGAGCGTACCGAAAGGAGGCTTAGAGCCAAGGAAGACTTGCTATAGAGGACGATTGTATGAACCGACAGGAGACACCGGATGAATTAGCGACACGCATGGCGAGACTTGTATCTATCAGAGATGGGCTACGGGCTAAAACTACTATACTACTTCATACATTGCGATGCCAGAGTTGGCGGCGGATAAGAGTTTTGAGCTAAAAATGTGACTTGTGGTTCTAATGCAACAAGACCCATTTCATGGGAATTCCCATGAGAATCCACATTACAATCTTCAGTTATTCTTGTCTAAGTATGCCACCTTTCAGATGCCCGGTGTACCGGTCGATGCTATCCGACTGCACCTCTTCCCATTCACTCTCAGAGACAAAGCACTATATTGGTTGAGGACGCAAGCGGAGGGGATCTTTACTACATGGGATGAGTTAGCGAGCGCCTTTGTTGATAAATTCTACCCACCATCCAAGACCGTCAAGATAAGGAGCGCGTTCATGTCCTTCAAGCAAGGACCACAGGAGACTCTATTTACGGCATGGGAGCGCTTTAAAGATCTCCAACACCATTCCCCCATCATAGCATTGAAGCATGGGAGCTAGTACATAGCTTTTACAATGGACTCCAACCGGGCACCAAGCAAATCATATATGCAACCGCTAATGGAGCCATTCTATCTAAGACACCGGACGAAGCTACGGCCCTACTAGAGGAGATGGCCCCTAATAACCAACATTGGGGCGATGAGCGAGGACATTCTTCATCCTCCTTGAAGCCAACGAGCATTTATAAGGCCAAGGCCATAGCGGAGCTTTCCACGAAGTTTGACTCTCTCCAAAAGGTAGTGGAGAGATTAGAGAAGTTGATTACCGAGCCACATGGAACTCCCGCCACATCTATACTGGGAGGCAATATGAGCGATTGGCAAGACCAATCTCAAGTTATGTTTGTTGGAGGAGAGCATGGAGAGGGAGCCATAGAGAAAGTATAATATGTTGCGGGGAACACCGGTTATTGGGCCAACCTGGCCACAAGAAATCATCCGGGATTTTCATATGCAAATAATGATGGAGCTTTAAACCCACCACCGCAAAAACCTCAAGCTCGGCCTCCACCTCCACAACCTCAATATCAACCAAGAGGGCCACCACAACAAAGCTACACGCCTAGGCAACAAGCGGGACCATATAGGCCACCAGGCTACAATCAAGGGTGGAGAGCTCCAAACCTACCACAAGCACAACCGAGATCGGATCATGAAGCTAGGATGGAGGAGTTCATGGTGGAGCAAAAGAAGATAAACGCTAGATTGATTGCTCAACAAGACTCTCTCAATACCGTAGTGGCTCAACTAGCGGAGCAACTTACGTTGCTCAATAAAAATGGTCAACAATTGCCGGCTCAACTGGAGCCAAACCCACGGGAAAATACCGGCCACATCAATGCGGTGGTGGCGGTTACTACTAGGAGTGGGAAGGACACTACTCCCACCATGGTTCAAACCAAGGAGCATGTGGAAGAAATTTTGGATGACAATGAGTCGGCTATTGAGGAGGAGTGCCCAAAGGAGCCGTAAGAAGGTGGAAATTCTGAAATTAAGAAGCCAAGTGAGGAGCGCACCTATATGCCGCCGGTGCTCTTTCCACAAAGATTGGCAAGAGCAAAGATCGAGAAATGCTCGCCAAATTCATTGAGTACTTGCGAGGAGTGAGCCTCAATATCCCTTTCTTGGATGCTAGTAGAGATCCCGTCATATGCGAAGTTCTTGAAAGACTTGATTTTGGGGAAGAAAAGAAAGGAGAAGATAATGTTTGCCGAGCAAGGTACATTGTTCACCCGGAAGGAGAAGGAGCCGACAAAATTCAAAGATCCCGGAAGCTTCTGCATCCCATGCACACTTGGAGGAGTCCGCTACAAAAGGCTTTGGCAGACTTGGGAGCGAGTGTGAGCCTAATGCCCCTAAGTATGTTTAAGAAATTGAATACGAGGACCGACTTGAAGTCGATGGATATGAGAATACAACTTGTGGATGGTCGGGTCACTAGGCCGGTGGGAATTGCGGAGAACATACAGCTCCAAGTACCGGGAGGAATTTGCTTGCCGTGTGACTTGGTCATTATGGACATCAAGGAGGAGGACGGCACATCACTAATACTTGGACGCCCCTTCTTAGCCACCGCCGGCGTGATAGTTGACGTGAGAGAGGGAACCTTGTCTTTAAATGTCGAAAACATCGAGGTTTAGCTCCATATCCCTAAAGTGATGAAGCATATGCCCTACCAAAAGGATGTCGACTACGTGGACCTCCTCGATGAGGTGATTTATGAAGCGATTCCATATTCTATTGGTGCCTTGCATGATGACGGCCTTGAAGAAGGCCAATCTTCTAGTGATGGAGAAAAGTTGGAGGACCCGCCGGATGATTCTATGGGTGATGACAAAGAAGATGACGTTGTCGCAATAATTAGAGAGCTATGCAAGCTCTCCACGACCAATAATTTGAAGAAAGCTCCGCCGGACAAGAAAGTATCATCACCGGTGAAGAAAAAGAATGGTACAAGCTCTAGCTTGGGGGACCTATCCCCCAACACTACTCATGATGAGGGAAAGCCGAGGAATGCCCACGAACATCAACAACTAAATCTGAGTGGCCTTCCCGGCAAGTTTAACGGGTGCATCTCGCATGCGCCAAATATCGAGCACTAAACGAATATCTTAAGGGGTCGAGCTCAAGAACTTAAACAAGTGCTTGTCAGGAGGCAACCCGATGGTTTTATATTATTTTTAGTTGAATTATTTTTTATCTTTCTTAGTGTTTAAAGTCTAGAGTCAATAGAAATCGTGACAACGGGCTCTATTTTTCATGACAGGAGATGGAGAACGAGAAATCATTCATATGGAGGATGACCATGGCAAGGGAGAGCACTCCAGGAACGCGCTCAGGTCTCAGGGGAGGGAAGAAACTGAAGGGGACGAGAAAAACAGAAAGTGGAGCAAAAACAGAGAGTCGAGGATGAAAACAGCAAGCCACTCGGCCGAGTGTACATGTCACTCGGACGAGTGAAGACTCTACTCGGCCGAGCAGAGTACCGATCAGGGAAGATCCTACAGACCCACTCTCTGTTATTTTTTGTAGTTTACAATATTTATTTACCACTCGGCCGAGTGACTATGTACTCGGCCGAGTGAATCTGATACCCTACACGCTTCATAATCGCTGAGTGGCCTTGCCACTCGTCCGAGTGGAACTTGTCCATTCGGCCGAGTCGAAAAAGCTACTCGGCCGAGTCGTAACTTTAGGGAGATTTTGAAAGAAATTTCACGCTGAGCCACTCGGCCAAGTGAACGCGTCACTCGGCCGAGTGACCCAACTTTATATAGCCCAGCGGGCGCTGCACGAATCCCGAGCACGAAAAATTCCCAATTTTTCTCCGCTGCGCCCGAGCCTCTTCGACTCCCCTCGCCCGATCCCCGCCTCTCCTCGCCCGAGCCGCCCCCCACCGCCGTCGCCGACCACCCACGACGGTCGTCGATGTCACCCCCGCCGACTGCAACCGCCGGCGCCGCCTCCCTACTGCTGCACTTCTCCATTGAGCCCCAAAACCCCAATTTCTTGCCCATTTCTCCATTATGCCCTTTAAGCCCAAAATTCAAATTAATTCCTAGATATATCTATTATCCATAATCTTCCCCCATATATATTGACTAGTCATAACCCGTGCCCGCGGGCACGGTGCATTCAAGATTTTCCCCCGCAAAATCTTTGTCCCCAAAAAAATTTTTTTACAGCCAAAATTTAAAAGAATAACAAATTAGTGTAAAAAATTTAGAGGCACGGCTGCCTTCGGCGAGGAACAATAAATTCGGTGCGGGCGCCTTCGGCGCAGAACAAAAAATTAGCGTATAAAAATTTAGCGGGCGCCTTCGGCGCGGATGGATTTAGACCTCTGCTTGAGGGGTTAATTGAAACGGACGCCCAAAAAGCTCAGCCCGCCTCTTTGAAAGCACATTCACTGTGTTTTCTTTGGGTTTCAATTTTTTTGAACGCGTGTTTCGATGAGTGCAAAAAACGGGTGAAAATGAGAATGATGGGGTTGAGTGTGTGTAGTGTCATGGGGGTTTTGGTTTTTTTGCTTGGGGTGTGATTTTGGGTGTTTGGGTTCGGGTGTGTTTTTTGGGGGGTTGGATGGAGTTTTGTGTTTTTTGGGTTTTGGGTTTAAGAAAGTTGTCCCATGTGGTGATGTGACATTGCCACATGGGACAAAGATTCAAAAACATCCCTCATTTGTAATATAGATATTCATCAGTGATTTGATTATCTGTGTTTCAGGTTAGCTTGGGGAGCTTGGGGGAGATTCAGGATGCTTTAAAGCTCTGCGGCGGAGGCGATTCTTCGCACACTACACCATTTGCTCTCGTGTCGTGCTCAGGTATACTCGTTCCATTTTTTAGCACTTCGCATATCATTTGGGTGGGCACGTCTTATGGGCTCCATGCCCCCACGTCTTAGGCCACGCACTCGGGAGCCCGCTTCCAAGCGGAAGAGGTCAGGAAATCCTGGCTCCTCTTCCGCTAGGGCGGACTCCCCTCCACCTAGCCCACCACCACCCACACAACCACCTCCTACCGCACCCATTCCACCACCGGCATAGCCCGCCCCTGCGTTCGATGCGATGTGGATCACATTCAGAGATGACGCTCAACACTCCAGATTTGAGCGTATCTCCCATCGCTCGATCATACCCACTAGGTTCACGCACAAAGCTGACCTTGAGCGCCTATGGGTACTCGAAGGGCTACTCCAGTTGTATGACAACGTGGGGTGGTGTGATTTCTTATCGGTGTCGGTGGACACTTATATCTGATCGACACTAGAGGTCCTCAGTTCTATTGCTCGGACCCCTGGAGGATGCTCATTTCGCCTGATGGATCGAGAGTGCGAGGTCACTCTCGACATGCTTAGAGCATTCTTCCAGTGACCCCCGTCCCGGACCCAGACCGAGCTTATAGCCCCACGCACATCCCACCGCCGTCATTCGATACCCATGCTTTCTGGACACAGATCACGGGACCACCCCTGGCCTTTGACTCTAGCAGGATCAAGGCCTCCGCTATCCTCCACCCTTGCCTCTGCATTGCACAGTGCCTTATGGAGACCACTTTTCTTGCGAGGTATGAGCCCGGGATGTTGTCGACGCCAGCGCTCTACATGCTCTATGCGATGACACGATCGAAGGTCTTCGATAGGGGTAGCGACGTTTTGGTCCCCGCCGTCGAGATAGATATCGCCAGTTGGTACATCGACCGTATCATTATTTCTGTCGGCGCTAGGACGCCTATCTGTTGTGGCCGTCTGATTACCCTCTTGGCCCTTTTGTGCGGCGTCTACCTACTTGCTGTCTTGCTTAGACCACTGGGCCCCACTACACTTTTCATAGATGTCATGGCTCGGATGAAGATGATGTGTCCTTATGGTCGGCACCACTGGGTGTGACAGCATGGTCCTTTTGGTGCGGATTACATGGTTCTCCGAGCTCTGCTCGGACACATATCAGACCCGCTGGCAGAGAGTGGATTCCAGCGATGGATCTCCTCATCCCCGCCGCGTACGTGCTTGAGCCTGAGGGTGCTCAGCAGGAGCCCCTCCTTCCACCCCTTGATCCCGTGATACCTCAGCCTGCACCAGATCTGTCTGCACCTTTCGACACCTCTATCCACACGTCTGTCAGTGTCGGGAGCACTTTAGCTGAGTCCACCACCACCACTGTGCCTATCTCCATAGATCCTATTTCCACCGTGAGCCCCGAGCGCCCTACCACCATACTTGAGAGCAGCGAGACCTCCTTCACCGCCGCAGTGGAGACCCTTTCCTCCTTATTGTTCTCGACTTCTGGGGAGTCTTTTTCTGCACACTTCACGGCCTCTCCAACCGTTGACTCTTCTGTCCCCACTACCGTCGTCTTCTCTGGGAGTGGCGTGACGTCTGTCCCAACGTCTGTGTCACTGACCTCTCTGCCTGCCTCGTCATCTGTCACCACTGCCACTTCTGCTGCTGCTCCATCATCTTCGACTCTTCCTGCGTCTCAGCCTCCCACAGGGGCTGAGCGTCACTTAGTGAGCACAGCACCACCCCACAGCTGCACATATCCTTTACGGTAGCTATGTAAGGCAGCCCCGTTCTTCATCAGTGCGTCTCTCTGCTCCACCTTCCCCCGACACCCTAGTTCAGCACCTCCGTGCTTTAGAGGGGGCAGTTAGTGGACTTAGAGTAGATTTTCGGGCTCTCTCCGCTACTGTTAGCGCTGTCCAGTCTCGCGTCGCTTTACTGCCTGGTATTCAGGCTTGACTGAGCCAGATTCTAGCACGATTGCCTCAGCCACCCACACCCACCCAGCAGCCTCCACGACCACCACCTCCACCACAGGACGGCGCTGGTCCTGCACCACCAGGCTAGGCACACGCTGGATGCCTTCTATACTTTTGTTGCTGTTATACTGGATATTTTGAGCCTGCTGAGTTTGCACCCCCTCCTCCACGCACTTTTTGGTCACTTTTTGGTCTTATCTGTCTTTATCTTTCTGGGAGAGAGGGAGTATTTTTTGGGGACACCTTTCTGGTACTATTTTGATCTCTGCATGCATCACTTGCATTCCCATCACATATTTTTATTTTATTTCATTTTCATCATGCATGCATCCTCACCCGCCCCACCCATATTTTGTCTCACGGTGTGCCACACTTTGCACATTGAGGACACTGTGCACTTTAGCTTGGGGGAGTGAGTTCTCACACACTTTTTATTTTTTTTCCTTTTATTTTCATTTTATCGCATTTCTTTGTTTTTACATTTATTTTCACCCACTTTTTCATTTTTTCTCATGCATCACGTTTTTCTTACTTTTGAGTGTGATGCATTGTACAGTAGTTTTTATTTTCTTTTATCCTTATTTCTTTTATCTTTTTGCTAGAGATGAATTTTCTGTGATGACGACGACGTGGTGTTAGCTTATCTCTCTATGCATATTATCTTGTCATGCCATCGTTTTTATTTCAGATATCATATGATATGTCTTGTTATGCATTCGAGATGGTAACCCGCACTTTCATGTATGAATGTGGATGAAACTCTTTTATTAGCTGAGTCTGATGACTTATATGTATACTCTTCATAGAAAATACACCAAGCTTTACGCATTGTTTGCTTATATCTGGAGTACCGCTTTGCTTTCTTATATTACTTCTTATTGCATGAAAATTGTACGCTTCACTTTCAGGTTGATTGAATGTATGCTAGGTTGATATAACTGGATTAGTTTACTTTCTGAGATCAAACTGAGTAGATTACATTGCTCTGCTGAAAGTTGTCGTGCACATTCTATAGAGTGAACTGAGTGTTACATATATTTCTGTCTCCACATATCTTGAGCATTATTTCTATACTTAATCATTGGTGAATCTCCCTTTAGCGAATCCTATATTGGCATTTTCTCCCGCTATAAAAATCCATGCTCCAATACCCCCAAAATCAAAAAGGAAAAATACATGTATATCTTTCTATCTTTTGATTTGGGATCACAGTTGTATATATATGTTTAAAAAAAGAGAAAAATGGAGAATAGAGAAATACATGATCCCATCTCATACTCTCTCTCTTTCTACCCTCTTTTGTTTTTATTTTTTTGGAGCTTCAAAAATGGAGAATAGGCATATTGATTTATCTTATGCCACCACGCTTATAGATAAGCTTGGGGGAGAGGATCCAATGATGTGTGAGAGAGTGTCTACTTGACTGTGCATGACAACCTAAGATAGGTAATTTTCTGTACTCGATGAGATTACTAAAAGTTTTACGAAATCCAGGAATTGAAACTTAGCATGCATTTCATGAAAACCACTCCTTTCTAATCTTATTGCTTCATATTGTGTGATACTTCTTATACTCCAAATAGAAAGCATTCAATTGAAAAGTGTGTGGTCTATGATTTGTCGCTTTAGATGCTTCAGACGATGTTAATTCTAGAATGATTCCATATTTCATACTATTTTGATATTCTTGGGTTTCTATGTTGAATGCATCCTTATATCATGATATCGAGATAAAAATCTTTGGCATGTATTTTATATTCGCCGTGTGCTATATGAGTAAGCAAAACCCACGTCCTGAGGAAATAATCTAGCACCTCCCTCTTTGTTTTCTTTCATATCTTCTATTTCTTTTTCCCTTTTCTTTATTTTTTTCTGCCGGGTTTGCCTTTTACTCATCTTCCTCGAGGATGAGTAAGAGGTAAGCTTGGGGGATATTGATCACTCTGTATTTTACACCTTTTTTCTGCATGTTTTCATGACGTTTTGATCGCCCATATTGCGTTTTTCACGATTATTCGATGATATCGCGTTACTTTTCACTATTTCTTGTTTTTGTCGTATTTCAGGAGATATGGAGCGATTTGGAGCGAAAATGAGATCAAAAGAGTTTCACGCACTTCGGAGTGTCGCCCACAGCTTATTTAAGGACTTATCAGCGATAGAGGATTAGCGGAAGAAGAATGAATTCCATAGGATCGACGAGGATGCGAAAAGGAGAAGAAAGGAGCTCAAGAGCACATCACTCGGCGAGCAAAGACTACTTATTCGGCCAAATGAAGGATCACACTCGTCCGAGTGAAACGGATACGCACAGCAAATTTCATACAATTCCTCGGCTGAGCAAGGAAGTCCACTCGGTCGAGTGAGAAAGCTCACTCGCCGGAGTGGTACAGAGAATTCAGACAGAGAAGAGCCCAACTTACTGGAATTTCAGAGGAAGCCCACTCGGCCGAGCATGATTGCTCACTCGGCCGAATGAGAAGACCACTCGGCCGAGTCACCCTGAGAGACAGACCCCTGAGAATCCCGAAGTTACTGTTATTTTACAAGATTTGTCACTCGGGCAAGTGACAAGGGTCACTCGGCCGAGTGACCCTCTCCGACTGCTGCTAGGACTGCGAATTCTGGGCTGCGCAGGGGCAGTTTTGTGACGATTTTTTGGACAATTTTGGCTTGTATTTAAGCCCAGTTTTTACCCTAATTTTAAGAGAGACTTGAATTATTTTTTTAAGGACCTCTATTAGGTTTTAGACGGCTATTCTTTGGAGAAATATCAGCTGGAGATCATTGGCGACATTATTGGTTTGTTCTTTCTTGTTAAAAAAACTCATTTTTATGAATTGTTTCTTCTTTGCAATGAGTTGTGCTATGATTCCATCTATTATTTCTGAGATTTTCATGATGATTAGTGAGTAGATCCGTCGTTCTAGGGTATGGGGTGAACACTATGGACCCGATCTTTGAATTGTGATGAATTTATAGATTTGTTGCTAAAATTTATAATGGTTAGGTTGTGATCGATTTATTACGAGTAGCTAGAAATTCATATCGATTGGGATTTGCAAGAGAGTGGATCCCAATTGAAAGGAAGGGCCTAGGTATTCGATTTAGATTGATAATTGAGATTCTCTAGATTTGGTTTGTAAGAGATTGGACCAAAGCTAGGATTTTTATTATGAATCTATATTAATATTCGTTTGCGAGAGATTGGACGAATACGAACTATCATAACCTAGATCGTAGCTCGAGTTTGTACGAGAGTGGGCTCGAGATGTGATTAGACAATGATGTCGATCTTTACGCTAGCGGCTTAGGCTAGGGTTTGCACGAGAGTGGGCCCTAACCTAGGTTTGCTATAGACCGGCAATAGTGAGAGAGCATAAGCTTGGTTCTACATTAAGTTACGACTAGTTCACCTATATTCAAGCTTAGCAACAATGAAATTTATGATTCACAAGGATAAGAGATGGTCTGTAGTGGGGATTTCCTATCCCTAGACGCTTTTATTATATTGATATTTCTTGCTATTTGAACGATTGTGACAATTACATCAAAACTATTCTTATTCTCTTCATAGCTAGGTAATTAAAGTGAGATACTGTCATTTGTCCTCCATGTGTTCGATACCCGCTCGCCACTACACCGTGCGCTTGGGGTAAGACTACAAGTCGTTTTTCGGGTGTATATCCGGACGCGATTAGGGAGTCCGCTCTAGCGGAAGAGGAGCCAGGCTCGCTGGACCTCTTCCGCTTGGAAGCGGGCGCCCTCATGCGAGACCTAGTGCGAGGCGGCATGTGAGCCACGAATCGTGCCTACCCAAAAATATGTGAAGTGCTGAAAACATGGAACGAGTGTACCCGAGCATGACACGAGAGCAAGCAGTGGATGCGTGCGAAGAATCGCCTCCTCCGAGAAGCTCCAAGGCGTCCTGAATCTCCCCCAAGCTAGCATGAAACACAAGTAGTAAAATCGGCAATAAATATCAATATATATGGGGGAGATTGGGGATAATAGATATATATATATATATATATATATATATATTAATTTTGATTCGGGGCTAAATGGGGCTTATGGATTGGAGAAATGGAGAAAAAGGAAGATTTTGGGAGAAATTGGGGATGCGCGGCAGTACGGGGTGGCGGCGCCGGCGACGCGGTGGCGGTGGCGGCGCCGGCGACGCGGTGGCGGTGGCGGTACGGCGCAGGGCGGCAACGCGGCAGCCGGTGGCGGTGCGGCTCGGGCGAGGGTGGGTTGCGTTCGGGCGAGTCGAAGGGAAGTCGAAGAGCTCGTGGGCGAAATTGGGGATTTTTTTTTGCGTTTTGGGATTTGAGCCGCGGGAGCTGGGTTTATAAAGTATGCGTCACTCGGCCGAGTGACGCGTTCACTCGGCCGAGTGGCTCATTATTAAATTTTTTTTCGAAATCTCCCAAAAGTACCGACTCGGCCGAGCAGCATTTCCCATTCGACCGAATTGACAAGGACCCCTCGGTGTTTATCAAGAGTGGAGGGTGTCAGATCCACTCGGTCGAGTGACATAGTCACTCGGTCGAGTGGTATATAGATTACAGTAAATTACAGAGAGTAGTTTTTAGGATCTTCCCTGATCAGTAACCTACTCGGCCGAGTAGAGTCTTCACTCAGCCGAGTGAAAATTTCACTCGGCCGAGTGGCCTGCTGTTTTCAGCTCCAACTCTCTGTTTTTGATCCACTTTCTGTTTTTCTTGTACCCGTCAGTTTCTTCCTTCTTCTGAGGCCTGAGTGCATTCTTGGAGCGCTCTGCTTTGCCATGGTCATCCTCCATTCAAATGATTCCTTGTTCTCCATCTTCTATCATGAAAAATAGAGCACGTTGTCAGGATTTTCATCGACTCTTGACTTTAAACACTAAGAAAGATCTAAAATAAAAATAAAATGAAAAATTCAACTAGAAATAAAAATAAAACCGTCGGTTTGCCTCCCGACAAGCGCTCATTTAAGGTCTTGAGCTCGACCCCTTAAGATACTCGTTGAATGCTCGATATTCGGCACACGGGAGATGCGAGCGTCAAATTTGCGGGAAGGCCACTTGGATTTAATTGTTGATGTTCATAGGCGTTTCTCGGCTCCCCCTCATCATGGGTAGTAATGGGGGATGAGTCCCCCAAGCTTGAGTTTTTACCGTTCTTCTTCTTTGCCGGTGTTGACAATTTCTTGTCCGGCGGAGCTTTCTTCAAATTCTTTGCCGTGGACAGCTTGCATAGCTCTCTAATTCTTACGACATTGGCGTCGTCTTTGTCATCAATCATAGAATGATCTGACGGGTCTCCCAACATTTCACCATCTTTAGAAGATTGGCCTTCTTCAAGGCCGTCATCATGCTTAGCGCCGATAGCATATGGCATAGCATCATCAATGACCTCATTAAGGAGGTATTAGAGATCATGGGACAACCTCTTGATTAGGTATATGCTATTTACCTCCCCAGTGGGGACTCCCTCAGAATAATGCTTGAGCCTTTGTCCATTCACCTTGGATGTGGTACCGTCTTTTTCTTCTAGCTCGAAGGCCCCTCCCGGTTGTATGTGCCGGATGGTGAAAGGTCCCGACCATCGTGACCTCAGCTTTCCGGGCAAGAGCCGGAGTCTAGAATTGTATAATAGGACCTTGTCTCCGACCTTGAAGTCCGTAACGGTGATACGTGCGTCATGGAGAATCCTTGTCCTTTCCTTGTAGATCCTAGAGCTTTCGTAGGCATCCCGTCTAATCTCGGCAAGCTCATTAATCTCTAGAAGTCGGCGTAATGCCGCGCTCTTGTAGTCATAATTCAAGGTCTTGATTTCCCAATATGCGTGATGTTCCAACTCTACCGACAAATGGCAAGCTTTCCCGTAAACAAGCCGGTATGGCGTGGTCCCAATAGGAGTGCGAAAGGCCATGTGATATACCCGTAATCCCCGTAATGCATCATTCAATTTCATGGACCAATCCTTCCTAGATCTATCGACGGTCTTCTCTAGAATTTGCTTAATTTCCCGGTTCGACACTTCCACTTGTCCACTCGTCTGCGGGTGGTATGCCATACTGATTCTATGATTCACCCCATACTTCTTTAACATAGCTTCAAACTTGCTTTCTATGAAGTGGCTTCCCCCATCCTTATCAACGTCCATGGCACTTCAAAGCATGGGAATATATTTTGCTTGAAGAATTTAGATACCACCCTAGCATCATTGGTCGGGGTTGCGATGGCCTCAACCCATTTTGAGACGTAGTCCACGGCCAATAGGATGTACTTGTTTCGTTTGCTTGACGGAAAAGGCCCCATGAAATCCACCCCCAACAATCAAATAGCTCAATTTCCAAAATGGGTTTCATTGGCATCTCGTTCCGTTTGGATATATTTCCGGTCCGTTGGCATCTATCGTAATACTTGACGTATTCATGTGTATGTCGGCCAAAAGAACCCACACTGCAAGATCTTTGCGGTAGTTTTGGAGGTGGCGTGATGTCCCCGCAAGGCATGTCATGGCAATGTGAAATGATAGATCGAGACTCTTCCTTAGAAACACACCTCCGTATAATACCGTCATTACATATCTTGAAGAGATATGGGTCTTCCCAGAAATAGTTTCGGACTTCGTGCATAAATCTCCTTTTTTTCTTGCATGGGCATCCCACACGGTTTTATCCTACAAGCCAGATAGTTCACAAAATCCGCATACTAAGGCACCTCCCCGGGTCTAATGGCGAATAGCCTCTCGTCGGCAAAAGTGTCATCAATTGGTAGGCTCTCATCCTTCTCGTCATGAACAAGCCTAGACAAGTGGTCCACCACAACGTTGTCCGTGCCCCTCTTGTCTCTAATCTCCAAGTCAAATTCTTGCAATAAAAGTATCCATCTTATTAATCTTGGCTTGGCCTCCTTTTTTGCTTAGTAGATACTTCAATGCCGCATGGTCGGTATGCACAATCACTTTGGATCCAAGGAGTTAGTGTTGGATATGGAAGACGTTAGTACACCCTTGTAGGGGATGTACGAGGGAATACGGACCTCGAACGTCGCGTACACGAAGTCGTGTGCAAAGGGAATATGTTCCCTTGCGGAGAGGATCTCTAGAATGATGGGAAAGTCGCATTATATGTGCATAAGTGCATGCGACATATGGCTAATAAAGGGGTAATATCTTAAGCTTATGTTGTACCATGCATATGGTACAACTTAAGCTTATAATATGCCATGTACGATGGTACACCTTAGTTAAATTGTTCCAAAAGAACAATTGCTCCTAAAATAACTACCTTGGGGGCTATAAATAAGACTCAAGGGTTAGCCATTTTACTTACACTTTTGCATGGCATTCTTGCATGCATTTCATTCTAGCGAAGCTCTGCCGAAATCCTTCCTCTCTCTTTATCCAAGTTCTTAATCTAAAAGTAGAGATTTAGATTGTGGATTTAGTAGCCTTACTCCGTTCGTGAGAAGACTCGATCCATCGTGGCGAATCCGAAGGCGAAGTTATGTGACTACCATGCCGCATACGCAAGCGTAAGTCTCAACTTCATTTATCGATCCTAACTCTGTTTTGGCAGGATCCTACATTGGTATCAGAGCCATACGGGTTCGCCCCGGTCAAACCTCCGCCCCGTCGAAACTATGAACGAGTCGTTGTCTTTTTCACGAATGGGTATCCTACCATTACGGATATGGTAGGAACGCTTCGTGACGGAGAGAACGCAGCGGTTGTTCTTTTCACGTTAGGGTCTCCTATCATTACGGATATGGTAGGAACTCTCCGTGACGGGAAGAACCGACCGTTCACGTAGTATGTTATTTTTCATTTTTGGCACACGGCCATTAGAAAATAACCACTTTCTCGACGAACGGGTGCTTCATCGACGAACGGGTGCTTCATCGAGGAAGATGATGGAAGTTATCTCCATCGGAGAAGATAGATTTTGGTGCATGATTAACATAGCCAAATGGGCTATGAAGGCAACGCACCCCCCTCCCCAAGCGGAAGGGCTTGGCTACGGCCAATAACCACCATGGCCACCACTCCGGCGTGGAAGTGCGGCAACCCCAAATAAGGGGGTGGCCGGCCATGGCCATATGGGCCATGGCCTGGCAATGGCCGGCCATGGCCATGGCCGGACCTGGCCGAGGCCAGGCCAGGGCCAAGGGGCCCTGGCCGGCCTCGGCCAAGGCCAGGGGCCGGCCTGGCCGGCCCAGGCAGTGGCCAGGGCCGGCGCCCTGGCCACGGCCAGGGCCTGGCCGGCCCTGGCCACTGCCGGGGCCTGCCAGGCCGGCCCTGGCAGTGGCCAGGGCCTGCCAGGCCGGCCCTGGCAGTGGCCAGGGCCAATGCCCTGGCCTCGGCCAGGGCCTTGGCCAGCCTCGGCCAGGGCAGAGGCCGTGGCCGAGAGGCCAAGGCCTCTGACCGGTCAGGGCAGAGGCCCTGGCCGGCCCTTGGCCAGCCTCGGCCAGGGCAGAGGCCCTGGACGGAGTAATTTCAGACCATTATTATTGGTCGACCAATTCGGGTATTTTGGCCGACCAATTCGGCAAAAGGCCTTGGTCGAACATGAACGTGCCGACTAGCCCATACGGGGCCAAACGACAGTCGTCTGCATCAAAATTCTCTCATACGGGGGGAAACGCCTGGATCCATACGGGAACCGGCGACAATAGTTTGCAGAAAAATCCCCAAAAGGGGGATCCGACCTTGGCACGGCTACGGCTCATTCCCGACAAATGGTCAGGAAGTGCCGAATATTTCACTAGTATCATAATGGTACTAAGTTGAAATATACATTTTTTTTGAAAAATACGTTTTCTTACGTTTTGAAAAATACGTTTTCAAAAACGCTTTTCCGCTGCGAAGTACTATAAGAGTACTAACATTTGATAAAGTGAGGGAGAAATATTGAAAGTTACTCTAGATGGTGATTGGAAACATAGTGACCTTTCCGATTCTAGAGTAACATCTTCAATATTTTTCGAAAGTAACTTATCAAATTATAAATATCATTCCAAGTGGGAGTTGAAATTAGAACTATCCAAATGAGATATTCTACTGTCACTTCAAATGGGAATTGTATTTTAAGAATTTTCAATGCAATTTTTTGATCAAACCTTTGGTTTTATGTCTTTTGTAGCATTTTAAAAGTAAAACGTCTTCCGCTTCAAAGAATATCGTCGCTGAGTTAAACAGATGTGAAAAACTCAACGGCGATAATTACAAACTTTGGTCCATCAAGATACAATACGTTCTAGAGGAGCAAGAAGTGCTCGAAACTCTAAAGAACGTTATGATTGAACCCGAGTTGGGCACTACGGCCCAACACCGATGAGACAAGGAAGCTTTTGATGCTTGGTCTCAGAAGAACAAGATAGCGCGCATTACGTTATTAAGCAGTATGGCTGATGACATAATGCGCATCTTCCGAGAACATGACCTAGCCATGGACATATGGTCCAAGCTAGAGGAGAAGTTCGGTGGCACATCGGTGTCCAAACTTCGATCCTTAACTATAAGGTTCGATTCTTATAAGAAACGTCCAGATCATTCCATGGGGAAACATCTGCGACATATGGCGAACCTTATCTCGGAGTTAAAGGACGCAGGTCATGTGCTCACTGATGAGCAACAAATCCAAGCAGTTATACGTTCCCTACCAAATGGGTGGGATCAAATGAAGATGCATCTCACTCACAATGAGAGCATCAAGACCTTCAGCGATGTTTCCAAGCACCTCGAATTAGAGGAAGAGCGGCTTGCGGCTGCCAAGCCAAGTGCAGAAGTGCACATGGTTGCTAGTTCCTCACACGGGGGAAAGAAACGGAAAGATCGTTCGAAATTCACTAATGAACGTAATAAGCAACTTGAGTCTACCAAGAAACCCAAACATAAGGGTGGGCACAAGAAATGGCACAAGAAGAAAGACTTGAAGAGGATCAAGTGCTTCAAGTGCAACAAGCTCGGTCACTATGCTTGTTCATGTACGAGTGGAGGCGACGAGGTAACTTGTAAATATACTAGTTACATATGTGTTTCTAGTTCAATATTTCTTGTGGAATCTAATCCATTTTGGATAATTGATTCAGGTGCCACCGACCACATAGCAAGGGACAGACGGTCCTTCGTGTAGTATCACCGGATACCCCAAGGAATGAAGTGGATCTATGTAGGAAACAACACACGTGTTGAAGTGAAAGGCGTTGGGACTTACAAGCTAGTCTTGGACAACGGCCGCACTCTCCTACTTCATGATGTCCTCTTCGCTCCAGATATTCGAAGGAATATAATTTCTGTGGTCGTATTAATGGGTCTTGGCTATAACTGGTTTTTTCATGATTGTAATGTGGACTTAAGTTGTAATAATACTCTTATTGGTACTGGGTTTGTATTTAAAGGATTTATTGTAATGAGTACAATGTATGATTCCTCATGTAATGAAAATTTCCTTATTGCAAATTCTAAGACTTATGAGTCTGATGTGATTTGTTGGCACGCAAGGCTTGGTCATATTGGACCAACGCGTATGGATAGACTTGCCAAACGTGGCCTTCTATCCAATGTTTCAAAGGTTGAAATGTCGACCTGCGAACATTGCCTTGTGGGGAAATCTTGTCGCAAGCCATTTGGAACAGGCACAAGGGCCGTGGTTCCATTACAGCTTATCCATTCGGACATATGTGGTCCGATGAATGTCAAGACAAGACGCGGAAAGTCCTATTTCATCACTTTTATTGATGATTTCACCCTATTCGGACATATCTATTTGATATCCCACAAAAGTGAAGCTTTGGCTTGCTTTAAAAACTATATGAGCTTAGTGGAGAATCAATTAGATCGCAAGATTAAGGTCTTGCGAACCGATAGGGGCGGTGAATATCAATCAACAAGTTTTAAGAAACTTTGTGATGAAAAAGACATAGTACATCAGGTAACTATGCCTTATACTCCTCAACAAAACGGTGTTGCAGAAAGGAGAAATAGGACTTTAATGGAAATGGTCCGTTCAATGATGGCGCAAGCTAACTTGCCAACCACCTTTTTGGGGTGATGCATTATTGACGGCCGCTTTCATTTTAAACCTCGTACCCTCGAAATCAGTTAGCTCCACTCCTTATGAGTTGTGGAACCAAAGGTCTCCAGACTTAAACATTTTGAAACCTTGGGGTTGTGCATCATACGCACATATTTCCTCCCATAAGTATGGCAAACTTGGGCCAAGGGGAAGGAAATGTATCTTTATACGATACGCAGAAAACTCCAAAGGTTATGTTTTTGTTAGTCAGGAAGACAATGGTGGGTTAATTGAGTTTGAGTCGAGGGATGTCACTTTCTTGGAAAATGAGTTTCCAAGACAGGGCGAGATAAGTCAGGACTTATCTCTATTTGAGATTTATGATCAAGAAGGATTACCTCATTCGAGTGGGAGAATTCTTGGTGAAAACGAAGATACGTTTCAACCTTCACCAATGGATTATACGAATGACGATTATCCTATTCCATACGGGAATAATGATCCAAGTGGGAGCAATTCTAATGACATTCCAAGTGGGAGTGATATTAGAATTGATCTAAATTCGAGTCAACAAGGACTTGAAGAATCTCAAATACGACGTAGTAGTCGTACAAGGTTGGCTCCTCTAAGATTTGAGGATGAATTTCCGCAAACCTTTATGACTTTACTACAAGAAGATGACGAGCCTGCTACTTTCAAACAGGCCGTATCTTGCCCTGCTAAAGACAAATGGATGGAAGCGATGCAAGAGGAGTTAGAATCCATGAAAGTTAACCAAGTCTGGGACTTAGTTGACTTACCCAGAGGACGTAGAGCTATTAGGAACAAATGGGTTCTCAAGATCAAGCATAAGGCTGATGGCTCTATTGACAGATATAAAGCTCGCCTTGTCGCGAAAGGTTTTACGCAACAGGAAGGGATAGACTACGAAGAGACCTTCTCACCTGTTGTTCGTTTTACCTCAATTCGCCTGATTCTGGAAATGGTAGCTTGCTTAGACCTCGAATTACATCAAATGGATGTAAAGATTGCCTTTCTCAATGGAGAATTGGACGATGAGATCTATATGGAACAACCAACAGGGTTTGTAAAAGAAGGAAACGAACATAAGGTTTGTAAACTTCTTAAATACATATATGGTCTTAAACAATCCTCGAGGCAATGGTATATACGATTTCAAGAGGTTGTCTTATCAAATGGATTTTCCATGCTTGATGAAGATAACTGTGTATATATTAAGAGGAATAAGAACAAGTATGTTATTATGTCTCTATATGTAGATGACATTTTAATAGCCGGAAATGACAAGGGCTTTGTGATGGATATCAAGGCTTGGCTTTCATCAGTTTTTGAGATGAAAGACATGGGAGAAGCCGCATATATCCTTGGAGTTAAGATTTCAAGGAATCGTTCAAAGAAACTTCTTTCTCTTTCACAGGAGACTTATATAAAGAAGGTTCTAGAACGTTTTAATATGCAGGACTGCAAGTCCATTGATACTCTAATAAGCAAGTGCAACAATTTATGTCTGAAATCATGTCCGAAGAACCACAAAGAGAAGGAGATTATGGAAAAAGTTCCATATTCCAGTGCAGTTGGTAGTCTAATGTACGCTATGATGTGTACAAGACCGGACATCTGTTTTGCCGTTGGAATGGTAAGTCGTTACCAATCCAACCCAGGGCAAGTACACTGGAAAGCGGTTAAGAGGATAATGCGGTATCTCAAAGGAACTGCAGACTTTGCTTTATGCTATCAAGGAGATGCCTTGAGGCTCGAAGGCTACACTGATGTTGATTGGGCGGGTGATCTCGATGAGCGACGATCGACCTCAGGATATGTTTTTCTACTCGGATCTGGTGCAATATCCTAGAGTAGCAAGAAACAATCCTGCATCGCACTTTCAACCATGGAAGCCAAGTTTGTAGCATTTAGCATGGCAGTCCAAGAGGCTGTTTGGCTTAGGAAGTTCTTAGACAGGCTAATTAATGCAAGTGACTCAGGTGCTGTACCTATACACAGCGACAGTCAAGCATCTATAGCCTATGTCAAAGATCCGAAATTCCATTGTAAGACCAAACACGTAGATATCCGCTACAAATTTGCAAAAGACTATGATAAGACCAAGAAGGTAGACATAAGGTACATATCTACGCATGAGATGATAGCGGATCCGCTTACGAAGGCTATCCCCAGAGATGTGTTTTACAAACACTTATCATCTCAAGGATTGCGTAAAAGCTGAGTTGTACCAATGTAAATTCCCATGTCTGTAAATGATCAAAATTAATAAAAGAATAAGTTCTTTTTCAAACATTGCATATGAATTTCTTAAGAAATGTTTGTGTACATTTTTTTGAAATCTCAGCTGAATTCTAGTATGTCGGACAGATTGAGGTTGGCTCTCTCACATGAGCAACCGCCTTATTCTATCAGACGGATGGAATAGAGATGAGACCTGTTTGAAGTCAAAATCATCAGACGGATGATCTAAGAGTCATGACTTAAACAAAATGGTCGCATGAAAGATCTGCATCATATGGATGCTTACAAAAGATCTAAGAGGATTTTTTTGGAAATCCTATCTGTCTAAATGCGGGATGTGAGTCCAAAGGATTATTTGAGTAGAATAAGGGACTCAAAGTCAGACGTTGTGGTGTCTGATCATCATCCTTACAACATCATTGAGACATACACTCCCTGGGAAAGGAGCGATGTTGTAATACGTGTTCATACCACGTATGCATTTCGACCACTGAGTTAGTAGCAATAGTGTTTGCTATTATGTGAGACTCAAAGCCCATATGGGCCTTAACTCTTACCCTCAAGGACTCCAATTGGTTCCTTTAGATTTGACGAGATGATCGCTATCTTAGCGTGTTACTAATGGGCTATGATAATTTGGCTCGGTGGGGCACGTTAGAAAAGCGAATCAAGTCAAGATCAGAAGGTTCGCAAGAAGAGGAAGATTGATTTCATATTCACATTTGGACTTTAATGATTCAAAGCTGGCCAGCCAATTGTGATCCAGATGGGATTCAATTGTTGAATATAAAGTATAAGAAATGTGAAGAAATAATCTAGGGTAAAGCATGCGTTGAACTACTCAACTTTACACCTTCGAGGTCGTTGTGTATCTCTAACAAGTGCACAACAACAGACTCTACGCGCATGACGGTCGCACGGTCTATTTCTCGGTATGATAGATGAAAGAACTAAGAGAAAGACGTTCTCTTACAATCCCCTCAAGTGTGAGTGGGAGATGTTGGATATGGAAGACGTTAGTACACCCTTGTAGGGGATGTACGAGGGAATACGGACCTCGAACGTCGCGTACACGAAGTCGTGTGCAAAGGGAATATGTTCCCTTGCGGAGAGGATCTCTAGAATGATGGGAAAGTCGCATTATATGTGCATAAGTGCATGCGACATATGGCTAATAAAGGGGTAATATCTTAAGCTTATGTTGTACCATGCATATGGTACAACTTAAGCTTATAATATGCCATGTACGATGGTACACCTTAGTTAAATTGTTCCAAAGGAACAATTGCTCCTAAAATAACTACCTTGGGGGCTATAAATAAGACCCAAGGGTTAGCCATTTTACTTACACTTTTGCATGGCATTCTTGCATGCATTTCATTCTAGCAAAGCTCTGCCGAAATCCTTCCTCTCTCTTTATCCAAGTTCTTAATCTAAAAGTAGAGATTTAGATTGTGGATTTAGTAGCCTTACTCCATTCGTGAGAAGACTCGATCCGTCGTGGCGAATCCGAAGACAAAGTTCTGTGACTACCATGCCGCATACGCAAGCGTAAGTCTCAACTTCATTTATCGATCCTAACTCTGTTTTGGCAGGATCCTACAGTTAGGAGCGAAACTTCTCGATGGAGTAGACAACCGCCAAGAGCTCTTTCTCGGTGGTGGTGTAATTTTTCTGTGCCTCGTCCAATGTTTTGCTTGCATAGAATATTGCATGAAGCTTTTTGTCTTTCCTTTGTCCTAGCACTGCTTCATTGCTTAGTCACTTGCGTCGCACATGAGCTCGAAAGGAAGGTTCCAGTCGGCGGTTGAATGATCGGTGCGGAAATGAGAGCTTCCTTCATTGTATTAAAGGCTTGCAAGCACTCTCCTGAAAAGACAAATGGAGCATCTTTAGCAAGTAAGGAAGTAAGAGGACGGGCAGTTAAGGCGAAATCCTTGATAAAACGGTGGTAAAATCCCGCATAACCAAGAAATCCCCTAATGCCCTTGACATTAATAGGAGGAGGAAGTTTTTCGATTACCTCAATTTTCTCCTTATCAACCTCAATCCCTCTAGATGAAATAAGATGCCCAAGAACTATCTCCTCAGTGACCATAAAGTGGCATTTCTCCCAGTTAAGAGCAAGATTATTTTGTTGGCATCTTTAAAGAACTTTAGTAAGATTAGCCAAACATAAGTCAAACTCACTTCCATAGACAGAAAAATCATCCATGAAGACCTCCATAATGTTTTCAATATAATCAGAAAAGATGGACGTCATGCACCTTTGAAAGGTGGTGGGAGCATTACAAAGTCTGAAGGGCATTCTACGGTAGGCATATGTGCCATAAGGACATGTGAAAGTAGTCTTTTCTTGGTCATCTTCATGCAAGGGGATCTGAAAGAATCCTGAATACCCATCCAGTAGCAAAAGAATTTATGTTAGCGAGGCGCTCTAACATTTGGTCAATGAAGGGCAATGGGTAATGATCTTTGCGGGTGGCTTTGTTCAATTTTCTGTAGTCAATACACATTCGCCATCCCGTGACAGTGCGTGTGGAAATGGGTTCTTCCTTATCGTTTTTATGACGGTCATCCCCCCTTTTAGGGATGACATGAATAAGGCTAACCCATCTGCTTTCTGAGATAGGATAGATAATATCGGCTTCAAGCAATTTAAGGATTTCCTTCTTGACCACCTCCTTCATGTTGGCGTTTAACCGTTTTTGAGGCTCTATGGAGGTGGCTTCAGTGTTTTCTAGGTGGATTCTATGCATACACATGCTAGGGCTTATTCCTTTTAGATCAGAAATGGTGTAGCCAAGGACATCCTTATGACTTCTAAGGACATCTAAAAGTCTTTCAAGCTGGTCATGGTTGAGGTGGGCGTTAACAATCACCGGGTAGGTCAGTTTATTAACCAAGAAAGCGTACCTTAAATTCGGAGGTAATTGTTTCAGTTCTACCTCAGGGGGCGATGTACCCCCTAGTTCCTCTTCCTGTGAAAGCTTGGCATCTTTTGTCACTTCTGAGTTTAGTTCCTGCTCTGGGAGTGGACTCGCGTATGCCGGCTCAGATTCGCTTCTTGGTGAGCATGGTGCATCGGTAAAAGAAAATAAATAAAGAACAGAATTAATGGAGTTCGAGTTAGAATTCGATAGATAATCTAATTAGTCTAGATGTTATTTTCTATAATGATAGTGGTATGCCCTGTTTTGAAGTATACGTGTATTCTACTGTGTACACGTGTATTTCTACTTATAATGCATACGTAGGCGTGAAATAAGCGTAGATATCGATTTATGTAGCGTAGTGCAAGGGGGATTAGGCCGTAATACGTGTTTAAGAGACGAGAAAGCAAGAAAGAGTGTGGGAGAAGTGTGAATGACGTCGTGGGTGTAAAACAACAGGAATGTATTCGAGATGTGTGTGTGAAGCATGTGTGCATGCATGGATGTGTGTGGATGGGTGTAGGAAGAGACATGCAAGTGTGAAAGGGGTTGGGGTCAATGGCAAACCCCATAAATTTTTAGAAAGGTCAGGGGCAAAACGGTCTTTTTGGCTAAAACTGTTGTATGTACATAGTAAAGAGGTGTGTGTGTAAAGTAATGGCAAGCTTGTAAATACCCATAAGTTGGAGAGGTATCTTGGTCATTTTCTTCGTGGAATATTCCCTTGGAATATTCCTTTCTTGGAAGATAAGAAAGGAATAAGAAAAGAGAAGAAAAAGGGGAGAAATCTAGTGATTTCTATCCCTTTCTCTCATTTTTCTCCCCTCTCCTCTCTCTCCCCCATGTTAGGCCGACCACTTCTCCCCTCTAATCCCTTTCTTCTTCATCCAAAACCCTAATTCTCTCCCCTAAAAATCAAGAAAACATTGGTTGCTTCAAGGAGAAAGAAGGTGGAATGAAGAGGAAGAGAAGGAGAGAAGGAAAGATCAAATTTTGAGGTAGGAATCAAATTGGAATTGGAAATTTAATTAGGGTTTTATTTTATCATGTATTTATACCATGTTTTATCAATTTGATGTATTGGTAATCAAATAAATAGGTCATGATTTAATTTTCATGAGTTTCTCTTGTAATTTCTTAACAAACCCATCTCCTTTGAAATTTAGAAATCTTGATGTCTGATTTTGCCTTGATTGTGATTACTGTAGCTCGAATTACGGTTTGAAAAAGTATGAGAGTATAGATCCTGAAGTCCTACCCCAAAATCATATAAATTTTGACATAGTTTCAATTCAGAAATTAGGAGTAATAAATCCATCTTTCCAACATATCTGTTTGATTTTCAGTGTTGACACAGTTTAGTAAAATTGGCATAGACACTTGCACACATCATGGAATTTAATGATCTTGGTCTTGTTGAAAATTTAACAAGTTTTTCTAAATATTCATCAGGTAATTATATGTTGAATTTCTGCCTCCAACATGCCCAAAATTGGCTTCAATACATACCCTGAAATCTGTATGAAAAACAGATTTGACACACTTCACCAAATAATTCACCATAAATCCAATACTTAATATTTTTGCATGAAAAGTTATCTGTGAATCCATAACTGTCATATCTACAAGTTTCATTCAGGAAGTTTTGCTACATTATGTATATAAATGGATGATATCTGCCACTTTTTATGACATAATGTGCATTTCCTGCAAGCTGAAGCTTTTGCATGGTGATATGACTTGTGTAATATTGCCATTTATACTCATATTGTCCATGATTGTTGTTATTACATAAAAGGAAGTTGATTGGTGTGATATAATATTAAATTTCTAATGTCATTGATATGTGGAACATGATGCATATCATGTGTTCGATGAAATGCCTCAATAAAGGCAATATCCAGTAATTTGAGAAACGTCTATGTGTTGGTGTTGACATTGAGCCACATTGATAATTGGTAAAGTTAGAGGCTTGAATGGCATGGATACATTGAAATTACGAGTGGACGATGTGTTGTGATTGAGGGTATGTCACGTGAGTGCACGACCCCATGTTTGATGATGGACAGCTGAGGTGATGTGTGCTTACCCATGCCATCAAGACCCTTAACGTGTCACTTATGATGTTAAATAATAAAATTGAATAAATTTCAGTCCTCTCTAATGAGGGCGAGTTAGCAAAGCCGGGGTTTTAGGTGGGATTTGAGTAAATTGTGGATATGAGGCCTGGACTGTGAAGTTGGGAGATGATTATGTGATGTGTGGAGTTTACACCCACTCGCCTTTACCGGGAGTGGAGGAGATACTTACACCCACTCGCCTTTACCGGGAGTGGAGGGGGCATACGGAGGTTGGGTTACACGTGGATAGCCTCACTCCTGCCAGGGACGGGGGAGGTGAGAGGCTCGGCGTACAGTGCCAGTGTCCACTGCGTCGTGTGCTATATTCACCCCACATTTGGGGTGAAGTCCAGGTCCTGGTATCACACAGCTTACTTAAGTTCCAATTAATTCAATTATAAAATGATAAAATAAGAATTTGCGTGTTACTCCTTCTACTGGCAGCACTTCCCCTTCCATTTGCCTGCTTCTTGGTGACTCTGTGTTATGCCTCAGGCACTTGTACTCTTCTTATTAGATAATGTTGCTTGAACACTTGTGCTATCATTATTATTATTCGTGCTAACCCCTTTCTTGCAGTAACTCGACATTGGAGAGGTATGATTTTCTTGTTTTAACTATTTAATTTTCATTATATCACTCAGTTACTTGCTCTATTTCTCTTGCTTGCCTTGTGATTTGATAACCCTAAAACGGAGTTCCAAATCCAAGTTGGTTCCTACTGGGGCACGCATTGACGTGCTTCTCCCTATTTTTTTCAGGTAGCAGGGACAACCTAGTTGGTGGTGGCTTGGAGTGGGGTCTCAGGGGTAGTGTTGGTGTGAGCTGAGGTTGTACTGTGACTGGGTTGTCTTGGCAGATTGAGAGTGGTGTATGTGTATTATTACACTTGGACTATGTATATAAATGAAACTTGTTAAATATGAAGTGTTGGTATTGTTTCATGAGGCTGTTTGATATTATAGTGGAGCTTTACACGTACTATCCCAGCACGTGCGCAGTGGCCTACATATTCAGTTTCTTCTTTCTCTCCCTTTTTCCTTCCTCATCACCCTCACTCTTCAGAATACGTGAAAAAAAAATTAAATGACGGGTATTCTGGGGAACGGGGCGTAACAGATAGAGAAACGTGCTTCACTTAACTCACAATTCTTATTCATCTACTTGATCTTTTGAAAAAAGAATTGGTTGAACTTGCAAATTGACTCATTAAATGAGTAAACGATTGAATTTGATTCGGTTGGGGGGTACCTCGAGTACTAATTCTTATTTATGTCTTATTGAATTAACCGATCAACTTGCTATCGGACATTTAGTTTCGATTCGGTACTATGTACTATTTCCAATTCCAATCAAAAATAAATTCTACATATTTCACTTTATTATGAAAATCAATCCTACTACTTCTGATTCTGCGGTTTCCACACTTGAAGAAAAAAATACCAAATGTTCCTGGAAATTCTTGCTCCCATTGGACCATTTGTATCTATGTGCATCAGGATCCCGATTCAAGGATCTCTCGGTTCGAGAAATAAGAGGATCAAACCATTTCTTCTGACTCTTTTTCAAATTCGATAAATGTTGGTTGATCGTATATTTCATTATAGTTATATGATTCAGAGTATCATTTCCTATTTGATCCCTTTGAATTCCATATTCGAAGTTGCGGTCGGATCTATTCATTAAAAAGAAGACACTGCACAGCCCTGTGTTAACGTTGATGGGACTACCGTTTTGCTCCGGTCCACACCTGAGATCAAGAGATATGTCAGTGCGTTCATAAATGTCAGAGAGAGGATTGTAAAGTGTACTTCTCTGAATCTCGGCATGCCAAATGGACTCCTCGGGAGTGTAATACTCTCCGATGCATGCTCTACTGTCTTCAAAGTATAGCTTGACGTCCCTCACGTCGACTTTAATGTTGCCCTCGATAGTCCCTTCTAGAGAGATTTGATCCATCACAAAGCTAGCAAATAGTTGCTCAATGGGGTCCTCGATATCGATGGCCAAAGACCCCGTGGTTTGGACCTCATCAACTAGTTTCTTCAGAAGAGTTGTGAAGGAATCATCACCTCCCGGGCTAGACTCAGTTCTCATCATCGCGTCTTCCATGTTACCTGCTTAAGATTCTATGGAAAATTCTGGGAGAGCACGTAAATTTGGGCATCAAACAAAGTCAAAATGGAAAAAGAAGAGTAGAAGGTGAGATTCAACCGGGTGAGCAAAATCGAATACCATCAAGTGGCATCCCCGGCAACGACGCCAAAAACTTGATCGCGCCCGAATATACACCCGAAAAACGACTGTAGTTTTATCGCAAGCGCACGACGTAGTGGTGAGCGAGTATCGAACACAGGGAGAACAATTGACTATCATACTTTGACCCAGCTATTGATGGAATAAGAATGGTTTTGATGGTAATATCACAATCGTTCAAATAGCAAATAGATATCAATATAATAAAGCGTCTAGGGATAGGAAATCCCCACTATGGACCGTCTCTAATCCTTGTGAATCATGAATTTCAATGTTGCTAAGCTTGAATATAGGTTAACTAGTCGCAACTTAATGTAGAACCAAGGTCACGCTCTCGTGCTATTGCCGGTCTATAGCAACGTAGATTAGGGCCCACTCTCGTGCGAACCCTAACCTAAGCTACTAGCGTGAAGATTGACTTCATCTTCCAATCGCATCTCGAGCCCAGTCTCATGCAAACTTGAGCTACGATCTAGGTTATGATAGTTCGTCTTCGTCCAATCTCTTGCAAACGAATATTAGTATAGGTTTATAATAAAAATCCTAGATTTGGCCCAATCTCTTGCAAACCAAATCTAAAGAGTTTCAATTATAAATCTAAATCGAACATCTAGGCCTTCCTATCAATTGGGATCCAATCTCTTGCAAATCCCAATCGATATGAATTCCTAGCTACTCGTAATAAATCAATCACAACCTAACAGTTATCAATTCTAGCAACAATTCTATTCATTCATCACAATTCAAATATCGGGTCCATAGGGCTCATCCCCACGCCCTAGAACGAATAAACTACTCACAAATCATCATGGAAATCTCAGAAATAAAGAAATAAATCATAGCACAATTCATTGTAAAGAAAAAAGAATTCATAAAAATAAGAATTTTAGCAAGAACGAACGAACCAAAATTGTCGCCTATGATCTCCAGCTGAGATTTTTCAAAGGAAGTAGCCGTCAAAAAATAATAGAAGTCTCCCCTAAAACTAGGGATAAAACTAGGTTTAAATACAAGCCAAAATCGTCCAAAACATCCTGACACATTTGCCCTTGCACAGCCCAGAAATCCTAATTTGCGTAGGAGTCGGACTGCGTAACTCGACCGAGTACAATGTCACTCGGCCGAGTGACAGACCCAATGAAAACAGAGAATCTGGGGGTTTCAGGGGTCTGTCGCTCTGACGGACTCGGGCGAGTGGGCTTCTTCACTCGGCCAAGTGAGCAAGCCTGCTCGACCGAGTGGGTCTTCTCAGAATTTCCAGTAACTTGGCAGCTTCTCGGAAGAAAATCCATGTTCTACTCCGGCGAGTGAGATTTCTCATTCGGCCGAGTAGAATTCCTTGCTTGGCCGAGTGAATGCTGAAAATTTGCTGTGTGTATCCGTTTCACTTGGCCGAGTACAGCTTCTGACTCGGCCGATTGAGCAGTCTGCTCGGCCGAGTGGGCTGTATCTGGGCTCTTTTCTCCTCCTCCTCGCCTCCTCGTCGATTCTATGGAATTCCTTCCTCTTCCGCTCATCCTCAAGCGCTGATAACTCCTCAAATAAGCCGTGGGCGACACTCCGAAGTGCGTGAAAATATTTTGATCTCATTTTCGTTCCAAATCGCTCCATATCTCCTGAAATACGACAAAAACAAGAAATAGTGAAAAGCAATGCGATATCGTCGAATACTCGTGGAAAATGCAATATGGGCGATCGAACATGCAAAAAAGGTGTAAAATAAGAAGTGATCGCTAATCAAATTAGGGTCAATTGGGACCTAATGGGGGCACACGGCTAAGGGGGCATGGGCTAGACGCGGGCTCGCCTACAGGTGTAGACCAGCGTCCCATCAATACTCCCCCCAAGCACCACCTAGTCCTCAAGGTGGAAGTCTGAAAATTGATGTGACATCTCATCCATAGCCTTGCACGTGCTCTCGTGCTCTGGAAATCCCTTCCACTGCAGCAATACTTGGCGCTCGCATGCGTTCCCTTGGTGAACACCTCTTAATGCCTCGGGCTCCAGCCTCACCTCCATGTCAGCCATCAATGTCTCTGGTTTGGTGGGTGAAGGGGTGTGGTCTCCGACAGCCTGGTAGAGCTGTGACACATGGAACACCGGATGAATAACCGATCCTGGGGGTAATCTTAGCATGTACTCCACTGGTCCAACCCTTGCCTCCACCTCGAATGGTCCATAGTATCGCGATGCCAACTTCTCATTCTTCCTGTAAGCCAAGGATCTCTGCCAGTAGGGCCTCAGCTTTTGGTACATCATATCTCCCACCGTGAACTGTACATCCCTACGATATAGGTCTGACCTCGCCTTCATGACCTGCTGAGCCTTCTCCAGATGGAGCTTCAACTCCTCCAAAATCTGATCCCTCTCTGCCAAGTACTGCTCCACATCTGAAACTGTTGTCAACTCATGTGCATAATGCAGCAAATGGTGGGGTCTCTGCCATATAGAATCCTGAATGGTGTCGTCTGTGCTGTAGTGTGATATGATGTATTGTACCAGAATTCCACCCATGCTAGCCAACGAGCCCACTCCTTGGGGTTCTCTGAAATGAAGCATCGTAGGTAGGTCTCCACACTCCTGTTTACCACCTCTGTTTGTCCATCGGTCTGGGGATGGTAGGCTGTGCTCCGTCTCAACACTGTCCCCTGCAGCCTGAATAGCTCCTGCCAGAACCCACTCAGGAACACATTGTCTCTGTCGACGATGGACTTCGGGGGTCCATGCAATCTGATGACCTCTCTCACGAATATCTCTGCCACTGCTACTGCGCTGTAAGGATGCCGAAGTGGAACAAAGTGTGCATACTTGCTGAGGCGGTCAACCACAACGAATATGACGGTATATCCACCCGACTTCGACAACCCATCTATGAAGTACATGAAGAGGTCCTCACATACTCGGTCTGGCAAGGACATCGGCTGTAGTAGTCCTCCTAGGGACATCGCCTGGTACTTTTGACATTGGCACACGTCACACTCTGTCACCATCCTCGCCACCTTCTTCTTCATCCCCTTCCAGTAGACCTCCCTCACCAGTCTCTGGTAGGTCTTGAGGACCCCAGAATGTCCTCCTATGACACTGCTGTGAAACTCCTGGAGTATGGTCGGTAGATATACGGATGTCCTCGGTAGCACCAATCTCCCCCAATATAGTAGCCGTCCATCCTGAAGAGAATATCCCGGAAACTCAGTCAATCCCTGCAGAAGAGCCTCTCGTATGCCTGCTAACTCATGATCCTACTCAACCTCCTGTTGTAGCGGCCCCCAATTCTGAAGTATGGACTATGCTGGTGCGGCCAACTCTGCCTCCTCCTCTTGTCGTGATAAGGCATCAGCCGCCTTGTTCTCCAGCTCTGGTCGATACTCGATGTCAAACCTGTGCCCCATTAGCTTTCGCAGCCACTTTTGATGATCCTCTGCTAACATCCGCTGCTTTAGTAAGTACTTCAGGCTCGGCTGATCTGTGCGTACAAGGAAACTCCGCCCCCAACAAATACGGCCTCCACTTCTAAATTGCCAAGAATATGGCCATCAGCTCTCTCTCATAAACCGACCTCAGTCAAGCTCTAGCTGTCAACACCTGGCTGAAGTAAGCAATGGGCCACTGCTCCTGCATCAACACTGCTCCTAGCCCGTGCCCTGACGCATCCACCTCCACCACAAAGTGTCTGGAAAAGTCTGGTAGTGCCAAGACCGGCACTATAGTCATGGCCTTCTTCAAAGCCTCAAAAGCTGCAGTCGCTTCCTCACCCAAGTGAAACTGATCCTTCTTCAGTAGCTCGGTTAACGGCCAGGCGATCGTCCCATACCCCTCCACAAACCTGTGGTAGTATCCTATCAAGCCTAGAAACCCACGCAGCCCCTTGACAGTGGTGGGGCGCGGCCAGTCCAACATCGCTGCAATCTTCCCCCAATCCGTTGCAACCCCATCTGCTGACATCATATGTCCCAGGTACTCCACCTGTGGCTGCCCAAATAAGCACTTCTTCCTGTTCGCCACCAGCTGATGGTACTGCAACTCCGTAAACACCACCTGCAGATGGTCCAGGTGTTCCTCCAATGTGCGACTGTACACTAGTATATCGTCAAAGAAAACAAGTACAAATCACCTCAGGTATGGGTAGAATACCTTGTTCATGAGTTCCTGGAAGGTCGCTGGTGCGTTCATCAAGCCAAAAGGCATGACGAGGAACTTGTAGTGGCCATCATGCGTCCTTTGGCCACATCCTCCCACCGCATCCTGATCTGGTGGTAGAATGATTTGAAATCTATCTTGCTGAACACGACCGCCCCATGTAATTCATCCAAAAGCTCGTCTATCATCGGGATCGGGGACTTGTCGGGCACCGTCTCCTTGTTTAATGCCAGGTAGTCTACATAAAAATGCCAGCTCCTATCCTTCTTCTTCACCAATAGCACGGGACTGGAGAAAGGGCTCACACTAGGCTGAATCACTCCTGCCAGTATCATCTTTGCTACCATCCTTTGATCGCATCCTTCCGGTGCTGGGAATATCGGTAAGGTCTAACACTGATTGGGAAAGCACCCTCTCGTAGTACGATGGTATGCTCATGGTCCCTCAGTGGTGGCAGGCCCTGAGGCTCTTGAAAAATCTCATCAAACTTCTCCATCAGCTACTACACCTCTCCTGGTACGGCCTACACCTTACTGGCCTCTGTACCTCCCTCCTTCGTCAAAGTGTACATCTCCACCAAGTATCCTCCTCCCTCGGTCTGTGGGGTCCTCAGCATGGTCTTCAATGAAACTACTACTCTGCATATGTTGGGATCTCCTTGTAGTGTCACTGCTCTCCCCTCATCCTGGAACTCCATCAGCAGAAGTTTTTAGTTCACTGTCATCTCTCCCAGTGTCTGCAACCATATCATGCCCAGGATGACATCTGTGCTCCCCAGGTCCAAAGGCAGGAAGTCTGTCATCACATGTATCCCCTGTCGGGTCAGTACCACCCCCTGCAGACTCCTTGACTGCTCTTCTTCTTTCCCTTCTTCATCATCATACTGAAACTACCGCAACCGGTCAGCTGAAGCCCCTGCTGGTCCACCACTCTTCTGGAGATGAAATTATGGGTCGCCCCACTGTCAATCAGTACGGTCACTTCCTGCTCGCTGATCTCCCCTTAACTTCATGGTATGGTTCGGTGTGAACCCTACCATGGAGTTAAGGGACACCTCCGCCACGTCTAGCTGATGGCCATCAGGTTCCTCATCCTCTAACTCAGAGCTCTCGTCCTCGACGCCCTCATCGTCGTCATCATCCTCCAACAGCAGCACCTGTAACTTGTGCCCCACGCACCTGTGATTCGGGATATAAATTGCATATTCCCCCCCCCCATTTCTGGGCATTTTATGTGTATATCATGTTATTTTGGCTTTAATACGTGCCTATTTGTGATATTGTGTAATATTGAAGCTTATTCGTATTTTATACATAAAATGTGGTTTTCATGGACTAATTTTTGTTTCCCATATTTTTAGGTACTTTTGGGATTTTTCTGGATTTTCTAGAATTTTTCCAGAATTTTTGGGAGCTTCCAGCTATTTTTCGGGATTTATTTGGAGCAAGATTGTGTTTCTGGAATTTACGAAAATAATTTTTAAAAAATAAATAAATAAGGCCTTTGGGTCGGCCCAGCGGCCGGCCCAATATCGAAGTCCGCTCTCAGGAGCGGGCCGGGCGTTTCAAGTTTATTTAAAAACAAATTTAATTTTTTTAAACTTCAACCCGACCGCAGGCTATAGGGGCTTTTTCATGCGTTTTTGCGGGTTTTTGAGAAAAAAATTCTACCCGCAATGTAATTTGACATGGCCTGTAGCGAATTTCAGGGGCAGTTGGATTTTGGGGGCTGTTCTTGCTTTTTGTTTTTAGGGTTTGGGAGTGATCTTCTTCCTCAAAGCTTGGGGAGGAGCTTGGAGGCCATTGGATGGTGGAGAAGCTTGGTGGAGGAGCAAATTGGAAGAGACTAGGGTTCATTTGGTGAAAGCTTGGGCGAAATTTTTCCTCTTCCTCTTTGCATTTTGATATCTCCCTATTGTAAGAATTTGGGTTAACTTTGAATGGAAATTCTATCTTCTGATTCATGATGATTGGGTAGTGTTAATTTGCTTGGATTGTGATTCATTGGGTTGGTTGTTAATTCTTGTCCTAATTTCCTCTTGCTCATTTTATATGCTAATGTTGGATATGTAATTAGGGCACAATTTTATTGGCTAAGACCCGAGAGGACACAATTTGAGAAAATACCATGCTCATATTTGATTAGTGCTACGATGATATGTCCATCCCTATTGCAAACTATTGTATGCTTGAATGTTAAATTTTCTGATTGGGCTTCCTTAGCCGAATGACCGATTGAGTTATATGCGGGTAATTAGGACTTGATTAACACCAATTTTAATGAACCCACAATCCATGCTCTCTCTCTCTCCTAGCTATCATAACTCCACTTTTGGTTCTCTAACCCTACCCACTTAGGATAGGATTTTAATTTCACCACACTTTTTCCTACTCATCCATCGTTAGCGAGGTAGTTGTTTCACGCTTTATTTTTCTTTATCAATCAAACTTGTAAATATAGAACGACTTGTCCCTGTGATCCGATCCGGTACTCACCGGTTATTTATAAATATATTGCATTGACACTCCTACGCTTGGGAGTGGAAGGCGTGCACTTGCGCGTCCTTCCGTCGTCTAACCAATTGGCGTCGTTGCCGGGGGCAACGGTTTCTATTATTAGCAATTTTTGATTGATTTCGAAATTTTTAGTGTGATACTTCTCTCTCTTAGTGTTGTGTCTTTTCGTTTATTTATTTTCCTTTTATTGAGTCTATTGGTTGTTTATTTTCATTTTCTTGGAATTTTTTTTTTAAAAATGGCATCATCTTCAGATTTTTCGGACATTGATTTAGAGGATATCCCACTTCCGCCATACTTTCATTGTTCGGAGTGGGAGAATCTTCATTTACATATAAAAAAATTTGAAGAGTGGATGCATTCATGTTTTGGTGGGAATATCGGTGATGATTGCATATACTTTAGATTTTTCCCCTCTTCTTTATGTGATGATGCTAGATTGTGGTTTGATTCATTGTCTCTTGACTCACATTTTACTTGGTTGTCATTTCAGGCTGAATTTCTTCGAGTGATTTTGCCTACTTTTTTGGAGCAGGTACAGGGGCGGCAGGCCATGGAGCAGCATATAGCGAGCTTTGCCCAAGCTGAATGGAAGGCCTACCATCAGGCTTGGTAGCGGTTCACTGATTTGGTGCTTGCGTGCCCACACCAGAGCTTTCACGAGGATCATCTATTGCAGATATTTTATACGGGATTATCGCCATCTGGGCGGGGTTTCGTGCAGAAGAGCTGCGGTGGAGAGTTCTTTGATTATTCGACCGAGGATTCATGGTGTTACCTGAGGGACCTTACAGAGTATGAGGAGACAGTTCAGAAGGTCCAGGACCAGCCTGAGAAGCCAGCTGATGGCTCTTTCCATTACGGCCCTACGTAGGAACAAGCAGAACATGATGATGGGGCGCAGTGGAACCAAGTAGAGGAAGCTGAATGTCTATATTTTGAGGAGTTGGAGGAGACGGATGATGGAGTGCGTGTCGACCACGACGGTGACACGATGTTTTTTCACTTTGAGGTTGAGGATGAAGCGGATGTGCATGATGGCCGAGAGCAGATCGAAGACACCATGTGGCCTAAGCCACAATCCACTTCAGAGTTAGCTTCACATGTTGAGACGATTGAATACTCATGGAGGACGACTGAGATGAATTATTTCCGGGATGACGAGGATGATGTGTGCTTGGATTTGCCCGAGATGAGTCTACCTCCAGTTCTATCCCAGATGTCACTTCCCTCGCCTCAGGATGCGCACTTGCCAGTCATCGAGGAGGTTTGTCAGGAGCAGTTACCAGTTGTGGGGAGTGCCGCAGAGATTGTTGATGTTGATGTCGAGGAAGAGGATAGTGACAGGGATTCTGAGATGGTATATATTGAGCCCGATCTCCCTCCTACTCCAGTTTTCTCTCTGCAGCCACTTTCACCTCCTCCTGAGGCAGAGTATCATGCCACACCTAGCACTATTTTTCAGGGAAGTTCCCACCATCTCATGCCTTGCATTTCTGAAACCAAATTTTCACTTCCATATACTTTTGTTTCAGATTGCCGTCCTTTGCATTTACATTCTTTTATTTGTTTTGACGACCCGTTTTGGAATGCTTTTGCAGGGCATGAGGACATAGCTTGGAGTGATGCAGTTCGTATCCCATGTGATCCATATTATCTAAAGGATATGCTTGGAGCTGCATTGCTGGAATCCAAGGAGGCCGGTGAAGGCCTAGCTCCAAGGACGCTCGCAGAGGAGCGTAAGGATATGATCGAGTACCTACCACCACCGTTATACATTCGAGATCCGCCTTTTGCCACGGTGTGTTCTTTCCAATAGTGTAAATAAATAAATGTTTTATTTTACTGCTTTCGTGTGCTATTCTTTTCTTTTCTAGGATCTTTTGTGAGATCTAATACTCTCCCAACATTGAGGACAATGTTTATTTTAAGTTGGGAGGAAAGTGTTAGAATCTTTAGAATTGTTAGGATTTTGATGTTAGCGTTAAAAAAAATTTTGAGATACCTCCATCTTGCTCTCATCCATAGATTTTCATTGCATATCATATTTTGGCCTCCTTATCCCTACGCCATTAGCTTTGTTTAGTCCCTACATGCTTAATGCCATGCTATTTTTCGGATTGTAATTTTGGTATCAAATTTCTTGATGTTGGATTGGCATGTTTTAAATTTTTTCCAATTTGGATTCATTTGCGAATATGCCATGTATGGAACTACATTATATGTCGTGATACTCTCTTTGATATAATTTGGGAAAATTTTGGTGTAAGTGATTGCATGAGTTGGGATGAATGGTGTAGTTTTTGGTTGGATTGGATTTGGCCAATTGTGCATGCTTTGTTTTCTTCGTAGAAGTGGGTGGATGAGTTGATAATTCATGTTGGAGAATGAAAAAGAGAGTTTTATAAGTAAATGTTTCTTTCTAATCAAATCGAGTAGCCGGTGCCCCACGAAACATTGGGGAGGATGCCAAAGATGAGATTTAGGGAATCATTCCATCCATTCGCATATATAGCGTCATCGTGTGTATGCAAATGTGGTCGTGTTTGCATTTCATAGCGTTATCGCGTGAATGCAAAACATAAACATCCAAAAAACAAAAAAAAGAAAAAAAGAAAAGAAAAGAAAAGAAAATGAAAAAAATGAAAGAATAAGCAACATGAGTGATGCAATCTCATCTCCCACCACTTAGAGGAATTTCTTTTGTTTTGGCCATTTTCATGAAAATTTGAAACTTTGACATCGTGATATTTCCCAACATATGTGATACGGTGCTTACTTCTTCACTTTTCTTTGAATTGAATTGAGGAGAGTGTCATTTGTTATTATCTTTCATACATTGGGCATATTGGTTTTGGAATCAAGTGGAAATACTATTTTGTGTATGCCATGAGAATATCTTGATTTTGGTGCATGTTTTTCAATTTTATCCGAATTTATCGCATATTTTGCTAGGGACTAGCAAAAATCTAGTTGAGGGTGTGATTCGGAATATAAATTGCATATTTCCCCCCATTTCTGGGCATTTTATGTGTATTTCATGTTATTGAAGCTTATTAATTTTATACATAAAATGTGGTTTTCATGGACTAATTTTTGCTTTCCATATTTTTCAGGTACTTCTGGGATTTTTCTGGATTTTCTGAAATTTTTCTAGAATTTTTGGGAGCTTCTAGCTATTTTTCAGGATTTATTTGGAGCAAGATTGTGTTTCTGGAATTTACGAAAAGAATTTTAAAAAATAAATAAATAAGGCCTTTGGGCCGGCCCAGCAGCCGGCCCAATATCGCGGCCCGCTCTCAGGAGCAGGCCGCGCGTTTCAAGTTTATTAAAAAACAAATTTAAATTTTTTTAACTTCAGACCGACCCGCAGGCTGTAGGGGGCTTTTTCATGCGTTTTTGCGGGTTTTTGAGAAAAAATTCGACCAGCAATGTAATTTAACAGGGCCTGTAGCGAATTTCAGGGGCAGTTGGATTTTGGGGTTGTTCTTGCTTTTTTTAAGGGTTTGGTAGTGCTCTTCTTCCTCAAATCTTGGGGAGGAGCTTGGAGGCCATTGGATGGTGGAGAAGCTTGGTGGAGGAGCAAATTGGAAGAGGCTAGGGTTCATTTGGTGAAAGCTTGGGTGAAATATTTCCTCTTTCTTTTTGTATTTTGATATCTCCATATTGTAATGAATTTGGGTTAACTTTGAATGAAAATTCTATCTTCTGATTCATGATGATTGGGTAGTGTTAATTTGCTTGGATTGTAATTCATTGGGTTGGTTGTTAATTCTTGCCCTAATTTCCTCTTGCTCATTTTATATGCTAATGTTGGATATGTAATTAGGGCACAATTTTATTGGCTAAGACCCGAGAGGGCACAATTTGAGAAAATATCATGCTCATATTTGATTAGTGCTACGATGATATGTCCATCCCTATTGCAAACTATTGTATGCTTGAATGTTAAATTTTTCGATTGGGCTTCCTTAGCCGGATGACCGATTGAGTTATATGCGGGTAATTAGGACTTGATTAACACCAATTTTAATGAACCCACAATCCATGCTCTCTCTCTCTCTCCTAGCTATCCTAACTCCACTTTTGGTTCTCTACCATACCCACTTAGGATAGGATTTTAATTTCACCACACTTTTTCCTACTCATCCATCGTTAGCGAGGTAGTTGTTTCACGCTTTATTTTTCTTTATCAATTAAACTTGTGAATATAGAACGACTTGTCCCTCTGATCCGATCCGGTACTCACCGGTTATTTATAAATATATTGCATTGACACTCCTACGCTTGGGAGTGGAAGGCGTGCACTTGCACGTCCTTCAGTCGTCTAACCAACCTATGGCCTGGAGTGAATCTCTCGTCACACCTAAAACATAGGCCCTTCTGACGCTTCTCCCTCATCTCTGCATCAGACATCCTCTTGAACTGCTCTCCTACCGGGGGAGCACTACTCCTCTCACTCGCGTTCTCTTTGCTAGCCTGACCTGCCCCAGTGGTGACCCCCACTCCTTCTGCTCTAGACAGGGTGACCCGCTGTATCTGTCCACTGTACCCGCTCCTAACTCTCATCTCCTCTGTCTGGGTATTCTCTACCATCTGGGCCATCTCTATCACCTCGGACAGCCCCCTGGGCTTATATGGTCGTATTGCGACTCAAAGACTAAGCTTCAAGCCCTTCATGAAGGTACCCCCTAGTGAATCAGCTGTGACGCCGTGTACTCTCCCTGACAAGGTTTCAAACCTCTCAATGTAATCTTCCTGAGGGCATAAAGCTGCTCGTGAAGGTTTCCCAGGCGGGGAGTCTTAAACTTTTCCAGACTGAGGTCCTTCAGCTCCTCCCAGCAGCGAATCTGTTGCCCCTCTCCTTCCATTGGTACCATCCTAGAGCTCTCCCCTCCATGCAAATGGCCGCCGCCTCCAGCATCTGGGCATCTGTCATGTGATGTGCTGTAACGTATCTCTCCGCTGTGATCAGCCAGGCATGCAGATCCTCCCCTTTGAACAATGGCATCTCCAGCTTCTGTACCCTACAGTCCCCTCCAAAGTGTCCCTGCTCGGGCCTACCCTCTGTACGGCGAGGTTGGCGATAGTGGTGCCATCTCTTGTCCTGGGTCTCGTATTGTCTAGGTAGCACTCCTCTGCAGCCACAGTAGTCCCCTCAGGGCCTCCCTGTGTGCCCTCGAAATCATCTTATCACGCATCATCGCCAAACTCAGCCTCATAACCCCCTCCTCCATCATCGTAGTAGGTGACCCCTCCCTGCCGAGGACCCACGAACTCAGATCTGTCTTGGAAATGCTCCTCGGGGCCCCTCCATTGTCTGGAAGGCCCGAATGGCTCGGATCTGCCCTGAAACTGCCCTTCGAACTCCTACCGCTGCCCCGAAACCCCTGAAAACCCACATGGGGCCTGCTGCATTCGTCGCCCCCCGACGGCTGCCAGGGGTCCGCCTGGGCCCACCGGTCCTCCGGCGGGCCTCGACGAGGCTGCCGGAGGGCCGGCGGCCTCTCCCGCTGCTCCGACGGGGCCGGCAGACCCTACCAAGGGCCAGCAGGGTTCCGCTGACCTTGCTGGTACTCGTCGAGGGTAGGGGAGGGTCCCCCGCCCTGTTCTGGCGGCGGCCGAGCCCCCAGATGATTTTGTGGGTTCGGCCGCCCCTCCTCTCCTTGTCGCGCCGCTTGAAAGGGGTGGAGGGCGCCGCCCCACCCTGGGCTTCTACTACCTTTCGCCGCACCTCCTCGTGATAATCAATACTCTCCGTCTCCTCATCTTCATCCTTGTAAAATTCTTCCTCCTCATAAGGCTGATCCGGGTCAAAAATCTCTTCTTTCTCCTTCCCCTTCTTCAAAGGTGCCGCCTTTGATGTCGATTTAGGGTTTCCTTCGCCTTAGGTGCTCACCGACCATTGGAAGATGATCTTCGCTAATTGTTCTTCGTACCTTGAATGATTCTCAATCAATTACTTGATGGAATCCGCTTGATTTACCGCCAATTGCTTGATGGAATCCGCCAACGACTTTAACGCCTCCTCGTTTTCCATCAACGATCTTTTCACACCTTCAATTTCTCCATTAAATTTCTCCTCCAAGGTGTCAAACTTGTTCTTCGATCTCGTCGTCGGTGCCGCCATGGATCGTCACACGCTCTGATACCAAATGATAGAACCGAAACAAAGATCCAAACTTTATAGAGAAAAGTAGTACAAATCTAGATAAATGAATACAAGAAAGGTGTATTCTCTTTCCAAGACGCCAATGAGAGGACGTCCGCACTCGTCTAATCTATGGAATCACTCAAATATCAATAATAGCATAAAAAGATTAACGACGGCTAGCCGTCGCTTAAGAATAATCCCCCTAAACCCAATTACCAAAATACCCCCCGACTAATCAAATTAGGGTTAATTGGGACCTAAGGGGAGCGCACGGCTAAGGGGGCGTGGGCTGGACGTGGGCTCGCCTGCGGGTGTAGACCTGTGTCCCATCAATACTCCCCCCCCCCCCCCCCAGCGCCAACTTGTCCTCAAGGTGGAAGTCTGGAAATTGTTGTGCCATCTCGTCCATAGCCTCCACGGCTGCTAAGCCCAAATCGGATTCGTGTGGATTCTTCTCAGGATACGGAGCCACCTTCGCGATACCCCGATCCAAAGACCATCCCTCGAAACCCTTGTTCAAACTTCCATATGGCAACCCTAGATTCATCCAACTAAGGTATAACCTAGCATCCAAACCCTAGAATCCTAGGTTTCATCCCTAATCCTAGCAATAGTTCTAAGCAATCATCGTACAAGATAGCGAAACGATAGAAATCAACATCACACGCAGATTAAAGGAAAGCAATAGAATATTAAACATCCAAACAAATGAGAAAGCAATAAAGAAGATTCAACGAAGGAAACACTTAGCTTAATAGAAGATCCGATATAAATCAGCGAGGAGGGGACCGATGCGTAGCCTAGCCTCCAAAAGAGTCTCTAAACCCCTAAAAACTAGTTCTCCCAATAAAAGAGAGATTCCCTAACAATGGATGATCAATCCCTATATATAGCCCCCAAAACCCCCCAAAATAACCCTAATTTGAGTTGGACCCGTGCTTGCTGCCCAGGTAGCTCGGGCTGGCATCTGCAGGTCGCTTGGCCGAGCTATGACAAGTGTCTGCCTGAGCACGTATTCCAGCACAGATTTGTCAACTTGCAGAAATTTCATAGGGCTCATACGACCTCCGATTGGTGCCTTCTTGGTAGAGTTGGAACCGTTATGAAGTCTAATATCTGGGGAAAATATAATAAAAATACCATAAAATCTCGAGTGATAGCAGATCTTCAAAGAGTGAAGGGATGTCCTGAAATCTGCACTTTTTGGCCATTCTACTCCGCTCGGCCGATCGGCTTGGGTCGCTCGGTCGAGCATGCCCTAGGGCTTGGTCGAGTGCCTCTTGGGTGCTTCAGTCTTGGCTTGGTGGAATCGATGTCGCTCGATCAGAGGAGGGCCGCTCGGTCGAGCGGTTGACCGCTCGACCGAGCGAATTAAGGTCAAAAATTACAGAGAATTTGTATGCATAAATTGGAGCTCTCTGAGGGCTAGCTCGGTCGAGCGTTTGGGGTCACTCAGCCGAGCGACCCCCTGCAGCTTAGCTCCCCTTTCACAGTGTCCTCGCTCGGTCGAGCGCGTGGCACACTCAACCGAGCGACCTGGACCTTAGCCATGCCTCTCTCTTTTCTCCTCTCCTTCCTTCTTTGCTTTCTTCTTTCTCTCTTCTCTTCCTTCTTTGCTCTCCAGTAACTTTGAGTCGTCAAATACGGTGCCACTGGTGCTCCGACATCGGTGTCGTGCCCTCCTTTCCAATATGCTCCGAATTGCTCGATATTCCCTGAAATGCAAACAAACGCTCTTAAAGTCAATTAGTTCCAATTATTAGCCTAAAGCGTATAAAATCTGGATTTGAGCAATCATTTTGACGTGTAAATATGTAGATAAAATGTGGAATATTATGACACATCAAAATCCCCCAAGCTTGCCTCTTACTCCTCCTTGAGGAAAACTAGTAAGAAGCGAGACAGGGAGAGGAATACAATGGAGAGGTGAGGTGATAACGTGTGATGGAGACAAGGGGCTCATTATTAAATGATCGGCCCCGGATATACAACCAGAGAACGATTGTAGTTTTACCGTAAGCGCACGGTCAAGTGGCGAGCGGGTATCGAACACGAGGAGGTGGTGTTGGTTCCAATCTATCCTAGGTTGGTTTGACTACGAAGGTTTTATTGGTGGAGATGGTTATGGTATGATATAATGGAAATGGTGGTGGATGACGGTGTCGGTGATAAAGAAGTCGGTCAAATATCGATTCAAATACAATATAATAAAAGTTTCTAGGGCTAGGAAATCCCCACTACGGATCGGCATTCATCTCTGTGAATCGCAAATCTCAATGTTGCAAGACTTAAATTGAGGTGAACTAGTCGTAACTGAGTAGAGAACCAAGCTCATGCTTTCGCACTATTGCCGGTCTATAGCAACCTAGATTATGGCCCACTCTCATGCAAACCCTAACCTAAGCCACTAGCATTAGGATCGACATCATCGTTCAATCGCTTCTCGAGCCCACTCTCGTGCAAACTCGAGTTATGATCTAGATTGTGATAGCTCGTATTCGTCCAATCTCTTGCAAACGAATATGGGTATAGATTTATAATAAAAATGCTAGCTTTGCTCCAATCTCTTGCAAACCAAGTCTAGTGGATTTCGATTATAAACCTAATTCGAATATCTAGGCCTTCCCATCGATTAGAATCCAATCTCTTGCAAACTCCAAATCGATGGAAATTCCTAGCTATCAGTAATAAATCAATCACAACCTAACCTTCTAGAAATTCTAGCAACATAGAAATTCATTCATCACAAATCTAAAATTAGATCCATAGGGTTCATCCCCTTCCCTTGAACAACAATCAACCAAGCTTAGCAACAACGATATAGAAATTAATAAAAGGCATGGCTTGCATATAAAAAGATATCAAATCAAAGATTCAAATAATAAGAACAAAGATACTTAGCTTTGATGAAGAACTTCAATCCAATTACAAGCTTTTAGATCCAAGAGGGGGCCTATGGCATGGCCTAACCTCTAAAAAAGTCTCTAAGAAAACATAATGGGAACTCTTCTTTAATGACGGCTACAAACCTCTTATATAGCCCCCAAAAACCCAAGAAAATAACCCCTCAAAACCCTCTGAAATTCGTGCACTAAGTCAGCTTGCCCGCAATTTAAAATCTGGGCCCGCAGTCACTCGGGCCGAGTGGGAATATGACTCGACCGAGTGGAAATTCCAGCACTGCTGCATCGACTTGCAAAAATTCTCCAGATTTCATCCGACCTCCAATTGGCACGTTCTTGGCAGCGTTGGAACTGTAATAAAGTCTACTATCCATAAAACATATGATAAAAATACTTTGCCCACTGGAATGATAGCATATTTCAAAAGAGTGGGAGGCTGTCTGAAAATCTGGGCGCTCGTGTCATCGGCGTCACTCGGCCGAGTGGGATTCTTCACTCGGTCGAGTAGACTTCCCTACACAGCTGAGTAGGGTCTTCTGCTGTTCGCCCAAAATTTCAGAGAGTCAGCTTAGATCCCAGGAGAAAAACCCAGTCGTACTCGAGTGAGTGGACTTCTTCACTCGGCCGGGTGAGATATTTCACTCGTCCGAGTGGACTTTGACTCCATGTGCCCATGTATCTATTGTACTCGGCCGAGTACGTTCCTTCACTCGGCCGAGTGAGCTGTCTGCTCGGCCGAGTGGGCTGTTTCTGGAGTTAACTCTTCTTCTCCTTGCTTCTTTGTCAATTATATCCATCTCCTTCTTCTCCCGCTCATCGTCCAGTGCCGTTAGCTCCTCAATAAGGCCATGTACGATGCTCCGGTACGCATGCAAGTCCTTTAAGCTCATTTTTGCTCCCGGTTGCTCTGTATTTCCTGAAATCCGACAAAAACAAGAAATAGTGAAAAGTAACGCAATATCGTCGAATACTCGTGAAAATCGTAATATGAGCAATCGAAATGGCGTGAAAACATGTAGAAAAAAGGTGTAAAATATGGACCGATCAGGATCATCCTATTTCCCTAAATGAAAACTACTCACAAATCATGGCAATGGCGAATGAGTTAGGAGATGAATGAACATTCAGATCCATTAATTCACAACAAAACAGAGATATATGGTGAAAACATGGATATAGAAAATGAGACAACGTGTATTAAGGAAATAGATAGACAATTACACTAGAAAGCAATAAAAACTACTATATTAACAAAATACTAAGTTAAATTTTTCTACAAAATCCCAAGGAGCCCTAGAATTTAGCGGAAAATGTCCAAAAATGGACTCCCCCTCGCAGTAGGGGGAAGGGTCGCTTATATACATGCACCCAAAAGACCAAAAAGCCACTAGAATTAATCTAAAAAGTCTTCATAAAGTCAAAATATCGCGACAGCGTCGAAATTGACGCGGTCGCGTCGATGTAGCAGTTGAACTGGGGGCGAAGAGCTTCAGCGACGCAGTCGCATCACTAAGGACGCGGCCGCGTCATAAACGGCTTCGCGGCCGCGTTGAACATGACGCGGCCGCATCAATTAGGCTTTGGCTCCATGGATTCACAACCGTGTCATCTTTATCTGCACGGGCCGCGTAGACTTCTGATCTTTAACTTGGATATTCTGACGCAGCCGTTCGGATTATGTTGATGTGGCCGCGTAATTGAGGGCTCTGGGCTTCTTTGACGTAGTCGTATGTGTCTGTGTCATGCGGTTGTGTTGCTCTCCTTCAGCATGCAATTTTGGGCGTGGCCGCATCGATGTGACTGACTGGCCGCGTTGGCATCTGCTTCTTACTCTTCTTCTTCTCTTTGGGAGTTTGACTCCATGGCTTCACTTTTTTCGCTCCCTTGCGCTTGAATATCGCTATATGGCCCATATTCGGCACATATTTCCTGCAAGGCATATGAATGACCACAAAAGCAATAGAGCAGACAAAATGGGGAAAATGTGGGAGAATGGAGAATGAAAAGACGTAAAACGTGCATGAAAAGGAGAGAAAAGCTATATACAATAAACACGCATCATCGCTGCTCGAAGAAAGAGCCAAATGGGAGGCCCAGAAGAAAGAGCTTCAGGCTCAAATCCTTAGCGGCTCCCAAGAAGTAAATGCGAGGGAGATTGCAGAGAAGGCTGTCCCAGAGTACAAGAGCACATTCCCTAATTTTGATGCACTGTATACTCAAGGGTACGAGAGGTGCCGAGAAGAAGTTAAGGTTTGGTTCCCGGCTCTTGATCCCACTGAGGTGGATGCAATACCCATAATTTTTCCATTTTCAGACGATGACGATGAGGATCATGTCTCTGATGGTGTCGTCGACTAAGAGGGAGCTGCATGAGCAGATGTCGCATCGATCCAGAGGGATCAAGGGCCTGGTGCTCCTGGCGAGGGATCTTAGGAAGTCCCTTTTGTAGCTTTTTGGGCCCCTCTATAATGTTTTTGAATGTATACGTTATTGGTTGGGATACTTTGTAAGAATTTTGACAACCTTTGAATGAAAAAATATCAGCAAAAGTTAAACTGCTCTCCTAAGTTCAAGTCGAAACTTGTTTTTAGGGAGTGTGAGCGTATGTTTGGCCCCTTTCAACGATTTAAACCAGTCACCAGTGTCGGTAAGAGTTGTCGTGTTGAATTGTACCTTCGTTAATCCCTACATCAAGGTGTAATCCTCGAAGTCATGTGAGGGATGAACTATTGTGGGTATATGATGGTCAGGTTGGGTCATTTAGTAGCGAGGGAGTAGCCCCTTCGACTTACAACGGATGCCTAAGAGAGAGTCGTTCGGTGGCGAGGGGTAGACCCTTCGAGTTACGTCTGATGACATACGAAGGTCGTTCAGTAGCGAGGAGGTGGCCCCTTCGACTTACGGCTGACGCCTCGATGGAGTCGTTTGGTAGCGAGGGACATGGCAACTTCGACTTATGTCCGATGACATAGGAAGGTCGTTCAGTAGAAATGGGTGGCCCCTTCAACTTACGGCTGACGCCTCGATGGAGTCGTTCGGTAGCGGGGGCAGGCCCCTTCGTCTTACGTCCGACGACAAAGGAAGGTCCTTCAGTATCGAGGGGGTGACCCCTTCGACTTACGGCTGACGCCTCGACGTAGTCGTTCGGTAGCGAGGGTGTGGCCCCTTCGTCTTACTTCTGACGACATAGGACAGTCGTTCAGTAGCGAGGGGGTGGCCCCTTCGACTTATGGCTGATGCCTCGATGGAGTCGTTCGTTAACGAGTGGCATTGCTGTTAGATAAATTGCAGATTTTAAGAGGATGGTGCTATAAAAATAGAGAAAGAATAGACTTATCGGTTAGCCGAGGCGTGCTAGGCACCGTCCTTAAGAGTAGATTTCCGCCTCTCAGAGTGTGAACTCGGTGCAAGTCAGGTCCAGCAGCTACCCTCCAGGATTCAACGGCAACGGCATTGTAAGTGTGCACTCACAATACAAGGCTCCAGCGAGCAGCAAGAGTTCTTCGACCTCTCAGGAAGAAGAAGAACAGAATAACAGAGGATTTGATGTTCGTGTGGATGGAGAGGCAAAAAGGCGAAACAAAAAACCAACAGCAGCTATGTATTTTTCGTGAGGAGGAAGAACAAATTTCTGTAGTACGTGAACTATAAAGAGGCTGAGTTTATGGCTGTTGGGAAAAAATGTAAACCATAATGGGCCTTTAAATTCTTTAAAACAAAAGGGCAAAAAATCCCGAGGCAAAACTCCGGCACTCCGCGCGCGCACCCGTGTACCCCCCTGCGCAGGCACGACGCTAATGGTTTCCGGATCAAACGCCCACATTTTCCATTCGGCTCAACCCGTTTTGGGCTCGGCCCCTTGCTTGGGTTCATGTGCACGCGAGCTTCCCCCAATTCCTAGCCCATTAACAAGTCCAACAGCCCATATGAAAGAAGTCTCTTATAAACACATCCAAATGAGTTTTCCCATCCAATGTGGGACTAAATTTGGCAACGGCCCCTTCGTCTTACGTCGGACGACATAGGAAGGTTGTTCAGTAGCGAGAAAGATGGCCCCTTCGACTTACGTCTGACGCCTCGATGGAGTTGTTCGATAGCGAGAATAAATGATACATTTAGGTTATCCGCCTTTGGTGATTACTCTCGAAAGCTCCAATTTGGACAGAAGATGGAGATGGCGCTCGATTTTCTAAGAGACGACGCCAAGGGCAAGCTAGGGCTGTGGGGGATGGGCGGGGTTGTGAAAACCACCCTCCTCGAGCACGTCAACGACTCACTGGCCAAAGATCCGTTGGGTTTTCATCGTGTTGTTTTTCTCGTGGCGTCCCGAGATTGCGCGGTTGAAAAGTTACAGGAGCTTTTGAGAATAAATGATACATTTTGGGCTTACCCATTTGGACAGATGGAGAGAGGCTGTTGAAGATTTTGGTGTTACTTATAAGGAAATATATCTCAACTAAATCTGTATTGAAAACATTCTATGTAATTTGTATTGAAAACTTAATTTCTGCTCATTTTTATAGTCGATTTTATTTTCATGTGTGTGTTCTATAGAGCAAGATTCTATGTAATTTGGACCTTCTAACCTTGAGCTATATTTTGGTTGCAGGGATGATCAGGCTGCAGGTATTTGGTGGCTGAACTTGTGACTAAGGAATCGCCGCCGCCTTCCTATGTTTTATTTCTCATGGACTTCAGAAATAAATTGAGTTTCATCTGGACTATTTTGCTGTAACTGCTTCTTTTTAGCCGGTAGCCTATGTGCTGCGAAACATAACTATTTTATTCTGAAAATAGTTTCATGCTTGAAATTTTGTCTGTTGTGGATTGGTATGTTTTAGTAATCTGGGCATCTATATGTGCCAGCCATTTGGATTATAAGTTTCCATGTCATTGTTATAAGTCCCGTCATCTCTCAAAAATTTATCTATGTTGATTGAAAATCCAAGGAACATTAGCACTGTCAGCATAAATTATTACCGAGAAGTGGTGCAGTTTGCTCGAATTTTCTTGTAAAAAACGTGCTATGGCTCTACACTGGCAACATCAAAGCCATTAGAAACTTTTGGGTTCAGCTGTTTTTTCTACTACTTGGCATGATCATGGCTTCAGCTGAATTAAAAGGCTTGTATCATTTATTACGAATGGGCATTTTCGTTATCCGCCTTCGGTGATTACTCTCGATCATTTAGGTTAGCCTTGATTGGACATGCTTTAGCTTTTGGGCCCATCGGCATTCATAAAGGAACGTTAGCAAGAATAACAAACAAACGTAGGATTGCTCCATCAACAACCAATTAACTTGGCCTTTCAGTGCAATTGAACGAAGTCATTCTGTTTCATACAAATGGACATGTGTGTGCAAGAATCAAGAACCAAATGCAAATTGCATATCCAAGAATGACAGCTAATCTTGGTATATGAACAGAATCAATCAAGAAAGGCGTGAAACAGATCTCACAATACCGTCGGCAGGGAATCGGAGAAGACATGGGGACGGCCGTCGGTGATCGAAGAGGGCACGTGCTGGGGGAACACCGTCAGCCGATAGTCGTGTTCATCGTTGGTGCTGTTCTCCAGCCGCACCACTCGCCCATGCACCCAAAACAGCAGCTCCACCTTGAAGCTGTCGAACCGTATCGGCCTCGGCATCTCCAGGCAGACGATGGTCTTGTCCTCCTGCCTCCAGCTCGCCACCTCCCCGTTCGCCGCCGCATTGTCGTCAACCACCTCCACGTTGAACCGCTCAAAGCTTGCCAGTATGTTCTCGCTGCTGGCAGCGCGGTCGTTCAGAGTGAGGAGCTCGACCGTGGAGCTGGCCGCGCTGACGACAACCAGGCACACGCGCCCCATGCCCCTGCCCAGCTGCATTCTCGCCTCAACGCGAAGCGCGGTCGGCAGGCGCAAGAAAGACGCCTTCGACGACGTCGGCGGCAAGTGGTCGTCCCTGAAGTAGAACCTGACCACGTGGGTCGGAACACGGGTCGAGTCGCAGAGGAGCCAGTACGCAGACCTGTGGCAAGAAACCCCGCTGTGGCGCACGATCCACGCGTCGTGCCGCAGTTCGAATCTTGACATGTAGGTCTCCCAGAGGCAGGAAGCGGAGTTGAACGTGTCGAAGGTGTAGACGTCGCCGCTCTTGCGGGCGGCGACGACGAGGAAGGCGGTGGACGGGACGACGGCGAGGACGACGTGGTTCTCCGTGTGATAGTGGAAGGTCGGGGGGACGGGGAGGTCGCAGTAGCGGGGGAGGTTGGTGTCCCTGGCGGCGTCCTGGACGAAGGGGTTGCCCACTTGGTACATGGAGGTGTCGTTGCAGCGGATGGCGATGAGTCCCTCGCAAGAAGAGCAGATCACGGTGACCAAGGAGAAGGGGTTGGGCGGCAGGACGGGGTTTGGGAGCCCCCAGGCCCGCCACCTCAGGACGCCAAGGCGGGCCCGGGGCAGGGCATGCCCCGGGGGCAGGATGGGGTTGTCGTCGTCGTAGAAGAAGAGGCTCGTGGTCGTATGCCCGAAGTGGTACCTGAAGCCGTCGTTGGACGCCATTGGGTCTATGCTAATCTACAGGCTAATTTCTCTCTTCTTGATTTTCTTGGTTGAATAATGGAAGAATGTAGGTGGAGAGCTGCAAGTTGATTCGTTTGTGGACTTGTGAGACTCGATCGGATTATATTGCAACGGTTTCTGTTGGAGCCCAATGCGGTTATGCCGGTGCATTCAGAAAAATAATCTAGCTTCGTAAATAAATCCTAGATGGGATTATGAACCCTTACACTTGGCGAATAATCGTCTTTTATTGGACGGAGCATAGGGTAAAAATGTAAGTTTTACCATGCCATGTGGCAAGGGCACTTTGTTACATGCGTTCTACAGGCAAATGGGCCTCCAACCATGCCTAACGGCATACAGTGACAGATTCAAGGGTGTATCGACAACGGAAGGTTGTCCAAGGGCGAATCCTATTGTCGACTGCCCACATTTGCTAGGCCAAAAAACCTTATAAATTGATCCCCAAAAATTTCTATCTTGAGAAGGTTGTCGATTGGATTTTTTTTGTCTGAACTTGGGCTGGAGTGGGTGTGTGGAGAGACTAACGAGCGGCGGCTCTAGGCAACAAAAAATTCGTTAAAAGGCATGGAGTCTTTCAAGTCTAGGTGCTACAAACAAATGTGGGTGTAGGAAATTGGATTCGATTTCCAACCTTGCTCGACCACTAAGATACCAAGCTGCGAGTAAATTAAATGCAGGCAAAAAAGTACTATTCCCGGCTTAGCGAGGCCAGCAAGAATGCTTGGTTTTTAAATAACGTATGATAAATAGGTAATTTGTCCGTCCATGACGGCATAAACGGCTTTATGGGCTTAGCTCGATAGGCCTCTGGGGCTTGGGTTGTGCTTATATACAAAAACATAAAAATGATGTCGCTTTGTAGTTGGGCATGGGCCGGTCTCAGATACTTAACAATGTTGCACATCCTCTGATCCTAATGATATTAATGTTGTGGGTTAGTGGATGAACAGTCGCGAAACTCTTGGGGGTTTTGTCGCTTCATCTTTTAAGTGTGCAGACCTCGAGGCGTTCTGAGCCTTTGGCAACAACACATGGCATGATTCGATGCTGATGCTGATGTTTTAATGCTTTCATTAACACGACAGTGCCCCTATAAATATGGGATGTGATAACCCCCCCCCCCCCCGAATGGGCTGAATAGGAACATGCCGACTGAAAGGTTTTTGTGTGCCCTTAGGGCATAATTCTATGCTCGTCCTACGTCGGACGGACTATAGAAGCAGAAAAATGCAGCGGAAAAAATTCGTTAAACTATTTAACGAAAGGCCTTAAGGAAACAAGACCCTAAGCCAGGATCTCTACTAACTTGGGGAGGATCTGACCACCCCAAGAAAGATCTAAACTACTACGACATAATTAAAAGAAAGCTAATTTAAATCACATACCCGAAACCTTGCTTGCACCGGCAAGGTGTACCGAACCGCCTTCTGCTCACCAAGCTTGCCGCATCTGCGCTCCCGAACTGATCCACCCATAACGAGCTGACACTACACTTCTGGGCCAACCACTTGCCGAAAAAGATTTCACTTGAGCTCGATCCGACGTTTTAGACTTCATATCAAATCCAAATCATTCTCGTCGTTTTGCTAGAACGAACGCAAAGGAAATAGAAGAAATAAGGGAGAATAATTTTCGTCTCGAACTTGAGCGTGCTCAAAACTTTTTGGAGCTTCTCAATTTTCAGAGACTTGGTGCAAGTTTTTAAGGAGAGTGTTGGCCCATATTTATATAGGCGGCCGCCCCTCCCCTTCTCATCATATCCGATGTGTGACTAAATTAAAATTGGAGAATTATTTAAGTTAGTTTGCCTTTCATAAAGGCTAAACTTTAACGAATTAATTCTCCATCACCGTTGAGCTTCAGAAGTGATACAACCTATCAATTCGAAAAGCTATGAACGGTGAACGCATAGGAACAAACGGCGACGAATTCCGACTTCGTTTAAGCCCTCAAACAATTGCTCAAAGTTGAGCAAAAAGTCACATTTCGGCTGATTTCGTAGCCGTCGCAACCCTCCTTGGGTTTCTGGAAATTGGGCCCTGCATGTGGGGCCCACAGGCCAGCTGGGCATGCCCAAAGGGCATGCCCAGCCCGATCTTAGCGCCAGCCCGTGCCTGGCGCGCGCGGGCTGACCCGCCCGCTACAGTGCGGGCGGGTCAAACCCGCTCGCTAAGCGGGATCTGCGGGCGGGCTCTGGCCTGAACCTGCCGGTTTGGCGGGCTGGGCTTGCCCTGCCCAGTTGGGCGGGTTAGCCCAGTCCAACTGGGTCAGGTCAGAAAGCCCAGTTCTATCCTTCTCAGACCGACTAGTTATCATTGCCTCTGTACAGCCTATCTTACTGTTTACAGTTAGTCGGTCAAAGCACATCGACCGACCGACTAGTTGAGAAACTAGTCGGTTGGAAGTTATTCTTAAACCGACTAGCTGTACTTGAATTCAGCCTATTCGATTTCGACTCTTAGTCGGTCAAAGAACACTCACCGACCGACTATTTGTGAAACTAGTCGGTTGGCAAGTCTTCTTAGACCGACTAGTTCCTTATGTCTGAACTTCACCTTTTGGCTGTTCTCTTGTTAGTCGGTTCATATTGAATCACCGACCGACTAGTTGAGAAACTAGTCGGTCAGTGATCCTTCTTAGACCGACTAACTGCTTCAGAAATATGACCGTTAGGAATCTTTTGAGCACGATTTTTCTTGCCTCTATAAATACAAACCTGATTCGTTTGAGGCAAGGTCAGAGGTCCATTATCCAAGTTATTTCAGACCTAAGAGAAGAGTTTTCTCAAGCTATTTCTAAGCTCTCTCTTCTCACCAAGAATCTCTCCTTCACTCTTTGAGCAAAATTCCTCAAGAGAGATTCTCTCCATTGTGAGCCATTCAGGCCAAGGGCTTTGAATCCAAGTCACCAATCTCTCCCTAGTCACCTATCGCTGATTATCTTGGTGGAGCTAGGGTTTGGTGCTTGCTTCTTCCTCAAAATCCCTCTTTGCCCTAATTTGGTAAGTATACTCAAGGCATAGGATTTTGTGGTAAGTGTTTCATTATTTCATCGCATTTGATATTTGAATTGTTCTCTCGGTTGTGAGAGAAGTGTGTGATCCCGGGTTGTGGGAGTCACATTTTCTTTGTGTATGATTTGGTCTTGTAGAGGTTTTCTACAAGAATTTCATAGTGCTAAATCTTGAGTTAGTGGTTTCTAACTCAAGTATCCGGAGGGGATCCGGGTGGTTGGGACGTAGGATCACCAGGAACAAGTCGGGGAGACTTGGGTGGATCTGAACTCGTTACATGCTTTGTTTGCATTTGTCTATTCATTTTGTTTGTAGTCTATTCCGCATTGTTGTTTGTGTGTTTGCACAATAATTAGGAATAACTCTCTTGATTATTTTAAAGTACTATTCACCCCCCTCTAGTACATGTGCAGTAGCTTCGCATGGCATTACAGGCAGAACGATGTGCTACTTATGGTGGGAGCCTACAAGGTAGGTCCAGTGGTGCTCATCGTGCAACCTGATGATGGACATGCGGCTAAGCACGTCCAACGTCGGGCGTGTGGGCCCGATTGGAACCGCTAGACCTGCGGGAACTGCAATACCGGGCATTTGTGCAAAAATCATGAAAATCCACCGCAGCAGATATCGATGGTGGCGTGTACGGTTTGAATGAGGCGGTAACACAGCCAGTGTGCTGCGTCAGAGAGGAGGAAGAGGTGGAGAGTACCGTCGGGGTGGTAGTGCAGAAGTCGAGTCATTCCCATAAGATGAGAAAGCTCAGGCAGAGAGAGTGTCCTGACCTCTGGCTTGGAGAAGAGGGTGGTGGCCAGGTGGTGCTGGGCGTAGCGGAGACAAGGGTGGCATATACCAGAGGATTTTGTCCTGCTAGGGTGATATCCTACCAGACCGGTAATACGATGCTAGAAAGCACCAACATCGAACGTGGTAAGCTCATAGTCTGGGGAGAAGGCAAGTCGATGGTCGGGGATGGTGGGGAAATGAAAATGGGTATGGATCTGGGAGTACGTGACCACTACGTCGTGGTCAAGCAGCCTGAAGTTGATGACGTCACCATCTGGGGTGCGGACTATGGAGCTCAGCGCCTCTAGAGTGAGGCACATGTATGTGCGGGCGTGGGTGGCGAGGAAGCGGTTGAAACCTATGATCTGATAGAGCTTATGGACTCCTTGAAGGAGTCCAAGGCTTTGGAGGGTGGGTACGTGGATGAATCGGGTGGGGACAATGGTGCGGTAGGACATCGTGACGAAGCGGTCACGGTGTGTGTCGTCCCTGAAGACGATGTCAAACGTTCTCAGGGTGGGTGGTGGAGGTACTGGGTGTAGTGGGGGAGGGGTAGTGAGGATGGGTGCAGTGGTGTGTGTGGGGTGAGTGGGGCCTCTATGGCTAGAGGCACGGGGGAGGTGGATCGTGAGGAGTCGGATAAGGATGAAGAGGCACCCAAGTACTCCTCCTCAGTTTTGGTTGAGCGTGCGTGATGGGGCGACATGCCAGCCGAGAAGAGGAGGCGCCAGTGTCGGCCTTCCTCTTCTTGGCTGGGGGTGGCTTCCTTGGCCTAAGGCGACGAGGAGACATCGTGCAATTAGTGCAGACAACAAGCTATGATAATAAAAATAAGAAAGGAAGGAGTATACCCAAGCCAAAAGTCGCTGTGAAAGCGAAGCAGAATGTGCACGTGCGAGAACTCGATCCAAATCGATCCCCCAAGCTGCTCCAATCCAAACTCCTCCTTAAAGAGCGTCCAAGTACATGCAATATGATAAGAAAATGATTTTAGTAGGCAATTTAGAATATTATAGGAATTGGGGATAAAAGTCGAAATTAGGGTTAGGGGTATCGAATTGGGGAAGAAGGAGGGGCAAGGGGAATGCAGAGGATATGGAGGGGAAGAAGAGGGGGAGATGAGCATCGGACGCCGCCCAGGCGGCACCGGCGCTGCCGCTCCGGCAAGATGCCAGAGCAGTGGCAGGCGGGGGCTCAGCAGAGGGGGATAGAGGGGGGGTAAGAGAGGAAAGGAGGAGGGGAAGAGAGGGAGGGGGAGTGAGTAGTTGCACCATTGGTGCTGGGCGATGCCGGCGGTGCTGCTCCGGTGTATTGTCGGAGCTAGGGGCGACGGGAGAAAGAGAGAGGGGGGGAGAGAGAGAGAGAGAGAGAGAGAGAGAGAGAGAGAGAGAGAGAGAGAGAGAGAGGTAGATGGAAAGAGGGAGGAGAAAGAGGAGGGGCAGAGGGGCGGACCGAGTCGGCGGGCCGGTGGTGCTCGGGCGGAGCAGCGGTGGCGACGGCGGTGGCGGTCGAGCAGAGTTAGGGCTACGGTTTTAGGGGGGCTCGGGTAAATTTCGGGCTGATTTGAATTCGATTAGGATTAGGGAAATATCAAGCCGTTGGTTTTCTAAAAATCGAGCTCGGTTTGATTAAGTTATGGGCCCTAGTGAACAGTGACTGCTCGAGCCGAGCAACGATAGCTGCTCGGTCAAGAACAAAAGATTAAAAATTTGAAATTTAAGCTCAGAATTGACGCCCTAGTGGCTCGAACGAGTAGGCAGCTACTCGGTCGAGTCGAATTAGAAACAAAGTGCCTCTTTTTTGACTTCTAAAGCTCTGACTGTAGCTCGACCGAGTAGGCAGCTACTCGGTCGAGTCGCGTTTGATTTCCAGAGTGCTTTTCTGCAGCTTTTCTCCAGCTTCCTGCTGCTTGACCGAATAGGGGCCTACTCGGTCGAGTCACCTATAACTCTTCCGCCAATCTTGTCTTGTTCTAAGGTGCTCTTCCCTTGGTTTCTTCTCCTTCATTTCATTGTTAAGCGCGCTCTCCTCATTGTTCAACCTGTAGAAGGATGAACTCGTCAGGTTTTTATGTTTTGGTATTTTTATGGAATTAAAAACATATTTATTTGGGTTTTTGAATAAGAAAGGAAAAAAAAAGCTAAGGTAAAGAAAATCGGGTTGCCTCCCGATAAGCACTTGTTTTAAGTCGTAAGCTTGACTCCCTCAAGATATTCAATGAATGTATTGGACGCATACGAAATACGCCCGTCGTGCATACCAATAATCTTGTGCAGTGGTATTTGGCGCACGTCTACTTTATGGCTCTCCTTGGCCATATATATAGTAGCTCCCGGTTCTTGATGGTGCAAGTGTATGTCCGGGGGCTCATTGTCGAGTACTTGCAGGTAGGCGGCCACCGCCTTATTGTATACGACGTCACCGTCGTCATTTAAGCTCATCTTCATCGGGTCTTTAGCAAACTCCTCCATAGCGTGTTCTTCCGTAGCTTCATCCTCCAAGAGTTCAATGTAATTTGCATCCTCCTTTGGGGTGGGGTCTTTCATCGGCTTTGGCATATGAAACTCGTGCTCGATGTTGCCCACATTCACAGTTAGAGTCCCCTTATGGACATCAATCAATACTCCAGCCGTCGCCATGAATGGACAGCCCAATATAAGGTTGAGAGCTTCCTTCATCCGGCATGTCCATGATTACGAAGTCTACCGGTACACAAAGCCCCGGAGGTATTCGCAAGATGATGTCATGGGCGATGCCTACCGGATAGGTGATGGAATGGTCGGCCAATTGGATGCTCATATTGGTTGGCTCAAGTTTTGTCCCGGTGTTTAGCCTCTTAAAAATTGATAGCGGCATCAAGCTAATGCTCGCTCCCAAGTCAACCAAAGCTCGGCTAATGGGGGTGCCACCAACGGAGCACGGCACCGTGAAGCTTCTGGGATCCGACATCTTCTTCGGAAGGTACTTCTTAATAACTGAGGTGGAGTTTTCTAAGAGCCACCTCCTCATGTTTGCGCTTCCTCGTAATAAGATCTTTCAAGAACTTGGCATATGTAGGGATTTCTGTGATGGCGTCCATGAAAGGGATATTTACTTGGATACCTTTGAGGAGCTCGGAGAACTTAGCATATTTCTTCTCCATCTTCGCTAGTGCCAACCTTTAAGGATATGGAGAAGGAGGTCGACTTGCCTTGTCTCTAGCGGCATCCTTTGGAGCGGACTTGTTGGAAGTAGTAGTGTCCTCCGATGCCGTAGTGGTAGTAGGCAAGGTAAAAGGCGAAGCCTCCCTCTCTCCAATAACTTTGGGATCATCTGTAGCCTTGTTCTTTTCAATAATAATGTCTTCATCTTGAGCTTGAGTGGACAACCTTTGGCTCACCTTGCTAGAAACCGGCACCATGACAGTGTCGGTCATTTTTCCTCCTCTTGTGGTAACTGCGACCACTGCATTTAATTGAGTCCTAGGATTGGGCTCCGGCTGCAAGGGAAATCTCCCTTGCATCTTCAAAAGTTGCGACACTTGGCCCTTGAGCTCATCAATGGATGCATTGATAGACTTGAATTGTGCCACACTCTCATTATTGAATTTGGTTTGCCCACTCATGAAAGCGTCCAATGTAGCCTCAAGATTGGGTCTCGGAGGTGCTGGTGCATATTACTGCTGTTGAGGGCAGTTGTTGTATCCCAACGGTCTGTAAGGCCCAGATGGCCTAAACCCATACTGTTGGTTCTGTGGAGGCGGCGGTTGTTGAGGAGGTGGTTGAAGCGGCCTTTATTGATGTGGAGGTTGTAGTCCTCCATTGGGGTTTCCAAAAGATAATCTGGTGTGATTCCTTGTCGACAGATGTTGCCATTGGTTCCTCCCCTCTCCAGCTACAAAGTGTATCTGCTCAGCTTGCATGTCTGCTCCATCGTAATGTCCTTTATCAGGGACAAAGCCTTTCTCGGCATATTCTTCTTGAGTGGGGTAGGCTGGAGCGCTAGAAGTGGTTGTAATAGCATCCAACCTCTGTTCAATCCTCGCCACCTGTTTGTAAAGAGTCTCAATATGGCTATCAAGATTGATATCAATTTTTACCTCGAGGCCCTTAGTGGTGGAGCGTTCATCGCTCCATTATTGATTGTTCGCAGCCATTTGCTCCAATAAAGAAATGGCTTCCTCAGGCAGCTTATCCAAAAGGGCTCCTTGAGCGGAGGCGTCGATAATCATCTTTGTAGCAGGTTTGAGCATATTGTAGAAGCTCTGAATAAGGTCCCACTCCAGGATTCCATGATGTGGGCATTGATGTTGAAGGTCTTTGAATCTCTCCCAAGCATCATAAAGCGACTCTTGAGGAAGTTGCTTGAAGTTTGTAATGGCTCCTCGAATCCTCACCGTCTTGGACGGTGGATGGAATTTGTTCACGAAGGATGTATCCAACTGCTCCCAAGAAGTAAAAGTGTTGGAGGGATGCACATGCAACTAGTAAGAGGCCTTGTCCCTCAAAGTGAATGGAAAGAGTCTGAGCTTGATGGTGTCGTCACTCACGTCCTTGGCCTTGAAGGTATCGTACTTTGCCAAGAATGTGTCTATGTGGTGGTTCGGGTTTTCATGAGGATGCCCATGGAAGGGATCCTGCTGCATCAAATTGAATAACCCGGTCTTTAGTTCAAAACTCTATGGCGCCAGCTGCGGTCTCAAGATGGAAGAAATACTAGAAAAGTTCGACATGCTATAGTCCCGGATGGACCCTTTTCGCGGCGGAGAAGTATGAAACTTGATCGTGCCCGGATATACACCCGAAAAACGACTGTATTTTTACCGCAAGCGCACGGCGTAGTGGCGAGCGGGTATCGAACACAGGGAGGACAATTGATAGTATCCTACTTTGATTACCTAGCTATCAAGAGAATAAGAATAGTTTTGATGGTAACGTCACAATCGTTCAATAGCAAGTAAATATCAATATAATAAAAGCGTCTAAGGATAAGAAATCCCCACTACAGACCGTCTTTTATCCTTGTGAATCATGAATTTCATTGTTGCAAAGCTTAAATGTAGGTGAACTAGTCGCAACTTAATGTAGAACCAAGCTCACGCTCTCTCGCTATTGCCGCTCTATAGCAAACCTGGATTAGAGCACACTCGCGTGCAAACTCTAACCTAAGCCACTAGTGTGAAGATCGACATCATCGTCCAATCGCATCTCGAGCCCACTATCGTGCAAACTCGAGCTACGATCTAGGTTAGGATAGTTTGTATTTGTCCAATCTCTTGCAAACGAATATTAATATAGATTTATAATAAAAATCCTAGCTTTGGTCCAATCTCTTGCAAACCAAATCTAGCATATCTCAATTATAAATCTAAATCGAATATCTAGGCCTTCCTATTAATTGGGATCCAATCTCTTGCAAATCCCAATCGATAGAAATTCTTAGCCACTCGTAGTAAATCAATCATAACGTAACCATTATCAATCCTAGCAACAATTCTATAAATTCATCACAATTCAAAGATCGGGTCCATAGGGTTCATCCCTATGCCCTAGAACAACGGAACTACTCGCTAATCATCATGAAAATCTCAGAAATAACACATGGAATCATTGCACAATTCATTGCAAAGAAGAGACAATTCATAAAAATAAGATTTTTAGCAAGAAAGAACAAACCAAAATTGTCGCCTATGATCTCCAGCTGAGGTTTTATAAAAGAATAGCCGTCAAAAAATAATAGAAGTCTCTCCTAAACTAGGGATAAAACTAGGTTTAAATACATGCCAAAATCGTCTAAAAATCGTGACATAACTTCCCTTGGCGCAGCCCAGAATTCGCAATTCGAGTTGCAGTCGGAATGGGTTACTCGTCCAAGTGACCTATGTCACTCGGCCGAGTGACAGACCCAATAAAAAGACAGTAAGTCTGGGGGTTTTCGCGGTCTGCCGCTCTGACTGACTCGGCCGAGTGGGCATCTTCACTCAGCCGAGTGAGCAATCATGCTCGGCCGAGTGGGCTTCCTCAGATTTTTCTAGTAAGTTGGCAGCTTCTCTGGACGAATTCCCTGTAGTACTCGAGCGTGTGAGCTTTCTCACTCGGCCGAGTGGTCCTTTTTGCTCGGCCGAGTGAATATCTGAAATTTTGCTGTGCGTATCTGTTTCACTCGGTCGAGTACAGCTTCTGACTTGGCTGAATGAGCAGTCTACTCGGCCGAGTGGGCTGTATCTGAGCTCTTTTCTTCTCCTCCTCGCCTCCTCGTCAATTCTATGGAATTTCTTCTTCCTCCGCTCATCCTCCATCGCTGATAACTCCTCAAATAAGCTGTGGGCGACACTCCGAAGTGCGTGAAAATCTGTTGATCTCATTTTCACTCCAAATGGCTCCATATCTCCTAAAATACGACAAAACAAGAAATAGTGAAAAGCAACGCGATATCGTCGAATAATCGTGAAAAACACAATATGGGCGATCAAACGACATGAAAACATGCAGAAAAAAGGTGTAAAATACGGAGTGATCAAAATCTCCCAAGCTTACCTTTTACTCGTCATCGAGGAAGATGAGTAAAAGGTGAACCCGATGGGTAAAAATAATAAGAAAGGAGAAAAAATAGTAAAGAAAACAAAGAGGGAGGTGCTAGATCATTTTCTCAGGACGTGGACTCGCTTACTCGAATAGCATACGGCGAATAAAACATACCAAAGATTTTTATTTCGATATCATGATCATATATGGATGCATGTCACGCCCCATTCTCACATATACCTATACGACGTCCCATAGCGGGGAAGAGAGAGGATGGAGCCTGACAAGCCGCGGTATTACACCAAGCATGTAAGGTAAACACACAATAAGCAGGCCACTGTGAATGCTGGAAACATACATCACAGATATATAAAAGGAAGAAGCAACACACATAGCCATCACAAAGAGTACATATCCACAAAACCACATAACCAAAGAGCGTACCACACACCAGCGTCAAGTACAAGTGAACTGTGTCTAATACATACATGAGAAGTGCTACAAGCCACCAACATATAACACGGCTACAAAAGGAAATTCACTCACCACTCAACCCAACTCACACCACAAGACACATCCCAAAAGAGTGGTATTCCCAAACACCAAAACCCACATCTAAGGAATCTCCTGAGTGAGACTCTGCTCTGGTGACCTCTGCTCAAGACCTGAAAAGTAAAATGAGCACGTCAAACGTGCCCAGTAGGAAACTAACTAGGGCAGGAAAAATCATTTAGGGTTATGAGTGTAACGGCAATAGGAGTACAAGCAACCAAGGTAAAAAGTACAACACACAAGTGTGCAACAACAACAACATATGTATGGTTCATTAGTTAGTTGTTATTAGTGATTTTTGGAAGCCTGGGTATCACCTAAAGAAAAGGGCCTAGACTTCACCCTAAATTTGGGTGAATATTGCACACGATGCAGTGGACACGTGCACTGTATGCCGGGCCTCTCAGCTCCCCCATCCTTGGCAGGAGTGAGGCGCTCCACATAATAACACAACCTCCGTATGTCCCCTCCACTCCCGGTAAAGGCGAGTGGGTGTAAGTATCGCATATCACATATCACTTTCCCCAACTTCTCAGTCCAGCCCCTTAAAGTTAAGTTATACCTGAACTTCCCCCAACCCCATTCTAGGATGCTCACCCGCCTTAGAGCAGATCGAGACATCCCAGTTAACATGTCATGGGTCGTCATATTCAATGGCCATATCTAAGTTTATAAATGTGATACATAACACAACATTTTAATGGCCATTTTCCATATTCTTCAATTCTCAAATTCTTTTGGGCATGTTAACGAAGATATGGCGTTTGCCATGTAAATGAGAAGTGTCACACAATCAAATTTAATAACAAATGGGATAACCAAACTTAAATACATGAATCAACATCATACATGCATTTTGGGGTGAAAAATTTACATTAACACATAAATCCAACTTCATCCAAAACATTTCAACATGCTGAAATTTGCAGAAGTAGCTATAAAGTCAGCATTTTTCATCAATTTCTCATGTGAATTTGATAAAACTTACTGAATTAAAGTTGGATATATACTAGTCCTGGATTCACAGATAAAATTTCAGTCAAAAATATGCAGTATATGATTTATAGGGAATTATTTAGTAAAGTGTGTCAAATCTGTTTTTCAGACAGATTTCTGGATTTGTCTTCAAGGCCAATTTTAAGCATGTTGGAGCCAAAATTACGACATATGAGCACTCTCATGAACATTTAGAAAAACTTCGTAAGTTTCCAACAAGACCAAAATCAACAAAACCCATTGGGTATGCAGGTAGTAATGCTCATTTTGCTGAACTGTGTACAGCTTGACAGATTTTCATACATCTTGCAAACAATGAATTTTTACTCCTACTTATTGAACTCAACATATGACAAATTTTATATGAATTTGGGGTAGGACGTCAAGATCTACAGCTACATATTTTTTTCAGAGAGTGATTTCAGCTACAGAAATAAAAATTGATGTGCAAACACACATGCAAAATTCTGTTTTTCAGGAGAGGGTGATTTGCAAGCAAATACAAGGGAAAATTTGAATTTTTGGGGCTATTGCACATATAAAACATGAAATCAAGGACTTGAACAATATAATTATCATCATATCAATCACATAGCCCTAAATAAAAATTTCCTATGTACACATCATAGCGTACATAAGACTACCAACTGCACTGGAAAATGGAACTTTTTCCATAATTTCCTTTTCCTTTTGGTTCTCTGGACACGATTTCAGACATAAATTATCGCATTTGCTTATAGGAGTATCAATGGACTTGCAGTCCTGCATATTAAAACGTTCTAGAACCTTCTTTATATAAGTCTCTTGTGAAAGAGAGAGAAGTTTCTTCGAACGATTCCTTGAAATCTTAACTCCAAGGATATATGCGGCTTCTCCCATGTATTTCATCTCAAAAACTGATGAAAACCAAGCCTTGATATCCATCACAAAGCCCTTGTCATTTCCGGCTATTAAAATGTCATCTACATATAGAGACATAATAACATACTTGCTCTTAATCCTCTTGATATATACACAGTTATCTTCATCAAGCATGGAAAACCCATTTGATAAGACAATTTCTTGAAATCGTATATACCATTGCCTCGAGGATTGTTTAAGACCATATATGGACTTACGAAGTTTACAAACCTTATGTTCGTTTCCTTCTTTTACAAACCCTGTTGGTTGTTCCATATAGATCTCCTCATCCAATTCTCCATTGAGAAAGGCAGTATTTACATCCATTTGATGTAATTCGAGGTCTAAGCAAGCTACCATAGCCATAATCAAGCGAATCGAGGTAAAACGCACAACAGGTGAGAAGGTCTCTTCGTAGTCTATCCCTTCCTGTTGCGTAAAACCTTTCGCGACAAGGCGAGCTTTATATCTGTCTATAGAGCCATCAGCCTTATGCTTGATCTTGAGAACCCATTTGTTCCCAATAGCTCTACGTCCTCTAGGTAAGTCAACCAAGTCCCAGACTTGGTTAACTTTCATGGATTCTAATTCCTCCTTCATCGCTTCTATCCATTTGTCTTTTGCAGGGCATGATACGGCCTGTTTGAAAGTAGCAGGCTCGTCATCTTCTTGTAATAAAGTCATAAAGGTTTGTGGGAATTCATCCTTAAATCTTAGAGGAGCAAACCTTGTACGACTACTACGTCGTATTTGAGATTCTTCAAGTCCTTGTTGACTCAAATTTAGATCAATTCTAATATCACTCCCACTTGGAATGTCGTTAGAAATACTCCCACTTGGATCATTATTCCCGTATGGAATAGGATTCGCATCATTCGTATCATCCATTGGTGAAGCTTGAAACGTATTTTCATCTTCACCAAGAATTCTCCCACTCGAATTAGGTAATCCTTCTTGATCATAAATCTCAAATAGAGATAAGTCCTGACTTATCTCGCCCTATCTTGGAAACTCGTTTTCTAAGAAAGCGACATCCCTCGACTCAAATTCAATTAGTCCTCCATTGTCTTCCTGACCAATGAAAACATAACCTTTGGAGATTTCTGTGTATCGTATAAAGATACATTTCCTCCCCCTTGGCCCAAGTTTGCCATACTTATGGGAGGAAATATGTGCGTAGGATGCACACCCCAAAGGTTTTAATATGCTTAAGTCAGGAGACCTTTGGTTCCACAACTCATAAGGAGTGGAGCTAACTGATTTCAAGGGTACGCGGTTTAAAATGAAAGCGGCCGTCAATAATGCAGCACCCCAAAAGGTGATTGGTAAGTTGGTTTGCGCCATCATTGAACGGACCATTTCCATTAAAGTCATATTCCTCCTTTCTGCAACACCATTTTGTTGCGGAGTATAAGGCATAGTTACCTGATGAACTATGCATTTTTCATCCCAAAGTTCCTTAAAACTTGTTGATTGGTATTCACCGCCTCTATCGGTTCGCAAGACCTTAATCTTGCGATCTAATTGATTTTCCACCAAACTCATATAGTTTTTAAAGCAGGTTAATGCTTCATTTTTGTGGGATATCAAATAGATATGACCGAATCGGGTGAAGTCATCAATAAAAGTGATGAAATAGGACTTCCCGCGTCTTGTCTTGACATTCATCGGACCACATATGTCTGAATGGTTGAGCTGTAATGGAACATCGGCCCTTGTGCCGGTTCCAAACGGCTTGCGACAAGATTTCCCTACAAGGCAATGTTCGCAAGTCGACATTTCAACCTTTGAAACATTGGATAGAAGGACACGTTTGGCAAGTCTATACATTCGTGTTGGTCCAATGTGACCAAGCCTTGCATGCCAACAAATTACATCTGACTCATAATTTGATGAATTTGCAACAAGGAAATTTTCATTATAAAATGAGGAATCATACATTGTATTTAATACAACAAATCCTTTGAAAACATACCCAGAACCAATTAAAGAATTATTACAAGACAAGTCCACTTTACAACTATGAAAGAACCAACTATAACCAAGACCCATTAAAACGACCACAGATATAATATTCCTTCGAATATCCGGAGCGAATAGAACATCATGAAGTAGGATAGTGCGGCCGTTGTCCAAGACGAGCTTGCAAGTCCCAATGCCTTTCACTTCAACACGTGTGTTGTTTCCTACATAGATCCACTTTGTTCCTTGGGGTATCCGGTGATACTCCACGAAGGACCGTCTGTCCCTTGCTATGTGGTCGGTGGCACCTGAATCAATTATCCAAAAAGGATTAGATTCTACAAGAAATATTGAACTAGAAACACATATGTAACTAGTATTATTACAAGTTACCTCGTCACCTCCACTCGTACAAGAACGAGCATAGTGACCTAACTTGTTGCACTTGAAACACTTGATCTTCTTCAAGTCCTTCTTCTTGTGCCATTTCTTGCGCACACCCTTATGTTTGGGTTTCTTGGTAGACTCTGGTTGCTTATTACGTTCATTAGTAAACTTCGAACGATTTTTCCGTTTCTTTCCCCTGTGTGAGGAACTAGCAACCATGTGCCATTCTGCACTTGGCTTGGCGGCCGCAAGCTGCTCTTTCTCTAACTCGAGGTGCTTAGAAACATCGCTGAAGTTCTTGATGCTCTCATTATGAGTGAGATGCATCTTCATTTGGTCCCACCCATTTGGTAGGGAACGTATGACTGCTTGGATTTGTTGCTCATCAGTGAGCACATGACCTGCATCCTTTAACTCTGAGATGCGATTCGCCATATGTCGCAGATGCTTCCCCATGGAATGATCTGGACGTTTCTTGTACGAATCGAATCTTATAGTTAAAGAACGAAGTTTGGACACCGAGGTGCCATCAAACTTCTCCTCTAGCTTGGACCATATTTCCATAGCTAGGTCATGCTCTCGGAAGATCCGCATTATGTCGTCTGCCATACTTGATAGCAACGTAATGCGAGCAATCTTGTTCTTCCGAGACCAAGCATCGAAAGCTTCATTGTCTCTTCTGTGTTGGGCCGTAGTGCCCAACTCAGGTTCAATCATTATGTTCTTTAGAGTTTCGAGCACATCTTGCTCCTCTAGAACATATTGTATCTTTATGGACCATAGTTTGTAATTATCGCCGTTGAGTTTTTCACCTTTGTTCAACTCAGCGACGATGTTCTTAGCGGCAGAAGACATTTCAGCTTTAAAATGCTGCAAAAGACATAAAACAAAGGTTCGATCAAAAACATTGCATAAATTTCATATTTATGGTCATTATTTTAGACATTTTCATAATTCAGCAGTCTCGGCCAGCGGACCGACCAGGGGAATGGCTAGTCCATGGTTCACTACCCCCAGACAGAGCCGAGGTGTCCCACAAACTAGTCCAAAAGACCACTGGCCGAATCATGATCCATTGAGACGCTGAATCAATCAAATGTGGAAATTTCAGACTAGTTTAATATCACTCCCACTTGGAAAAATCCCACTTGGAATGATATTATTATATTTGATAAGTTACTTTCGAAAAATATTGAAGATGTTGTTCTAGAATCGGAAAAGTCATTACGATCCCAATCACCATCTAGAACAACTTTCAATATTTCCCCATCACTTTATTAAATAACAGTACTCTTATAGTACTTTGCAGCGGAAAAGCGATTTTGAAAACGTATTTTTCAAAAATATTTAGCAAACGTATTCTGCAGCGGGAGATGTTGGCCTGCACCGGCCATTGCCGGGGTCAAGTTGTGGCCGCGCCAAGGCCCGATTCCCTCTTTCGTGGGGTTTTGCCGTATGCAACTACCGCCGGTCCCGTATGGGCCGGCCATGCAGGTGGTCGGGGCTGAAACCGCCGGCACCGTAGGGCTTCTCGGCCTGGCCTGGCCCTGGCCGATGCCAGGACCGGCCACGGCTGGCCGAAGGCCAGGGCTCCCTCTGGCCGGCCCTCTGGTCGGCCAGGCCCTGGCCACGGCCAGGGCCGGCCAGGCCCTGGCCGAAGACCAGGGTTTCCTCTGGCCGGCCAGGCCCTGGCCACGGCCAGGGCCGGCCAGGCCCTGGGCCGGCCCTGGCCGAAGGCCAGTGCACCCTCTGGCCGGCCAGGCCCTGGCCAGGGCTTCCTCTGGCCGGCCCTCTTGCCGGCCAGGCCCTGGCCTCGGCCAGGGCTGGCCGGGGCCAGGGCCGGCCAGCCTGGCCTCGTCCAGGGTTGGCCGGGGCCAGGGCCGGCCCCCAGGGCGGGACCGGCCTCCTGGCCGGCCCTGGCCCTGGCCTCTGCCAGGGCATGGCCCTGGCCTCGGCTAGGGCCGGCCTCCTGGCTGGCCCTGGCCCTGGCCATGGCAAGGGCCCCTTGGCCCTTGCCGGCCGGCCTTGGCCTCTTCACCATGGCCGACCTCCCCCCTTGAGGGGTCCGGTTGCACACCCCCCTCGAAGAGGTGGTGGCTATGGTGGTCATTGGCCGAAGCCAACCCCCTCTGCATGGGGAGGGGGGTGCATAGCCTCCATGGCCCATATGGTCATGGCGATCATGCACCAAAGAGGTCATCTTCTCCGTTGAGAATAACTACCGTCTTCTCCGATGAGACACCCGTTCGTCGAGAAAGTAGTTATGTTTCAATGGCCGTGTGCCAAAAATAAAAAAAATAACATACCTTCACGACCGTAAACTACACGCTCCACATGAAGAGAGTTCACATTCCATATTGAATGGAGACTCAGCATCCATGAAGAGTGCGAGTTTGGCGAGATGAACGGTCAGTTCTTCCCGTCACGGAGAGTTCCTGCCATATCCGTAATGACAGAAGACCCTAACGTGAAAAGAACAACTGATGTGATTCTCTTCGTCACGATGCGCTCCTACCATATCCATAATGATAGGAAACTCATTCGTGAAAAAGACAACGCCTCGTTCATCGGTGAGACTGGAGCGAACCCGTATGGCTCCGATACCAATGTAGGATCCCGTCGCGCGTGGATGTAGGATCGAAAGAGAACTTACGTTAGCGTACGCTACGTTGTAGTCTCTGAACTTTGCCCTTGGATTCGCCACAACGGTCAGTACTTCGTCACAGAGGATCGAAGTAGAGTTTCCACCGTCTAAATCTCTATTTAGAAGAAGAACAAAATGGAAGGGAGAAGAGGAAAAGTTTGCCTTATGCAAAACTTATGGCATGAAGGATTAGCCTTAAAAGCCTTACCATTGGGTCCTATTTATAGGCTTTAGGGGTAGTTATTGTAGAAAATAACCATATATAAGCTTATTAGCCTATATTAGCACATTTCCTTATCCTCTTCATTATGCACTTATCAAGTTCCTTTTTGCACTTATAAAGTGACTTTTTCCACTTATCGAGTGGTCCTTTTCACACATGAAAAGGTTCCCTTCGCACATGATTTCATGCACGCGACATCTGAGGTCCGTATACCCTCATACATCCCCTCATGGGTGTATACATGTCGTCCATATCCAACATACATCATACATCAATTGTATCGCGGTACAAAGGGGACAAAGGGGAAATCCAGAAAAATAACACAAACGACAAAGAATCCATGACTGGTACAATTCACTTCCTAGACTATCCCTGGAAGAACAACTGTACAAGTCATTCTATGTGGCTCCAATTCTACGTCGAACCTTAGGTAAATCTTGAGTCGACTCTGCTCTGGCTGTACTGCTCCTAAACCTGAAAAAGTAAATGGGACACGTCAACGCGTAACCCAGTAGGAATTCTAACAATTCTAGGTAGAGGGACGGTCTCAAAACTGTACTACCTAACCAAGGGTCTGGCTAATGGTTATAATCATAGCAACAAAATAAATGCATAATTAATAAGCAGGAACACCCCAAGCATATACTGAGCATAAAGGTAAATACTGCAAAACTAATATTCATAAAGGAAGCAGACGTATAATAAATGAACAATCAATAGATAATAAATTAAGGAAATTTCTTTTTAACATTATCCTTCAAGGACTTTTCAGTTATAAGTGTGATTCAAAAACCCGAATAAATCATAGGATGCTAAGGAGCCAGACTTCACCCAGAGTGGGTGAAAATTGGTATCTCAACCAGCGACATGGGCACTGGAGGGGCCTCTTGTAACTCCCTACCCGAATGGGACAAGGTACGGGAGTGAGAAAAATGTCACGCCCCGCTTCCCATTTTGCTTGGCAGCAAGGACCCGAACGGGTTTGCATGTGCAAGCAAGGAGGAGGTACTTTTGCTTTTCTTTCCTCCTTGACTTACCACAATAAGCATCTGTGTGAAAATTTGTAGGTCCTTGCATGCATACTCCGAAACAATACATATAAGCAAAAGTATTATTACAATCTCAATCGTCTCAAACTGAATTACAATAATGAAGGAAAAGAAGAGTGGGTCATATATCCCATACAACGAATGTAAAAGAATACAACGATGGTTCACTGGTTTAACAAACTCCTGGTCCACTGGGTCAGGCATCTCAAACAGGTCCTCCCGATACTCTGGCTTGTGATTGATCACTCCTTATTTTACACCTTTTTTCCCGCATTTTTGCATGCCATTTAGATCGCCCAAATCATGTTTTTCACGATATATCGACGATATTGCGATGCTTTTCACGATTTGTTGTTTTTGTCGCATTTCAGGTGATTTGGCGCGATTTGGAGTGATCTCGAGATGCGCTTACTCCAGAGGGTCACCGACGACCTCCCCGAGGGGTATTTTGCTGTTGGAGAGGAGCGGAAGAAGAACGGACGTCGCAGGAGCGACGAGGAGGCCAAAATAAGCAGATTGGGCATGTTTAGTGTCCCACTCGGCCGAGTGGAGGAGCCACTCGGCCGACCTGCGAGACACCGCTCGGCCGACCAGATCAGACACGATTCCTATGTGCACTCGGCCGAGTGAAGAGACCACGTCCGCCCGAGTGGCGCCCAGACGAAGCCCTTCAAAAATCTCCAAGTTTCTGTTTTTCGGCTGCCTGAGCTTCAGAAGACCCACTCGGCCGAGTGGATAATCCCGTCCGCCCGAGTACAATGAAGCCATCGGCCGCGTAACGACAACCCACTCGGCCGAGCCGCCCCCGAAGTAGAGACCCCTGAAGGCCCCGACTTACTGGAAAATTACAGGGTTTCTCACTCGGCCGAGCGACTTTTGTCACTCGGCCGAGTGCGACGCGCTGCCTGTAGCGAAAATTGTGCGGAAAACAGGCTGCGCATGGGTATTTTGGTCACAGTTTTTGGACGATTTTGGAGGGTATTTAACCCCTGTTTTTACCCTAGTTTGGGAGAGCTTCTCCTTAGATTTTTAGCAGCTTTTTAGATTAGCTTTTTAGATTTATTCTTGAGATTGGAGAGGAGGCAAAGTTTGATTTTTGTTGGATTAATTGAAGAACTCCATTGGTTTGTCTTTCTCTTCCCCAAAAATTCTATTTTTATTGCATATCTCAATATTGTGATGAATTCTATTGCTTATTTCATTGATTATTTTTGTGATCTTGCTATGAATTGTGAGTAGTCGCCACGTCTTGGGGCGTGGGGATGAATCCTACAAGCCCAACTTCATATTTGTGATGAATTAGTAGAAATTTTGCTAGAATTGATATCTAGGGATTAGATTGGGATCAATTTACTACGGTTAGCTAGGAGTTCATACCGATCGGGATTTGCAAGAGATTGGATCCCGATTCGATAGGAAACCCTAGAAATCCGAATTGGGTTGGAATCGAATTTCCGTAGTATCGGTTTGCAAGAGATTGGACCGATACTAGGGTTTCCGGTTGCAATTCCGTGCCAATACCCGTTTGCAAGAGATTGGACGGGTAGGAACTATCCCAATCTAGATCGCGAGCCGAGTTTGCAAGAGATTGGGCTCGGTGCGCGATTGGACGATGATGTTGATCCTAATGTTAGCTTTCCTAGGATAGGGTTTGCAAGAGATTGGACCCAAACCTAGGATAGCTATAGACCAGCAACAGCGCGAGAGCGTGAGCTTGGTTCTACATTCAGCTGCAACTAGTCCATCCAAAATCTCAATCTAGCAATTTTGAAACCGACGAACCACATTTATGAGATACGGTGAGTAGCGGGGATTCCCCATTCCCTAGACGTTCTTTATTTGATTTGATATTTCCGCACTTTGTCTGACGATTGTGACAGGATCGCCAAAGGCAAATCTTTCTTCTTGAATAGCCAGGTTGATTGGATCAAGCACGGTCATTCGTCCTCCCTGTGTTCGATATCCCGCTCGCTGCTATACCGTGCACTTGCGGTAAAACTACAACCGTTCTTTAGGGTTACGTCCCGGAGCGATCAAGTTTTTGGCGCCGTTGCCTGGAAGGCGTTTAGACGGTGTTCGTTATCGACCACCCGGTTACTTCTTCTTTCTCTCTTTCTTTACTTTCTTCTGTTCGCACATCTCCCTGTATTTTGCATAAGGCCTTTGCAGGAAGAATGGAGAATGCAATGTCAACAATAGAACTCAGTCAGGAAGACTATGACTCCTTCACAGACCTCCTTAAGGAGCTTGTCGATGAGGTCCACGCTACCGGAGCTTTTGCTATCGACGTCAAGGACCCCGACGAACAACTGTTTGCTAGTTTCGTGATGGACCAGATCTCCCCGGAGGGGACTATCGGGGGCAATGTCAGAGTTGACGTGATCGACGACAACTTATATTTTGAAAACGGTGGAACAAGTGTCGAGGATCGCCATACTCCGGGAGGATCTTCAGAGCAAACCAACGTTCAGGGAGTTACACCCCATGACACTTACTCTTGCTTCTATGAATCGTCTGATGTGTTTCATGATTCCAGAGACGAACCGGAGCCGAGTGAAAGCTCTAACGAAGCTAGCGCAGAATCGGAGAGCGCTTATTTCGATGCATCATCATCACTAAGTAGTGAGTCTGACTCTTCACAAGAGAGCGCGCCACCTGAGCACGAGCTAGACCCGGATGGCAAGGAAGGAGCGAAACTCATGCGAGCCGATGAAGTAGAAGGAGAGGCGTCTCTTCAGGTAGAACTTAAACAATTACCTCCGAATCTAAGGTACGCCTTTTTGGGTAACAAATTAACTTTCCCGGTGATAGTAAACTCCCACCTCGCGCCAGACCAACTTGAAAAACTCCTAGACGTTCTTAGGAGCCATAAAGATGTCCTGGGATACACTATCTCCGATCTAAAAGGGATAAGCCCTAGGCTTTGCACGCATAGGATCCATTTGGAGGATACCGACGTCACCTCCATAGAGCCTCAAAGGCAGTTAAACCCGAACATGAAGGAGGTGGTTAAAAAGGAAATCCTAAAATTGCTAGAAGCCGGTATAATCTATCCTATCTCAGACAGTATATGGGTTAGCCCAGTTCACGTCGTCCCCAAGAAAGGGGGGATGACTGTCATAAAAAATGAGAAAGGTGAGCCCATATCTACGCGCACCGTCACGGGATGGCGAATGTGCATTGACTATAGGAAACTCAATAAAGCCACCCGAAAGGACCATTACCCATTGCCCTTCATTGATCAAATGCTTGAACGCCTCGCAAAACATAAATACTTTTGCTATCTAGACGGGTATTCGGGATTCTTCCAAATCCCTTTGCACGAAGATGACCAAGAGAAGACAACTTTCACTTGCCCCTATGGCACCTATGCCTACCGTAGGATGCCGTTTGGCCTTTGTAATGCTCCCGCCACCTTTCAGATGTGTATGACATCCATATTTTCCGATTACATTGAAAATATTATGGAAGTTTTTATGGATGATTTCTCGGTTTATGGAAGTGAGTTTGACTCTTGTTTGGAAAATCTTACTAAAGTCCTAAAAAGGTGCCAACAAAACAATCTCACTCTCAATTGGGAGAAGTGTCACTTCATGGTCACGGAAGGTATAGTTCTCGGACACCTAGTCTCTTCGAGAGGGATTGAGGTAGATAAAGCAAAGATTGAGGTAATCGAGAAACTCCCTCCTCCTATTAATGTCAAGGGCATTAGAGGCTTTCTTGGTCACGCGGGGTTTTACCGCCGCTTCATCAAGGATTTCGCCTCTATTGCCCGACCACTTACCTCTTTGCTCGCTAAAGATATTCCTTTTATTTTTTCAGGTGAATGCTTACAAGCCTTCAACGCCTTGAAAGAAGCACTAGTCTCCGCACCCATCATACAACCGCCGGATTGGAGCCTTCCTTTTGAGCTAATGTGTGATGCTAGCGACCAAGCCATTGGAGCGGTATTGGGACAAAGAAAAGATAAGAAGCTTCATGCGATATACTATGCGAGCAAGACATTGGATGACGTGCAGAAAAACTACACAACTACCGAAAAGGAGCTTCTAGCGGTCGTCTATTCCATAGAGAAATTTCGCTCCTACCTCCTCGGTTCCAAGGTGATTGTCCACACCGACTATGCGTCATTGAAGTATCTTTTAAACAAGAAGGATGCCAAACCTCGGTTGATTAGGTGGATACTCTTGTTGCAAGAATTCGACTTAGAGATCAGAGATAAGAAGGGTACGGACAATGTCGTGGCGGATCATTTATCTAGGCTCAAGCGCGACACGGAGGACGAGAGTTTGCCTATCGACGACACATTCGTGGATGAGAGGCTATATGCCATAAGGACCGGTGAAGTACCTTGGTACGCGGACTTCGTCAACTACTTGGCTTGTGGAATCAAACCGCATGGGATGTCTACGCAACAAAAGAGGAGATTTCTGCATGAGGTCCGTAGCTATTTTTGGGAAGATCCCTACCTTTTCAAGATATGCAAAGATAGTGTCATTCGTAGGTGTGTTTCTAAAGAGGAGGCGACATCCATCATTTTGCATTGCCACGGTCTACCATGCGGAGGACATCATGCCGCCTCTAAAACAACCGCTAAGATCTTGCAGAGCGGATTCTTCTGGCCAACAATGTTTAGGGACACCCACGCTTTTGTGAAGGGGTGCGATAGATGCCAACGGACCGGGAATATCTCCAAGCGCAATGAGATGCCGATGAGACCCATCCAAGAAATTGAGCTTGTTGATTGTTGGGGAGTAGACTTCATGGGGCCATTTCCGTCGAGCAATGGTAATAAATACATCCTATTGGCTGTTGACTATGTCTCCAAATGGGTGGAAGCAATTGCCACCCCTACTAATGATGCAAGGGTAGTCTCCAAGTTCTTTAAGCAAAATATCTTCCCACGCTTCGGGGTGCCTCGTACCTTGATAAGCGACGGGGGAAGCCACTTCATATAGAACAAGTTTGAAGCCATGCTAAAGAAGTACGGGGTAAATCATAGAGTTGGCATGGCATATCACCCCCAGACAAGCGGCCAAGTGGAAGTCTCAAATAGAGAAATTAAGCAAATTCTCGAAAAGACGGTGGATCGATCTAGAAAGGATTGGTCAATGAAGCTAAACGATGCTCTATGGGCATATCGCACGGCCTTTCGCACTCCCATAGGCACCACACCGTTCCGGCTCGTTTATGGGAAAGCTTGCCACTTACCCGTAGAGTTGGAGCACCGCGCGTATTGGGCCATCAAAACCTTTAATTATGATTACAAGAGTGCGGCGGTGAGGTGGCTCTTGGACATCAACGAGCTTGATGAGATAAGAAGAGACGCCTACGAAAGCTCAAGAATTTACAAAGAAAGGACCAAGATTTTCCACGATGCCCGCATAACCGTCACGGACTTCAAAGTTGGAGACAAGGTCTTGCTCTATAATTCCCGGCTCCGACTATTTCCTGGTAAGTTGAGGTCACGTTGGTCCGGACCTTTCACCATCAAGCACATACAACCGGGAGGAGCTTTCGAGTTGGAGAGCAAGGACGGTTCCACGTTCAAAGTAAATGGTCAGAGGCTCAAACACTATTCCGAGGGAGTCCCGACGGGCGAAACCAATAGAATATATTTGCTTAAGGGACGGCCGGATGATCTTTCATACCTCCTTGATGAGGTAATTGAGGAGGCGATCCCCCACTCTATTGGCGCTCTATTCGATGAAGATTTCGAGGAAGGCCCGGATTTAGGCCAAAATGAGAAGAAAGATGATTCCCCCGACCTCTCCGCTGAAGATGATGAAGGCGACGCTGATGTCGCAAGGATTCGAGAGCTCTGTAAGCTCTCGAAATTAAAGTCTCCAAAGAAAGCTCCGCCGATACGGAAATAGGCATCACCGGTGAAGCCGTTGACCGGAGCAAATGCTATCTTGGGGGAGCCTCCCCCCAACACTATTCGAGATGGGAGACCACTGAGGGAGAACACGCCGCCACGTCCAAATCCAAGCGCGCTCCCCGGAAAGTTTGATGGGTGCATCTCATATGCACCAAACATCCCACATTGATTGAAAATTATAGGGGGTCGAGCTCACGACCTTAAACGAGCGCTTGTCGGGAGGCAACCCGACGGTTTTTGCTTTATTTTTACTTTTTCTTTATTTTCGTTTTAGAAATTTTTAGTGTTTTGAGTCGTTCGCCCAAAAATTTTGTGATAACGGGTCCTATTTTTCTTGACAGGAGAGGAGATAGGTAGATCCATCATGAGGAGGATGAACGCGACGACGAGGAGCGCCCCAAGAAGGCGCTCGATGCTTAGGAGGAAGATGGAATCGACTGGAGGAAGAAAGACAGAGTTTAGAGCCCAAACGAAGACAAACAGCAGAACACAAGGCTCACTCGGCCGAGCATACTAGTCACTCGGCCGAGTACACAAGTTCGTCCAGCCGAGCCGCTCACGAACGAGGGAAGTCTGCTGTACCCAACTCTCTGTTTATTTTCCTGATTTCAATATAACTGCTACTCGGCCGAGCATATATCCCCACTCGACCGAGTAAAACGGATACCCTCCTAGGGCGAGTCATGCCGAGTAGCTTGAGCCACTCGGCCGAATGGACTTACTCCATTCGGCCGAGGCTGGTAAGACCACTCGGCCGAAGCGTAGGCGAGGAGGAAATTTCCATTGACCTCGCTCGGCCGAGTGACCACGTCACTCGGCCGAGTCGTAACTTTTATTATATAAGGGCCGAGGGGGGGGGGCGCGATTTTCAAAACGCAAAACCCAAATCGCGCCCCGACTCTTCAGCTCCCTTCGCCCGATTCCCCTCGCTCGCGCCCCCACTCGCCCGACCGGCCATCTCGCGCCGCCGCTCGGCCCGCCACCGCCGGCCGAGCACCCGCTGGCGGCCGCCGCTCCGATCGCCTCCGGTAACCCCTATTTCGCCTCCTTCGCCTCTTTTTGTGTATTTTTCGAGGATCCATGTGCTTAACGAACCCCTAACCGAAATCAATTTCTATATTTATCTGTTATACCCCTACCGCTCCATACGTTTTGAATATTACCCGCTGATATCTCCATTTCACGCGCAGGTTGTTTTTGGGAGCTTAGGGGAGCCCAGGGGAGCTTCTTGGGACTGATTCGGGCTTCGCGGAGGCGCTTTCTTCGCACGCTTCCATTGCTTAGCACTCGCGGCGTGTCGGGGTACACTCTTTCCTTTATTTTGCACACGCCGCACTTTTTACACTTTTTCGGCGCGCGCTCGGGGCCGATATGCCGCCCCGGACACGGCCGCGGACGAGGAGACCTTCCGCCAAGCGGAAGCGGTCGGATGATGCCGGCCCCGCCCACGAGGTGGAAGGCTCTCCTCCTCCTTCTCCCACACACGCCGTCCACCCAGCACAGCCTGCAGGCCCCGCACACCCCGCACAGCCCGCACAGCCTCTCCCTGCCGCTCCACAGCCACCACCACCGGCTCCACTGGTCGGGCCGCTCGGGATTACGTTCCGAGATGACGCACACCACGTCGTCTTCGAGCGTATCTCCCAGCGCTCGATCGTACCCTCCAGGTTAGCACACCTTGCTGACCTAGGACGCTTGGGGGTACTAGAGGGGATGCTCACGTTGTATGACAACGTGGGCTGGCGAGATTTCTTTCAGGTGTCGGCGGATACGTTTATCCGCCCGACACTTGAGGTTCTTAGTTCGATCGCCCGGACCGATGAGGGATGCTCGTTTCGGTTCATAGACCGGGAGTGCCAGGTCACTCTCGATATGATGAGAGCATTTTTCTCGTGGCCCGCTGTCCCCGGAGCCGATCGCGGTTACGGCCCCACCCATATCCCCCCACCTTCCTTCGACGCCGGCGCCTTCTGGGCTCGGATTACGGGTCTTCACGCTGCCTTTGACCCTAGTAGGGCCAAGGCCTCAGCCATTGTCCATCCCTGCCTCCGTATTGCTCAGCGCCTTATGGCGACGACCTTTTTGGCCAGATATGAGCCGGGCACGATGTCTACGCCAGAGCTCTACATGCTCTACGCGATGACACGTCCCAGAGCTCTATCTAGGGATGGCGGTGAGCTTGTCCCCGCCGTCGTGATCGATATCACGGCATGGTTTTTAGACCGCATCATTGTATCGGTGGGCGCTCCCTCACCGATATGCTGCGGCGGCCTGATCACCTTGCTTGCTCTTATGACCGGCGAGGATTTCCCCGACGACCTGCGACGAGTTTCAGGCCCCACTTCTTTGTCGATCGATGTTATGGCCCGGATGAAGATGCTTCGTCCGCATGGTGAGCGTCACTGGGTCTGGTTGCACGGCCCTTACGGTGCCGATTACATGATTCTCCCGAGCCCTGCTCGGACTCAGATTGCACCAGCCCACGTTGACTGGCTCCCTACGATGGATGTTCTCATCCCTGCTGCTTACGTGCTCGAGGCCGAGGAGGCCGAGCAGGCCCACGCTGCCCCTGTAGACCCTATTGCCCCTGCCGAGCCTGCCGCCGAGCCTGTTGACCCTGTGGCCCCTCAGCCCATACCTGATGTTTCCGCTGCTCCTGACACCTCTATCAGTGTCGGGAGTACCTTAGCTGAGACCACCTCCACTGCTTCCGAGGCTGTCACCACCACTCCCACCGCCACCACCGGCCCTCTGTCCATCGAGCCTCTTTGCTCCGCACTCCCCGAGCGCCTACCGACCTTTGTTGAGAGTGGAGAGCCCTCGTTTGCCGCGGTCGTGGAGACCATGGCTAGCATGGTCTCCGCTGGGGTTGCACCTTTTAGACCACACACTTCCACCCCAGCGGTAGTCACCTCTGTCTCCACCTCTGCTGTATTTTCCGAGAGTGTCGTGGCGTCTGTCCACACTTCTGTGCCACCGACCTCTCCGGCTGCCTCGCTGCCACTTTTGCACTCTTCTTTCGCTGCTGCTGCCTCCACTTCTCACCAGTCTGTGCCCCGGCCTCGCACTGAGGCCAGGCCCACATTTACGAGTGCAGCACCTTTCGTTCCCTTCCCCGCTGAGCCAGTCACATACGCGACCCGAGTACGCCAGCCATGCCCTGCACAGCCCTGCCCGGTGCGTCCCTCTGCACCACCTCCCCCTGACACTGTACTTCAGAGCATTCGTGCTCTAGAGGGGGCGGTGAGTGGTCTCAGAGACGACCTTAGGACCCTGTCCTCCACCGTCTCTGCGATGGCTGGCCGCTTCGACCTGCTCCCGCAGATTCACTACTGTCTTACCCAGGTTCTGGAGAGTCTCCCGCGCGTACCCCCACCCACCCAGCAGGTTCCCACCCACACTTCCACACACACTCAGCCTGCTACCACTTCCACACCCACCCCCGCTCAGCAGCCTGTCCATCCACCACCACGACCTCCGCCTCAAGACGGAGACGGTGCAGCACCACCTTCTTAGGCACTCTTGATGCCGTCGTTTCTTTTTGCCGTTGTGTTGCCCGTTTCTGCTGGGTCCTGATGCCTTTTTGTCCCCCCCCCTCCCCTCACTTATTTTAGACAGACTCCTTTTGATCGTATCCTTATATATCTTTTGGGGGAGGGGGAGAGTTTCGGTGCCACATATATATCTGTATCACTCCTATCTTTGCATGCATCATGTCCGCCTCATATTTTTCATTTCTTTATTCTTATCTTTTTATTTTTATTTTCATGCATGCATCCTCACTTGCCCCTCACATTTCTTGTCTCTCCGTGTGCCACACTTTGCACATTGAGGACACTGTGCCATTTAGCTTGGGGGAGTGAGTTCTCACGTTCTTCTTCGATTTGCCACCTTTATTTTTAGTTTTTCACACCATTCTTCGCTTTTGCACTTATTTTTCATCATTTTTCTTTCATTTTGACATGCATCACGTTTTTCTTATTTTTTCTGTGTGCCGCATTGTAAATAGCTCTATTTTCCCTTTATCTTTATTTCTTTTTCATCTCATTCTAGAGATGACTTTTCTATGATGATGATGACGTTGGATTTAGCTTACTCTATAAGCATGCTATATTTGTCATGTCTTAGACTTTATTTCTGATATCATATGCTATGACTTGCCTCGCATCTAGAGATAGTAACCCACACTTTTGCCACATGAAAATGGATGAAATTCTATTATTAGATGAGTCTGAATATTCATATGTATGCTATCACAGAAAACACACCAAGATTCACGCATTGAATGCTTATATCTGGAGTACTGATTTCTTTTCCTATATCACTTCTATATGCATGAATTGTACACTTCACTTCAGGATGATTGAATGATGTTAGCTATGATAAATCTGGATTAGTTAGCTTTTTTGTGATCGAAACTGAGTAGATTAGATTACCCTGCTGAAGTTGTCGTGCATGTCTTATAGAGTGAACCGAGAGTTATATCTATTTCTTTCTCCACAAATCTTGAACATCATTTCTTTACTTTTAAAATCATTGGTGAATCTCCCCTTAGCGATTCTATTTTATGGCATTTCCCCCGCTACTAATTCCTAGCTCCAAATCTCTTATTCTTCAAAAAAAAAGAGAGAAAAACATTCTTGTACATCATTATCTCTCTTCGAGTTGGGATCGTTGTGTATATATGCTATATTGAAAAAAAAGAGAGAGAAAAAACAACAACAACAAAAAAGAGAAAAGAGGAAAAATCCTCAATAAAAGATCCCATCTCACTTTCTTTCTTTCTTCTTTCTTCTTATTACCTTTGGAGCTATATAAAAATGGGGATGTGAATATTTTTTATGTCACCACGCTTATAGATAAGCTTGGGGGAGGGGATCCATTGATGTGTGAGAGAGTGACTACTTGACGTTGCACGACAGCCTAGGTTAAGTAATATTCTATACTCGGTGAGATTATTTCTAGCTTTACGAAATCCAGAAATCTAAGCCTAGCGTTCATTTCATGAAAACCATACTTTTCTATTCTCTCTATTCTATTGTGTGATACTCCTATACTCCTGATAGAAAGCATTCAATTGAAAAGTGTGTGATCTGTGATTTGTATACCGCTTTAAATGATTCAGACGATGTTAATTTTAAAATTATTCCGTTTTTCATGATTATATCGTTGTTCGTGGGTTTTCCATTTCTATTTGCACTATTAGACTATGATATCAAAATAAAATCTTTTGACATGTGTTTTTCATTCGGTGCATGCTATATGAGTAAGTGAAACCCCCGTCCTGAGAAAATGATCTAGTAGCTTACCTCTTCGCTTCTTTCTCTCTTCTTTATTTTCATTTCGTTTTCCATTCTTCTCCTTCCTTTTTCATTTTTCGCCGTTTTCGTTTTCCAATTCCACCGGGTTCGCCTTTTACTTATCTTTCTCGAGGACGAGTAAGAGGCAAGCTTGGGGGATTTTGATCACTCCTTATTTTACACCTTTTTCCCGCATTTTTGCATGCCATTTAGATCGCCCAAATCATGTTTTTCACGATATATCGACGATATTGCGATGCTTTTCACGATTTGTTGTTTTTGTCGCATTTCAGGTGATTTGGCGCGATTTGGAGTGATCTCGAGATGCGCTTACTCCAGAGGGTCACCGACGACCTCCCTGAGGGGTATTTTGCTGTTGGAGAGGAGCGGAAGAAGAACGGACGTCGCACGAGCGACGAGGAGGCCAAAATAAGCAGATTGGGCATGTTTAGTGTCCCACTCGGCCGAGTGGAGGAGCCACTCGGCCGACCAGCGAGACACCGCTCGGCCGACCAGATCAGACACGATTCCTATGTGCACTCGGCCGAGTGAAGAGACCACGTCCGCCCGAGTGGCGCCCAGACGAAGCCCTTCAAAAATCTCCAAGTTTCTGTTTTTCGTCTGCCTGAGCTTCAGAAGACCCACTCGGCCGAGTGGATAATCCCGTCCGCCCGAGTACAATGAAGCCATCGGCCGTGTAACGACAACCCACTCGGCCGAGCCGCCCCCGAAGTAGAGACCCCTGAAGGCCCCGACTTACTGGAAAATTACAGAGTTTCTCACTCGACCGAACGACTTTTGTCACTCGGCCGAGTGCGACGCGCTGCCTGTAGCGAAAATTGCGGAAAACAGGCTGCGCAGGGGTATTTTGGTCACAGTTTTTGGACGATTTTGGAGGGTATTTAACCCCTGTTTTTACCCTAGTTTGGGAGAGCTTCTCCTTAGATTTTTAGCAGCTTTTTAGATTAGCTTTTTAGATTTATTCTTGAGATTGGAGAGGAGGTAAAGTTTGATTTTTGTTGGATTAATTGAAGAACTCCATTGGTTTGTCTTTCTCTTCCCCAAAAATTCTATTTTTATTGCATATCTCAATATTGTGATGAATTCTATTGCTTATTTCATTGATTATTTTTGTGATCTTGCTATGAATTGTGAGTAGTCGCCACGTCTTGGGGCGTGGGGATGAATCCTACAAGCCCAACTTCATATTTGTGATGAATTAGTAGAAATTTTGCTAGAATTGATATCTAGGGATTAGATTGGGATCAATTTACTACGGTTAGCTAGGAGTTCATACCGATCGGGATTTGCAAGAGATTGGATCCCGATTCGATAGGAAACCCTAGAAATCCGAATTGGGTTGGAATCGAATTTCCGTAGTATCGGTTTGCAAGAGATTGGACCGATACTAGGGTTTCCGGTTGCAATTCCGTGCCAATACCCGTTTGCAAGAGATTGGACGGGTAGGAACTATCCCAATCTAGATCACGAGCCGAGTTTGCAAGAGATTGGGCTCGGTGCGCGATTGGACGATGATGTTGATCCTAATGCTAGCTTTCCTAGGATAGGGTTTGCAAGAGATTGGACCCAAACCTAGGATAGCTATAGACCGGCAACAGCGCGAGAGCGTGAGCTTGGTTCTACATTCAGCTGCAACTAGTCCATCCAAAATCTCAATCTAGCAATTTTGAAACCGACGAACCACATTTATGAGATACGGTGAGTAGCGGGGATTCCCCATTCCCTAGACGTTCTTTATTTGATTTGATATTTCCGCACTTTGTCTGACGATTGTGACAGGATCGCCAAAGGCAAATCTTTCTTCTTGAATAGCCAGGTTGATTGGATCAAGCACGGTCATTCGTCCTCCCTGTGTTCGATATCCCGCTCGCTGCTACACCGTGCACTTGCGGTAAAACTACAACCGTTCTTTAGAGTTACGTCCCGGAGCGATCAGTGATCTGACATACATTCCAAAAACACGAATGTATATCAGCAAGGGTCTGTAAGTAAAGCTAAGACGACCCATGGCAAGGTGTACGAATAGTAATAAATTATGAAGCATTAATTGTTTGCACAAGATGACAGCAACATGGTTATAAACATGGCAATTTTAAAGTAAAGTAAAGTACTTCTAAACATGGCAGTTCTAGAGAATTTAAAGACAAGCATTAATGAACATGGAAATTCTATAAATGTTATTAACATGGCGATTCCAGTGTTGAACTGAGATAACATTGATGAGTTCAAGTTCTATGTCAATGTTTTCTATCACTCCTAGGGTTCTCGCCTTTAAGACGTGACGAGTGAATCATTCTTCTTACGGGGTACAATGGTGATTGACGCCAACCCACCGTATTGGTGGTGCTCTTGAAGAGAGGATCCTTTCATATGCTTAGTGGCCGCTTAACCCTAACCACACCCAAAAGATGTGCTGAAACACAGGCCAGCCTAAATGAGTCACACGAGTTCACGATTTCACGATTTCGCCTTTTGAGGCGCACGAATTCACGAATTCAAGATTTTCAAGATGTTCCACTAATGTTTTAAAGGCGATCTTGGATGCTTTCATGAGTGGGCAAACAAAGAATAATGCGGAGACTATAGCTTATTTCAATAATCTCAACACCTCCATTGATGAACTCAGAGCACAAATGTCCCAATATATGAAGAAACAAGGGAGATTACCTTATCAGCCTGAGCCTAATCCTAGAGCTCAAGTCAACGCAGTGGTCGCAGTCACCACGAGGGGAGGAAAGATTACCGACAATGTCATGGTGCCGGTTTCTACCAAGATAAGCCAAAAACCAACCACTCATATGCAAGATAGAGACACCACAATTTTAGCCCCTATTATGGCAAAGGACGTGGAGCAAGCTACAACTGAACCCAATGCTATTGGAGAGAGGGAGGCTTCACTTTTCACCTTGCCTACTACCACTACGGCACCGGCAGACACTATTACTTCCAACAAGTCCATTCCAAAGGATGTCGCTAGAGACAAGGCAAACCGACCTCCACCTCCGTATCCTTAAAGGTTGGTCATGGCAAAGTTAGAGAAGAAATATGCCAAGTTCTCCGAGCTTCTCAAGGGAATCCAATTAAACATCCCCTTTATGGATGCGATCCCAGAAATCCCCACCTATGCTAAGTTCTTGAAGGATCTTATTACGGGGAAGCATAAGCAAGAAGAGGTGAAGCTCTTGGAAAATTCCACCTCCGCTATCAAGAAACATCTACCAAAGAAGTTGATGGGTCCCAGGAGTTTCACGGTGCCATGCTCCATAGGCGACACCCCTATTAGCAGAGCATTGATCGAATTAGAAGCGAGCATTAGTTTGATGCTGCTCTCTATTATTCAAATGCTAAATACCGGGACGAAACTTGAGCCGACCGACATGAGTATCCAATTAGCAGACCATTCATTTTGTGATCATGGACATGCTGGAGAAAGGTAGCTATCAAATTGTATTAGGGCATCCATTCAAGGCAACCACCGGAGTCTTGATCGACGTCCATGAGGGAACGTTGTCTTTGAACGTATGCAACATTGAGGTCGAGTTCTACTTGGCAAATCCTATGAAGGAACGCCCACCGCCAGACGATGCAAACTACCTTGATCTCTTGGAGGACGAAGCCACAAATGATTATGTCATGGAGGAGATGTCCAAAGACACCATGAAGATGAGCTTGGATGATGATGACGTCGTCGTATACAGCAAGGTGATGACCACCTACTTACGAGTACTTGACGAGGAGCCCCTGGATACACCATCGCTTGATCAACAACCGGAGGCTACTATCTTCTTGGCCGATGAGGGCCAACATGGAGAGGCGTGCCAACTTCTGCCGCATGGAATCATTGGGAAACATGACAGGCACATTTCATATACATCCAACATTCTTGATCGTCGCTGAAAATCTTAAGGGAGTTGAGCTTACGACTTAAAACAAGCGTTTTTAAGAAGGCAATCCGATTTCTTTCTTTAGTTTTATCTTCCTTTTTATTTTCTTTCACTTTTTCTATTCAAAAACCCAAATAAATACGTTTCTTATTCTAGAAAAATATAAAAATTTGCTGAGTTCTTCCTTCTAAAGGTTGAACAATGAAGAGAGCATGTCAAACGATGAAAAGAAGGAGAAGGAACCAAGAGGAGAATAAGATAGAGCCACACATAGCCAGGAGCTACAGGAGAGGCCACTTGACCGAGTAGCTACCCTACTCGGTCGAGCTATAGAGAGCTGGAGAAAGATGCCAAAAAGTGACTCTGGAAATCAATTGCCACTCGACGGAGTAGCTTCCCTACTCGGTCGAGCTACAGTCAGAGTCGAAAAGAGGTCGAAAACAGCACTCTGTTTCTAATTCGACTCGATCGAGTAGGAAAGCTACTCGGTCGAGCTATAAAAGGAGTCCATAAGTGCTAAAAAGGGTCTCTAGAAAGCTTAATGGACTCGACCGAGTAGCTACCCTGCTCGGTCGAGCTACGGAGGGAGAAAAAAGAGCTGAAAATCAACATTCTGTTTCAATTTAGCTCGACTGAGCTGAGTAAGTAGCTCGATCGAGTCCTAGGGCATACCTTCTGGGGTTTAAATTTAATTTTTATACTTCCCAGCTCGACCAAGCAGCTATCGTTGCTCGACCGAGCAGCTGTTAGTCGGAGGGGCCCGCATCTAACCGAGCTCGACTCGGGATTTAAAACCCCTGCTTGTCCTAACCTAATCCTATTCGAATTCAAAATCCCCAAATTAGCACCTGAGCAACCCTAACCTCGCCCTAACCCTCTACTCTGTCCGATTGACGTCGTCGCCAACGCCGTCGTGCTCCGCTCGAGCACCGCCGTTGTCGCCACTCGGTCTGCCCCGTTTGCCCCTTTCCCTCTCCCTCTCCCTCTCCCATACGCACACACACACACACTCTCTCTCTCTCTCTCTCTCTCTCTCTCTCTCTCTCTCTCTCTCTCTCTCTCTCTCTCTCTCTCTCTCTCTCTCGGGTTTACCAACATCCAGTCGGACTATCGTTGCCGCTTGCACCACCTGAGGGCCGCTGCTTTGCCCGAGCACCGCTGGCGACCCGACCCGACCCTATCCACCTCTCCCACCTCTTCCACTTCTTCAACCTTCTCCATACATCCCCCTCTTCCGCATCCCAAATCCAACCCTATTACTAATTCTTTCTAATTAAGACCCCAACCTGATTAATTTTTTTAATTACTTGCTAATCATATCTTCTCTATCAATTGCAGGTACATTTGGAGCTGTTCCAAGAGACGAACTGCTTGGGATAGCTTGGGGATCGCTTTCGTTTGGGCTTTGCACGTGCATGCGACATTTGCTTTTGCAGCGACGCTCGGTTTCGGTATATTTGCTCCACTCTTTATTTATGTTACCGTATATAGTCCTCGCGTCGTCTGCATCATCATTTGCACGATGCATCCTCACCTTAGGCAGAGGAAGTCGCCGCCGAAGAAGAGAAAGGCTGCCACCACTGGTGCCTCCTCTTCTAGGCATGCATGTCGTCACCGCCACTCACCCACACTTGAGGACTACTAGGTGGACTCCCCGTCCTCCATGTCATCCTCCTCACGATCACCATCCCCCATGCCTCTAGAGATAGAGGCCCCACTCACATCCACTACTCCCATCCTAACTCCATCCACTCCCGGTCCTCCATCCCGACCTGTACCACCACCACCATCCACCCTGGAGACATATGATATTGTCTTCAGGGACGACACACACTGCACCCGTTTCATTGCCATGTCTCACTGCACAATCGTCCCCATATGCTTCATCCACGTCCCCACCCTCATCAGGCTGGGCATCCTTCAGGGTGTCCATCGCCTTTACCAGATCATCGGTTTCGACCTATTCCTCGCAACACATGCCTGCACATACACTCACCTCACTCTCAAGGCGCTGAGCTTCATCACCCTAGAGGGTGCTGGCATCTGCTTTCGACTGCTTGACCGCGACGCATTGGTCACGCACGCCATGATCCGAGCCCATTTTGGATTCCCTGCCATCCCCGACCCTACCCTCACCTACTCCCCAGACTACGGGCTTACCACGTTCAACGTCGAGCAGTTTTTGTGTCGTATCACTGGCCTCCGACGATATAGCCCTAGCAGGGCTAAGTCCTCAGCCAAAGTCCACCCCTGTCTCTGCTACGCCCAGTGCCACCTATCCATCACGCTCTTCTCCAGGCCAGTGGTCGGGACACTCTTCCTTCTTGAGCTTTCCCATCTTATGGGGATGACTCGACCTCTGCGCCATCACCCAGATGGCACCATCCACCCATTCCTTCTCTCTGACGCAGCAAACTGGTTGTGTCATCGCCTCATCCAGATCGCCCACGCCACCACCGGTATCTGCCGTGGCGGATTTTTCACCATTTACGCCTCGATGTTGGCCTTGCACTTCCACCTGATCTAGTGATACCCATCGGGCCTACTAGACTAACTCTAGGTGTGCTTGCTCGCATGCACATCATTAGGCCGCACAGTGAGCATCACTGGTAGGGATGGCAGTAATGGCCTGACCCGACTGGCCTGACCCAGCCCGACCCGGTTTTGACCCGGCCTGCCCCAGCCTGCAGACGGGTCGGGGCAAGCTTGGGCTTCGTATGCGGCCAGCCCCGTCCCGGCCCGCCCCGGTAAACTATAGAAGTTCTAAAAAATCTTACTATTTTGATGCGGACCATGTGGCCAGTCCATAACCCATAACTCATACTCTATTTCACTGTTCTCCCAATTGAGCCAATTCACAATTCCAAATTACCAAATATATCACAATTCTCCCAATTTTGAAATAAAAATTTTGTTTTAGATTCATAGGGATGGTAGTAATGACCTGACTCGACCAACCAGACCCGGTTTTGGTAAAAAGTTACTCGTCTCGCCCCGGCCCGAGACCCGCCCTGCCCCGACCCGTAGACGGGACGGGGCAAGCTTGGGTAGTTAAATACATGTCCCGCCCTGCAATATTGCCATTCATAATCACTGGATCTATCTATTAGACGCCCAGTGCGAGCACCACTTTATCTGCACCGCCCCGATCTCACACGAATCGACCCGGTCATGATTGACTGGGTCATCCCTGGCATTTTTCCTATCCCTCCCATCCATGTCCTTGAGCCCCCAGGAGGACCAGTCGTAAAGGACGACTATGACTGGGCACTCAACTCCAATGAGGATGATGAGCCTGATATTGCCGCCATCCTGGCAGCTCAGCCAGCCCAGCCAGCCCGGCCCGGGAGCACTTCTGTCCACACATCTGTCAGTGCTCCAACCACCACCACTACCACTTCCAGCACCATCGTTAGGACCTTCGGGACTGTCCACACCATTTCCCCCGATGTCACCACCTCTGTCTCTTCAGTGACCGGACCTGAGGGCACATATGTATCCGTTGCTCCTGATCTTACTCTTCCTACCATTTTGGAGCCCACTACTGCTGTCCCCACCATCATTGACTCTGCCAGCACATTATCTGCACCAGTGGACCCTCTCTCTTCCATTCCCATCACTCTAGGGTCCATAGCCACACTTTCTGGCACCTCTTCTATCCCCACATCATCTATTTTCTCTGAGAGCATCGAGGTGTCTGTCACCACTTTGTTGCCACGACGACTCCCATTTCTGATGCTGATGCTGCTTCTATCTCTGCACAGGATCTCGGATCCATTCCATTCACATCCTCTTCCACCGAGATCCCCACTAGACCTCCCGCTCCCGAGTTAGTCTTCAGACGTCATCCTACACAGGGATGATGCCACTTTGAGGGGGTCGTTTCTAGTAGTTCCCGCCCACTTCCTAGCTCATGTCCATAGATGCATGCATTGCTGCGGTGAAGACCGAGGTCGTTCTCTTGAGGCATGTCATTGACACCCTCTCGAGCTCGGTCGCCACCCTTCAGGAGTCAATGGAGCGGGACATCACCGCCATTCTCGACATTTTGAGGACGCAGCGTGCACCAGCTGTCATTCTTGCACATGCTCCTCCTGCACGACCAGCCCCTCCTCATCCTGTCACTGCCCCCACCACTCACAATGCTTATTTCTCATGCTTCTGTAGGGCCTGTCACATCATCTGTTGAGTTGGTCACATCACTGGCAGACACTCGTATTGTTGACACACTCACTCTTACACTCGTTGACACACATGCTTTATTACCTTCTTCTGAGACAGTTGTATCTTCCGTTGACTTGTCGGTCGACACACTTATCGAGCCTACTCCTGACGTCTCATCACCCGGTCCCAGTAGTCGGATCCATCATCACTTGCACCATCTCGTGATGTTGCTGCTTGATCTATTTATTATTATTTTTGTTCCAGTCCCCCCCCACTATATTTTGTGCCCATCTGTCTATTTGGGGCCCTGTTTTTGCATATCTTGGGGGAGAGCCCCATTTTGCACCATCAGCATATATACCACCTCATCCCATTTGTATATATTCAATTTGCATCGTATCAGCATTTGCATCATATGCCTGCCTGTCCATATTTTTGCATCCTAGGCATTAGGTCACACATCTGCATCTGCATTTTTCCTTTTATTTGTACATTTCAATTTTTTTGTTTATTTTCCTTTTATTTTCCTCCCACCCACCCCAGCCTCATTATTCCGTCTTTCACGTGTGTTCTCAGCAGTGAGGACATTGATGTGTTTAGCTTGGGGGATGAGCGTTATCACCTTTAATTTTTATTTTTTTATATTTTTCTTCATTTTACACCTGTTTATTTTTATTTTCCACCCTTTTCTCTACCATTTTTTCTTTTTTCCCCTTTTAGCATCATATTTTCCATGTTTTGGTATGCATGCATGCTTACTTTTACTTTTTTCCGCCTTTCTTTTTCCCTTTTGCTAGATACATTCCATATGATGATATCTCTTATAGCCTCTTCAGCTATCACGATGCTTATTACTTTTTCCATACTATTTACAGTAATTCCGTTCTTGCCATCCATATGCTTGCTCATATATTCTTTTGATGATCTCTCTATATGAATGCATGCAATGAATTGAAACTGAATGTACACAATAGTATTTAGTAAGCCTTTTTGGAAATGCACCAAGATTCACACATCATTTGTATATCGGAAGCATCTGCCTTGTTATCTTGTTTCATCTTCTGTTGCTGCCCAATATGTTCGTATGCCTTACCGCTTGACTTCATTATTCGTTGAAATGAATGAAAACACACATGCTTGCTTATGAGTTTAGTTGAAGTATTATTTTATTGAACCATTGTGCACATCTTATGAGTGAACAGAGTGTTATATTAATTCTTCCTCCACATATCTTTTTATTCTCTATATGTCACTTGGGTTCAACCCCTTGCAGCTACTTATACTGCATTCACTTTCCAAAAATCCCAAAAGAAAAGGCTAGCTTCTAAAAAACCAAAAAGGAGCCAAAAAGCCAGAAATATATATTTCATTGCTCCTACGAAAAAAAAGGAGAGAAAAAGAAACGTTCAAAACAAAAAACAAAAAAAAATATATACATATATATCTCTCAATTTTCATTATTTGAACTACAAAAATATTTGGGAAAAGCCTCAAAAATTCCATTCTTAGTCCTTAGATGTGATACCTCAAGCTAAACTTGGGGGTGAATTCATTTGACCATATGAGTGAGTACGACATTAAAGTGGAGTTTTGCATAATTGGGAATATTTGATAATGCTGAAACTTCACGAAATATATTAGCTATGGAGACTTTTAATGATTTGATATGAATATGTGAATGCCATGATTTATTCTATTCCTAATTGCATGCTTGGTGCGAATTCTTGTATGCTTTATTTATATCTTTTAATTGAAAAGTGCATCGCCAACACTTGTATATTAAACTCTATGAGTTACACGATGTTGATATGAATTAAATGCCTGCAAGTAATATGATTGGTCAAGATATGAAATTCTTATAGCATGTGATTCATTTTCAAAGTGTCGTGATATGTTGTTATGGTTTGAGATCTGATCGAATAGTCTAGCACCTCCCTCCATCTTTCATTCCTTCTTCTATTTCTTATTTTTATAGCCCGGTGAGCCTCGTATTCGTCTTCCTCGAGGACGAGTAAGAGGTAAGCTTGGGGGATTTTGATGTGTCCATATTTTACATATTTTTATTGCATTATTCCATATCATATTCGCCTCCAAAACCCACATTTTCATATATTATCGCGCTTTTAACGCCATATTCGAGTTTTGTATAGCTTTGTGGATTTTCAGGAGTTTTGGAGCGAATTGGAGCTATTTAGGGACATGAACACATTCGACACGTCCGGGACATCGTTGGCAAGGTTCCATGAGAGTTCGTCGAGGTAGGGAGGAAGATTGGAGGAGAGAATGAGAAGAGAGCGAGAGTTGAAGATCCTAGCTCCAGCCCCCATGAGAGTTCGTCGAGGCAAGGAGGAAGATTGGAGGAGAGAATGAGAAGAGAGCGAGAGATGAAGATCCTAGCTTCAGCCCATGTTCAGTTTTCCAGGCCACTCGGTCGAGTGATGATGCTACTCGACCGAGCTGACATGCCGATGATGCAGAGGAAACGGACACATCTACTCGACTGAGCAGAACAGCCAGTTCGACCGAGCTGTATTCAAACAGAGCGCCTATTTTGGACTTCTCCCCGAGCGCCCTAGCTCGACCGAGTAGTAAAGCTACTCGACCGAGCAGATCGTATACTCGACCGAGGAGCCCATATCAGCCAAAGCAGCAGAAGCATCAAAGCAGAGCTTATGTTAGCTCGACCGAGCAGGCGGCGCTACTCGACCGAATATCGCAACGCAACCAGCCAAGTTGGTGGACCCAAGTGCCCAGATTTTTCCAAATTTTGGGGGATCCCTACCCCTTATATTTAAGCACGATTTTTACCTATTTCTAGGGGAGGAGACTTTTAATATTTTTCCTTAGTTTTAATTAGATTTTTTTAGATCTAGAGAAGTTTTGTGCCGTCGCTATTTTATGAAGACTAATGCTTGGATTTTTATTGATCTTTATTGCATGGAAGCTTGATATTCTTAATTCTCTTGTGTTTCCTATTGCTCTATGACATGTTGGTAACGATTTCTAAACTTCCTATGGTTTATTTGATGCTTGCGCATGCCATGATGAACTCTCTTGGTTTTCTTAAATCTTCTATGTTTATCTCTATGATTCACGAGTAGTTCTATCTATGGCTAATGGATTAGCCCTATGATCTTAGGATTTAGATGTAAAGTTGGGATTTTTAGGTTGCTTTGGTTCAAAAAGGGAAGTGTTTTGGTTGATCTAGCCAAGTTTGTAGGTGATCTCATACTGAGATCATGTCCACGGTCTGTGGCCATGATTAGCTTAAGGAGTATCCTATGAACTTAACTAGGGAGTTACTGTATTCAATTAGGGTTTACATCCATGCCCAGCACACTCCTTGATGGGATCCACTGACATCCTATATTACTAATTGATGGCTACCGCCATTGCGTCAATGAGAGCCACCAAAGCACACATCAAAGCTCTATCCACGAGAGTGTAATGAGTAGAGATCTTTCTACCCACGAGAGTGGTATGAATATTGTCGATTCTTAATGCACGGATCTCACGTCACGCCTATCGCGAGAGCAGGGTAAGCGTGCAACACGTTAGACCCATGGCACCTAGAGCCATGAGTTCTACATCTTAGATGTGACAATCCCTAATAGATCCAATGCAACGTAAGAGTTCTAACCTAGCATCGACATCCGACGATCCTAGTGGTGAGTCCTAATGCCCTACTCTTTTATTATTGATTACAACCTTGTTTAAGATATAACTCCACAACAACCAATCCTTTTAAATCGACTGCTAGCAATATTCCGAAGATCTAGGAATTACCCAAGACCATATTAGCATTCACTTCACTATGGGATCGATAACTTTTATACTATAACTTGACACCGGGCGCTTGTGATACGGTCCAAGAGTTACATTTAGGACGCATCTAGCCCTTGGCATTCGTGCCATTGCTAGGCGGGTTTTAAATGTTAGTTCTAGGTGTGATCATGTATACACTGATCTCCCTCTCCCTAAAGAAGTTAATCCTCTCATCTACATCAGGGAGCCAAGAAATAATTGGACGAGGTATGTATTGTTAATTGATCCAGGGGATGCTAAACAGCTTATACTTACGTGGATACATATATGCACCTTGGGTACATGACAAGAGTCATGTGCCATCGTAACATTAGCTAGTACTTTGGACCATTCCTCGGGGCTGAGATCTAACTTCATGGATCCTCCACTGGCCACCCCTAGTTATTAGGCCTTTCCACAGCCACATCACACCTCTATCCCATGTCTTAAGGGTAAGGTATTGATAGGCCCAGCATCCTCGTCCCCTCTAGATGTCTAAGAAGGATTAAATTCAACCACTCGGTTGAGTTCATCACAATCAACCTTCTTTGGAGCCCCTAACAGACTCCATCCCATAAGAACTCACCATTGTAGCAGGAGCAATTGCCCCATCATAGGCCCTATTTGTGGAGGACCAAATTATGTTAGGATTCAACATAATTGCAATATAAGAAAACACAGAGAAGATATGGAGAGAATACATTTAGAAATATGGGCATGAGACCACGAAGGTGTAACGCTACAAATATGATGACTTAAAGAAAAGGACGAGTTAAAGAGACACATGGTTATCAGAGCGTAAGTAAGCGAGAGCTATAAGAATTTTCACACTAGGTATAAGCTGATTTAGAAAGAGATTACATCCTGTTTCGGGGTGTTTTCTCACCACTGGAAGGTAGGTCGGAGGTCCGAGTGTCTTCACTGTCTTGAGAGATGGGGACGACTCTCAGGATCGATCGGCCGAGCGTTTACTTGGGTGGGGAAGCACGGATCTGAGCGATGGTGCACCGACGGGTAGCTTCGGTGGGATGACAACCTCCGGGATTGGTTGGACGAATGGGCTCTGGTGCGACGGTGTTCAGATCTGAGCGATGGGATGTCGAAGGGTAGCTTCAGCAAGCTGACGTCTCATTCGATCTGTAAAACGAAGAACTCGTCAGGGGTGTCGGACCTTGGTTTCGACCAAGTCCCCTCTGATGCCCAAGTCAGATCAGGTCTGATAAGTGCTCGGTGGAATCGACCTTGGTTCACGAATAGACCAAGCATGAGTTCTCAGGTTGAGCTGTGGAGGAGAAATGTAAGGTGGAAAATAGGGATGACAGTAATGGCCTGACCTGCCCGGCCCGACCTGGCCCGACATGGTTTTGACCCAGCCCGACCCGGCCCGCAGCCGGGTCGGCTTTGTATGCGCCCCTACCCGACCCGGCCCGCCCCGGTAAACTATAGAGGTTCTAAAAAACCTTGCTATTTTGATGTGGACCATATAGTCAGCGAATAACCCACAACTCATACTCTATTCCATGGTTATCCTAATTGGGCCAATTCCCAATTTCAAATTACCAAATAAATCAAAATTCTCCCAATTCACAAATAAAATTTTTATTTGTGATTCATATGGATGGCACTAATGACATGACCCGACCGGCCCGACCCGGTTTTGGTAAGAAAGAACCCGCCCTACCCCGCCCCGCGACCCGACCCGACCCGGCCTGTAGATGAGTCGGGGCAAGCTTGGGTAGTTAAATACCCGCCCCGCGCCGCAATATTGCCATTCCTAGTGGAAGAAGGTCCAAGGAGATGGAATACTTGGGTCTTAAGTATCCAGTCCTTTGGTGTCCCATTTATTGGGTTTCTTATATGAGTCTTGTATGTCAACGCCTTCATGACGTCTCGTCATCCCTCCCTCCATGCCCGCCCGCATTGATGGTCCCTTGAATGGTGATCAAGGTGGATGTAATGGTGGCTTGAATGATGATCCAGGTGGGCATGATCCGAAGAGGCGTTTCCTCATTTGAGCGGGGTCAACAAAATATCAGGTGGCAATCTTGGGTCGAGGTACCCTGACCTACTCGCGGGGCCTTCGGGCTAGGGCCCAATTCGGCATTAGGACAAGTGGTCGGCATGTTCCTCTTCAGCCCATTCAGGGGGTTGTATCAATTTCTCCCATCACTCGGGCCGTTCGGTTTTGGAGGTTCGGTCTGAGGGATGTGATACGTGTGGATTTGACGAGCGCATCAGTCGAGGCAACACATTAAATGAAAATCATCATGGCGTTGGACGCCAAGAATCCTCCCGCCCTTTGGGTGCAGGATTCGGAGAGACGCCTCCTTTGGGATGTTGACACGTGCATGGGAACAAACAATCGGTGATGATGTAAGGGGTTTGGAGAGGGCTGTATAAGTGGAGGCAGTTACCTTTTGGGCAAAGGTTCTGCCCCTTCAGCGGTGCTCTCTCCTTAGTTGATTTCGCGCTCGCCGTCGATTTTTGTGGTCTTTCGCCATGTGTCCTTCAATTGTAGGAAGACATTTCCCAAGTCATGTTACATATTATGCTAAAAATGTTTAGTATGCTCATATAATATGAATGTACTAAAGTTCTTGCTAAAATGAGTATGGTAGTATTCTTAAGTATATGCTAATATGAATATACCTTGAACATATGTTAACATGCCAAGACTTGTTTAAAGTAGTAGGATGTTGACTTGTTGCAAGTTGCCATTTTATGTTAGTAAGTTGCAATGTTACAAGATGCCATATTACGTTAGTAAAGTGACATGTTATGTGTTATGTTAGTAAGGTACCATGTTATGTGTTATGTTAGTTAATTTGCCATGTAACAACATGCCATGTTATGTTAATGAAGTTGTCATGTTACAAGTTGCCATGTATGCTAGTAAATTTCTATATTACAAAGTACCATGTTATGTTAGTAATTTGCCATGTCACAAATTGCCATGCTATACTAAGTAAGTTTCCACATCACAAGTTTTGCTAGTATGTTTACTATATTCATATAAATATGCTAAGTTCCTTGTCAACATTGGTATGCTAATGTGCTAATGTCCATGTTAGTATGAATATGCTTCAAACACCCATATTAATGTGTTATGAATCCATATTATGTTGATTTTGCTTTTGTGCCATGGAAAACCCATTATATGTTAGTTAGTCAAGCTAAGGAAATCATATTGTGTGGTATTCCTCTATGTGCATGTATCTATGTTTATGTTTCAATTACGCATATTAATATGCTTCCATGTTAAGCCACGTCCAAGCTCTACGTTGGTGTATCATGACAATATTAATTTTATGTCATTTTGCATGTTCTTTGTTCAATGCTCCATAAGTTATGTTCCAAGCTTCATGTTAGAATCTCGTGTTATTTTCCTCATGTTTTATGTTCATGTGATGTGTTATGTACAATACATGGTTGAACTTATGTCCCATTCATTTGGAAATTTTCCTTGATATCGAAATGGATGAAATTGGATTATTTTGTGAAAACATGTACAATGCACTTTTGGTGGAAATTGTGATGTGATGGTCATTGTTGAAACATGATATCAGCGTAATGATGAAAGAATGGAAATGTGAATGCGGTAATTGAGATCGCCAAAATAATAGAAATGAGAAATTGATTCATAAACTAAGCGTGAGGCAGAGTGTTAAATGTCTGGAGCGCTCGATCCATTTTAAAAGGGGTGAGACTCCAGATACAGGTTTGGGGAAAACGCGTATAAATTATAGGAGTTAAGGAGCGGACAGATGATAGTTTCTCACTTGCTTTGTCACTCCCGGAAGGGGGAGTTGACTAGAGTTACAGAGGCCAGTGGTGTACTCGTGATACACCATGCGGTAATTGTTGGTTTTCTCCGTTTGTCTGATAAAAATCGAGATTTGTCTCATTCCTGTACCTTGCCCCGTTCGGGTAGGGAGTTACGAGAGGCCTCTCCAGTGCACATGCCGCTGGTTGAGATACCACTTTTCACCCACCCTGGGTGAAGTCCGGCTCCTTAGCGTCCTATGATTTACTCGGGTTTCTAAATCACACTTATAACTGAAAAGTCCTTGAAGGATAATGTTAAAAAGAAATTTCCTTAATTTATTATCTGTGGATTGTTCATTTATTATACGTCTGTTTCCTTTATGAATATCAGTTTTGCAGTACTTACCTTAACGCTCAGTACATGCTTGGGGTGTTCCTGCTTATTAATTATGCATTTATTTTGTTGCTATGATTATTATTGGCCAGACCCTTGGTTAGGTAGTACAGTTCTGAGACCGGCCCTCTACCTAGTATTGTTAGAATTTCTACTGGGTCACGCGTTGATGTGTCCCATTTACTTTTTCAGGTTTAGGAGCAGTACATCCAGAGCAGAGTTGACTCAGGAGTTACCTAGGGTTCGAGGTAGAAATGGAGCCACAGAGGATGACTTGTACAGTTTTTCTTCCAGGGGTAGTCTTGGGAGTGAGTTGTACCAGGCATGGATTCTTTGTCTTTTGTGTTATTTTTCTGGATTTCCTCTTTGTCCCCTTTGTACCTCGATACAGATGATGTATGATGTACTCCTTGTAATAATGTGATAAAATAAATGATATTGTTTCTTCTACAGTGCGTTTCTCTGTGTTGTTTGTTGTATTGAGTTTGGAGCATCGTCAGTACTTCCCAGCACGTGCGTAGTGTCCTGCAGAATTTTCTCTCCCGTATAGTACTTCTCTTCTCTCTACTCGTCTTTCTTCTTCATACCCATAGTTTCAGGAATACATGATATGGATTCGTACTTATCGGGTATCTTGGGATACGGGGTGTGACATACGTACTTAAGGTATCAGTCGACTGTAGAAGGTTTCTCGGTCGCCTGTTGGTTTACAGGCGCATGTCAGACCTTCATCAGTCGACTGTCCTACGCGGTAAGTTGTCGTTTGAATTCTCACATATCCTCTGTCACAGTGCAGCAGTCGACTATCTCGTGCGTTTTTTCTATCCGTTAGCTATTTTTTGACGGATTTCAAAGGGATGTTTGGGTATTTTGCTTGAGGGTTTTAGAGAATGTATAAGAGGGTCTCTTATTGTTCCGTTGAGAATATCTTGGACAATCTTGCATTCATCCTAAGCTCAAATCTCTCAAGCTCTCTCTTCCTCAATCTCAAGCCCTAGAAATCCAACTTTCATATTGTCTTCAATCTAGAACCAACTCTCATCATCTAGCATTGGTAAAGACAATTGCAAGGGCTTTCCTCTCTCAAGGAAGAGATCATCAACATACTACACACCTTGCTCAAACAAGTCCTTCTTCAAGACATAGGTGTTTTGTAAGTGTGTTTATTTCGAATTTCAATATTTCGTATTTACATTTCACTCTCGGTTTGTGAGAGTGGGTTTGCTTGATCCCAAATTGTGGTAGTCAAGGACATCGCTTGTCGGAAGATTGCACTTGTAGGGTTGCTACAAGTGGGCTTAAAGGAAACCTCAAGTTAGGGTTCTAACTTTAGTATCCAGAGGTATTCGGGTGAGAGGGACATATGATTACCAAGTACAAGTCGGGATTAGACTTGGGTAATATGAACCCTTGAAACATCCTATTATTAGCATTGTTTCATTATTTCTTGTGTTACATTTATAATTCCGCATAGTTGTTGGTCAGGAATTTAATTTGGTGTGACTATCGTTTTAAAGTTTATAAACACTATTCAACCCCCCTTCTAGAGTTTTCATCATAGCCAGGGTCCTTGCATCCTCTTCCTCGGATTGATGACATCTTGGATCAGCTTAGTGGAGATTGTATTCCGAGCCGGATTTAAGAAGTAGGTATCACCAAATGATGGTCAGGGGATCAGATGTTCCGAAGACTGCATTTCGAACTTGTTATGGCCATTACGAGTTCTTAGTGATGCATTTTGGCATTACTAATGCCACAGCCACATTTATAAGGTTGATGAACCAAGTCTTCTATGAATACTTGGACAAGTTTGTGGTAGTATTCGTAAAAGATATTTTGGTGTATTCAAAGACAGATGAGGACCATGCTGAGCACTTGAAGATAGTCTTGGAGACTCTGAGGCAACATCAGTTGTATGCTAAGTACAACAAGTGCCAGTTTTGGTTGACTAAGGTTGCTTTTCTTAGACATATTATATCCGAAGATGGAATATCAGTGGATCCAGAGGAGGTTGTTACATTAGAGAAGTGGCCAATTACTAAGTCACAGAGATCAGAAGTTTCTTAGGATTGGCTAGGTATTACAGAAAGTTCATCAATGATGTCTCTAAGATAGCTGCACTGTTGACTCATCTAAGCAAGAAGAGTGTTGATTATAATAGGTCAGAAGAATGTCAGCGAGCATTTGATGAACTGAAGCAGACATTGATCACTGCACTTGTTTTGACGATTCCAGATCGCTCAGGCGGGTTTGAGATTTTTGTGACGCTTTAGGTAGAGGATTATGATGTGTTCTCCATCAGCACGGTAGGGTAGTAGCCTATGCCTCTAGATTGTTGAAGTCTATCCAACGCATGATCTAGAATTGGTTGCAGTAATATTTGCATTGAAGTTATAGAGACATTTTCGTCTGGGTGAACGTGTGAAGATATGCACTGATCACAAGAGTTTGAAGTATGTGTTCACTCAGAAAGATCTTAACATGAGGCAACACAGATGGCTTGAGTTGATGGGTGATTACGATATTGACATTCAGTATCATCCTGGGAAGGTCAATGACATGACAGATGCTCTTAGTCGTATGCTGATGGTGATGTTGATGACGGCATAGGGAGAACTTTGTGGTGACAATCGGCAGATGGAGATTGAAGTTGTCCTTCCTGGCACATCGGTAATGATGATGAATTTGCAGGTCCAATCCGATTTGGTTGAGAGGATTAAGGCAGCACAGTCTGGAGATGAGAAGTTGAAGAAAATTCGAGAACAGATAGAGACTGGACTTTACACAGATTTTCTTATTCATGAAGATTGATCTCTACAATTTGGAAGCAGAATTTATGTGTCATCTGGTGAAGTACGGGATGAACTGTTGAGAGCGGCTCATAGCTCTCCGTATTCTATTCATCCCAGAGCCACCAAGATGTATCGGGATTTGTGACAGCACTTTTGGTGGCACAGTATGAACCATAGCATAGCCAAGAGTGTAGCGTCATGCTTGACCTATCAGCAAGTGAAGGCAGAGCTGCAGAGAATGGCATGACTACTACAGCCTCTTCCTATACCAGAGTGAAAGTGGCAGAACGTGACGATGGATTTTGTGACAAGTTTACCTCGTACTCCTCGATGACATGATGCTATCTGGGTAATCATTGATCGATTAATCAAATCAGCTCATTTTGTTCCTTTCGGAGGTGGTCAGTCAATCGACCATCTTGCTAAGAGATACATTGAGGCAAGATCCTTTTTCTTCCATATATCTATTGAGATTTGTTGTTAGTGTAGATCCTGATTTGAGTTTTGTATATAGGAAATCGTGAGGCTTCACAGAGTACTTTTTCGCATAGTCTCCGACCGTGACACCAGATTCACGTCACGCTTCTGGAGAAGTTTACATGCTAGCTTGGGAATGCACTTAAGTTTTAGCACTGCATACCATCCACATACAAATGGTCAGTCGGAACGGACTATTCAGATTCTAGAAGATATGTTGAGGGCTTGTATGCTGGATTTCAAGGGTTCTTGGGATGAGCATCTACACTTGGTGGAATTCGCATATAATAACAATTACCGGGTAAGCATAGGCATGACACCATTTACGGCATTGTACGGAAGGAAGTGCCGCTCTCCTCTTAGTTGGGATGATGTCGGTGACCGTGATCTCCTGGGGCCAGATATGATTGCTGAGACGGTTGATGTGGTCAGAGTCATTAGAGATAACATTCGTATAGCCCAAGACCGTTACAAGCATTGGGCGGATGCGAAGAGACGACACTTGGAGTTTCAACCAGGTAATCTGGTGTTTTTGAAGATCTCATCGACGCGAGGATTGATCCATTTTGCTAGATGAGAAAAGTTGAGTCCGAGGTATATTGGACCATTTGAGGTCATGGCTCGTATTAGTGAAGTAGCTTATAGGTTTGCACTACCACCATCTCTTGAAGGGGTACATAATGTATTTCACATATCACAACTCAAGAGATGCATTGGAGATCCCATTCATGTTGTCGACTTCTCTAATATCGAAGTGCGACCAGACCTAACTTATGACAAGCAGCCAATAGCTATCTTGGACCGAATGTAGAAGATGTTGAGGAAGAAGTCCATCAATCTTGTGAGGGTTATGTGGCACTGAGAGTCACCAGTAGAATCTACCTGGGAACTCGGTGATGAGATGAGAGAGAAGTGCCGTCACTTGTTTGTATGATGATGTAATTTTGTTGTAAGTATATATGAGTTGATGTAATGAATAGAATAGTTCCTCCATTTATTTTGAAATTCCGAGGACAGAATTTGTTTTAAGGAGTGTAGGATGAAATGACCCCAAAATCAATATTCGAGTATTAATACATATTTTTGGAATGTATACGTGCGTATAAATTTTTGGAGTATTTTCATAATTTTTTCTTAATTTTTGTGTTGAAGAAATTATTTTTTAAATTAATTTCTAGAGACCATGTATTTATTTAAAACAAGTATTTAAGGGTAATACTTGTATTATAAAGAGTATACATGGTATAAATAGGAGTATTTCTATTTTATTAAAACTCAAATCCTAAATTTACCATATTAAGCCACCTCATCCTAACGAGGTGTCTTAACCTCATTTATCTCCACCTACTACATGCTAGGTGGCAAGCAAATGGTGATTTAGGAAGGGTGATGTGGCTTAGGGAGAAATTAAAAGGGGGAAAATTGAAGAGAAAATTCAGAAAAAAAGAAAGGAAAATAGCCAGCACCCTCATCCTGATCTCCTTAGCTCATGCAACACACCCAAGTCCCCTGACTGCTTCGTTTTTCTTCATCAGACCAAAGCCTACTCCAAACCCTAGTTTCTTAATCCCTGGAGGAAGAACGAGAACAAGCTCAGAGGGTCATTGATAAGTGGTTTTTGTATATACTTTTTACCCCCTTTTCATGCACGTTTTACATTATTTCTTTCACCATTCCCCCCCCCCCCCCCCGTTTTCCCCGTTTTTGTTTCCATTTTGTTTTAAGGTCTATTTTGTGCTTTTCAGGAAATATATATCAAATCGGGACCATAAAGCATGAAAAATGTGAAAAAGGGTGAAAGAAGTGGAAGCAGGAGCTCAAAGTTTGAAATGGTGAAATAGAAGGAAGTGTGACACACACAGCTGCGTCGTCACACAGCCCAGCAGCGTAGTTCCAATTACACATGGCCGCGTGATCCAGTTCTAAATGGCCACGTCGCTGAAGAAATCAAGAAAGAAATCCAACTTGACGCGGCCGCACAGACATTTTCAAACAACCACGTCGTCGCAGAAAGAAGAAGAGAAGAATTCATTTGACACGGCCGTTTGATGTGTTCGTCCACACGGCCGCGTAATCCTAGAAGCGCTGAAGCCCAAACGATCGCTCCACGCGACGTTTCAAAGATCAAACGTGCGTCGAACCCACATTCAACACGGACGCGTCCTTATCGATGTGTTCGCATCACTGTAGCTACCAGACCCCATCTTTCGCAGTGTGAACAACGGGACACCGTCGAAAACGACGCGGTTGCGTCGAATTGGCCATCTATTGCAAAAATAAGGCACCACCGGAGTTAGTTAGGGGCCAGTTTAGTCTTTTTGGGATTGTATAAAAGCATTTCTTCCCCATCTACGAAAAACAGCTTTTATTCCTTCTTTTTCAGAGCTTTTTAGAGGATATTCAGGTGATTTCTTCCGCCATTTTTGTCAACTTTAATTAGTTCTCTTTGTTGCACTTGTATTATATTAGAGTTTATTAATAGAAATTCCTTTTCTTTGTGTTTGCAATTGTGGATTTGTTATTATTGTGCTTTTATCTTGAGTCCATGGCTGTAATTATTGAATCATTGATTAGAATTGCATTCTCTAACATGGGTAGCGAGTAGTTTCTTATCTAGGACAATGGTTTGAACCCCATTGAAATTGGGTCATGGGCTAGATGAATAAGTTGGTTGATTGTTGGCTAATTGTCGATTTGGGGTATATTAGGATGCTAATTGTCGGTGTACATCGCTCTCCTTCCTTGTGAATAATTAGATTGGCCACCGACGAGAGTCAGGACCAATCTAGGGTTTTCGATCCTTCAATGACTCGTACTATCGGTGCGACCGGCGAGAGTTAGGCACCGATTAGAGTCCTCCTAATATAGATCCAAATCCCCGACCACGAAAGTGGTATGGAGAATGATTGAGGACATTCGTCGAGCGTAATGCACCTAACACATATCGATTTATCGACGAGAGTCGACATCAATATAGGTTAAGGGTAGTCCTATCATAGCATCGCGAGAGCGGGTGGTATGGATAACACAATGGACTATCCTATCATGTATCACGAGTGTGGGGATATGAGAACACACTTAGATTTGACGACCTCTCCCGAGTCCCAATGAATCCAACAATCAATTAACTTATAATACAACCTTAACCCTAGTTCAATAGTGGGGATACCCTAAGCCCTAAAGCCTTTATTCTTTGTTTTTATCCCTATCTCTCACCTTAATTCACCATGCCTGGTGGTACATCATATCCCAGTGACGACTGTGTCAGATGCTGGTGATTTGGGGCTGACCACATAGTCTGAAGATCATGCCACATGCTTACCCCAACTTTGAGCAGACCTCATTAGAGGCGACGAAATAAATCACACCTCTCTAGAGTTTTTGGATTCATCACCTGCTTACTGATGGTGATATTTGTAATTTGTATATACTTTCGGAATGTTGTAAATAGGAGAGAAGAAATATGCCTAAGAGATTTGAAAGCGTAGGGGCTTGTACAGATCAGGGAAAGTTAGAGGGAAATTGTACTCTTTTCCCTTAGCTATGGATTTTTTTCCACGGGGTTTTCCATAGCCAAAAGTTTTAACGAGGCAAATCCCATTAACTAGGATCCTGAAGTATCCACCCCTTGTTATACTCATATTATGTTGCTCAGAATCCCGAAGTATTCATGAGCAGAGTTCACACTTATAGCTAGATAAGGGGGAGTGTTGTAAATAGATAAAGAGGTGTGAGATGATAAGATTGTATCTTACCTAAAGATTGTATCCTATCCATACATGAACTCTCTGTCACGCCCCGCTTCCCAAAATGGACGGAGGCGAAGCGTGACTAAGGCCCGCTTAGGCCAGAGCTGAGAGGCTCGGACCCAATAAGCGTCTGTAGGGGTACCATTTTTAAAATTTTAGGTTCTTGCATTAATATAGTTCGAAACAACAGAAAGTACAGAAAGGAAGTTGCATTCATTAAAATTAGAGATATAATATCCATCAAGTACAAAGTCTAAAAAGAAGCCTAAGCGTGGCAACAAACTATCTAAAAGCAAACTAAAAGTAGTAACCTCTGAAAGTGACGACTAAAAAGACCTCAAGGTCTGGTCCTCGTCAGGCACGTGCTCTGGGTCGACGTCCTCGGCTCCTCGTACTCCAGTGAGTCTGCCTCGTCCACGATCTCTGGCTGAACACCTGACGTACAGCACCCAAGAGAAAGGAACTGTACGTCAGGTAAAGTCTACAAGGAGGGTTAGACTTTACTGCAAGTGCACTTTAAACAATGGTTTACTGGTTGATTAGCATGCTGAGGTTCTATTTCACAACAGTTTACTGGTTGATTAGCATGCTGTGGTTATAACAGAGTAACTCAACAGGAAGTAACGCAGCTGGAAAGTAAAGCGCAACAAGTAGTAGTCGTAGCGTGTGCTACCAACTACGGGACTAACCTACAGGTGTCAAGACAAGTCGGGACGTGGCGGGACAAGACAAGACAAGACAAGTGAGACACGAAAAGGGTTCACGCCTTACGGTTCGAGGGGGATCAGACCCTCTTGCCGTGCGCACGCTCAACCCAACCCCAAACCCAGGAACTCAGGACAAGAATTACAGGGATCACTTCCGCTAGGGAAACATCCGAAACGCCCGAAGGATTTTTGTGTAACAGGGATCACTTCCACGGGGGAAAGCATCCGAAACGCCCGAAGGCTTTTTGTGTAACAGGGATCACTTCCGCGGGGGAAAGCATCCGAAACGCCCGAAGGCTTTTTGTGTAACAGGGATCACTTCCCCGGGGGAAAGCATCCGAAACGCCCGAAGGCCTTTTGTGTAACAGCGATCACTTCCGCGGGGGAAAGCATCCGAAACGCCCGAAGGCTTTTTGTGTAACAGGGATCACTTCCCCGGGGGAAAGCATCCGAAACGCCCGAAGGCCTTTTGTGTAACAGCGATCACTTCCGCGGGGGAAAGCATCCGAAACGCCCGAAGGCTTTTTGTGTAACAGGGATCACTTCCACAGGGGAAAGCATCCGAAACGCCCGAAGGCTTTTTGTGTAACAGGGATCACTTCCGCGGGGGAAAGCATCCGAAACGCCCGAAGGCTTTTTGTGTAACAGGACACGACATGAAAAGTGTAGGGAGTTGTTATTCTAGGGTGTCCACACGCACGCACCCGCAAGATAATCCTATGATGTCAACAGTTGTCGTTGTCAGGCTCAGACTTCGTCGTCAAGTCTGAGCCGTCAAGGGCATCCCGGACGCTATCATTTCACGTCCGGTTCTCAGCACTCACAGTCTAACAGTTCCACAATTTAAGACTAAGACACGGTCAAAAGCGCAAGTGAGTACACTTGCCTGCGATGGCGAGTGTGTCGTCCTCCCGAAGCGTCTCGTCCAAGCGTCTCGTCCGCGGAAGACCGTCTGAAATAGTGTCACGGCGACGGTGTCAGGTCGCGATTTCCATCAAATCCTATTTAGGTTCGTTTCTAGGTTATCGGGACTACCCTATTTGTCAAAGTCACAATTTGGTGTTCTTGTTCAGCCTAAATCGACCACTACCCTATATGCACAGAAAATTGTCCGATGGTCGCTTTTCTATAGTGAAAACATTTTACTGATGCGAAAAAGTAAATTTAATTGTAGTTGTCCAGTTTTAGTTTAGGGTTCAGTTTTGCTACAGTGTGGGTTTTACTACTCGTTAGGGAAACTAACCTCGTAATGTCGTCCAACAAGCGGAAGTCGGGTCTGAACGGCGAAACATCGGCGTCGTCTGGAACTCCTCGGCCGCGGGTAGCGCAGCGAGGTACCTCTGGACAGTGGGGTGGTGACGTGAAATCAGCGAGCTAATCAGCGATCTCCTTCCCATTGCGAGTAGCGCAACGGTTCTTCACGATAACGGCGACGTCGGCTAAAAGTACGTGCGTGCGGCAACGCACGTGAACTCCGAGAGTCCAAGGGGACTGTTGGTAGATGAAGTGCGCCCAAGGAAAGATGCTCGGCCCGGTGGATGGTCGACGGTGCGATCGCACGGCGGTGGGCGGCCGTGAGAAGCCGGGAAGGACAGATTCGCGCCACGTCCGTTGTCGCGTGTCTCAGTAAAATTTCAGAGACGAACAGCGGAAACAGAAATTTGCAGTGGGTAAAGGACTTCAAGACGAAGGCAACGGCAGTGGAGTTGTCACCGGGGGTGATCGGAGGGGGCCGTGCGCGGGCGGCGAAGTTCAGCTTCCAGATCTGTTAAAAACAGCGGATGCGACGTGTTCCGACGATGGTTTTGGGAGCTACAGATGGGCTTTGAGTGTGAGGAAAATTGCAGTTGGTAGGTGGTTTCGATAGGAATCCAACGGCGGTAGGGTGGTCGTCGTAGGTGGCCGGATGGCCGGTGGGCATGAGTTTTTCCGGCGGTGGCGCAGATCTGTAAAACTGTCGTTTGGGTTGTTTTTGAAAGCGTTTTGAGGGAGATAGAGATGAGGAAAGAGAGTAAGGGGAGGTGGAGATACTTGGGGGGTCAGAGAGGAGTTGATCGGGGGTGGTGGTCACCGGAGGGGGTGGCCGGAGGTGGCCGGACAGCGGTGTTTTCCGGCGGGGCGCAGTTCTGGCCTGGGCTGTGTTTTGTGTGGTTTTCATGGAGTTTTTGATGTCTTGGAGAGGTGGAGAAGGAGGAGAAGGAGGAGGAGAAGGTGGTGGCCGGAGTTGGGAAGCTTGGGGGGCTGCCTTGGTGGCCGTGGTGGTCGGAGAGCGGCGGCAAGGTGGCCGGAAAATCTGGGTGGATGAAAGCTTGCGGCCATGGGTTGATTTTCAATGGCTTTTAGGGAAGAGAGGGAGGAGATAGGAGAGGGAAATGATAGGGAGAGATGGCCGGAGTTGTGAGGGGTGGCCGGAGCTCGCGCGCGCCGGTGGAGAGGTGGTGGCGGCTGTCATGCGTGGGTTTTCCTCTAGGGCTTTTTGGGTTGTGTTTTTAACATGTTGGTTTGCTATATAGGATGTGTATTTAAGGGATGGGTGAGAGAGTGTGTGAGAGAGGGGGTGTATATCTTAGGGTAATATTGGGTGAGGGTAGCCCAGAAAATATTTGACATGAAACGTAGGATTCTCCAAAGATTTGATTAGGATTTGATTTTAAATTTGAAATTCAAAAGATTAGTGGCTAATCAACGGTTGAAAATTGATTAGGGGATATCTTCCACCACGTGCATCGAAAAAATAATCCGAAAATACCTGGACGATCGTGGAGACGAGAAGTACGGAGCTAGAAGTACGGAGCTACGGTGTCCGATTGGGTGTTACACCTACCAAAAATTATCGTAAAATCAGGAACCGCGTATTGGTGCCAAAAGACCAAAACGCCCTTCCATTCAAAGCTGTTCTGCGAGAAAACGAGCCGTGAAATGACGTCCCCAAAAAATTATCATAAAATTCTACACTTCCATACGGTCACAACGGCATATCACATCGTATATACCAAAACCAAGAAAGAGTCAAATAAAATACGTGCACGAAAGGTACGTGCACGCGGAAAATACGAACGGTCGGAAAGCGGCCGTTACATTCTACCCACCTTAGAAATGATTCCGTCCTCGGAATCACTCATACTAATAATAATAACATCTATATAACCTTATACCCCAAAACTCTCATGACTACGCCTATAGATCGCTAATCATATAACTTCAACCAATGTTCTTTAATTAATCCTTCATAACCCTTCTTTTCACTGGATAATGCCACGTCTAATCTCACATCCTAAGACTTAACCATAGACCCATCATTGCTGTTGAAATTTCCAACTCCAAGTCCTCATAAGAGAATAATAATCACCTTCTCTTACCCTACCATTCTACTAAACATCATCGCTCCATAACATATTTAAATTTTCTCAATCTCTTCCCAATATTAATCAGTCGCTAAAATGATGTTCTAGTCGATCACCAATCCAAGACGAAAACTTTGTCTATCTTATAATACCTTCACAAATCAACAATCGTCGTGTCCTCAATACATTCCTTGTCATATCTTACCATAAATTTATCCGCCAAAAGATTTGAACTATCAAAATCACATCTTATCCTACTCACTATAACTAATCACAACCAAAAATTCAGTCCGACTACTTAACCATCCATTTATCTCAACACGTCGTGTCATTCTCAAAGCCTTCTCACGTCAACTCGACAATCAAGTCTTGATGCTTTAAATGCTCTACTCATTCTCATGATCACCCTAACTCATACTATACTCCGTAGCTACTCCTATCTACCACTCGTCTAAGCCTCAGGTCTGATAAGTTATCATCTCCTCGCATATAATTTCATCCAACCAAAATTTTCTATTGAGTCCGCCACACTTCGGTTTTATAAATAAGTCTTGAACAGCCCATTCTTTTCATCCGAAAGAAATCTATTCCAATATCCTATTGTTCAAAAATCGGTTAATCATTGCTATAACAAATCTCATCTCTCCCTGAGCCTACCCGCAAACAAAATCCTACAACAATAATGGCTAGTCCCAAAACTATAACCACCATAACATTTCTAAATGGAGAGAAAGAGAAGAGAAAAGGAAAACTTAAAACCAGTGACACATTTTTAAAACATTTGAAAAAAAAAGTGTGGAGTCGTGATAATGGATGAGGAAAGATAATTGATTTGTGATCTTGTGAGCTAATTTCAAAAACTTTAAAGGTTTGGTTTAAAAGAAAACAAAGTTTTGATTCAATCACATGCAGTCAAAGATAAGCTATTCTATAATTGCGAAAAACTACGTCTAAGGAGATTGCCTGCTATGACCCTATTCATATACGTATGAATACCGTCATTCAGACAACTTCAATCATATCATGGTTAACACTGAGAACTCACTCAAGACACGAAAAGGCAAATATCAGAATCCTAAAGATGACACACTCATACAGGTCTACACACTCTACTTATACTCATGCCCTACGACGACATCACCTGCCAAAAGGGCCTACTACCAAACTAGAGTCGACACGGGCAACTACAAGCACTAATATCTAAACAATAGAAAGAAGGAAAAACTAAACCAAAAGAGAACGAAGTAAGATCGGAAAGAACGAGTTCAAATAAGGCGGGGTAAGGAGGTAGTTGGTTGGATGGAACAAAAATATTCTTCAAAATAATTAGATAGTTGAAAAGAGAATTACGTGCAAAATATGATGTCATATACTTTTATATTTAATAAAATTGTAGGAAGAAGTGAGCAGATGGTAAGATTTATTACAATTTGGAAAAAAGAGTTAGGTGAAGGAAATAAAAGTAGGGTGAGGTAGCGATTGCTTTGCAAATGAAAATAAGTCTAAACAAAGATTTCTTGAAGTACGAGCACGATGAACATAGGGCTGTTTATACATATACAAGAATAAATTTAAAGTTCTCTTTGGTTTAGAAAATATTCTAAAAGTACGTGCGGTAAGTGATTAGCAATAAAATTTTGTAGTTTAGAAAAGTAATATATATATATTGGATTATAGAATTGATAACAAGGTTTAAAACTGAAACACGAAAGATGCCGATTTGAAAATAGGTACAAGATAGTAAAATAATTTTACGACCAGGGATGTTTCAAGATCAGTGAAAGAATTTTTAACCCTACCGAAAGTAAGAAATTTTAAATATTTAATAAGAGTTTTCAAAGAAGTTAAACTGAGCGAAGGATTTTAATAACAAATTCTGAAAATTACTTTTTGAGGAAGCATAATTGGTCAAGGAAGGAATTCGAAGGATCGACGATAATCGTCAGGAAAAGATCACGTGAATCGGGAGACAGGAAAAGATTTCAAGGAGAATATGTGTAGGATACAGATCGTGAAGAGCTACGATGGAACATTACGGTCAATAACACAAAAATGTAATGATCAGAGGGACGCCAGAAGTCAGGGGTCCTAATCATCGGGTCGTCTAAAGATTAGGGTAACTCAGCTCTAAGACTTCCTAATAAGCTAGACTATAATCAGGATCTAAGGGGAAGATTCCTAAGAGAATCAAGATCACGTTCTGCTGGGCCCGAAGTGGATGGACCCGAGCGAACGACTAAAAGAAGGGCTCTGGATATCTACCACGGTCAGAGTCAAGAGGGGCTACTAAGATATTCTAGGACGAGGATGACTAAATCTTAAACAAGGCGTCAGACTATCAAAACTGGGTGTCTATCTAAGTCTTCCTACCAACGAAGACTGGGAAAGCCTAGTTTATACTTATACATGGATATTAAATGAATGCGGTACTTTTATTGTTCCGAACTTTTGCGGGACCTGCATGGGCCACCACTAAAACCTGTCACGCCCCGCTTCCCAAAATAGACGGAGGCGAAGCGTGACTAAGGCCCGCTTAGGCCAGAGCTGAGAGGCTCGGACCCAATAAGCGTCTGTAGGGGGTACCATTTTTAAAATTTCAGGTTCTTGTATTAATATAGTTCGAAACAACAGAAAGTACAGAAAGGAAGTTGCATTCATTAAAATTAGAAATATAATATCCATCAAGTACAAAGTCTAAAAAGAAGCCTAAGCGTGGCAACAAACTATCTAAAAGCAAACTAAAAGTAGTAACCTCTGAAAGTGACGACTAAAAAGACCTCAAGGTCTGGTCCTCGTCAGGCACGTGCTCTGGGTCGACGCCCTCGGCTCCTCGTACTCCAGTGAGTCTGCCTCGTCCACGATCTCTGGCTGAACACCTGACGTACAGCACCCAAGAGAAAGGAACTGTACGTCAGGTAAAGTCTACAAGGAGGGTTAGACTTTACTGCAAGTGCACTTTAAACAATGGTTTACTGGTTGATTAGCATGCTGAGGTTCTATTTCACAACAGTTTACTGGTTGATTAGCATGCTATGGTTATAACAGAGTAACTCAACAGGAAGTAACGCAGCTGGAAAGTAAAGCGCAACAAGTAGTAGTCGTAGCGTGTGCTACCAACTACGGGACTAACCTACAGGTGTCAAGACAAGTCGGGACGTGACGGGACAAGACAAGACAAGACAAGTGAGACATGAAAAGGGTTCACGCCTTACGGTTCGAGGGGGATCAGACCCTCTTGCCGTGCGCACGCTCAACCCAACCCCAAACCCAGGAACTCAGGACAAGAATTACAGGGATCACTTCCGCTAGGGAAACATCCGAAACGCCCGAAGGCTTTTTGTGTAACAGGGATCACTTCCACGGGGGAAAGCATCCGAAACGCCCGAAGGCTTTTTGTGTAACAGGGATCACTTCCGCGGGGGAAAGCATCTGAAACGCCCGAAGGCTTTTTGTGTAACAGTGATCACTTCCACGGGGGAAAGCATCCGAAACGCCCGAAGGCCTTTTGTGTAACAGTGATCACTTCCACGGGGGAAAGCATCCGAAACGCCCGAAGGCCTTTTGTGTAACAGGGATCACTTCCGCGGGGGAAAGCATCCGAAACGCCCGAAGGCTTTTTGTGTAACAGGGATCACTTCCGCGGGGGAAAGCATCCGAAACGCCCGAAGGCTTTTTGTGTAACAGGGATCACTTCCGCGGGGGAAAGCATCCGAAACGCCCGAAGGCTTTTTGTGTAACAGGACACGACATGACAAGTGTAGGGAGTTGTTATTCTAGGGTGTCCACACGCACGCACACGCAAGATAATCCTATGATGTCAACAGTTGTCGTTGTCAGGCTCAGACTTCGTCGTCAAGTCTGAGCCGTCAAGGGCATCCCGGACGCTATCATTTCACGCCCGGGTTCTCAGCACTCACAGTCTAACAGTTCCACAATTTAAGACTAAGACACGGTCAAAAGCGCAAGTGAGTACACTTGCCTGCGATGGCGAGTGTGTCGTCCTCCCGAAGCGTCTCGTCCAAGCGTCTCGTCCGTGGAAGTCCGTCTGAAATAGTGTCACGACGACGGTGTCAGGTTGCGATTTCCATCAAATCCTATTTAGGTTCGTTTCTAGGTTATCGGGACTACCCTATTTGTCAAAGTCACAATTTGGTGTTCTTGTTCAGCCTAAATCGACCACTACCCTATATGCACAGAAAATTGTCCGATGGTCGCTTTTCTATAGTGAAAACATTTTACTGATGCGAAAAAGTAAATTTAATTGTAGTTGTCCAGTTTTAGTTTAGGGTTCAGTTTTGCTACAGTGTGGGTTTTACTACTCGTTAGGGAAACTAACCTCGTAATGTCGTCCAACAAGCGGAAGTCGGGTCTGAACGGCGAAACATCGGCGTCGTCTGGAACTCCTCGACCGCGGGTAGCGCAGCGAGGTACCTCTGGACAGTGGGGTGGTGACGTGAAATCAGCGAGCTAATCAGCGATCTCCTTCCCATTGCGAGTAGCGCAACGGTTCTTCACGATAACGGCGACGTCGGCTAAAAGTACGTGCGTGCGGCAACGCACGTGAACTCCGAGAGTCCAAGGGCACTGTTGGTAGATGAAGTGCGACCAAGGAAAGATGCTCGGCCCGGTGGATGGTCGACGGCGCGATCGCACGGCGGTGGGCGGCCGTGAGAAGCCGGGGAGGACAGATTCGCGCCACGTCCGTTGTCGCGTGTCTCAGTAAAATTTCAGAGACGAACATCGGAAACGGAAATTTGCAGTGGGTAAAGGACTTCAAGAAGAAGGCAACGGCAGTGGAGTTGTCACCGGGGGTGATCGGAGGTGGCCGTGCGCGGGCAGCGAAGTTCAGCTTCCAGATCTGTGAAAAACAGCGGATGCGACGTGTTCCGACGATGGTTTCGGGAGCTACAGGTGGGCTATGAGTGTGAGGAAAATTGCAGTTGGTAGGTGGTTTCGATAGGAATCCAACGGCGGTAGGGTGGTCGTCGTAGGTGGCCGGATGGCCGGTGGGCGTGATTTTTTCCGGCGGTGGCGCAGATCTGTAAAACTGTCGTTTAGGTTGTTTTTGAAAGCGTTTTGAGGGAGATAGAGATGAGGAAAGAGGGTAAGGGGAGGTGGAGATGCTTGGAGGGTCAGAGAGGAGTTGATCGGGGGTGGTGGTCGCCGGAGGGGGTGGCCGGAGGTGGCCGGACGGCGGTGTTTTCCGGCGGGGCGCAGTTCTGGCCTGGGCTGTGTTTTGTGTGGTTTTCATGGAGTTTTTGATGTCTTGGAGAGGTGGAGATGGAGGAGAAGGAGGAGGAGAAGGTGGTGGCCGGAGTTGGGAAGCTTGGGGTGCTGCCTTGGTGGCCGTGGTGGCCGGAGAGCGGTGGCAAGGTGGCCAGAAAATCTAGGCGGATGAAAGCTTGCGGCCATGGGTTGATTTTCAATGGCTTTTAGGGAAGAGAGGGAGGAGATAGGAGAGGGAAATGATAGGGAGAGATGGCCGGAGTTGTGAGGGGTGGCCGGAGCTCGCGCGCGCCGGTGGAGAGGTGGTGGCGGCTGTCATGCGTGGGTTTTCCTCTAGGGCTTTTTCGGTTGTGTTTTTAACATGTTGGTTTGCTATATAGGATGTGTATTTAAGGGATGGGTGAGAGAGTGTGTGTGAGAGGGGGTGTATATCTTAGGGTAATATGGGGTGAGGGTAGCCCAGAAAATATTTGACATGAAACGTAGGATTCTCCAAAGATTTGATTAGGATTTGATTTTAAATTTGAAATTCAAAAGATTAGTGGCTAATCAACGGTTGAAAATTGATTAGGGGATATCTTCCACCACGTGCATCGAAAAAATAATCCGAAAATACCTGGACGATCGTGGAGACGAGAAGTACGGAGCTAGAAGTACGGAGCTACGGTGTCCGATCGGGTGTTACACCTACCAAAAATTATCGTAAAATCAGGAACCGCGTATTGGTGCCAAAAGACCAAAACGCCCTTCCATTCAAAGCTGTTTTGCGAGAAAACGAGCCGTGAAATGACGTCCCCAAAAAAATTACCATAAAATTCTATACTTCCATACGGTCACAACGGCATATCACATCGTATATACCAAAACCAAGAAAGAGTCAAATAAAATACGTGCACGAAAGGTACGTGCACGCGGAAAATACGAACGGTCGGAAAGCGGCCGTTACACTCTCCCTTCCCCTATAAATAAAGGTCTGGGGTCTCCCCCTGAATACACGCTTCATAAGAATTCAACCTTTTTTGTCATTTTTCTCCTTTTTTCGATTTTGGCCCCTTATTTCTGTAATGCCCTACAAGCTACTGCACAAGTACTAGAGGGGGGGTGAATAGTACTTTAAAAATAACAAGGAGTATAATTCCAAATTATAGTGCAAACAACTACCAAAACAATTTGCGGAAGCTTAAATTGTACGACAACAACAAAATTAACAATGCTAACAAGAGATGTTAATGGGTTCGGATCCACCCAAGTCTCCCCGACTTGTTCCCGATGATCCTACGTCCCAACCACCCGGATCCCCTCCGGATACTTAGGTTAGAAACCCTAACCCAAGATTTCCACTATGATATCTTTTGAAAAACCTTCACAAGATCAAATCATACATGCAATGGCAAAAGTGAATCCCATAACCCGGGATCACAACCTTCTCTCACAACCGAGAGAATCAACAAGCAATATAAACAAGTTTATAATGAAATAAACAATCTTACCACAAAATCCTATACCTTGAGTTTTCTTACCAAATAGGTGCAAGGAGGGATTTGAGGAAGATGAAGTCACCAAGACCTAGCACCAAGGAAATGACCAGCAATAGGTGCCTAGGAGTGATTTGGAGACTTGAATCAAGCTAGAGCTTGAAGGGCTCACCAAGAACAAACTTCTCTCAAGATGGATTCTAGATCTAGAAAGTGAGAGAATGGATTTCTTGTGAGGAAGAGAGCTTTAGAAATGAGTGAGAATGGCTATCTCTTTCTATCTCAATGAATCTCTTAATGGCAGCTCTAACCTAGAGAGAAATGACCATGGTTCGTATTTATAGGGTCCCATAAAAACAACTTAGGTCAAGTCACAACGGATAGAAATCTGAGGCAACTAGTCGGTCAAAGAACAACCACTTACCGACTAGTTCATCAACTAGTCGGTCAGTCAAACAACATGGACCGACTAAGTGAAGAACTGAGAAGAGATAGAAATTCAGACCTAGAAATCTAGTCGGTCCAAGAAGACTTTCTGACCGACTAGTTTCACAACTAGTCGGTCAGTCAGTGAACGTAGACCGACTAAGAGGCAAAAACAAATAGTCTGAATACAAATTGACTTAGTCGGTCCAAGAACAAAAGTTGACCGACTAGATTGTCAACTAGTCGGTCACCAAACGTTCTTAGACCGATTAACGATAAACAGTAGCTTAGGAGAAATTTAGTATGAACAGTAAAGCACAACTAGTCGGTCAAAGAAGCATCACTGACCGACTAGTTCACAAACTAGTCGGTCGGTGAGTCAACGCAGACCGACTAACTGTAAACAGTACTGAACAAGAAAAGATGAACACAAACTAGTCGGTCCAAGAAGCTCTGCTGACCAACTAGATCACCATCTAGTCGGTCAGTACTTCTTCTTGTACCAACTAATATGCACAAACAAGTCCGAATCGAAGCGCGACGCTTCGAGGAAATTAGAGTGGACTTGTACTAAGATCCTAGAGCTACGATATGAGCGTTATGAAGATAGAATCGTAAGATATATTCAAGGCTTAACATTCTATAGATCGAAGCTTAAAAGACTATAAATAAAACCTTAATGAATGGTCTTCGAGAGCTTCGATTAATTCTTCATGACTTCCAAAACGGTCCAAGAGCTTCAACGAAGCTTTAGGCAATGAATACGATCTTTGAGAAGTCTTGAGATGTCGCTTTGATTGTTCTCGTGAATTTGGCGACGATCTCCAATACTGCGCTCACAAATTGTTAGTTCATGAATTATTTATGTTTGCTCATCATCAAAACCAAATCCGGGGAGTCCAATATTCAACATTCTCCCCCTTTTTGGTGATGACAAACCAACATAAATAATAATCAAAAATAATGATTCAAATGTAAAATACTTACTCCCCCTGCACTGATGACACGTTAATTCCAAAATGAATATATATAAATTGCATCAATCAGACGAGTAAGATATATAACGAGAATCGATTTTTGAAATATCGGATTTTGAAAATCCTTATATATATCTTAACTCCCCCTGAATCTAACACATCAAATTAGATTCTTGGAAAATGAGTTAAATTTTCATTTGACCTATTTATTATCATTATCTCTCCCCCTTTGGCATTATCCCAAAATGGGGGGCATACAACGACAACAACTAGGAAATGGAAAATCCAACATCGGGAGTCGTAGACAATGACGATGGACCTAATTGACACCAAGGGAAAAGTGTGGAAATCAAATCAAGGTGTGCCAAATTGTCCATTATCAAAAAGCGATAATTAAAATCATCAAAAATACCAAATTTTATTCATTTCTTGAATAAAGAAACATACTCTTCAATATTCAATATTCTTGGTTAAATTGGTGCATGGAAAACAATTCTATACAATTATAGAATTTCAATCTATTTAACCAAGTTTTTCAAGCGACGAATGACAAATTCACATGTCAAAGGCATTGAATGAAAATTAAATGTGCACGAAGAAATAATACAAAGAGAAGATCGATGTATATATATATAAAAACATCATGAGTACATCCAAAAAGATATCGACTACATCAAATGCAACATACCATGTATGTCAACATCAAAAAGAAATACATCATACATCATAGATACACCATCATCAATCATCCAAAGTACATCAAAATAACAACACCGACATCCATAAAACCAAAATACATCAAATCCAACACTCAAACTCCATCCCATCCTAACCCAACACACTCTCAAAAAGGTGTATCATCCAAAGAGTAGTGGAGAGTCCTCGAAATAGACGATCACGAGGAAGTGGCAGGATCTGCAGTCTCCGGAGGTCCAGTCGAGGGAGTGGACTCAGGCTCTGCAGGGAGGAGAGGCGTGTGAACAGAAGGGATCGTCGGGGCAGGGGTGGAGACATCGACGACAGGCTCAACGGCTGGGGTCTCAACAGGAACAACAGCAGGCAAAACAGAAGCAGGGTCGTCAGCAGGAGCAGCAGCAGCATCAGAAGGCTGATCCACTGGTGCAGAAGTCTCAGGAGCACCGGAAGAGGTGCCAGCATCAGGAGCAGAGGTGGCAGCAGCAGCAGCAGTGGCCTCATCACCACGAGCCAAGGAGGTGACAAGATCATCAATATCCTCATCGTCCATCTCCTCATCCTCAGAAACGGAAGGAGGAAGCTCAATGCCCATCAAACGAGCCATACGGCAGACGACCTCCTCGGTACGAGCCAAACGCGACTCGTACCGACGAAGTAACCGTACAACATCATCAAGAGAGGCGGAGGGAGGAGGGACTGAAGCAGCTGAGGGAGGAGGAACTGAAGCAGCTGAGGGAGTGGCCTGAGATGCAGAAGGTGTCGACCGCTGCACGTGACGGAGTGCCGCAAGAGATTTCTTAACGGCCGTCGCGTTCAGAGGAGGACCAAGGGGACGCTCATCATCAGGGGGGCAAGGAGACACCGAATCGACGAAATACCAAGGTCAGGAGACATGGATATGGGATATGCGCAGATTTAGTGGTCTTGCGAATACACTCGAAAGAATCCATCTTATCGAGTATAATGCGAGCCCAATTAATCTCGCTACCCATAAACAGAGTGTAAATCAGTTTCAAAAACGGCTGAGATGGAAGAGATGAAGATCCATACTTGGGAAGAAGGCAGGATTTCAAGATCAGGTTAATCACCCAAGCATTCGGCTTGAATGATTTCGAAGGTACTCCTATGAATGCAGGGGGGATAACCTGGAAGATTTTGCCTAGGGTCCGCTGATCGAGGGAGGAGATATCATCGACAGAGATGTCAGAAGGGAGGAGGCCACACGACGAGCAACCTATCAACTCCCCCAAGATTTCTGCCGTGAGGACTATAGGAGTCCCCAAAACAGAAGTCTCAATGGAGTGAGACTCATCGTACAGGCCCCGAACACGATTGGCATAGAATAATTTGACCAGGCGAGGATATGGACGGGGGTTCGCCTTGGGGTCATATCTAAGATAGTCCAATAGGCCACTATAGGAGAGAAGATCCGCAAGGCCAAGAAAATCAGAAAACTGAACGTAATGCTCTATCAGCAGTGGGCAGTGCTCTATACGGTTGTACGCTGCGAGACACTGAGGGTCGTCGCGGCACAACGATATGTCTACACCGCCGACTGGCATAGGAGCTTTACCCTTAGCCTTACGGGACTTAGGAGGAGGTGGAGGAGGGGGTGGAGTAGGTGCCTTCTCGGGATGTTCAGGGGTGTATTCCTCATCGGTATCATCCTCGGAATCACTATCTGAACGCTCACCGGGAGGTGTGGGTGCACGGAACTTTTTAGGTTTAGTTTTTGGCTTGGACGATTGGCCGGTAGGTTTAGGCTCGGACGTCCTCTTCCTCTTCAACGGAGTTGAAGACGAAGAGGGGGGTCGAGTGGTCTTGGCCCTACGCTTGGGAGGGGTCGAAGCGGTAGCACCCTCTACGGTCATATGGGATGCCCCAGAAGAGGTAATTGGGATTCTCGTTCGTGCCATGATCACGGCACAACGAGTACAATCAAATGACGGTCTAAGATCAAAGACACTAAGCACAAACACTAGATCCTAACACAAGCAAGCACAAGAATAAATTTTGAAACCCTAGTGCCCTAGAGGTTGAGATTGGCCAAGATCAAACCCTAGAATAGGAAATCGACCTAGGAGGAGGAGGGAGATACCTAGGGAGAGGTCGACGGCGACGGACGGTGGAGATGGTCGGAAAAGTGGCCGGAAACGACGGGAATATGAAGAGGCTCGATCGGGTTTAGGGGTTTTTCGGGCTGGAGGAGAGAAGAATACCGACTAAAACGCAAAATAGTCGGATGGAAGTGATGTAAGTCGGTCGAGAAAGCGAAAAGACGCGTTTGCCCTAATGCGCTTAGTCGGTCACAGTTCAAACACTGACCGACTAGATTACGATCTAGTCGGTCGGTCAATGAGCTTGAACCGACTAAGTCGAAACAGAGGCAAACAGAAATTTCTAGGGCTAGAGTTAGTCGGTCACAGTATACTCACTGACCGACTAGTTTTCAATCTAGTCGGTCGGTAAGAGTACTATGACCGACTAAAAGAAGTAAATGACAATAGAAAGTTAAAGCTTGAACTAGTCGGTCTGAGTTCACTAGCTGACCGACTAGATGAGCATCTAGTCGGTTGGCTGATGAACTGAAACCGACTAGAAGAGTCCAAAAATTGATAAATGAGTTCTCTTCAAAAACCACTTGGATGAAACATCTTAACCCTCTCATTAGTCATCTAAACTACCCCATAAAACATCGAAATCTCATATACGATATTCAAATAAGAATTCGAGCAAAAATTCAAACATATCACATAAAATCCCCAAAAATTCAATAAATCTAGCATGAACGAGATATCGCGAAATATAAAAGCATGCAAGATAATTGAATGAGACATGAATCCTATATCTCGGATTCACCCATAATCCCCAATTCTCGATGCAACCGCACAAAGGAGTCCTCCTTTAGGGGTTTCGTGAAAATATCGGCTATTTGCTTTTGGGTTTCAACGTACACTAAAATGATGTCCTTTTTAGCAACATGATCATCTAAAAAATGTTGTCGGACATCTATGTGTTTAGATCGGGAATGGTGCACCGGATTCTTTGAAAGACAGATAGCACTTTGGTTATCCACCATGATAGGGCTAGTATCACAATGAATACCAAAATCCTTCAGTGTGTGTCTCATCCAAAGAACCTGGGCACAAGCGGCACCGGCGGCAATGTATTCCGCCTCGGTGGTTAAAAGTGATACAGAATTTTGCTTCTTGGAAAACCAAGAGACAAAGGAATTTCCTAGAAAATGGCAAGTGCCACTAGTACTTTTCCTGTCGGATTTGCATCCCGCATAATCAGCATCACTATATGAGACTAACTCATATGTGCTAGATTTCGGATAAAGTAATCCAAAATCTAAAGTGTAACTTAGATAGCGAAAAATACGTTTAACCGCTACTAAGTGAGACTCCTTAGGTTGAGACTGATAACGAGCACATATGCATACGGCAAACATAATATCGGGCCTACTTGCGGTAAGATAAAGTAAACTACCTATCATACCTCGATATAGACGAATGTCTACATCCTTACCGCCCGTATCCTTGTCAAGATGTGTAGTCGTGCTCATTGGAGTCTTTTTCCCGGAAGCACTCTCCATTCCAAATCTCTTAAGCAACTCCACCGTATACTTCGTTTGGTGGATGAAGATTGCATCGTTCAATTGGCGAATTTGGAGACCTAAGAAATATTTGAGTTCGCCCAAGTGGCTCATCTCAAATTGTTCCTTCATAACATTAGAAAACTCTTCGCAAAGAGTGAAGTTAGTAGCACCGAAAATGATATCATCAACATAAATTTGAACTAATAAAATATCATTATTCACATGCTTAACAAAAAGTGTAGAATCGGCTTCGCCCATTTTAAAATTCAAATCCAAAAGAAAATTCTTTAGGCGATCATACCAAGCTCGAGGAGCTTGTCTCAAACCATAAAGAGCTTTCTTTAGTTTAAAAACATGATTTGTAAATTTTTCATTTATGAAGCCCGGAGGTTGAGAAACGTAAACTTCCTCAACAACATCTCCGTTTAAAAATGCACTTTTAACATCCATTTGAAATAATTTAAAATTTTTATGGCATGCATAAGACAATAATAGTCTAATTGATTCTAATCTAGCTACCGGAGCGAAGGATTCTTCGAAATCGATACCTTCCTCTTGGCGATAGCCTTGAGCAACTAACCGAGCTTTGTTCCGGACGACGACTTGGTTTTCGTCGGTTTTGTTCTTGAAGATCCACTTTGTCCCTATGACGGTGTGGTTCTTCGATGGCAAAGGAACAAGCTCACATACCTCATTCCTCTAGAATTGAATGAGTTCCTCCTCCATGGCAAGGATCCAAGCACTATCTTCGCAAGCTTCAACTATATTCTTTGGCTCTATTGATGAGGCAAAGGCACTATTGGCGAAGTGGTGGACTTGAGATCTCGTCTTGACACTATCATGAATATTGCCAATGACTTGCTCATGGGGATGGTCGCGGATGGTATGAAGCCGCTTGGGAATACCTTGATCACTAGGCACATTCTCAACAACTTCATTAGTCGGGTTAGTATCAATAGAATCAATTGAATCAATAGACTTAGAATTTTCAAACGAATCACATAAAACATCCATAGAATCATCATTATTTGAAATTCTAGAAGTAGTAAAATTCTCATTAAAAGAGACATGAAGTGATTCCTCGATCGTAGAGGATCTTTTGTTGTATATCCGGTAGGCTTTGCTACGTGAGGAATACCCAACAAATATCCTCTCATCCGATCTCGGATCAAACTTGTCCAAATTATCATATGTGTTTTTAATAAAATATTTTGCGCCGAAAACACGAAAATGTTTAACTTGAGGCAATCTACCAAACAACAATTCATAGCAAGTTTGTTTGGTGCCGGGCCTCAAAAGTATTCTATTAAACACATAACAAGCGGTGTGTACCGCTTCCGCCCAAAATTGATAACCAAGTTGACTATCTTCGAGCATAGTGCAAGCACACTCCACAAGCGTTCTATTCTTCCTCTCAACAACACCATTTTGAGGAGGTGCACGAGGGAAAGAAAACGTGTGAGTAATTCCAAGATCATCACAAAAATTTGAGAAAGACTCATTCTCAAATTCACCCCCATGATCACTACGAATAGTGACAATGGTGGTTCCGATGAGATTTAGTACTTTCTTCACAAATATTGTGAAGTTTTCAAAAGCTTCATTTTTATTACATAAGAAAAATACCCATGTAAATCTAGAATAATCATCGACGATGACAAGTCCATATCTTGCATTTCCTAAGGAAGCAACTCTAGTTGGCCCAAATAAATCTAGATGTAATAGCTTTAGTGGCCGTTTAGTAGAAATTCTTTTCTTAGGTTTAAATGAAGATTTAGGAAGCTTGCCACGTTGACAAGAATCACAAAAACTTTTCTTTTCAAAAACGAGTTTCGGAAAACCTTTAATGGAATTTAATTTCGAAAGCTTATAAAGTGTTCCAAAGTTCACATGTCCAAAGCGTCGATGCCATAAGTGTTGTTCACTTGTGTTGGCAACGAGACATTGTTCATATGACTTGGGAAGATCCAAAATATAAATATCTTTATGGCGTGTGCCGGAAAATAATAATTTATTATTATCATTTGAAATATGACATAATCCTTTCGCAAATCTAACTTTGTAACCTTTGTCACAAAGTTGGCTTATTGAAATAAGATTATGATTTAAACCATTAACTAGATAAACATCACTAATTAAAGGTTTAGACGGGTTACCCACTTTACCAACACCGACGATGGTTCCGCTCTCATTGCCTCCAAATACGACGCGGTTTCCATTTGCAATGGGAACTACTCCGGAGAGCAATTGAGCGTCACCCGTCATGTGTTTTGAACACCCGCTATCGAGTATCCAATTCCCTTTGGAGCTAAATTTAAATTTGATGCTCCTTTTCTTTTTCTTTTCCTTGAGTACCTAAAGATAGAAAATTTCATATCATGGTACCCAAGGTCATTGGGTCCTCAAAGGTTAGACCTTTGGAAGCCAAGTCCAATTGGACTTAGACTTCCCCACATAATTTCTACTATGCACAACATCTGAAAAATAAGCACTCATATACACTTGTTTTTCATCCATGCTCGTGTCCTTTGGGCTCCAAATAGTGAAAATTGTGGGAGCCCTCATCCTATTGGGTGCATGCATGCGTTGTTGGTTTCTACGTGATGCATGTCGTGGATAGGCATAAGGAACATGATGGAATGGTGCACGACGAGAATTATTCATATGATGAGGTGGGTGAACATATGCATGTGTGGGAACACGTGCGTGAGGGTGTCTCACATGGTGTGCACGTGCCCGAGAATGTGTTGCATAAAAATCATCATATGTGTGAGACGATGGAGTAGGACGTGTGTTCCTACGTGGCATGGTATTGGTGTACATATAAGCATGCCCCTTCTTTGGAGGTCCACCCAAAGTGGGTTTCTTTCCGAAAGAGGGTGTGGACGAGGTGGAAGCACCATTGGTAGATGAACTACCAATAGAGTGTTTGCTACCACTCGTAGAGTCACCGGAAGTTGGCCTAACAAAAGTAGTGGCCGCTTTGGATGGACATCCCATCGTATACCCCAAACCAATGTGGTGATTGGCCGGAAGTAAGTCACTTAGGATTTTATCCAAATGGTCCTTACCCTTATTGAATTTATTAATTCGGCCTAATGTGTTCTCATATTTCTCTTTGAGAGAACGCATAGAAGTATCCAAGGTGGATACTTGCGATGTGAGCACATACACACGAGATTTAAGATTCTCGTTCTCAATACTCAAAGTCGAGTTTTGAGAAGTTAAATCCGCTATCTTATATTCTTCCGGACCATCAATGCTAACATGTTCAAGTTTAGATTTGATATTAACAATTTCATTTCTTAACTCTTCAACAACGGTGTCGTTGTTGGTGATGATAGTCTTAGGTGAGGTTTGAATGCTAGCTAGGTCATCTTTTACTTTAGTATATCTATTTACTAATTTAGTGTATTTAGACCATAAATGAGAGTTAGCATCCCTAAGATCATCCATAGTTACCTCATCGCCTTCGTCGTCGCTATCATCGGAGGAGGAAGATCCTTGATCATGCTCCTCTCTTGCCATGAAGCACATGTGCGCTTGCTCCACTTTCTCATCGTCCGACTCTTCGCTTGAGGGATCCTCGGAGTCGGTGAATGTTGCTCCGACAAGTCCCTTTTTGTACCCCTTTTTGTACTTCTTCGACTTGTCGAACTTCGGCGCCTTCCACTTCTCCGTTTGCTTGTTTTGAGGACAATTCGCTTTGATGTGTCCTGGCTTATTGCATTTAAAGCACAAAGGTGGAGAGGCGTTAGTAGAAGTAAATTTAGATTTTTGTTTGAAGTTACCCTTTCGGAAGAAGCGATTGAACTTCTTTGCCATGAGTGCTATGGATTCCATGTCCATTTCTTCTTCTGAGTCCTCATCATCGGTAGAGGTGGATGAAGCCGCCTTGAATGCAATTGCCTTTTTCTTAGGCACGTCTTGGTTCAAATAGGACTTCATCTTTTCTTGTAACTTCACCTTGCTATCTTTGCATACCTTGTATGACATCAAAGTACCCATCAATTGAACTACGGTATACTTATTCATGTCATTACCTTCCTCGATGGCGAAGGTACGTTTCTCCCAAGAAGAAGGAAGTCCTTCGATAAGCTTCGAGCACTTCTCCTTTTGGGTGTAGGATTTGCCGAGGGCCTCTAACTCGTTTATTATGTCAACGAAGCGAGCGTAATATTCCTTCATCTTCTCGCCCTGTTGCATATGAAACATTTCGTAATCTTTGTTTACAACTACGAGTTTAGAGTCTCTTACCCTACTCGTCCCTTCATGTAGAATGAGGAGGGAGTTCCAAATTTGATATGCACTCTTACATGTGCATATCTTATTGAAGTCCTCGGGCTCCAATGCGCATTGCAAGGCGTTCATTACCTTGGCATTGTTTACCTCCGCGGCGACCTCCGCGGTTGTCCATTTCTCAAAGTCTTCTTCTTCGGGTTCGATGTATTACTTCATTGTGGTCCTCCATAGAGATGCACTCCGGAGGAAGGTTTCCATCTGGCATTTCCAGTACCCGTAGTTGGTACCGTTGAAGAATGGAGGCCTCGTAGAGGAATGTCCTTCCATCACCGAAGATGCTCTTTCACGGTTCCTGAAGGTGTCATAGTTGGAAGGTGGACGCACGGTCTTGTTGTCGTTGGCAGACATAGCTAAGTATCTGGCTCTGATACCAAATGTAATGCCCTACAAGCTACTGCACAAGTACTAGAGGGGGGTGAATAGTACTTTAAAAATAACAAGGAGTATAATTCCAAATTATAGTGCAAACAACTACCAAAACAATTTGCGGAAGCTTAAATTGAATGACAACAACAAAATTAACAATGCTAACAAGAGATGTTAATGGGTTCGGATCCACCCAAGTCTCCCCGACTTGTTCCCGGTGATCCTACGTCCCAACCACCCGGATCCCCTCCGGATACTTAGGTTAGAAACCCTAACCCAAGATTTCCACTATGATATCTTTTGAAAAACCTTCACAAGATCAAATCATACATGCAATGGCAAAAGTGAATCCCACAACCCGGGATCACAACCTTCTCTCACAACCGAGAGAATCAACAAGCAATATAAACAAGTTTATAATGAAATAAACAATCTTACCACAAAATCCTATACCTTGAGTTTTCTTACCAAATAGGTGCAAGGAGGGATTTGAGGAAGATGAAGTCACCAAGACCTAGCACCAAGGAAATGACCAGCAATAGGTGCCTAGGAGTGATTTGGAGACTTGAATCAAGCTAGAGCTTGAAGGGCTCACCAAGAACAAACTTCTCTCAAGATGGATTCTAGATCTAGAAAGTGAGAGAATGGATTTCTTGTGAGGAAGAGAGCTTTAGAAATGAGTGAGAATGGCTATCTCTTTCTATCTCAATGAATCTCTTAATGACAGCTCTAACCTAGAGAGAAATGACCATGGTTCGTATTTATAGGGTCCCATAAAAACAACTTAGGTCAAGTCACAACGGATAGAAATCTGAGGCAACTAGTCGGTCAAAGAACAACCACTTACCGACTAGTTCATCAACTAGTCGGTCAGTCAAACAACATGGACCGACTAAGTGAAGAACTGAGAAGAGATAGAAATTCAGACCTAGAAATCTAGTCGGTCCAAGAAGACTTTCTGACCGACTAGTTTCACAACTAGTCGGTCAGTCAGTGAACGTAGACCGACTAAGAGGCAAAAACAAATAGTCTGAATACAAATTGACTTAGTCGGTCCAAGAACAAAAGTTGACCGACTAGATTGTCAACTAGTCGGTCACCAAACGTTCTTAGACCGATTAACGATAAACAGTAGCTTAGGAGAAATTTAGTATGAACAGTAAAGCACAACTAGTCGGTCAAAGAAGCATCACTGACCGACTAGTTCACAAACTATTCGGTCGGTGAGTCAACGCAGACCGACTAACTGTAAACAGTACTGAACAAGAAAAGATGAACACAAACTAGTCGGTCCAAGAAGCTCTGCTGACCAACTAGATCACCATCTAGTCGGTCAGTACTTCTTCTTGTACCAACTAATATGCACAAACAAGTCCGAATCGAAGCGCGACGCTTCGAGGAAATTAGAGTGGACTTGTACTAAGATCCTAGAGCTACGATATGAGCGTTATGAAGATAGAATCGTAAGATATATTCAAGGCTTAACATTCTATAGATCGAAGCTTAAAAGACTATAAATAAAACCTTAATGAATGGTCTTCGAGAGCTTCGATTAATTCTTCATGACTTCCAAAACGGTCCAAGAGCTTCAACGAAGCTTTAGGCAATGAATACGATCTTTGAGAAGTCTTGAGATGTCGCTTTGATTGTTCTCGTGAATTTGGCGACGATCTCCAATACTGCGCTCACAAATTGTTAGTTCATGAATTATTTATGTTTGCTCATCATCAAAACCAAATCCGGGGAGTCCAATATTCAAAAATTTCCCCCTTTCTTTTTTTGAATCAGTTACAAACTCTTTATCTCTATGAGATACTCCTTATCTATACAAGATACTGTATTTGATTATTTGATGGAAGATGTATACTTGAGAGTCAGAGGATTTTATGTTGGGAGCCATTTCGGACTCTTCCTAAGGGCCTGTTCTTTTGTAGGAATGTTAAAATGGGAAAGTTGAGGGAGTGTGGAATCTGATGAGAGAGAAATTTGGGTTTGAAAGTTGGTTGTGGGACACGTAGAAATTTTGTTGTGTATGCGTGTTCTTTTGGGTTTGAAAGTTGAGGTAGAAAGTGAGATGTGGGGTCCACTTTTGTTAAAAATAATTATTTAATTATTATTAAACCGGGTGTTTATTTATGAATTTAAAAAAAACAAAAATTTGTGAATGGCTGCTAGAGAGAAAGCGGGCCCACGCAACCGAGAATCCTCCGTAATCCCCTGATTTCGCGGAAATTTCTCACAACCCAGTTTTGGGTGGCCACGTCGGCAAAAGAACAGGAAGTAGCGAAGTAGGAGAGAGAGAGGTGAGGGGACGTGGAATAGTATTTTTTGGGTGGAATCCCAGCTGCATCCCGCCAAAAGAACAGGCCCTAACAAGTTCTTGTTTGTAGCGTTCAGATCCGAGGAGAAACGAGCGATCTCAGCGGGTTTCATCCCGTGATAATTGTGAGCACTAACGAAAATATTTGCATTTCTAAACTAAACAAATTTATAATTTGCAATAGTATTTCTTAGATTTTGTGTTGCAACAGGGGAATGCATCTATTTGAAATTTTGGAATGTAGTCATTCATCAAACTAACTTACCAAAAATACTGAGGATGATGATGGTAATCATGCAAAGACATTCAAAATTTGAAATTAATTAACAAGGTTAAATACCCTCACATGATAGAATGGATGAATGAATTCAATGAAAACAAACCTTTTCCTTTTATTTTGCTAGTTTCGATGACGGTCCATTTCATGTTAATCATGTGATTAACGAGTCAGATTCATGTATTTAACTATTGAATGCGTTATATTTTGTATTAATAAAAGCAAAAATCAGATGCAAGAAGTAATATAAAATTTTGTAAAAAATTAATTTTCATTTTAAAACGTTTTGCAATTTAATGAATTGTAAAAGAACAAGATAGGATCATTTCTTGTTTGGAAGGGTCACAAACACAGAAGTATGCTGGGAATCACTTATGAGGTTTGGTTACATATGCTGGGAATCACAGAAGTAGACCCGACCACGGTTCGGTTCCGGTTCGGTTCCGGTTCCGAACCGCCGGTTCCGGTTCCGACAAAACCCAGAACCGGAACCGAACCGCTTTAGAAGCGGTTCGGTTCCGGTTCCGGTTTCCGACCGGTTCCGGTTCCGGTTCCGGTTTCGGTTCCGGTTCCGGTTCGGTTCCGGTTTGGGGTCGGTTCCGGTTCGGTTGTGGTGAAAAATATAAGAAAAGTAAACAAAAATTAAAGGATATAACTTAAAAAAGAAATATATCTTGTCACTAATCAACTTAATACAAGTTACATATGAGAAAATTGAGGATGTGACAAACCAAACCGGGGAATGTGAGAAAACTTTGTGAGAAAATTGAGAATGTGAGCCAATTGGCCAAAACCGAATCGGTTCCGATTCGGTTCCGCGGTTCCAGAACCGGGGAACCGAACCGGGGAACCGGAGAATCGGAACCGCCGGTTCCGGTTCGGTTCCACAAAAGGGCAAACCGGAACCGAACCGGCTTGGTCCGGTTCCGGTTCCGGTTCTTGGAACCGGCCGGCCGGTTCCGGTTCTTGGAACCGGCCGGCCGGTTCCGGTTCGGTTCGGTTCCAAATCGGTTCGGTTCCGGTTCGGTTCCACGGTTCGAACCGAACCGCGGTCGGGTCTACATACGCGGTCTTAAGAAATCCCCCCTTCATCATTTTTTATGGATCAATATATTTCATTTTGATCCTCATAATATAAAACTTCAAAACAACAAAAATCGATTAAACCTAGAAATGTTATCTCGTAGATCAATAAAATAAAAAAATAAACGGTTAGTCGACAAGAAAAAAGGTTTATGTTCATTCTATAATTGATGTTTTGCTGTTTTAAAATATGAACATTAAAATTAATGGATCCAATCTTTTAAAAATAGTAAAGAAAAACTTTCCTAGCCGAGGCCAAAGCATACTATTGATGCCCATCATTATGGGAGTTACTTTGCGATCCTACCATTAGCTTCGTGCACATACCGCTTAACTTTTTACTCGGTGTACATACCATACATTTTTGGAAAAAATCATGTTTTTGCTCCGTGCACTGGATTTTCCAAAACACCATTGAATAGTTTTTCCCAAAACATCAATCAATTCGCATCACTCAATTCACATCACTTAATTTTTGCTGATTACACATACCCCTTTAATGTTGCATGTTAACTAATTAAACCCTAAAACTAATTAGTTAATTAAGATAATAAGTTAATTAACTGGGGCGGATGGGCGGATGGGCTCAATTCACATATCACTTAATTTTTGCCGAGTACACATATCTCCTTAATGATGCATGTTAAGTAATTAAACCCCAAAACTAATTATTTAGGTATAATTAGTGGAATTCGTTAAGTGAAATTGGTTAAGTATAGCTAGTTTCTTTAAGTTAAGTGGTTTGTGTACTAAGCAGAAGAATTAAAGAAAAAGATATATATAAGAAGAAGAGAGAAGACGAGCAAACTGTTTTTAAAACGAAGAACAAGAAGTGGTATGTGCGGAATGAGAAAAATGGTAAGTGATCCAAGAAATTTTGTTGGGGGTCTCAGATGTGCACGGTGCGTAATTTGGTATGTGCACCGATTAATTTTTGAGGAAGTGTTAGAATGTTCACGTTGAGTAATTTGGTATGTGTACAGAGCAATTTTTCAAGAATTTTTTAAAATGACAATTTCATTATTTTTCAACAATTTAAGATATATGTGCACGGAGCAAAATGGTACGTTGGCAAAGTAAATCCCTTCTGTGATACCCAATAGAATCTAATAAGGGCATGTTCTTTTTGTGAGATTTGGACGAGAAAGTGGGATTTTCCCACTGTTCACCAACCATTCACCCATCGAATCACCCTCTATCTTCTTCGTTTTCCTTCACTATGCTCTTTTTCTTGAGAAATCACAACCGGATGTTGCCGCCGTGGATTCGCGGTGGCGCCGATGTGGAGGCGAACTTTCTTCGCGCGAAATCTGCGATAATTTCCCGGATTTCGCTCGAGAATGTGATCATCTATGCAGACTGGGCCTCACTCACATCTCTCTCACATCTCTCTCGTCCAAGCGCAGCGTCCGAAGCCCCTCCTCTCTCCGTTAATTAAATAGTTTAGTTAATCTGAAAATAAATTTAGTAATAAAAACAATTAGATTAATAATATTAATTTTTAACCCGTGGACCACATACCAAACTTTCTCCTACAACGTTCTTAACAGAAAAAACATATGAAAGTTCGGTGGGCCCCTCAAAAAATTCTCAACCCCACTTTCTAAACCCAGTTCCAACAAAAAAACACAAATCCCTGCATTTCTCACCTCATGATTCGAACCCCAAAACACTATTCACAATTTTCTCAAAAACCCATTTCTCTAGTAAAGAACAGGCTAAGTTTCACAGACTTTTCCGACTGAAAAAAGGGAGAGTATTATTGATCATACAAAACGTTCTTAATTAAGGAAGAGTATTATTATTATTAAAATAACAGGAGATTAACAGCAGATAATAAGATTTAGATTAATTAATTATTTAATCTGGGAAGGGATGCTTCCCCCGGGGGAGGATTTCATTTAATGTACATGAGTAATTATTAATTAGGGAGTGGGGCCCAGCTGTCAGTGTTGACTGGACTGTAACTTGCGCGTGTTTTAATTTAATAATATTAGAAAATAATTTCTGCAGAATATTCTACTGACATAGAAAAAGTTTAAAATAATAAACAATAATAATAATAAACCCCTTTATTATTATTATTATTTTATTCTTCTGCAACATATTCCGCCTTTCTTCTTTCTTCTTTTACTTGGGAAAGAAATCATCATCAACAGCAGCTGCGGAGACAAGCGGGAGGGAGGGAGGGAGGGAGGGAGGGGTTAGAGAGAGAAAGTAGAGAGAGAAAGTAGAGAGAAGCTGAGAAAGGAAAGGAAATCAAAAGGCTCTTCACCTTCTCTCTCTACTTTCTCTCTCCTCTGCTCTCTCTCTCTCTCTCCCCCCTCTTCACTCTACTCTCATTTTTTCCTTCCTTTTCTTCACTTTCTTTCCCAAATCACCAACACTCTCTCCCCTCAGTCTTCCGATCCTTCCTTTTTCTTTGCCTCGTCTTCTTTTTAAAACCCTAAACCCCAATCCAGATCAATTCATATGTGAGCTTTTTTTCATTATATGGTTTACTAGTGGGTTGTGGCAATGGCGGAAGCTTTTGGCATGCTGGTGAACTTGGCCTCATCGGCCTTGTCCCGATCGTTCTCATCTCTAACCTCATCAAAATCGCATCCAAGCTTCGATGATGGCGCCGTCGGCCTCGCCATCGTTGCCGCCATGGTCGGCGAAGAATCTCCTCCTCCTCCTCCGCTGCATGTCTTCTCAACATCGCAGGCCGTCTCCAGCATCCTCAATTTGGAAAAACAAGAAGAAGAAGCAGAAGAAGAAGCAAGCAGCGAAGAATTTAGCCAAGGAGGCGACGAAATGGAGATTAGCGACGAGATGTGGGAGAGCTACACTTGCGTTACCTCGTACGTCGAAGGGAAGCCCGTGAGCAAGACGGTCTATTTAGACGACGGCGGTACTAAATTCACTGCCTTTGACAATGCTCATGTTCCAATGCCTTCGATTTCAAATTCGCGGACAATGCCTCCGATTTCAAATTCGGGGTCAAAGGCTGTTTTTTTCGTGGGATCTCCTCAGTCGCCGCCTCTGCTTGCTACGGAGGATGGTTTCATGGAGAGCTGTTTCCTCTGCGATAAGAGCCTGGACGGCATCGACATTTTCATGTATAGGTACCACTATTACCACTCATGGTTACATATATTTCCCTTGATGATGATGTTGTTGTTGTGTTGTTTGTTTTAATTAAATTGTTAGTAATACTTGGATTCTGGGCGTTAATTAGCATATGTCATAATTTCTTTATTTTTTGAGCATTAATGTAAGAAAATTGAATTTTTGGCGGGACCTTACATACGTATATGAATTCTGTTTGCTGTTTTAGCCAGTGATTAGTGAGCCCATTGATTCTAAATCTGGAATTCTGTTTGTTTTTTGGTCACCTGTTGTCCGTCTATTTTTTATTTAATTTGTTCATCTGCTAGGGAATGACCTTTGATCTGTTCCCTTGCAATTTTCGGTTTTATGTTCTTTCATTCTGATGCTTGCAGTGTATTTGTGTAGTATCTGATTGCTCTGATAAAATTTTAAAGCTTCTGAATGGTGAATTTTCGGGGGTAATGGTCGATGCCCCCCCCCAATGCGGGCAAAAAAAAAACCACCACAAGCCGACACAAAATTTGGAATTGCATTGTTATTGTGAGGCAGATTCCTCATAAGGGTTGATAGTTTGAGATTTACCCATGTAGGATTCTCAAGTGAATCTTTGATTACCATTTCACTATTTTGTAGTAATGTGTTCTTCTTCACCCATTCATCTGCCTTCTTCTTGTACATGTTATGTTTTTTCCAACTTCTCTTTCTTTGTACAGATGCACACACACGAGCATGCACATATGCATTCCTGCGAACACATACACACACATGATCTTTGATCATTTATTTTACATTTTTTGAACTAAGCACTATACGTATGTAAGCGACTATTTGGTTTAGTATGAATGTTTAATCCGTTTTTTCGTATCAGAACAGTTTAAGCCAATCTGATATTGTTTCTTTTGTGCTGAAATAAAGGTCTTCTATCCTTTTCATTCCCACATAGGATATGATATGCATTGTATCTAGCTGAATGGGGGAGTTACTCTCCTTCAAGAAGAGCTTTATGGTCTCTGCGATTTGTCTTGAATTCTAAGCCTTTGCATTGCCTATTTTCGCATGACCCTTTTGGTTGAGTTCCCCGACAAGTTCACATATATGTTGTTTTTTATGATTCAAGTCTCATATGAAGGATTCCCTGGCGATTCGGTCGAGTAGTAGTATGCTACTTGACTGAGCTACAGGAGCAGAGCAGAGACAGTAAGTAGTGGGGAGTTTTCGCCGACTTGGGCGACTTTCTACTCGGTCGAGCAGGAGGCTACTCGGTCGAGCTACAGTTGGATTCTGATGGTCTCAGAAGTCCGAGAGTTTTCTGTTTGAGAGAGCTCTGCAGGGAATGCCTACTTGGGTCGAGTAGCTATACTACTCGACCGAGTCGACTCGACTCCACCCAGCGGCAGAAGCGACACATGACAGCTCGGTCGAGCAGACCGAGCTTGGACCTACTCGGGCTGAGCACGCACGGGGCCAGGCTGCGCGGCCGATGGCCTGGATTAATTTTCTCAAGATTTGGGGGTTCCTGTTTAATCCTATCTATTGTTTTAGATTAAGTTAAGCCTCTAATTGATATCTGGAGCTTTTGGAAGCCAAAAGCCACCCCCGGGAGATTCTTGAGAGAGATTAGGGTTTTGGAGTTCTTGATTGAGAAGGTGAGTGTTTCTTCTTTATTCCTCCTTTGATTTCTTCTTCCTTGAGTGGGATTGTGAGGGCTTGTGCTATTGGCCAAGTTATTGCTCACGTGAGTGGAAGCAAGATTGTAACCCTAGATTGGTGGATCTCTCTGACAGTGAAATCATCTCGGATTGCTGGATGTAGGTTGTTTACAACCGAACTAGGGTAATTTCTATCATGTCTGCGTTTGATTTGTTGTTGCAATTATTCGTTTGCAGCTTTCTATTGCAAGGTCGTAGGGTTTATTGGTGGGTGAATTGAGGTTCTTTTGCTAGCACTAGATTCCTGATTAGTTTATTAGGGTTGGTAATCTGCTTGGATCTCAAGGCGTCGCTGTGTTCCACCACGTCGTGTTGTTTTATTCCCAACAAGTGGTATCAGAGCTTATGGTTCGTTTGCAGAAGAAGTTAATGGCGAAAAGATGGTGTCTTTAGCAACATTGAATATTGAGAAGTTCACGGGCCGGAATGATTTTCGAATCTGGCAGACAAATGTGAAGAATGTTTTGATGCAGACATGATGTTACTGGATCGTATTCAACGTGTCGAATATCGATAAGGAGGTGAAAGAATCCGCTAAGACGGAGATGGAGAGGAAGGACTATAACGCAATTCAGTTGTCATTATCAGATAATGTTCTAAGGGAAGTCTTAGATGAGGCTACGACATCTGACATGTGGAAGAAGCTTGAGGGACTATATATGAAGAAATCCTTCACGAGTCGCCTATATTTGCTTCAGCAGATGTATACTCTCAAGATGAAATCTGGATCAGCGGTGAAGGATCACATGGATGAGTTGAACCGGATAGTACTGGAGTTGTGGGGGTATGGATGTGAAGATTGAGGATGAACAACAAGCGGTTATCTTATTGTGTTCATTGCCGGAGGAGTTTAACCAATTCGTTCGGTCGATGATTTATAACCGAACAACTCTCACCGTGGAAGAGGTGAATGCAGTGCCTCATACTGAGCAACTATGTGGCAAGGTTGAAGATAGAGAACACGTGAGTAAATGCGAGAAGGCATTACATGTGAGGGGTCGACAGGAAAGGAGTGGAGGCTTAAAGAAGAACAATGACTGCTCCAAGTCGAGACATTCGCAGGATAGGTATGCGAATATCACATGTTTCATTTGCCAGAAGAAGGGTCATTTTTCGAACCGGTATCCTAACAAGGTTAGGAAGAAAGGCAAGGAGGCCAAGAAAGAGTCCGGTTCGACATCTTTGAGGATTGATGGTGAGCAAGTCCGTGATGAAGGTAGAGCTACCGAGATGTTTGCCGCAAAGATTGCTGGTGATGCAAATATTGCATGGCTTATGGATGGTGGTTGCTCATACCATTTGGCTCCTCATAGGAGTTGGTTTGCTACATACCGTTCTAAGGAAGATGGATGTTCAATCCTCATGGGGAACAATGCAGTTTGCAAGACTGCGGGTATTGGAACCATCCGGATAAAGATGCATGACGACATAGTGAGATCACTTGCCGATGTGAGGCATGTCCCAGATCTGCAGAAGAGCCTAATCTTCATATGCGTATTGGACAATGTCGGATATAAGTCGGTTTTTGAAAAAGAGCAACTGAGAGGCCTCCAAAGAAGCCATGGTTGTGATGGAGGGAAGAAAAGTGGGAAACTTATATGCGCTTCAAGGTACCACGGTTGAAGGTGAAGCAAACATAAGCACCACGAGCTCAGTTCCCGGAGATTTAGCTAAGTTATGGCATTATCGCTTGGGGTATCCATGTGACAAAACCCTCGATGTACTCCAAAGAAGAAAACTGATTGAAGCCTCGAATGAGAGTGTATAATTCTGCGAATCCTGTGTGTATGGAAAGAAGACAAAGGTGCAGTTCAACACGGGGAATCATACTAGCAAAGAACCACTCGCCTATGTACACACAGATGTGTGGGGTTCGTGTCCAGAGCCGTTAAGAGGGGGAGCTAGGTATTTTGTCTTATTCATTGATGACTACTCTCGCAAAGTCTGGATGTACTTAATAAAGTCAAAGGACTAGACATTTGACATGTTCAGAGAGTGGTAGACCATGATGGAGAAAAACCGGAAAGCACGTGAAGGTGCTGAGATCTGACAATGGAGGTGAGTATACCTCAAGTGAGTTTAGAAATTTTTGCAAACTCAATGGAATCCGCCGTTATTTTAGCACACTTGGAGATCCGTAGTCTAATGGTGTGGTGGAGTGGATGAATCGGACATTGTTGGAGCGAGTGCGATGCTTGAGGCACTCAGCCGGTTTGGCGAAGGAATTTTGGGGTGAGATCCTTACCACTGCTGTGCATATTTCTTGAGGAACTGTGGAGTGGTGCAGCTGGAGATTATTCTTACTTACGCATTGTGGGTTGCCCGTCGTATGTGTACGAGAGAGGTGACAAGTTGGATCCAAAAGCAAAGAAGTGTATCTTTCTTGGATATGGCCACGGCCGTGAAGGGATATGGAGACCCTTCACCGGAATGACACATGTGAGTTGGTGCCGTTACCCAGTGAGAAGCATGCCATTGGTTGTCATTGGATATACAAGGCAAAGGAAAGCTGAACTCAAGATGGCAATGAAGTCAGGTATAAGGCAATGTTGGTAGCCAAGGGGTTTGCACAACGGAAGGGAGAAGACTACAACGAGATATTCTCGCCGGTTGTGCGACATACATCCATTCGGGTGTTGGCGCTAGTTGCTAGCATGGAGATTGAGTTAGAACAACTCGATGTGAAGACCGCCTTTCTGCATGGAGATCTTGATGAAGAAATCTATATGCAACAGCTTGATGGGTTCAGAGTTGAGGGAAAACAGACCTTGGTGTGCATGTTGAAGAAATCGTTGTACGGGTTGAAGCAATCACCCATGCAGTGGGACAAACAATTTGATAGCTTCATGATGGGAGTAGGCTTCGAGAGGAGCATCAAGGATCAATGTGTGTATGTACGCACACTTGAGGATGGCTTGAAGATCTATTTGTTGCTCTACGTGGACGACATGCTTATTGCTTCTAATAGCATGTCTGAGGTGAAGAAGCTGAAGGCGAAGCTTGTGCAAGAGTTCGACATAAAGGACTTGGGGCCCGCTCAGAAGATTCTCGAAATGGAGATTTTCCAAGATAGGAAGAAGCATGAGCTGTGATTGTCACAGAAAGGGTATATTCAGAAGGTGATAGTCCGTTTTGGGATGGAGAGCGCGAAGCCTGTGACAACACCTTTGGGAGCTCATTTTCAGCTGTCGACGAATTAGTCGCCAAGCACCGATGAGGAGAAGACATGCATGTCTTGGGTGCCATATGCGAGTGCAGTGGAAAGCTTGATGTATGCAATGGTTTGCATGCGTCCAGATATTGCATAGGCCGTAGGATTGGTTAGCAGGTACATGGCTAATTTAGACAAGGAGCATTGGCATGCCGTCAAGTGGATTTTGAGATATCTGCGAGGCACGGCGAGTGTCGGGATCCTCTATGGGAGAGGAGACGAAAAGGTGCTGACAGCATACTGCGATAGCGATTATGCAGGGGATAGAGACACATGCGACGTTCTACCATGGGATACGTGTTCACTTTGGGCACTGCCGCGGTATCGTGGTGGTCAGTCTTATAGTCTGTGGTTGTGCTATCGGCCACAAATGCCGAGTTGATTACAGCGGTGGAAGCTGTGAAGGAGGCCAAGTATTTGAGGAATCGGCTGAGAGATTTGGGGGTGCCGCAGGATTCATTACATGTGCATTGTGATAGCCAGAGTGTCATTCATCTAGCAAAGCACCAGACACATAGTTTGAGGACAAAGCATATTGAGGTGCGTGATTCCTTCCTTGAGTTGGAGAAGAAGGAAATAGATCTTTAGAAGATCCCGACTGAGAAGAACCCCGCAGACATGTTTACCAAGCCAGTTCCCCTCGTCAAGCTCCAGGTATGTTTGGAGCTGATTTCCTTTTGGCTTAGGTGGCACCGGAGGGCGCGTGTTTCGAGACGATGGTGATAATCAGAGAAAGGGTCATGGCGTGCAGCGTGGAGGTGCAGGAGTATTGGTGATGAGATTTGAATCAAGGTAGAGTGTTGTTTTTTTGATTCAAGTCTTCATATGAAGGATTTCCAGGAGGCTACTCGGTCGAGCTATAGTTGGATTCCGATGGTCTCAAAAGTCCAAGAGTTTGCTGTTTGAGAGAGCTCTGCAGGAATACCTACTCGGGTCGAGTAGTAATCGAGTCGACTCGACTCCACCCAGTGGCAGAAGTGGCGGATGACAGCTCGGTCGAGCAGACCGAGCTGTGGACCTGTTCGGGCTGAGCACGTGCGGGGCCAGACTGCGCGGCCGACGGCCTGGATTGATTTTCTCAGGATTTGGTGGTTCCTATTTAACCCTATCTATTGTTTTAGATTAGGTTAAGCCTCTAATTGATATCTGGAGCTTTTGGAAGCTAAAAGCCACCCCCTTGGAGATTCTTGAGAGAGATTATGGTTTTGGAGTTCTTGATTGAGAAGGTTAGTGTTTCTTCTCTATTCCTCCTTTGATTTCTTCTTCCTTGAGTGAGATTGTGAGGATTTGTGCTATTGGCCAAGTTATTACTCACGTAAGTAGAAGTAAGATTTCAACCCTAGATCGGTGGATCTCTCTGATAGTGGAATCGTCTCGGATTGCTGGATGTAGGTTGTTAACAACCGAACTAGGGTAATTTATATCGTGTCTGCGATTGATTTGTTATTGCTATTATTCGTTTGCGACTTTCTATTGCAAGGTCGTAGGGTTTATTGGTGGGTGAATTGTGGTTCTTTTGCTAGCTCTAGATTCCTGATCAGTTTATTAGGGTTGTTATTCTGCTTGGATCCCAAGGCGTCGTTGAGTTTCGCCACGCCGTGTTGTTCTATTCCCAACAATATATTCCTAGTAGTAATTAATGTAAACATTAATAGCAAGGGGTCTTGTGAGTCAACAAGATCAGATATCCCTGCAAGCTCCCTCCCTGCAAACTCCTTGGAGAAATTGCTTCAACTCTTCTATCATTTCATTCGGAAGACATTCTATTATTGCTACTAATGGTACTGTATCTGATTTGGCTCGTCTTATTTTGTTCTATGGAGTCGTATGCAACTCATGTGGTAAACATTGTCATTTTAACTTTTATCTAACATCTAACATTCTGTACGTGAGTCGTATGCAACTCATGTATCTAACTTTTATCTATTTTTGGAAATTTTTGAGCATGTTCCGTGTTCTTTTTGAGCTAACATTTACAACCAATTAGGAAGCTTCTACCTGTTTTTTTTGATCTTCTATAACTCTTGTCAAACCCATATTGTGTCGGTGATGCGTTTTGCATTTAGGCCCATCAGGAGCATTTTCGGAATTTTTAGATCTTAGGGGGGTCTTTTAGTAATTTTAAGAATTAGGGGCGTTTCCGTAAATTTTGCAGTTCCTGTATTTTTCTCGTTGTTATAATTAGGGTTGGCTAGGGAGTAGGGTTATGCTTGATTATTGAGAATAACATTGTATTAGGCGTCCACGAGCCCTAGTTTGGAGATTTAGGCTTTCATCTCGTAGGAAAAGGTTGGAGAGCGACCTCTTCTCCTAAAGAGGTTCATTATCATCTTATTTTCCGTTCTTCTCTCAATAAAAATTCCACCTTTTTCACATTTAAAATTACATTCTTATTATCAAAACCATAGTGGATCGCATTAATTGCTATCAGAGCATCTACGATCTATGGCAGTGATAAGATCCAAGGACAAGTTCGAAGCTTTAGATGAAAAATACGACATCGAGATTAAAGATTTGAAGAAATCAATGGAGGACCTCAGATCTGAGTTAGGGCATCGCTCGTTGAGGGAGGACGACGTCAGAAGCGATGGAAACAATGTTGGAGTCTTAACGTAACGACTTTCAGATCAAAAGACTGCACCTTTGGATCTAACGCAACACCTTTCAGATGAAAAAAGAGGCAACTTTGGCGCTAACACAACAAATTTCCAATCTGAAGGCGTCGAAAATTTCAGATTTAGGCGAAAACCCAGATTTAGGGCAAAAGGAGATGACTTTGGAGAAAGGGAAAAAGAAAGCGGAGGAATACAACAAGAGTTTGCTATCTGACGCCGACGACTATTATGCGAAAGACGAAGATAATCTCACGAAGGAGAGTGCTAGGAAAAACCCTAGCCGTCAATTTCAGGCACCCAGCGAGCTCTTGCAGGACCGACAGGAGCCTACGGCCCTACTGTAGGGCTGACTGCGGCCCTATTGTAGGGCTGACTGCAGCCATAACAGGGCATTGCAGGGGCATTGCAGGCCTGCCTGGGCCTTGCAGACCCGACAGGCCCCTCTCGGGCCCATGGCAGCCCACTAGAGGCTCGTCGAGCCTTGTGTTGAGCATCCCGGCCTCCACGATGTTCGAAAGGTCCGTTGGGACCCAGATGATGATTTTCATCTGCTTCCGGGCCTTGAGGATGATGTGGAAGAGCTTCAGGAGCTTTATGTGCCTCAATTTGTGATAGAGAGGCGAGACGTCGAGTATTTCCAGCTTACGAGGAGTTTTGGACAAATTATGACGAGGACCATGGTTTCAAGGAGGATGTTGGCGACTGTGCGTGGGAGGAGAATGTCTGAGGCGGCCATAGAGACATAGGCAGAGCCCCACTGAGGGGCTATGAGTGTCCCCAGGAGATACATCGTGACACCTATCATCCCCATGGCTATGGACCTGCAGGAGATTTCAACACTGGTAGCATGATCAAGAAGCTAAAGATGAACATATTTGAGGGAGAAGACATGGATGGATGGATATATAGAGCGGATAGATATTTTGAGGTGACGCGTCTCATTAAGGCAGAGAGAATGAATGCGGTGGGAGTATGCTTAGAGAGAGACGCTTTACCCTGGTACTGATGGAGACAATAACAGTGGCCGATTCGCTCGTGGGAGTTCACAGGTTGTCTGTTAGACCGGTTCCGAGAGACTCAGTGGGAGACCTATATGAGCAGATTAACGCACTGGGGCAGGAGGGTACGGTGAGAGATTATATCAAGAAATTAGAGATGTTGGTAGGTCGTGTTCATAGAGTCTAATGTGAGTCCTTGGAGGGATATTTTATAAAAGGACTCAAACCAAGCATACGGGCAGAACTACGTATACAGAGACACAAAATGCTGCTAAACATGATGTTTGGCTCAGATTGTGGAGGATAGACTTGTAGAAGAGCGGCGTGCCAGTGGAGCATGGATCGGATCCACTTCTTGCAGCTAGGTAGCGACAAGAGAGGAGAAGACACCATTAAGAGGGTTCCATGCTAGCCAAGAGAACAACTGTGAGCCACGACCAGAAGGAAAGTTTCGGCGCATCGAAGCTGAGATGAGAGACAAGTGGTCCAAGGGACTGTGTTTTAACTGCGATGAAAAGTTCACCGTAGGGCACCGGTGTCGAGATCACATTTTACAATTATTGATAACAGACGAAGATGAAGAGGAGAGAGATGAGACAACCAGAGACAAGCATCTTCACTTGGAGTAGCATGCCCACGAACTACATGCACCACCTTGATGACAAGGTGGTTCTTCGGGGGCGAAGTAATGATGCGTTTTGCATTTATACACATCAGGAGCATTTTCGGAATTTTCAGATCTTAGGGGGTCTTTTTGTAATTTTCAATTTTAGTGGCTTTTTATTAAATTTTGTAAATTTTTATATTTTTTCCTTTGTTATAATTAGGGCCGGCTAGGAAGGGGGACTATGCTTGATTATTGAGAAGAATATTGTACGAGGCGTTCACGAGCCCTAGTTTGGAGATTTAGGCTTTCATCTTGAAGGAAAAACTTGGAGAGCGGCTTGCTCTCCTAAAGAGGTCAATTATATCTTATTTTCAGTTCTTCTCTCCATAAAAATTACACCTTTTTCCCTTTTCACATTAAAAATCCCACTTTTATTATCAGAACCTAGTGGATCGCATTAGTCGGTGCCTTGCCTAGGGGTTAGACAATATTTTGAGTCGGATATCAAACTAGTGATTGTACTTTAAGATTTTATCTGTCCTACTATAGGGATGCTTAGGCCTTGGGTTGTGCTTCATGACCGACAAACGTTGGTAACAACATGATTTGTATTGTTATGGCAGATGCGATATTCGACTATACTTATAAAGGTTGATCATCTAACGCTATCAATTGCAGGATTCAACTTCCAACATGGAAGCAATGTGTCTCAGCTTGTACTCTTGTGAGTGCAGTAGACTGATTGTGCATTAACCAAAGGCTTTCCATAATTGTGTGTTGTGTTGAAAAATATGATACAAAACACCTAAAATTACACATGATTAATCTAGGATCTTTAAAGATTATTGTAGATTTTTTGGAACACAAAATACCAAGTTTAGAAGCCCGGAAGGAGATTTATTTTAGATTCTTTCCTTAGGCCCAATCAAAGCACAGTGCGGCCCATGGGCACGATCTGCGGATGCATGTTGCATGGGCCACGTGGTGGGCATACACGTGATCACATGCATGCACGATTGCTCGACGTGGAGACGTGTGGTAAGCTGTTATTAAATTCTGCTCATAGCAAATGGTTGCGATCTTGCTGTGGCCGAAGAGGAGCAGACGCATCTGCGCAAGCGTGTCAGAATCTGGATTCGGTTACTGAGCTGCACGTTTTGGTTTCTATTTGAAAGTTATTTAAAGGTGTTTCGGTTAGGGTTTCTCAAAGATGTGAAAGCCAATCGCTAAAGGTTATTTTTGCGGATCCTGAGGCATCTTCAGTGGATAAAAGTAATGAAATTTGAGGGTTGTTTCAGAGCCAAATTTAGTTTTTTCTTTAAATTTTCTTCTCCAGATTCATTCTGGGCTTAATTGGTCCTTTGAATTAAGTATAATATTTTGCACTTCGAAATTATTAAAGTGTTAGTGATATCTCTAACTAGACATACACCAAGAATTAGGTATAAGTATAAATCTTGGTGTCACATTCATGTTTTTCATTTGTTTTATTTTATGTTTACTTTTCATATATTGCTTATGTTATAGGTTTTATAAAAAAAGTCATTAGCTTTATCCATTAATTCAATAATTCTTCGAATTCTGTAAGACGATTGTATTTTTTAATAATTATATCAAATGGACATATGAGCACAATAGTTAATTTTAGACCCTAACAATTAGTATCATAGCAGATTTGTGAGACACGTCTAAGACAATGGCAGAGAGTTATTCTACAAAGAGCGATGCTACCGGTAAAGCAATTGGTTCGAGCTTGTATACGGGTGATTTGTATGCGATGGTTGGATGAGCTCAATACAAAATTGAGAAGTTTAATGTGAAGAAATTTTTTGAGATATGACAATACATGAAGCTATTCTTAAGGAAGGAGTATGTTTACAAGATGGTGTATGATACTGATTTATTGATGGATATCTCAAAGTGGAGAAGATGGAGATGGACAATTTGGTTATGGCGACCATCTAGCTTAAGTTTACCAGACAAGATGATCTATCATGTGTCCAAGAAGATGACGAGCAAGTGATTTTAGGAGAAACTTGATGCGAGCGCACCTAACCCCTCGGCGGATGGAGCACGTGTCGGTGGAGGCGTCATCACTTACGCATGTCGCAGGAGACGCGGGGGCGCGGTTTAGGCCATTTTCTTAGTGGGAGGGTATTTTGGTCTTTTACCAAAATCCCTCCTCTTTCTTTATATTAGGTCTAGTCGTCATCTTTTTCCTTATGCTTGAATTGTGAGAACAACTTTCAGGTGGCAATTGAAGGTTCTTAAACTTTGGCCCATCATCCAAAGTGGGGAGATCGATCTTGTCTCTAAGAAGATAATTATCTAGGTTCTTTGTCTCAATCAAGCAAAAATATAAACTTTTTCCTCTCTTTTAATTTTCCTCTTTTAAATTGTGAATCGATCTACGACGATTCACAACAATTGGTATCAAAGCACTACGAATCCATGGCAACGGGGACGAGAGCTTCCGTGGACGAGAAGATCCAAGGCCTCCGCGACGATCTCAATCAAGAGATCGAGGGTTTGAGGAAGACGATGGAGGCTTCGATCAAGGATCACGCAAATACCCAAGAGGACATTCAAACGGAACTTCGGAGCATGAGAAGGGAAGCCGCAGAGTCGGGAAGGGATCTTAAAAGTTTGAAGGACGCCACGGCTGCGATTCCAGCGATGATGGCGATGTTGCATGACTTGACCAAGGAGAAGGTGGCGGATCGCAGAAAATGGAAGGCAACGGAGGAGATCCAAGGCGATTCCGGCATCGATTCGACAAATCAGGAACCCCCGAGCCACGGGGAATCATATGCGGCGGCGGCGGCTCAAACCCTAGCCGGCGCGCTAGGGTTTGGCGCGACGGGGCCCGGAACAGCATCCACGGGCCCTGTCGGGCCTGTTTGGGGGTCGACCGGCCCAACCGGCCCATCCACGGCCTGGGCGGGCCCGATCGGCAACCCCCGGCCCTCGGCGACCCCAATCGGGGCCGCCGGAGGGCCGGCACCCCCTTCCGGAGGTGCCCAGGGCTCGCCGACCCCCATCAGGGGGTCGGACGAGCCGCGCGACCCCCGCCTGGGGGTCGACAGCCCCAGGCGGGGGGCGGCGAAGGGATTTCGGCCCCCGCTTGGGGCCGGGCAGGCCCGCTGGACCCCGGGAGGGGGTCAGCAGGCCTGGGCGACGGTCCAGGAGTCGTGGCAAGCAGGGGGCTTTTGGCGGTGTGGCGGGGTTCGTACCCTACTCGGGGGGAACTTCGGTGGCAGCGTGAGACGGATGGGCCTCGGGAGAAGCTATTGGGGCCCCGGCGAGCCAATTCTGGAGGGCGGATACCGCCCCACCTGGGCCGAGGCCCATTTTTGCACGACCGCTAGAGTTTCCCGGGCATCACTTTCAGCCCGAGGCTTGGAAGAGGCCTGCCTGGCCTGAGGAGTGGTACATGGTTGACAGGGGATGCCCGATGGAACCCCGGGGTGGCGTTTTGGTTCGGGGTGGTGACCGTGGAGGGGATAGGGGACAACAGGGTGACATCAACGCCGACAGGCGGTTGATGAAGCTGAAGATGCCGACCTTCGATGGCACCGATCCTGACGGGTAGATATATCGAGCGGAGAGGTATTTCCAGGTGATGGGGCTGACGGAGCAGGAGGTTCTAAAGGCCATCGGGATTTACTTTGAGGGGAACGCTCTGGCATGGTACCGGTGGAAGATCGCACGGTCCCTTTTTCGCACCTGGGAGGAGCTATCAGCGCTGATCGTGGACCGATTCCAGGAGACAGTAGGGGGGATTTCTATGAGCAGCTGTCGGCCCTGAGGCAGGAGGGGACAGTGAGAGACTATGTGGAGAGATTCGAGATGCTGAACAGTAGGGTGAAGGGGGTGACTGACGAGGTGATGATCGGGAACTTCATAAGAGGGTTGAAGCCCTCTATACGAGCAGAGCTGAGGATGCAGAGCCCCCAGTGTTTGGAGGATGTCCTTCGCCTAGGTCACAAGGCGGAGGAGAAGCAGTCGGAGGAGAGACACATTAGGGGGACTTGGGAGGCGCAGGGCCAGCGCAGCCCGACAGCACCATCACCACCTAGACCAGCTATCGGGCCACCAGCACCAGTACCACCTAGACCAGCTGCAAGGGAGGTCCGCACCGCCGTACCTGGTAGGCGCATGACGGAGGTGGATATGCGGGCGCGGCGAGCGACATGCCTATGTTTCAGGTGTGATGAGAGGTTCACCCCCGGCCATCGATGTGCGAGCAAGTTGCTGCAGATCGTGATCGTGCCCGACGAGGAGTACCCAGAGGAGGAAGAGCCTGTGATTGTGGAGGAGCCTGAGGAGGAGCATGTGCACATGGACTTTGCGGAGGTGTCGTTGAACTCCGTGGTAGGGTTCACTCCGAACCATACCATGAAGTTGGCAGGGACATTGAGGGATCAGACGGTGACGGTGCTGATTGACAGTGGGGCGACCAACAACTTCATCTCGAGGCGGCTGGTAGAGCGTCACGGCTTAGAGTTGAGTACGATGGAGAAGTTCACTGTGTTGCTGGGCACATGGAAGATGGATGAGAGTAAGGGGCTCTGCAAGGGGGTGTTTTTCACACTGCAGGGGCTTCAGATAGTGGAAGACTTCTTGCCGCTGGAGTTGGGCAACGTGGATGTCATATTGGGGGTGCAGTGGCTGAAGAAGCTCGGGGAGATGAAGGTGAATTGGAAGCTTCTTCGGATTGAGTTCCAGGAGGGGGGCAAGACGGTGGTGCTGACAGGGGACCCGACCCTCTGCTTCTCGGTAGTAGCCTTCAAGGCCATTACGCGAGCGTTGCGGGATGAGGGAGATGGGTTTTTGGTGGAGTACCAGGGGTTGTCAGTGGAGGAGGAGCAGCATGAGGAGACTCCAGAGGAGGTGGATTCGGTACTGGAGCAGTACCAGGAGGTCTTCCAGAGCCCGCATGGGCTACCTCCAGCGAGGGGGCATGAGCACGCGATAGTACTGCGTGATGGGGTAGAACCGGTGAGCGTGCGCCCTTATAGGTACCCGCACGTACAGAAGGATGAGATAGAGAGGATGGTGCGGGAGATGCTGCAGGCTGGCGTGATCCAGCCAAGTGTGAGTCCTTTTTCTTCTCCAGTATTACTGGTGAAGAAGAAGGACGGTAGTTGGAGATTCTGCGTCGATTACCGGGCGCTGAATAAGGAGACTGTCGCCGGCAAGTTTCCTATTCCGGTAATCGACGAGCTGCTTGACGAGCTGCATGGGGCGACGATCTTCTTGAAGATCGACCTGAAGGCGGGGTACCACCAGATCTTGATGCGGCCAGAGGACGTGCCGAAGACCGCCTTCTGCACTCATGAGGGACATTACGAGTTCCTGGTCATGCCTTTCGGCTTGACCAACGCTCCTTCGACATTCCAGGCCTTGATGAACAAGGTCTTCCAGCCTTACTTGCGACGGTTCATCCTAGTCTTCTTCGACGACATCCTCATCTACATTAGGAGCATGAGTGAGCACATTGACCACCTGGAGGTGGTGTTCAGGGAGTTGATTGCACATCAACTATACGCCAACCGAAAGAAGTGCAGCTTCGGTCAGGCGAGGGTGGAGTACCTGGGGCACGAGGTGTCAGCCGAGGGGGTGGCGGCCGACAGAGCAAAGATAGCAGCCATGCTGGATTGGCCGGTGCCTACTACTTTACGGGCACTGCGAGGCTTCTTGGGGCCGACGGGCTACTACAGGAAGTTCGTCAAGGGGTACAGCACTATAGCGTGGCCTCTCACGGAGCAGCTGAAGAAGGATGTGTTCCACTGGGGGGAGGAGGCCACCAAGGCCTTTGAGGCCTTGAAGGTGGCGATGACGACGGCGCCAGTGCTTGCCTTGCCAGACTTTAGTAAGGCTTTTGTAGTGGAGACGGACGCATCCGGGTATGGTTTGGGGGCGGTGCTCATGCAGGAGGGGAGACCCATAGCCTATTTCAGCCAGGCCCTATCAGCTAGGGCGCGGCTGAAATCGGTCTATGAGCGGGAGTTGATGGCCATAGTGTTGGCAGTACTGAAGTGGAGGCCCTATCTGTTGGGTCGGGAGTTCGTGGTCAGGACGGACCAGAGGAGCCTCAAATACCTCCTCGAGCAGCGGTTAGTCACAGAGGAGCATCAACGTTGGTTATCCAAGCTGGTAGGATACCGCTTCGAGATAGAGTACCGGCCCGGGTTGGAGAACAAGGCTGCGGATGCCTTGTCTCGACGGGAGGAGTGTGTGGACTTGAGGGCATTATCGAGGCCCATGTGGCTGGACTGGGAGCCCATGTTGCAGGAGGCGGAGGGAGATGAGGAGTTGCAGCAGATCCGCGGGTTGTTACAGAGTGGGGCGGATGGGCCGGCAGGATATTCATTGGAGGGGCGCCGACTACTGTACCAGGGGATGTTAGTGTTGCCGAGGACCTCTGCCTTCATACCCGTTTTGTTCCAGGAGTTCTATAGCTCCGTGACGGGGGGTCAATCGGGGGTGCAGCAGACTTACCAGAGGATGGCCAGAGAGGTGTACTGGCCAGGGATGCAGAAGGGGATTGAACGCTTAGTTGCAGCTTGTGACGTCTGTCAGCGTCACAAGTACAAGGCGATGGCTCAAGCGGGACTGCTTCAGCCGTTGGCACTACCAGAGGGTGTGGGAAGATATTACCATGGATTTCATCGACGGGCTACCACGTTCAGAGGGGTACACGGTGATCCTCTCTGAATGGCTATTTCACCTCTGAATGGCTATTTCTGTTTCTGAGCATCCTCTACCTGAGCCTATCCACCCTGAGCCTATCCACCTCTGAATGGTACACGGTGATACTTACATGAGCCTATCCACCTCTGAATGGCTATTTCTGTTTCTGAGCATCCTCTACCTGATTCAGTGCCTTCATCTGCTTCACACTTTAGAGCTGATATTGCCATTTATGAAGCAGCATCCAGAGACATTGCTCGTCAGATTACCGTTTTCAAGCTCAGAAGGCTACATTTAACAGCAAAGCTCAAGCTCTATTGTAGAAATCTTTGTAGATTTATTTTAAAACACTATTCACCACCCTTCCAGTATTGTTGACTATCCACATGATCCAACAAATTTCGGATTGAGATGTTCAGAGGAAAATGTTGAGATGGGAGCGCATTCCAAGGAAATTCACAAGAAGAATCCAACGATGGAGAGGTCGACAATAAAATTTGAGCGAAGCTCAAAACTTATTTTATTTGAATATATGCTATGATGACACGAGATTGCACGGAGAGACATTGTGGTTTACTTCAGATTATGGACTCGGGAAATTTGGTGAATTTGGAGATTTACCTTTGCAAGGGGAGTTGTTGTATACTTGGTTACCGTTAGATACATGATTAGCTGGTGATGCTTAGTGCGAAGCTTACTAGCCAAGTACATTGGTCTTACGATGAGGTGGTTTATTTTGATGGATGAGTTGGAAATTTAGTTTGGTTTAGTATTTGAAGTGTGTTTGTATTAAGGTAGAGTGTTGAAAAATGTGATACAAAACACTCAAAATTACCCAAGATTACTTTTGGATTTTTGAGAATTTTTAGAGTTTTTTGGAGCTCAAATAACTGGGTTTTAAAAGCCTAGAAGCAAATTCATTTCAGATTTTTCCTTTGACCTAATCAAAGCACAACATGGCCTAGCATGGCGCAATCCACGCCTAATGGCACATGGGTTGGGCCCGTGTGTGCATGGCATGGGCATTTTGCGGGCCACACATCAGTCGTACACGTCAGTGTTCTAAATATCGGATATCAGTTGCTTATCGGCCTATGAATTTTGATATCAGATTGCAGATATCTGGGATATATCGGGGATATTGACTAAATATCAGAGTGTCATATCGGAGGCTTAAAATGATGACATATGCAAACATAGATGTATCTAAGAAGATATAAACTATATTAACTCAAATAAAAGTATGTTTTGGATATACTTCTCTTGTTAAACATGAACATCGGAGATATTGACTAAATATCGGAGTATCATATCAGAGGCTAAAAATGATGTCAAATAAACCCAAAACTGGAAGGAAAAAAATCAAAAACCTAAAAAATATGGAAAACTAAAAAAAGTACTCGACTATTCACTTTGATCGGAAAACACTCCATTGCAAAGATTGAATGTCGGACGCCGAAGCTCAATCGATTGTCGCCAGAAATTTTCACCGGACGGAGCTGAGCAGAGCGGATGAGGACCAGAGCGTCGAGAGGAGTAGAGCAGCGTGATTAGATTTAGGGCAAAGCATCGATTATCCCTCAAAAAATCTCGTTGCTTATCGTTTTAAGTAAATGATTTGTATCGGGTGACTCGGGTCGGATCCACTTTTAAGTGGACCGACCCACTAACTTTATTTTACAAAAACAGTGAATTGCGGCCGATATTTCAAAGGGATATATCGACCGCAATATCGGCCGCAACCCGATATTGCGGCAATATTTCCTCAAATATCGGAAACCGCAATATATAAGCATATATCGTATCGGACTAGCGATAAAACCAATATTGCGGCCGATATATCGGATATCGGTCCGATATTTAGAACACTGTACACGTGATCACGCGCAGGTGCAATCGGTCGACATAGCGATGTGTGCTGAGTTGTCATCAAATCTCACTTGCAACGAACGTCTGCGATCCTGCGATGGGTGAAGTAGGGCGGATGCAGCAACCAAGCTGGTCGGAATCCGATTTTGACCCAGATTCAGTTACTGGGCTACGGATTTTAGGTTCTATTTGAAGGTTATTTAAGGATGTTTCGGTTAGGATTCTCCAAGGTGTAAAAAATCAATCCATAGAGGCTATTTTTGCGGATCCTAAGGCATCTTCATAGGGCAAAAATAATGAGATTTGATGCTTGTTTGAGGGTCAAAGTTAGTTTTATCTTTTAGATTTTCTTCTCCAAACTCATACCGGGCTTGATTTTTCCCTTGAGGCAAGTGACATACTTTGTAATCTATGATGATTGAAGGATTAGTGATCTTTTCAACTAGAAATATATCAAGAATCGGATGGAACTAATATAATCTTGGTATTAGGCGTGTGTTTTTTATTTTACGTTTACTTTTCATGTATTGCTCTTGTTGAGGGTTTTGTAGAGAAAATCATTAGCTTTGTTTAGTTCAATGATTCTTGAGAATTTCGTAAGATGATTGTCTTCTTAGATAAGCATATCAAGTGGGCATATGAGCCCAATAGTTGGTCTCAGACCTCAACAGATATGTGTAGAGCAACATGGAGGTCAGCTAGCCAAGAAGAAAATTTCCTTCTTAGTTAGGTCATGCAACCCCACCTGTCTTATATTTTTTGACTATCGGTTCCATTAATTCTAATATTAATTACTACATTACTAGCTGAGAACCCTTTGCGAACACATTGTAGGCATGCCCTACATGGTTTATACCCTTCTTTCACATCACATGTAGGTTTGAAATGTTTATTGTATTGTATTTATCTCTTAATAAATTATCTTTATAGTAAAGGATATAAGTGTGAAACTATGTTGAGTTTAGATATAATTTGAAAGAAAAAATAGAGATGCATTAAGATACTCTATGAGGAGTTGAGGAGTTGAAGAACCACTCACTGCTACCTTTTCAAAGTCATGAAATTGTGTGATAAGTTGTAACCATTGCATGTATAATATGATTAGAAACACATGTAATGTTTGATGCATGGACATGGTTATCTATAAAGAGAAGTATGCACACTCACTCTCCTTCGTGTTTATACTTATTTTAGTGTCTTGCACCGTGTATGTGTCCTGCATTTGAAGAAATTGTCATGTAGTATACATGTGTTCGTGTAATGTGTGCGGCCCATTTCAGTGCACATGCTTCCTACGGAGGTTCATATGAGAATGGAATCAGAGGAATTGATGAGATCATCTTTGAAAGAAAAGGAACAATATAATGCACAATATACAAGTGAGAATCCCTCTTCAGTGGATGAGGTGAGATCAAGAAGCAAGAGCTGGTCGAGTCGGACATGTGCAAAGTAGGCCAATTAGTGCGTAAAGTCCAATAGGATTGTACTTGATGGAACCATGCTAACCAGAAGTATACCCAATGGAACATGGATTGATGCAGTAAAACCGGATATGCTAGCTTCTAGTTTAAGAGAGGTGGTGGCAATTAACAAAGCTGAAGAGCTGGATGTACAAAAGGGATTCAACCAACTCCATGGATTTACGATGAAGGCTTAGCTGTTAATGTTGTTATTGCAATTTGATGATGTCTTCATGTAGCCTTATTCGAGCGTTTGCATTAGTTCAGGCAAGATGGTCACTGCAAACCCCTTTAAGGTTAGATGATAGGTTGTCACAAGCCTCAGGTTGCATGTCTCTTATTGTTTGCCAATTCATGAATATAAAACTTATTGTATAGAAGTTGCGGTATGAATAGAACATTGAAAACATGATAAAATGGAGCAACCATGTGGCCCTTATCATGATTCATGAGCAACAGGGTGGATGACTTTGTTTTCTTTTGAAGACTTGATGGATATGGTATGAATCATACAATGTACTATTAGAAAGATCCACAAACATACATGTTGATAGAGATCCGATCAAGATCCTTTTAATTTTAATTTTAATTTAGTTCTAGAGTTTTAGCTGTTTTGAGTATTTTTATTTAGTTTTTAAGTATTTTAATGTTTTTACCGGGTGAAGAAGAGCATTGGTTTGTAAGTCTATATAAAAGTCGTAAGATTTGTTTAGTTTAATCAATCAATCAATGAAAAATTCAAGAAACATTTTCACAAACTTGAGAAAGGTTCCCCATTCTGTAGTGAAAAGCCTTGAAAATCCTTTGTGAGAAGCTAAGAACCCTAATTTATCAATTGTTTTCTTCAAATTGTCCAAAATATCCCTAAATCCATCCCATCCTACATTAATTTGGGGTCAGAGCCGACCATCTTCTCTCTTTCCGAGCTCAGATCCAAAAAAAGAAAAAGAATTTAGCAAACCCAATAACCCCAGCCATCAACAAGCCTTAGTCCTAACGTTGCAACAAACACGTCACCACCTTACACAACTAGTCATAGCCGTCTTCACGTGATCCTCTAGTCCTTGCTGACCCCGTCGGTGTCTGTCAAGCAAACTCATCAAAAACTGCCATCTTCGAAGTTTTGAAGTTCGCTGGTGCCACCGTTGATGCCCATTGGGGTCATCGACCCCCAAAGTATCTTTCCACCTTCCAGGCGAAGCTTCCGGTACAAACAATCGGCACTTCTGTCAACAAAACCACGCTATGTCACTGCTCAAATATCATCAAAGCTCGCCGACACCATCACTGGCATCGACCGATACCGTCGATCCCCTGGGAAGCTTCTGTTGGATCTGGATCTAAGCCTAGGGGAGGTGAATATGCTAATAAAAATTCTCGAGATAATACAAGCAATATTCATCGCATATAATCAGACACAGAGTAAATGCAAGCAATCACAGAGTGCACGAGAGATTTTTCCTGATTCGGTCGTCCCAACGACCTACTCCAGCCTCAAAGCAAATACTAGATTCAATAGTGTCAAGGGTACAACTATAAAGAGCTACGAGCACCCACTCTAAGCTCACCAAGTTCCGTATTGCACTCACCAAAGTGCCAAACACTAATAATCTAGTAAACGCTCTCTCTTGACTATCACCAACTAGTCAAGACCCCAAAACCACAAAAAGTATGTTTTAGTAACATACAAAGATCAACACACCAAGTACACAAATATAAAAGAATACCGAGTTTAGAAAAGCTCAATTTGTGTCGGTGTTGTACTCTCTGTCATTCAGCATGTGGTCAGGTACGCTCTGACGCAAATGTAGTCTCGATCTGAGTTCTGTATCTTAATCTGTAGTTTCGCAAAGTTGAGTAGCAATCTGGTCTGTGCGTATAGTACTTTAGTTCAGCTTAAATCCTAGAGGAGCTGTGTGCAAAGCAAACTTTTCATAACCCTTGTATTATAACGCAAAGCCTCAATCTTGCTTGCAAAGTCCATGTCAGTAAAATGAATTCCTCTCTTCAGGCCACGAAGAGGAGCTTGCAAGGACTCCTTCAACCCTACGACAGCACGTTGATCCTGTCGACGGAGAGGTCTTGACAGCAAGCTTCATGTCAACGTGGACTTCGATGGCAACGTAGGAAGTTGAGCGACGGCAGTTAGGGTCTCAAAGGCGTGAGCGATGACAACATGATTGAATGAGGGCTGGAGATGCACGACAGCGATGATGTTGAACGACAACAACAGAAGCTTGTCGACGGCAGCGATTGTTGTCGAGGCAGCAAGCACGACAACACAATGGTCTCAACGTCGAGCTTCTTTTCTTCAGAACAGTGAGAAGGCAGCAGAGTTCGTTGAGGGTTGATGTCGGCAAGGATCCGCCATTCACGGCGGCTAGGGCGGCGCTAATCTTCTCGGCGGCTAGTAGGATGATGAACGGCGCTAAGAGATGAACTTCTTCACATCACCAATGAAGTGATCACGACAACAATGTCTTCTCAACACGACGGAGTTCACGGCAGCAATGATAGAACTCAACAGCAACCTGAGAGCTTCTGCGGCAAGTGGAGATGTTCACGGCAGCGAGATGAAGACGACACAACTTGTGCTGCCGCTACCTTGTATGAAGGTTGACGTGGCTCCGGTTTGCTTGAAGATGCTTCGGGTTGTCGATGAGGAAGTAGATGGACATGCATCAAGAACTTCACGACAAAGGGGATCTGCGACGTGTAGAGTATCTCGGAGATATCTTGTTCTCTTAATGGGTTTTTATGAACTTGGCCGTGAGATTGTGGTATGAGCTTTTGGTTGTTGCAAGATGGAGTTCTTTTTAAGGGTGATTACAACAATGGAGATTGGCTTGCGGCTAAGGGCTTCAAGGCTAGGAGATGTTTCGGCAAGGAGGCTTTGAAGCTAGGATTTTTCTTTTCGTTGTGGCCACATCTCTATCTTTTTGCTCTCCTTGTGGAGGGGTTTATATACGTATATGATGAGAGGTGTTTGGCTCAAAATGCATCACATAATAATATGGATTTGAATTCCATAGTAATACGGATTAGAAGTTTTTTATTGATATTCAAATTGGATATGTAATTTGAATATGATCTGTAATGGGATTTGAATGGAAATGAGATTTGATTTAATCATCAATTGATTTGAGTCAACTCAAATAGATATGAATTGATCACCATGAGAGTCCCTCGTTATCTCTCCATCTTTGACCAAGTCCCCTTTGCAAATGAATTACAATTTTGACCAAGTCTTCTTTTGACCAAATTTTCTTTTGGCCAAGTTTTCTCCATCACTTTGACTAAGTCCACCTTTGAGTATTTACAAGCTTGCCACTTCTGAAATCACTTATCACACATCAAGACGACATTTGTTATTATCAAACACGAAGTCATCGATCGTTGTGTCCAACTACACGTTGTATCCAACAATCTCCCGCTTTTGATGATGACAAACCATATATAAGATTTGAGCAATAACGATCCAAATAATATCGTGGCATGTGTGTGTAAAGTGTGATGTTGGAGGAATTAATACAAGTACAATGATGTGCAATTGTGTTCAACATATATGCATGCTCCCCTTATATTTATGCTCCACCTTGAACAAATATTCATTATTCATTTAGCATTCATTTAGCACATTGAGCACATTCAAATCTTCCTAAGTATATTCCCAAGTATATTCTTCCCCTTTTGTTATCATCAAAAGTGTACTCACGAAGTCAATGACATATTGCATGCAAAAGAAAAGATTATAAATTATAGCAAACACTAGCATGTAGACATTTTAGTATAAACAAATCATATTCAATGAAAATTATAATAAAGACTTCTACACCATCGTGTAAGTGTGATGATTAAACATTGAAGAACATAAGGAGAACTTTCAAGAAATTCAACCAAAACCAATCCACTTTTCCTTGTAACATGATATCATCTAGGATTGAGTTTCCAAATCTCATTAAAAATGAGTTCAAAGTATCACACCTAAAAACATAGTCTATGAGGACTCTTAGATGTGGTGTGGCATTGCTTGACGAGTATAACACCAACACTAAAGTTTACTCGTAAAGCTTATGTTGGATACTCGAGGGTAGTATCGTTGTCATGGATTGTATCCATTTTTCATACGAAGCTCTTTTCCTTTCCTTTTCCATTATTAAATATATATTTTTTGTTTCAATTGTTTTGAGCTCTATTTTTTATCCAAGGCCAGATAGGTCATATCCTGTAGAATTTCAGTTAATTTAGCCTAATACATACACTTTCCAATATTTCAAGAGAGGTCTCCAAATGTACAACAACATTTAATACTCGTGGAAGTGAGTGTGGGTGTAGAAATCAAATTATTCAATTCATTGAACATGTCATGGTTATTTAGAAAATCAAACATCCACATGTAGCCATAATAATAATACATCAATTTCTACATGGATATGAATATCATTCATTAATACCAATTTAATGATCCAAAAGAAGAATACACAATAAGCACCATTTTTATAGCTTTTTGTATTTTTCAAATTTTCAAATATGCAATTTTTATGGTTTTCAAACAATTTATCACTAAAAAGAATGGAAACCACACCAAAAATATAAACACTAAAAATCATACACAAGAAAATAAAACACACCAAAAGTACTATGAAGGTATACATTAAGCTCAAAGAAGAAGTCATACCTTTGCGTTGTCATTTGGCTAAGGAACTTTAATGAAATGCGACGTCCAATCCATAGTTCCTAGCCTCTCCATCTTACATACACAGAAGATGTTATGTGTGACATTGGAATCCAACAAGGTCCACTCATGTTAGTCATTAAACTCTTAGGAACTCAGAGTTTAAACTTTATGTTTTTGTTCCTATATATGCAATAATGAGAAGTATGACCAACACAACCACATGTAAAGCACTTTGCTTGAATATGTCTAACTTTTGTTGGCTCATTGTGAACTCTCTTATTTTTTTTGGCTTTTTAACATATTTCAAATCATATCCAAGTCCACGCCTATTATTGTCATATATTTGGTTTCCAAGAATTATATCCAAAGATTGTTTCCCAATACCAAATTTGACAATTCTAGATCTGTGACTTTGGATTTCAGATAAAGATTTTCATTCACAAGCAAAGTACATTACTAATGAAAGCCTTCTTATTATCCTTTTCATTATTTTTCGCATTTTTAGCTTTCTTTTCAAACTCGATCAATTTTCCTTTAAGCTCTTTGGTTTCATTCTTTAGCTTGCACATCTTTTCATTGAGCTCTCTATTTTCAGTTTCCAGCTTAATAACTTTTTCTTTATGCATGTTATTTTCTTTTTATAAAGTAGGACAATTAAGGCATTCAACTTTTTCATGCATGCTAGATTTTTCCTTTTTCAGCAAATCAATGGTAGATTTATATGCAACAATTTTATCTTTCAGGTTATCAACTTCTTTTGACATGTTACAATTTTCTTATTGTATTTCATAATTAGCATTTCTAAAGCAATCTACATTGGATTCTAAATCATCAATTTCATCTTTCATTTCCTTGCAAATATTTAGAAGTTCAGCTTTATTGCAAGATTTTACCTCATCATGCTCTCCTATCAAGCAGAGGGAGGAGTGAACAGTCTCCTTATGAGTCTCATCCTCGCTATCATCGTCCCACATTACTGCCAAAGATTTTCATTTCTTCTCCGTAGTGTTATCTTTTCTTGTTGGCAATTCATCATAAAGTGTCACTGCTTCCTGCATTTAAAACAATGAATTTTATCAATAGTATTCTGCTCAGAGGAATTTTTAGTAGGATTAAATTTATTAGAAGGATTAAACCTTTGTGTCATTTCAGCTCTTCCCTGCTTGGTCTTGATGTATCTTCTGAAACCTCTGACCATCAGTGCCTGCTCCTCATCAAGTTCATCATCTTCATCTTTCTCAGCTTGAAGAGCTAGTGGTTTGGGAGCCTTGGCCTCTAATTTCTCTCATGATTCGATGCTCTGTATTTCAAGCTCATGTGACATCAGGTTCCTTATTAGTTCTTCCATGCTCAGCTTTGCGAGATCCTTAGCTTCCTGGATAGCTGTGACTTTAGGACGGAACGAGCTTGACAGCGTCCTCAAGATCTTTCTTACTTGCTCCAGACTTGAGTATGGTTTTCCAAGAGCGTTGGAATTATAGACGATGTCTGTGAACCTGGCAAACATGTCTTTGATGGACTCTGTAGGACGCATTCGGAACCTTCATATTCTGTGCTCAGCAAGGCAAGTCTAGACTCCTTCACCTGCGACGTTCCCTCATGTGTCACCTCCAGCGTGTGCTAAATTTCCTGCGCAGTTAAACATTGAGAGATACGATTAAATTCAGCTTTATTTAAAGAGCAGATAATTGCATTCATAGCTCTACCATTCAATGAATATTGTCTCATATCAGCATCATTCCATTTTTCTTCAAGTTTTAAAATTTCTGTCTTCAAATTTTCCTTTATCAACCATGTTCCATACATCATAATCAACAGATACTAAATAGATTTTCATTCTAGCTTTCCAATAGGCAAAGTCTATTCCATGAAACTTAGGGGGTCGGGCAATGGACTGACCTTCAGCAAAGGCTGAATCAGAAATATTCATGGTTATCTAGACTAGATCCTCTAAACTGCTCTAATACCATTTGTTGGATCTAGATCTAAGCCTAGAGGGGGGTGAATAGGCTAATAAAAATTCGAGATAACACAGGCAATATTCAGCACATATAATCAGACACAGAGTAAATGCAATCAATCACAAAGTGCACGAGAGATTTACCCTGATTCGGTCGTCCCAACGACATACTCTAGACCTAAAGCACTAATTCAATAGTGTCAAGGGTACAACTATAAAGAGTTACGAGCACCTACTCTACGCTCACTAAGTTCCGTATGGCACTCATCAAAGTGCCAAACACTAATAATCTAGTAAATGCTCTTTTTTACTAGCACCAACTAGTCAAGACACCAAAACCCCCAAAAGAATGTTTTAGTAACCTACAAAGATCAACACACCAAGTACACAAATATAAAAGAATACCAAGTTTAGAAAAGCTCAATTTGTGTCGGGTTGTAGTCTTTGTCGTTCACCATGTGGTCAGGTATGCTCTGATGCAAATATAGTCCCGATCTGAGTTCTGTATCTCAATCTGTAGCTCCGCAAAGTTGAGTAGCAATCTGGTCTGTTAGTATAATACTTCAGTTCAACTTAAATCCTAGAGGAGCTGTGTGCAAAGAAAACTATTCATAACCCTTGTATTTTCACGGAAAGCCTCAATCTTGCATGCAAAGTCCACGTTAGCAAAATGAATTCTTCTCTTCAAGCCACGAACAGGAGCTTGCGAGGACTCCTCCTTCGACCCTACGGCAACACGTTGATCCTGTCGACGGAGAGGTCTTGACAGCAGGCTTCACGTCAATGTGGACTTCGATGGCAACGTATGAAGTTGAGTGACAACAGCCAGGGTCTCGAAGGCGTGAGCGATGGCAGCATGATTGAATGGGAGCTGGAGATGCACTGCAGCGGCAACGTTGAACGGCAGCAACAGAAGCTTGTCGATGGCAGCGATTGTTGTCGAGGTAGCAAGCACGACAATGCAATGGTCTCAACATCGAGCTTTTTTTTTCTCCACAACAACGAGAAGGCAGCAACGTTCGTTAAGAGTTTACGTCGGCAAGGATTAGCTCTTCACGGCGGCTAGGGTGGCGTTGATCTTCTCCGCGGCTAGTAGGATGATGAACGGATACAAAGAGATGAACTTCACATCACCAAGGAAGTGATCACGGCAATAATGGCTTCTCGACACGACGGAGTTCACGGCAGCAACGATAGAATTCCGCAGCAACCTGAGAGTTTCTGCGGCAAGTGGAGATGTTCACGACAGCGAGATGAAGACGAGACAACTTGTGCTGTCGCTACCTTATGTGAAGGTTGACATGGCTCCGGTTTGCTTGAAGATGCTTCGAGTTGTCGATGAGGAAGTAGATGGACCTGCATTAAGAACTTCACGGCAAAGGGGATCTGCGACGTGTAGAGTATCTCGGAGATATCTTGTTCTCTTAATGGGTTTTTATGGACTTGGCCGTAAGATTGTGGTAGGAGATTTTGGTTGTTGCAAGATGGAGTTCTTCTTTTAGAGGGTGATTGCAACAATGGAGATTGGCTTGCGGCTAATGGCTTCAAGGCTAGGAGATGATTTCGGCAAGGATGCTTTGAAGCTAGGATTTTTCTTTTCGTTGTGACCGCATCTCTCTTTTTGCTCTCCTTGTGGAGGGGTTTATATAGGTATATGATGAGAGATGTTTGGCTCAAAATACATCACATAATAATAGGGATTTGGATCCCATAGTAGTAGGGATTAGAACTTAGATGTTTGAATTGATATTCAAATTGGATATGTAATTTGAATATGATTTGTAATGGGATTTGAATGGCAATGAGATTTGATTTAATCATCAATTGATTTGAGTCAATCTCAAATAGATATGAATTAATCACCCTGAGATTCCCTCCTTATCTCTCTATCTTTGACCAAGTCCCCTTTGCAAATGAATTGCAATTTTGACCAAGTCTTCTTTTGAGCAAGTTTTCTTTTGACCAAGTTTTATCCATCACATTGACTACGTCCCCCTTTGAGTGTTTACGAGCTTGACACTTCTGAAAACACTTAGCACACACATCAAGACGTTCACAGACGTTTGTTATCATCAAACATGAAGTCATCGATCGTTGTGTCTAACTACACGTTGTATCCAACAGTTTCCTCTACTCTCAGGATAATCTACAGCAACAACCCAAATGTACCGCTGTCGAAATCGGTGGAAAATTTCGTCAGGCCAACCAAGCTGACAGTGCTCCAATATTGGCTCGGTCGAGCCGACCCCGAGCACCAGCTGAGATCGGCTGAGCCACGTCGTCGGCTCAGCCGGTGCTGTTCATCGGCCTCGAGCCACGTTGATCCCGAGCCGACCGGAGCCGGTGAGAAGATCACTGAGTTGGTTCACCCGAGCAGTTGACCTGGTCAACTGGCTCAATAGCGTGCCATTTTATTTTTCAGCGGATTTTTGGCGATTTTCTACGCAGTCTTGTTGTTTTGAAGACTTTGGTTCTGTTTGAAGTCCAAATTCAGTACTACTGTTTGTGTCAATGAGTAGCTAACTCAGCCAACTACATAAATATATCCTCTGTGCAAGAAGATCTGCTCTAAATAATCGGGCTATGATTACTACAATCATTACTATAAGGGATGTTCTCCTCAAACAATAAATAATAGGGTCATATTTTTATGGCTTCGAAGACAGATATGGATATGATGATTGGGAATCAAATCTAGAATATTTCTTCAATTTTTTCTCTCAAAAGAACAAAAATATACACATGCATATCACACATTCAAAGAAGTATGATCCTGATATATGCACATTTCATGTCATAGTCGTCGATGAACAATATTCAAAATTCATCTTCAAAATCGCTATTCTTCCAAGCATCAATATATTCCACATGCACCCTAGCAATCTTCAAACCCGAAAGTAAAGACGTGGTTAGATAAAGAGCTAATTGAGAGCAATAAAGAATTCTTCGAGGGATGGAACAATGTTGAAATGAACAAAAGAGTAAATTCAAGCCAGAACACATGATAAAGATTGATATAACCACCGAAGTAAAGTGTGAGCTTGAACATGAGCTAAAGCCAAATTCTGATCAAGAGTTTGAGATAAAAATTGTGCATGAGCCAGGACAGCAAGAGCCCGAGCCTAAATCAGGGTCAGAGTTTGAACCAAAGATTAATCAAGTAGTATAATCAGACTACAATCAGAGTTTGATCCACTGCCGCATTTTGAGCCAGAACTAGAACTTGATCCAGCACTACAAGTTGAGCCATAGCCTTATCTAATGTCATTTGTTAAACATATGCCAGAACTGTCGAAAGAAGCGTTACTAAATCTAGTTGAGCATATCGAGTTTGTTATTTCAGACCATCTTCGCAAAACCAACAAACATGTGTTGAATGTTTTGTCTTTTTTGAATTGGAATAAACTTTCAGAAAACGTGATTCTACCAATCTGTATCTTGTTACTAGAGCTTGTGAACACGTCTTTTCTAACTGCAAAGGACCGTTGATTTTGGCTCAGCTGTGCTACTTTTCAGAGAGAATGATAGTGATCCGATCAAGATCTTTTTAATTTTAATTTTAATTTTAATTTTGTTTTAGATTTTTAGCTATTTTTTGTCTTTTTAATTATTTTTAAGTATTTTAATGTTTAATAGCATTTTGGATGAGTGAAGAATAGCATTGGTTTGAAAGCCTATATAAAGGCCGCAAGACTTGCATATTTAAATCAATCAATCAATGAAAAGTTGAATGGAAGTTTTTCCACAAACGTGAGAAAGGTTCCTCCTCCGTGGTAAGAGCCTTGGAAACTCTTGGTGTGACGCCAAAAACCCTAATTTATCAAATTCTTCTATAAATTCTCCACAAAAATCCCTAGATCCATCCCGTCCTACATCATAGGTCATATGCCCGCTGTTTCCAAACCCCAATTTGGTTGTACCTCTTGTCTTGGTAGCATTTATAAGCATGTCAGATGTGGTAAATCCTCTACGGGAAGATTGCCTCATATACCTGTCTTATGAAACATGAGGATTTCTAGCCAATGATTCTAATGAGCAGTTTGAATAGATGATTTTCGTGCCTTCCTTTTGATTGTCTCTTCCGGTTAATCCTTCACAGTGCAGCATTTCTTCTGTCTCATGCCATGTTCAACCTTCTTATTTAGTACATCCAATTGAGCACACCTAAGTGAAATGACACTAGTCTCCACCTTCACCTCACATAACATAAACTTTGATCCATCATTAGTGCCGCTCATGGCTTGCATTCAAACAGGTAAAGAAGGCTTCAACGAGATGATTTCATGATTACATTTATGACAGCACACAGCTTCAAACACATGCCTTGAAAGTCTATTTGCATTGGTCAAACATGAGAGAAGGGCCTTGTACAAATTCAAATCCATAAAATCTTCATCATGGATTCATGAGACAATGTGCTTGTGCTCAGGTTACGTTTTATTGATATGAATGTTATGAATGTGGTCTTTGGCTGAGGTCACGGGAGGATGTAATTGTTAGATGTATATGTCCCTTTGTATATGGTCTTTTGTGCTTATTTACCATTCCCTGTACTCTATATATATCGGGCTATTGCCCTTGGAATAATACAAGAGAGTTTATTCCTAACATGGTATCAAAGCCGGGTTTAACCTAAACCCTAGCCGTCTTTTTCTCTCACCCGAAAAATCCAAAAGCCTAAACCCTAGCCGCGCCGATCCGGCTGCCTGCGCGCCGCCGCAGCCGCGTCCCCACCTCCGATCGCGCCACCTCGCATCATCAGATCACCGCCGCCGCCCATCTTCGAGGAGTCGCCGCCGCTGCCAGATCCCGCCGCGTCGCCATCGATCGCCGCGTCCCGGAGCCCCGATCGCAGCCGTCCTCTTCTCCTTCCGAAGCAGATCCGCAGCCTGCGCGCGCACGGATCGCAGCGCGCCGTCCTCTTCTCCGTCCCGGAGCCCCGATCGCAGCCGCCCTCTTCTCCTTCCGAAGCAGATCCGCAGCCGCCCTCTTCTCCTTCCGAAGCTTCTCCTTCCCAGAGTCTTCCGAAGCAGATCCGCAGCCGCCCTCTTCTCCTTCCCCGATCGCAGCGGATCGCAGCGCGCGCACGGATCGCAGCCGCCCTCTTCTGCGCGCGCACGGATCGAAGCAGATCCGTAGTCTTCTCCTTCTCCGATCGCACTCCGGATCACAGCGCGCCGTCCGAAGCAGATCTCGGAGGTCTTCGCCCCCCTGCCTGCCTGCGCGCGCACGGATCTTCGTCTGCAGCAGCAATCGCCCGCGCCGCGACCGCGCCTTCTGGCTGCGCCTTCGCCTGCGCCCAGTGCCGGTGCCGGTGCCCCCTGTGCCGCTGCCGTCGGCCGTCTGCCGCAATCTAGCCTCCGTCTCCTACGGATCTGATCTCTTCATATGGCGTCTCCTACGGATCTACCTCTTCATCATCATGTTGCTATCACTCTGTGTTCGTTGATTTTTGATGGCCTTAATCATAAGGAGTGGATACCGCACATTCGTCTCCATATGCGCGGTCAGCGCCTTTGGGACCTTCTCACTGGCGATCGTCCTTGCCCACCACGACCGGTGTTTCCCAGCAAGACACCACTCCCCCCCACTGCTGATGACATCGCCAAGAAGGCGGCAATCGATGCCTATGCGACTGCTGTTGCTGCTTATTCCTCTCAGGATGTTCTCTATCGGCGGTGGTGTGATGACGATGCTCGTGCCGCCAACATCCTCTTCGCTAGCATTGATGTGTCCCTGACTGGTGACATTGTGAGTTTGGCGACGTCTCAACTGATGTGGGATCATCTTCGCTCTCACTATGAGCCTACCGGTGACTCCCTCTACCTTGCTGTCGTCAGACAGGAGCAGACTCTTCAGCAGGGTGATGCCACGGTCGATAAGTTCTATGCACAAATATCTTCTATCTGGCGTCAGCTCGACTCTTTGGGACCAGCGATCTGTCGTATCTGCCAGTGTTGCCAGCATCAGCACTCCCACCTGCAGCTTCGTCGGGTCTATGACTTTTTGACCTGACTTCGGCCTGAGTTCGAGCAGATACGTGCCCAGCTGCTTGCCCGTCACCCACGTGTGACGTTCTTGGAGGTTCTTGCTGCTATTCATACTGAGGAGACTCGTCTTCGTACTACTGGTCTTTTGGCACCTTCTGCTTCTGTTTTGGCGACCCGTGCTCCTGCCTCTTCTGCTCCTATCACACCAGATCTGCCTTCTGCTACAACACCCGTTCGAGGTGACACCAGACGCTTCACCTACTGCCACCGAGACAGACATGTGGAGGCGCATTGTAACAAGAAGCGGATGGATCAGGCTGCTGCCAAGAAGGAGACTCACACTGGGGGTTTCACATCTCAGAGGAGCACTGTCCCATCTGATACTGAGCATGAGCTTCTCACGTTATTTCGTCGGATGTCTGCTTCTGGGGCATCAGGCTCTGCTTCTTCTGCCAGTCAGCCTCCAGGTACTGTGACACCATCCTCCACCACCTCAGGTACCTCTACTTGGATCCTTGACTCTGGTGCTTCATTTCATATGACTCCTGACCCTACCACTTTACATTCCATTAGTACTCCCTCCCGCTCTGTCACAGTTCACACTGCAGATGGCACCCCACTTTCAGTTACAGGGCTAGGCACACTTTCTAGTCCCACTTTGCATGTCCCTGCTGTGTCCCTCGTTCCAAAACTCACCATGCAGCTTATGTCGGCAGGCCAACTTACTGATCATGGCTGTCGTGTTATTCTTGATTCTGACTCTTGTTCTATCCAGGATCGTCGCACGGACACTCTAGTTGGTTCTGGCCCCCGCAGGCGTGATTCTCCACGTCTTTGGGAGCGTGACTGGCTTCATCTTCCTTCCGCTGCCTCTGCCAGTCCTCCCATCACGACTATTGCCTCCACCTCTGCTGCATCGTCTACCGGTTCGTTTGCCCAGTGGCATCATCGCTTAGGACATCTCTGTGGTTCACGTCTTTCTTCTTTGGTTCGTAGAGGTTTATTATGGTCTGTCTCTGGTGATATGTCTTTAGACTGTATGGGCTATAAACTAGGCAAACAGTTACAGCTACCTTATCCTACTAGTGAGTCTGTCTCTCAGAGTCCATTTGATCTTGTTCACTCAGATGTATGGGGTCCGGCCCCCTTCGTTTCGAAAGGGGGTCATCGCTACTATATTATATTTATAGATGATTTTTCTCGCTATACTTGGATATACTTTATTTTCTCTCGTACTGAGGTTTTGTCTATCTATAAATCTTTTGCTACCATGGTCCGTACACAGTATAGCACTCCCATTCGGGTTCTTCGTGCTGACTCTGCTGGAGAATACTTATCTCGACACCTTCGTGCCTTTCTTGATACCTAGGGCACTCTCTCACAGTTTTCCTGTCCTGGTGCTCATGCCCAGAATGGTGTTGCTGAGCGCAAGCATCGTCATTTACTTGAGACTGCTCGTGCCCTTATGATTGCTTCCTCTGTTTCCCCTCAGTTTTGGGCTGAGGCTGTATCTACTGCTACATATCTCAGCAACATGCAGCCATCTTCTCCTCTTCAGGGTGCGATTCCACTTGAGCGCCTTCCTACACCACCTCCAGATCTGCCGTCCTATCCTGAGCTTCGTCTTTTTGGTTGTGTCTGCTATGTCTTGTTGGCCCCTCGTGAGCGCACCAAGTTGACAGCCCAATCTGCTGAGTGTGTTTTTCTTGGATATAGTGCTGTGCACAAGGGATATCGGTGTTGGGATCCTGTAGCTCGACGGATGCGGATTTCTCGTGATGTGACTTTTGATGAGTCTCGTCCCTTCTTCCCTCACCCTTCTTCATCTTCCAGTCCGGCTTCTGTTGTTGAGCCTCTTTTGTTTCTCACTTTTCCTGATAGTCCACTATCCACCATTCCACCACCCATACCTCCATCACCTGTGCCCTCGCCTCCACCACCAGTGCCTCCGGTCACCTCGGCACCTACCCCAGGACATGTTTCTCCCTTTCCTCTTCACTACACTCGTCGTCAGCGAGTCGAGGATCCTCCTGTAGTTCCTTCTCATGAGATGCCCTCCATCACCAGTGACCCTCCTGAGCTGCCCTCTTCCTCCAGTGACCCTCCTCGTTACCACCTTCGTGATCGTGAGTCACTACGCCCTCCTGGTCGGTTTACTTCTCTGGGTGCTATTCTTGCCGAGCCGACCTCTTATTGAGATGCCGCTGCTCACCAGGAGTGGCAGCATGCTATGGCAGAGGAGATTGCTGCGCTTGAGCGTACTGGTACGTGGGATCTTGTACCCCTGCCTACCCGTGTTCGTCCTATCACGTGCAAGTGGGTTTACAAGGTCAAGACCAGATCTGATGGTACTCTGGAGCGCTACAAGGCTCGTCTTGTAGCGCTCGGTTTTCAGTAGGAGCATGGGATAGATTTTGAGGAGACATTTGCCCATGTTGCTCATATGACTACTGTTCGCAGTCTTATTGCTGTTGCTGCTGTTCGTTCATGGACCATTTCCCAGCTTGATGTCAAGAATGCCTTTCTCAATGGCGTTCTTGATGAGGAGGTTTATATGCGACCACCACCTGGTTATTCTGTCCACGAGGGCATGGTTTGTCGCCTTCGTCGCTCTCTATATGGTCTTCGGCAGGCTCCCCGTGCTTGGTTTCAGCGGTTCTCTTCTGTCGTCACTGCTGCTGGTTTTATTGCGAGTGATCATGATCCTGCTCTCTTTGTTCATACTTCATCTCGTGGTCGGACGCTTCTCCTTTTATATGTGGATGATATGATTATCACTGGAGATGATCCCCAGTTTATTGCTTTTGTGAAAGCACGGCTGAGCGAGCAGTTTCTTATGACGGATCTTGGCCCTCTTCGTTACTTTCTGGGGATTGAGTTTTCCTCCACACCTGATGGCTACTATCTCTCTCAGGAGAAGTATATTCAAGATCTTCTTGATCGGGCTTCTCTTGTTGATCAGCGTACCGCTGATACACCGATGGAGCTGAATGTACATCTTTGCTCTACTGACGGTGAGCCTCTTCCGGACCCCACTCGTTATCGCCATCTTGTTGGCAGTCTGGTCTATCTTGGGATCACTCGGCCCGATATTTCATATTCCGTGCACATCCTGAGCCAGTTTGTTTCTGCACCTACTCAGCTTCACTACAGCCACCTTCTTCGTGTCTTGCGTTACCTGCGCGGGACCAGCCACCGTCGATTATTCTTTCCACGCTCTGGCCCTTTACAGCTCCATGCTTACTCTGATGCGACTTGGGCCAGTGATCCTTCTGATCGTCGGTCTCTATCTGCCTATTGCGTCTTCCTGGGTAGCTCTCTCATCACTTGGAAGACCAAGAAGCATCAGGCGGTTTCTCGATCGAGTGCAGAGGCTGAGTTGCGTGCTATGGCCTTGTTGACAGTAGAGCTTATTTGGCTACGTTGGTTACTTGAGGATTTTGGCGTGTCTATTTTCACACCTACTCCTTTGTTGTCTGACAGTACATGTGCCATCAGTATTGCTCGTGACCCGGTGAAGCATGAGCTCACCAAGCACATTGGTGTGGACGCCTCTTTTACGCGTTCACAGGTACGGGATGAGGTTATTGCTCTACAGTATGTGCCTTCTGAGTATCAGCTCGCGGATTTCTTCACAAAGGCCCAGACCAGAGCACAGCACAGCTTCTATCTTTCCAAACTCAGTGTTGTTGATCCACCATGAGTTTGAGGGGGGGTGTTAGATGTATATGTCCCTTTGTATAGGGTCTTTTGTGCTTATTTACCATTCCCTGCACTCTATATATATCGGGCTATTGCCCTTGGAATAATACAAGAGAGTTTATTCCTAACAATAATCACTCGTGTTTCCGCATCGAAGACAGACTCAAAGTCACATAATGCTAAGATTCAGATCAGAATTCGAGCAGGTTACCATATCAAAGTGATGCTGCTTTCTTAGCAAGATGAGATGAATGGAGAATACTGATGATTAGCTTTAGTCTATCTTCCAGGGGATCATAGTTAGAGTTAGCAAAGGTGTCAATTCCTAATAGAACTAGAATACATTTCTAGTTTCATGTACTGAAGGCGTGAGCAGAAGTGAAAGGGGGAATTCGAGTATAAAAACCGGTGGTAACAGCCGTGATTTCAATATAAGAGGAAGATCCAATGATTTTGATATAAATAAGAAATACAGAAATTTATGGGTTCAATGCGAGAATTGTTATGGATTAAATTATTAAAAAAATTTAGGTCAAAAATGAATATTTGTTAACAGTGTGGATATCATTTGAAAATGAGTAGTTCAGATAGAATCGACTTAGATAATTCCATAGAGAGAACTTTCAAGGGTAAAGATCTGATGATAATTTTTTGTGCTTTTGCGAGACATCTCCAAATGAGTAGAAACTACTGTGTAATCCGCTTTTTTGAAGCAAATAAAAACTCCCTGTGAAATTTGAAATGGGAATCTAGTTCATCTATTACTAATGCTTCAAGGGCAATATATGGTTACAAACAAGGATATGATCTTGAGAATTACAAGATAAAGCAAAAATAACAACTACCTAACAAACCAAAATTACATAATCATGATCTAAACAAACAATTGCTTTTCCTCTTGATTAATCTTATTCTTATAAGTTAACACCTTCCGCTCCTTGATTGTAAGCAAATTGTCAAACAATGTAAATATCCACGTTTGCAGTATGTTGGGTTTTTTCACATCAAGAACTCATCGCTCAAATTGGATTCCAACACCTTAGTACCACGTGTCTTTTGATTCTTTTCTTCGTTATTCACTGCAAAATTATCCGATAGGATTTTCTAGTGTTTTATGTAGAAAACGATGATTTTTAGTGGAAATGAGAGATTTTTGGGGGAAAGATGAGATTTCTTTGGGTTTAGGTAAAGATGGATTTGATAAAAGAGGGATTTTTATTAAGAATAGAACTGAAACCAAATGATACAACTATAGAGTTGAGACCTTTTAAGAGGATTTCGCTGTCCCAAGCCGCCGCTTCGAGAGAGGGCCACACTCTCCAATGAAAAGAGGAAATTCTTAACCTCTCCTTTGATTAATCTCTCAAAATAGAATATAAAATCTATCACCCCTTCTACATATAAATAGAGTTCAGAAATATGCAAAATTGCTGCAAAAACCCAAAAGACTAAAAAACTACGAAAAGACCCCGAAAAATCCGAAAATTACAAAACTGTTTCTAATGGGCCAAAAATGCAAATCTTAACTCGGCGATCCCATCATTAATTTGCTATTGAAAACCCACCTTGTTCTTAAGGTGGTGCATGAAGTCTATGACGGCCTTACTCCAAGTGGAGATCCCCATCTCCTCTTGGCTCGTCTTCTTCCACTATATCCGCATCCTCATCCACTATCAGCAACTGAAACTTTCGCACTTCACGGTGGTGCCATGTGGTAAACTTCTCATCACACCTAAACCCTAATCCCTTCAGCTATTCTCCCACATTTCTGCATCATTCATCTTTCAAACTGCTCTCCTGGCCATGGCACTCCGCTCTTCTCATTGCTGGACTGGTATGTCCCTATCGATGCATGTTATCCTCTCAATGCTGACTGGATGTGCAAAGAGGAGGCGCCCCACTCCTCTAAACCTTTGCTATGCGAGATGATTCTCTACGAGCTGGGCCAACTCCATTGTCTCCATCAATTGACGGGGTCTCTGTATGCGAAGTTCAGAGCGTATGTTGGGTTTTAGCCCCTTCATAAAGCTCCCCTTCATTGTCTCCTTTGGGATCCCTCGTACTCGTCCTGATAGCGTCTCAAACTTCTCTCTATACTCCTTCACAGTCCCTTCTTGCTTAAGCAACATTAACTATTTCTGTAGATTCCCCCCGAGTGTCCCAAAATCTGTGCACGTAACAGTCCTTCAGTTCGTCACACGCTAGGAAGAGCTGCATCTGCTCCCTCCACTGAAACCACCAAATTTTCTTTCCTTCAAAGCATATGTTCGCTGCCTCCAACTTGTCAGACACGTCACCGTGAAGAATTTCTCGGCTCTTATATTCAGCCATATCGGTCATCTCTCTCAAAGATGGACATCTTTAGCTTCCTCACTCAACCTTACACCCCGAAGTTTCTCTGATCAGCTCGTTCACCAACTTAACTGAGATGATGAGGTTGATAGGCGTATCGCCACTAGTCCATGTCGCTCCAATCCTCTCTGATGCCCTTCACCTCGGTCCACAAAGCCACCCCAGTCATCGTCGCCAAAAACAGAGCCTCGATCATCATCCTCCTGATCCTAGTCTCTACCACTGCCCTCTGTATACTCCTTGCAGATCGGAACCAGACATCACCTCTCCGCAACATATCGGTGGCCGTGTGGCCCTCAAAACTCATTCTCGTTGTTGTGCTCCAATGCATACTCCGGAGGGTCGTCAGTGTCTCTGTAAGTCGTCGGGGGCCACGGGACCCCCGACGGTCGCGCGGGATGTCGATACGGCCTCTGGAACCTTGCAGAGGCATTGCAGGGGCTGGACGCCCCTGCCCATGCCCGTGCCCTGTAGGGCCATGGTAGGGGCTAGCTGTCCCTGCTCGGGTCATGTAGGGGTTGTCCGCCATGCATGGGGCTATATGACCTTGCAGACAGTTCGGCCTTGCAGGAGGGGTGGTTGCCCTTGCAGACAGCCTACATGGGCTGTCCGCCCCTACATGATTGCAGTGGCTGACAGCCCCTGCTGTAGGTTTACAGGGGCCGGGTGCCCTTGCAGATTGACTACAGGGGCTGGCCAGCCCACCAGTGAGCCCTGGGGCTGTCGGCATGGGTCCCTACCCCTTCCGTCATCTTCCGCATCTTCCTTAAAGTAGTATTCGGCGCCCTCTAGAAGTCCTTCGCCGAAATCTTCATCTTCTTTTTCCTTCTCCAAAGTCATCATCTTTTGCCCTAGATTAGGATTTTAAATCACGTCTGATTGCCTTACCACCATGGGATTCAAAAGTTGTTTCTTTAGGGCTTGCACGATGTCTCCATGTAGCACTAGGGTTTGCGCAAGGGAATCCACCTTCGAATCAATCTCCTTGAATCTTGCTTCGCTCGATGCCCTAAGTTCTTCCAAAGTTTTCTTCAAACCTTCAATCTCGCCGTTGTATTTCACCTCGAAGGCATCAAACGTATCTTTCGATCTTGTCACCGCCATAGATCTTGAAGCTCTGATACTAAATGATAGGATTTTCTAGGATTTTTATGTGGAGGTCATTTTTGGTGGAAAATAGAAAAAAATTTTGGGGGAAAGATGAGATGTTTTAGGGTTTCGGTAAGAGGTTTTGGAGAGATTTTTATTAAGAATAAAACTGAAAACAAATGATTACAAGGATAAAGTTGAGACCTTTCGAGAGGATCTCGCTCTCCCAAACCACCAATTCGAGAGATGTCCACGATCTCTAATGAAAAGAGGGAATTCTCAACATCTCCTTTGATTAATATCTCAAAATAGCATAAAAATTCCTCAGCCCCTCCTATCTACAAGTAGAGTTCAGAAATATGCAAAATTGCAAAAAAAACCCAAAAGTCTAAACAATTACAAAAAAGACCCCCTAAAATCTGAAAATTACAAAACTGTCCCTTATGGGCCAAAAACTGCAAATCTAAACTCGGCGGTCCCATCATTATCTTTCTAACATTGATTAATATTCATAAATATTAATATCGGGTTGGAAAAGCCATGCAATGTTAATCCTTTTTCTTTCCAAATTGTGTTCATCATGGCACTCCCTTTGCCCTTTTGGTGAGAGCTTGAATTCTCTCTGATTGTTTGGCAAGCATTTTCATGGTTTTTTCTGTGTTGAACCATTGTTGAAATTAGCACAGCATGTGGCGTAGTGGTAGACATTTTTATAGCGCAAAGCGCATATAGTGTAGTGTAAACTGCATGTTTTTCATTATTTATATTCTTAAATTATAAAATTTATCATGTTTTGTTTTAATATATAAAATAAATATTACAAAAATGTTAAAAGTGTGAAAAATTCAATAAGAATTAGTACGAGCTACATATAGCTATCACAACAAGATTTATGTAATATCAATGGATTCAACGCAATATCACAACAAACATACACAAATATAATTAAATAGACATAAAAACAAAAAATGCTATGAAAGCATAATAAACATTCTAAATGTCAAGTAACTCAACTACTCAGTCTAATATGAATTACATAGCAAATGAAATAACTACTAAAGTATCAAGGCTCCCCAAAATAAAACAAGTTCTTGCATTCTCATTCAAAAACAAGTTTGTATCTATGTCTATGCCCATTCTCATCAATTTCCAAATCATATTCTTCTAAATCCTAAAATGTATTAATCAATTTTAACGCAATTTAGACATAATTAAAGACTTGAAGTCTTAAAGACAAGCTTCTCATCGTTGCCGAGCTCGCTCACTCTCCCTTAATCTATATCTATGTCTTCCCCTTCTCTCGCTTCTATACCTCATCTTCTCTGACCCCTTGATAGGGGAGAGAGGGTTGGAGGAGGGATCAGGCTAAGATTGAGAGAGAGAGAGAGAGAGAGAGAGAGAGAGAGAGAGAGAGAGAGAGAGGGCCAGAGACAAGATTGATTTGTCACCATACACGGGGATATGGATACATCTCTAATTTGGCGTGTCGTCGAGTTCATCGCCGGCCCGTCACCGTTGCGGGTTTGATGCAATCAAAGATATCCAAAACTAACTTCAGCCCTCGCCTTAGTCTTAGATCCGATCGGATCAAATTTATTTATGTCAATTTTTTATAGATACGATGCGTATAGTGTAGTGTGACGTATTTTATATACAAATAACACACCACTATGTTGTTCGAGCGCCAACTTCTTTCACCGCGAGCCATATGGCTCTTGGTACATCATGAAACGTATTGTAAGCTGCCATATATTGTACCTCAACATTATGTTAAACCTAAAATTCATTTATTAGTGAGTAGTGACTTGGCTTAAATCTGAAGAGAAGTGATTTCTTGCCCAAAAAATTTGGTGGTCCAACTAAAGATATGTCCATGTTATTTTAAGGAGATTTGAATTGTTGATTGTTTTGTATAATTCCCTTGATTGAAAACAACTTTGTACTCTTATTAGTGCCATGTCCATGTCGATGCTTCTTAAACCCAAACTCTTTATTTGTGTTTTTTCAAGCGAGATGGTGTGAGTAATGTGATACCTTATGCATGTATCACGTTGAATTGTTTAGCTACTTGACTTTTCCAATCCTGTAAGTCACTTAGCTCACTCTCTCTATTATATGTATAAGCCATCCTTCTCTCAAATTCTCATACTCACAAGATACTCAAAAACACAAAATAAGAACTTGAAAGTGAAGAAATATATTGTCTTCATTTGGCTATTGCTTGATGATTCTTGTTAGATACAAATGGCCTCTTCTTTGTCCCTTTTTATATATGAGGTTCACTTACAACGAATGGTGGAGATGTGGCTTTTAGAGACTTTCATGATCTAATGGTTTATGACGAGTCTCTAGAATCTTCTTCATAAATGCCCTTAATGATATCTTATTTAAGAGTTTACCTGAATGCACATGAACATTCTAGATCACATATTTACAAAAGTGGCATTGGAAATTTTCTAAAGAATGCCAACTCACTTGTCAAGTAAGCAACAACTAGGTGATGATGTGACGTCTGTGACTCATGCAATCATTAGTTACTTTAGTCTTGATGAGTATCAATAATATTTCGGCATGCAAGGATTATTCTTCCATATGCAAAAAGTATACCACAACTTGCTCATTAAAGCATAGCAAACTTGGTAAATCTTTATAATCTAAAGTTGTATGTCGTATGAGTCAATGTGCAAGAACCAGCTCAAGTAATGCAATTCACGTACTTGTTCTTGCAATAGATTTGGTAAACTAGATCCTTGTGTGCACCAACTCAAGTTTACTAGTGAGTACACATTAAACAGCCATTAAAAGTGAGGAAATTTTCTACAATATTTAGGAACTTTTCCGGATAAGAATTTTAGTTTATCCAAAGAACCATATTGTGATGTGTCTGTGTGTCTATAACTTTAGCTACCGTAGCCCCCACAAATGTAACCTCAAAAGTATGTAAAGTGTCATGCCTCTTTTGGCAAAACCTAATTCTTTCATAGGATAATTTTGCTATTTAAAGTTCTTGAAGATATGAATAATAACAAATCAACGCAAACACAAACTCACAAATACAAATATGCACAAATCCTTGTGACTTAAATAAGCATAAAGTCAAATAAATGCACATATCTAGCTAATTTGACCTAAATTTCGAGGTATTTCCTTGCTTTAAGATCTCGTTCTTTATTTGAAAGGTTTTCATTAAAATTGTCTGAAAATGTAGCGAGTATCGTTGAACTCTGGTCATCAACCTCAGGCTTAGTTCTTAGAGCATATTGATCCATCCTCCCAAAGGTCGAACCTGCTCATTTGGCCCATGGAGTTTTCCAAGTACACACATGTGAATGGGTATGCTCCTTAAGTAACTTACGAGAACTTCACATGAGGTTACTTTTCCTCTCATTCAAGCATGCTTAACAATGTAGATTTCTATGATTTTCTCAAGGATGATATCTACAGTTAATTGTTTGAGTTCATACGAATTACTATAAACCAAAGGCCGTTATGGCTCACGAGTCACGTCCCATGTGAAACTATTTACCCGGTGTTACCAAGGACGTTTGTAGCACATCCCGTGTGGTACCATTCACTTGGCATGAATTAACCCCTAGTAACTTTGATCTGGAAGATATCCCATAAACTGACAGCAATTATTTACTAAAAATTTATGGCCATAATTATTGCTGATGTGAACAGTCAATATGAAAACGTTGATTGTTACAGCCATTAAAAATAAGAGTCAACTACTGCAAATAATTCTAATGAGAGAAGGCTAAATGCTAAAAGAGAGCTCCCAAAATATCTCCTTGCATTTTTCATCCTTGATTTTCTTCCTTTACCTTTTGCATTGCAGTTTTGGTGATCCAGATGGGGAATACAAAGTGGATAGCAAATTAGACTATGTTGCGGACGGGGTCAGTGTGGAGGTGTATCTGGTGTATCTTGCCGTAAAATAAGTCACCTTTGTGAGCACTTTTGTTTGTGGTGTAAATCTGACAGTGTTCACTACAATTAAGGGTACATATATGAAGGGAATCAGCTAATTGGATTCATATATAGTATTCTGGTACACGGGGAGCTTCAGGTTAACGATTATGCATGCATTATGTATGTGCCTATGTACAAATGAAATGCACAATTAATCATGTACTTTTGATGACATGTGAAGTTAAGGATTATAATGGGAGACCTGCATCTTTTGTTACCTCTAAGAAAGTCTCCATCTAATAACTGCTCAAAAGATAGAAAGTAACTATTTTTTACGAAAATATGGTCACTGATCTTATTGAGTTGAATAATTAAACTATAAATGCCTATCGTGAAAGTCAAGAGTGCGGGCATCTGCCCGTGGTCGGCACTACGTAACCCTGTCGCTGAGTCATTAATGTCTACTTGATACACGGCATTCTAGGGTGATAACATTGGGCCCGCGAAATGAAGGTTGGGCTTGGGGGGGGGGGGAATGGGTCAGTTTGGGTACATGTCAGGTTATTTTTGGGTCGAGCCATGTATTCTTGACCCTTGTCCGACCCCTGAAATCCATGGGTCAATGCTTGATATCCATACCTGATCAGTATATAACCTGGCCGAACTGCATCATTTGACTCATTTATAATATTCAACTGCACACAATTGGATTAAGTTTTTTGATCTTAAAACTGTTAGATGTATATGTCTATTTGTATAGGGTCTTTTGTGCTTATTTACCTTTTCCCTGTACTCTATATATATCGGGCTATTGCCCTTGGAATAAGATAAGAGAGTTTATTCCTAACATGGTATCAAAGCTAGGTTTAACCTAAACCCTAGCCGTCTTTTTGCTCTCCCCGCAAAATCCAAAATTAAACCTCGCTGTGGACCCCACCAATCGCGTAGCCGTCGATCTCGCCAAGCACTCGCAAATCAGCCGTCCGCAGGTCGACGCCGTCCGCCTGCAGGTCGACGCCGTCCGCAGGTCGACACCGTCCGCCTGCAATCGTCCTTGCGATCAGCCGTCCGCCTGCGATCAGCCGTCCGCAGATCAGCCGTCCGCCTGCGATCAGCCGTCCGCAGGTCGACACCGTCTTCCGCCTGCGATCAGCCGTCCGCAGATCGCCGCCGTCTGCCTGCGATCGTCCGCCTGCGATCGTCCTTGCCGTCCACGGATCAGCAACACCGTCCGCATCAGCAACACCATCCGCAGATCGACGCCAGTCAGCAACACCATCGCGACGCCGTCCGCCTGCGATCGTCCGCCTGCGATCGTCCACGGATCAGCAACACCATCTGCGATCTTCCGCAGATCGACGCCGTCCGCAGATCGACACGCGGATGAAGGGGTAGATCCGCCTGCAATCACAGCCTGCGACACCATCTTCCGCAGATCGTTCCTGCGATCTGCCTGTCGCGCCTGCCTGCCGTGCCAGCGATCCGCCTGAGGAGACTCGTCTGCCACGCCTGAGGAGACTCGTCTGCCGCACCACACTGTTCCTGAAAATCAGCGATCCGCGCCGCGCCGCTGCCGGTGCCCCCCCTCATATGGCGTCTCCCACGGATCTACCTCTTCATCATCATCATGTTGCTATCCCTCGGTGTTCGCTGATTTTTGATGGCCTTAATTATAAGGAGTGGGTACCGCACATTCGTCTCCATATGCGCGGTCAGCGCCTTTGGGACCTTCTCACCGGCGATCGTCCTTGCCCACCGCGACCGGTGCTTCCCAGCGAGACACCACTCCCCCCCACTGCTGATGACACCGCCAAGAAAGTGGCAACCGATGCGTATGCGACTGTTGTTGCTGCTTATTCCTCTCAGGATGTTCTCTATCGGCGGTGGTGTGATGACGATGCTCGTGCCGCCAACATCCTCATCGCTAGCATTGATGTGTCTCTGACTGGCGACATTGTGAGTTTGGCGACGTCTCAGTTGATGTGGGATCATCTTCGCTCTCACTATGAGCCTACCGGTGACTCCCTCTACCTTGCTGTCGTCAGACAGGAGCAGGCTCTTCAGCAGGGTGATGCCACGGTCGATGAGTTCTATGCACAGATCTCTTCTATCTGGCGTCAGCTCGACTCTTTGGGACCAGCGATCTGTCGTATCTGCCAGTGTTGTCAGCATCAGCACTCCCACCTGCAGCTTCGTCGGGTCTATGACTTTTTGACCCGACTTCGGCCTGAGTTCGAGCAGATCCGTGCCCAGCTACTTGCCCGTCACCCACACGTGACGTTCTTGGAGGTTCTTGCTGCTATTCGTACTGAGGAGACTCGTCTTCGTACTGCTGGTCTTTTGGCACCTTCTGCTTCTGTTTTGGCGACCCGTGCTCCTGCCTCTCCTTCTCCTATCACACCAGATCTGCCTTCTGCTACAACACCCGTGCGAGTTGACACCAGACGCTGCACCTACTGCCACCGAGACAGACATGTGGAGGCGCATTGTAACAAGAAGCGGAGGGATCAGGCTGCTGCCAAGAAGAAGGAGACTCACACTGGGGGTTTCACATCTCAGAGGAGCCCTGCCCCATCTGATACTGAGCAGGAGCTTCTCACGTTATTTCGTCGGATGTCTGCTTCTGGGGCATCAGGCTCTGCTTCTTCTGCCAGTCAGCCTCCAGATACTGCGACACCATCTTCCACCACCTCAGGTACCTCTTCTTGGATCCTTGACTCTGGTGCTTCATTTCATATGACTCCTGACCCTACCACTCTACATTCTATTAGTACTCCCTCCCGCTCTGTCACAGTTCTCACTGCTGATGGCACCCCACTTTCAGTTACTGGGCTAGGCACACTTTCTAGTCCCACTTTTCATGTCCCTGCTGTGTCCCTCGTTCCAAAACTCACAATGCAGCTTATGTCGGCAGACCAACTTACTGATCATGGCTGTCGTGTTATTCTTGATTCTGACTCTTGTACTATCCAGGATCGTCGCACGGGCACTCTAGTTGGTTCTGGCCCCCGCAGGCGTGATTCTCCGCGTCTTTGGGAGCGTGACTGGCTTCATCTTCCTTCCGCTGCCTCTGCCAGTCCTCCCATCCCCACTATTGCCTCCGCCGCTGCTGCATCCTCCACCGGTTCGTTTGCCCAGTGGCATCATCGCTTAGGACATCTCTGTGGCTCGCGTCTTTCTTCCTTGGTTCATAGGGGTTTATTAGGGTCTGTCTCTGGTGATATGTCTTTAGATTGTATGGGCTGCAAACTTGGCAAACAGTTACAACTACCTTATCCTACTAGTGAGTCTGTCTCCCAGAGTCCTTTTGATCTTGTTCACTCAGATGTATGGGGTCCGGCCCCCTTCGTTTCGAAAGGGGGTCATCGCTACTATATTATATTTATAGATGATTTTTCTCGCTACACTTGGATATACTTTATGTCCTTTCGTACTGAGGTTTTGTCTATCTATAAATCTTTTGCTACCATGATCCGTACACAGTATAGCACTCCCATTCGGGTTCTTCGTGCTGACTCTGCTGGAGAATACTTATCTCGGCACCTTCGTGCCTTTCTTGATACCCAGGGCACTCTCTCACAGTTTTCCTGTCCTGGGGCTCATGCCCAGAATGGCGTTGCTGAGCGCAAGCATCGTCATTTACTTGAGACTGCTCGTGCCCTCATGATTGCTTCCTCTGTTCCCCCTCAGTTTTGGGCTGAGGCTGTATCTACTGCTACATATCTCAGCAACATGCAGCCATCCTCTCCTCTTCAGGGTGCGATTCCACTTGAGCGCCTTCCTACACCACCTCCAGATCTGCCGTCCTATCCTGAGCTTCGTCTTTTTGGCTGTGTCTGCTATGTCTTGTTGGCCCCTCGTGAGCGTACCAAGTTGACAGCCCAGTCTGCTGAGTGTGTATTTCTTGGATATAGTGCTGTGCACAAGGGATATCGGTGTTGGGATCCTGTTGCTCGACGGATGCGGATTTCTCGTGATGTGACTTTCGATGAGTCTCGTCCATTCTTCCCTCGTCCTTCTTCCTCTTCCAGTCCGGCTTCCATTGTTGAGCCTCTTTTGTTTCTCACTTTTCCTGATAGTCCACTATCCACCATTCCACCACCCATACCTCCACCACCCATACCTCCACCACCTGTGCCCTCAGCTCCACCACCAGTGCCCCATGTGCCTCCGGTCACCTCTGCTCCTACCCCAGGACGTGTTTCTCCCTTTCCTCTTCACTACACTCGTCGTCAGCGAGTCGAGGATCCTCCTGCAGTGCCTTCTCATGAGCTGCCCTCTGTCACCAGTGACCCTCCTGAGTTGCCCTCTTCCTCCAGTGACCCTCCTCGGTACAACCTTCGTGATCGTGACTCACTACGCCCTCCTGGTCGGTTTACTTCTCTGGGTGCTATTCTTTCTGAGCCGACCTCTTATCGGGATGCCGCTGCTCACCAGGAGTGGCAGCATGCTATGGCAGAGGAGATTGCTGCGCTTGAGCGTACTGGTACGTGGGATCTTGTACCCCTGCCTGCCCGTGTTCGTCCTATCACGTGCAAGTGGGTTTACAAGGTCAAGACCAGATCTGATGGTACTCTGGAGCGCTACAAGGCTCGTCTTGTAGCGCACGGTTTTCAGCAGGAGCATGGGATAGATTTTGAGGAGACTTTTGCTCCTGTTGCTCATATGACTACTGTTCGCAGTCTTATTGCTGTTGCTGCTGTTCGTTCATGGACTATTTCCCAGCTTGATGTCAAGAATGCTTTTCTCAATGGCGTTCTTGATGAGGAGGTTTATATGCGGCCACCACCTGGTTATTCTGTCCCCGAGGGCATGGTTTGTCGCCTTCGTCGCTCTCTATATGGTCTTCGGCAGGCTCCCCGTGCTTGGTTTCAGCGGTTCTCTTCTGTCGTCACTGCTGCTGGTTTTATTGCGAGTGATCATGATCCTGCTCTCTTTGTTCATACTTCATCTTGTGGTCGGACGCTTCTCCTCTTGCATGTGGATGATATGATTATCACTGGAGATGATCCCCAGTTTATTGCTTTTGTGAAAGCACGGCTGAGCGAGCAGTTTCTTATGACGGATCTTGGCCCTCTTCGTTACTTTCTGGGGATTGAGTTTTTCTCTACCCCTGATGGCTACTATCTCTTTCAGGAGAAGTATATTCAGGATCTCCTTGATCGGGCTTCTCTTGTTGATCAGCGTACCGCTGATACACCGATGGAGCTGAACGTCCATCTTTGCTCTACTGACGGTGAGCCTCTTCCGGACCCCACTCGTTATCGACATCTTGTTGGCAGTCTGGTCTATCTTGGGATCACTCGGCCGGATATTTCATATTCCGTGCACATCCTGAGCCAGTTTGTTTCTGCACCTACTCAGCTTCACTACAGCCACCTTCTTCGTGTCCTGCGTTATCTGCGCGGGACCAACCACCGTCGATTATTTTTTCCACGCTCTGGCCCTTTACAGCTCCATGCTTACTCTGATGCGACTTGGGCCAGTGATCCTTCTGATCGTCGGTCTCTATCTGCCTATTGTGTCTTCATGGGTGGCTTTCTCATCACTTGGAAGACCAAGAAGCAGCAGGCGGTTTCTCGATCGAGTGCAGAGGTTGAGTTGCGTGCTATGGCCTTATTGACAGCAGAGATTATTTGGCTACGTTGGTTACTTGAGGATTTTGGCGTGTCTATTTCCACACCTACTCCTTTGTTGTCTGACAGTACAAGTGCCATCAGTATTGCTCGTGACCCGGTGAAGCATGAGCTCACCAAGCACATTGGTGCGGACGCCTCTTTTACGTGTTCACAGGTACGGGATGAGGTTATTGCTCTACAGTATGTGCCTTCTGAGTATCAGCTCGCAGATTTCTTCACAAAGGCCCAGACCAGAGCACAGCACAGTTTTTACCTTTCCAAACTCAGTGTTGTTGATCCACCATGAGTTTGAGGGGGGGTGTTAGATGTATATGTCCCTTTGTATAGGGTCTTTTGTGCTTATTTACCTTTTCCCTGTACTCTATATATATCGGGCTATTGCCCTTGGAATAAGATAAGAGAGTTTATTCCTAACAAAAACTAAGTTTTATATTGCTTAGTGCACATTTTTTTTGTTCATACCAAAAAATCAATGCTCTGAAATTAGAATTTGTTAATTTTGATTCTTTTTTAACCAATGTAAACCATATTGAAAATCTTTGAAATGTTTTGTTTTGTCAAAATTTATTAAGTAATATGTGACATTTGCATCCAACTATGTATACTATTCTTATTTTTGTTCACAATCATTCAATTTAAAGCAAAATCCCTGCTTTCTGGATGCATCTTAAAGTAAGTTTTTTTATTTCAGTGGACACATGTTGCACTTGCATAGGTCTACAACTATAGAAGCATTTTTTTTCCCCAAAGAGACGTGCAATATTTTTTATAGTGGGTGGAGAAGTGCATTTTTTGACATCATCGTTTATGTGATGGGATACTATGGATATGATTTTTGGTTTGTGTTTATATACGAGATGATATGGTTTATATTCTGGTTACGTGAAGCAACATTAGTGTTCTGATTTGGTATATGTTTACGTTTGCTTTCTTTGATGGGAAATTATCATTGTGGTTTATAATCATAATGAAATACGAGGCACCATGCAAGCACCAGCCTGAGCAATGCATTCAAAGCACCTAGCTTTGTAATAGATTTGGTAAACCATATACCTGAGTGCATGAGCTCCCATTCCAAGTGAACACCCTTTTACCGGCCATAAAATACGAGAATTTTCTATAATATTTAGGATATTTCCCCAATAAGAAAGTTTATCTGAAGAACTTCATCATGACATGTGTGTTTATTTGCACTAGACTTACAAAACATCATCGCCATCCTATTAGCCTTCATCCCAAAACTTGAGGAAAATTACAAATGCAAACTCAAAAATAAATTTAATTCTACGTTTCTTTTGACAAAATATTTATAGGATAATTTTACTAATAAGAAATTAGTTCTTTAATATATGAATAACAACCCAATTCCACACCCACCCACCCACCCACCCACAGCGACCCACACACAAAAGTTAAATATGCTATAATTTGAACGAACAAACAAACAAACACACCTGGCTAATTTTGCCAAGATATCAAGCTATTCCACCCTCACCTTAAAGTCTCCATCATCCAAAAGGATTTCATTAAATTGTCTTACAATCAGTGGCGTAACCAGGATTTTTCTTTGCCCTGGGCGAAAATAAAAATGATACAAAGATTAATATTTAAAAATATTGTCTTTCTACCATGGGCTTCATGTCAAACATAGATCACCAAGTGAGAGTTGATGTGACACCACAAGCCTTGCAGTGTATTCAAAACTTTTTGCCAAAAAAGGCAAACTTGTGAGAGTTGATGTGACAGGTTTGCCTTTTTTTGGAAAAAAACCACATACATTGCAAGGCTTGTATATAACCCAAGCCTTAAATAAATGGTATGTGTACTGAGCAATTTGGTCTGTTTGCATAGCAACTCCATTTAGAATTGAATGACCAAAGTAAAGAAAATAAATTTAAAATAATAAAATTGTCCAATACTTAATTAAATGGTCATGTGTATTGAGCAATTTGGTATGAAAATGTTTTTATAATAACTCCATTTAGAATTTTATGACCAAAGAAAATAAGTTGCCATTTAACCGAAAAAATAAATGGTATGTGTATTGAGCAATTAATTAAATGGTACGTGTACTGCGCATTCAGGTCTGTTTGCATAGCAACGACTCCCTTCACAATTGAATGATCAAAGAAAATAAAGTTAAAAATAAGTTAATTTGGCCGAAGCAGGTTTCGAACATGAGAACTTACGGCTCTCTGCAGCACACTTTAACCAAATGAGATGGTCAGCCAACATGTTCAGGTTTATATATAGGTTTTATTTGTTCTTGCCCTGGGCAGCTGCCCAGGGCAAGACAAAAGTAGTTACGCCTCTGCTTACAATCATTGAGCTCCGGCCAACAACCTCATCCATGATCCTTGCAGCAGATTGACCCATTCTTCCACATGTCAGACGTGTCCCGTGCCCATCTGATATTTGGATTTTTCCATATACAAAAATGTGGATGCGTAAAATCGTGTTATAAATGACCCATTGAATACCGCATGAGGTTACCTTTCCTCTTGTCCAAGCCTCTTGTCCAAGCATGCCTAATAATTTACTTTCCCTATATTTGCTTGCTAAAAAGCTAGCTAAAATTAATCCTTGAGCTCATAAGAATTACCATATACCAAAGATCGTTATAGCTCATATTGTTGAGCTTTATGCTTCAAAACGTCAAACCGGGAATGACACGGGAATGACACGATCGTGTCATGCAAAGCCAAGGAAGAACACGATCGTGCAACAATAACAGAGAATTCTGGGCCAGTGACACGATCATGTCATATATACTGTATAGTTGGCATGATCGTGTGGGATTGATAGAACCTTCAGATTTTGAACATCAAAGTTGATACGATCCTGTCATATTTAACATGATCGTGTTGGGGGGCTAGACCCAAAAGCGGCCAAATTCGACCTAGTTTCGAATTTCTTTTGATGTAGATCGTTTAGTCACGATTCCATACGAATCCAAGGGCTATTTAAACCCTTTCTAGGGTTTGTTTTGGGCAAGGAGACGAGAGAAGAAGCGCGTGAGATAGCCATTGTCAAAGGTTTTCTTCTTCGTTCGTTTTTGGAGATTGAGTGTATGGTTTGGTGAGATTTTTCATTGTAATATTCTTTTGGGGATCTCTCTTTTTCGGGTTGAGAGACATTTTGAGAGAGCTTTGTGATATTCTCTTTTGGTGAGGTTGCAATCTCTGTTATTTGATGAGAAGAATTTGAACTCCAAGGTGGGAGTTGTTTGGACCTCTCGTGTGTTGAAGAAGATCGAAGGGATCATGTGTATTTACTCTGATCATATTAGTAGAGACCGTCATCAAGAAGCTGGACGTAGGCGCTGTTATCGGGCCGAACCGGGATACACTGTATGTTCTGTGCTTGATTAGTTACTTTTATTGATTGGTTGGATATCTGCTACTATTGATTCTCTTTGTAAGATTGTGAGCAATTTGTTGGGTCGCTATAAGTCAGTTCCGTTGTGCAGGGCTTGAAGGGCGAGTCCACAGTTCGGTCTCTCGAATTGCCCAACACGCATCTTATGTGAAACTCTTCACTTGGTGTGTACCACCTTTGCAACACATCACATGTGGGACTATTCACTAGGGCATGGCATAGTCAACCAGATTTAGGGTATGACATCCTTATTATCTTAAGGATATTAGCTTTGATCTGGTACCTTTCCCAAAACAGAAAGCAGTTATTTAATCAAAAGTATGATCATATTTTAAGTTTTACACCAATTAAATGTAAGTCGCAAAGATTGCAAATAATTATAATGACTAGAAGAGGACCCATGAAGTAGCTCACTGCATCTTTATCCATGATTGTCTTTAGTTCTTGGGTTGCAGTTTTGGCAAATCCAGATTGGCAATGCATTAGCATATTGAAAATTAAAGCAGGTTGAGAATGGGGTCAGAGTTGATTAGGTAACATTGTAACAATGGCTCAAATCAGAACAATGATGGATGCCGTCTATCTTTGCACCAAATAAGAAGTGACCTGTGTCAGATACAACACTACTAATAATGTCAGCGCTTTTGTTTGTAGCGTAGATTTGGGATACAGATAATGATAAAATATGAAGAGGATAGCATAATTGGATCCATATTTGGGGTTGTGGTACACTGGGAGCTTCAGACTGATGATTTTGCTTGTATTATGTATGTGCTGATCTACAAACAAGATGCACAATAACATACACACGTTTTATGTGATGTAAAAGTCAGTTATCCTAATCTTAGGTGCTAAGCGATCTTTTGTTATCTATAAAAAAGCTTGATCTCGTAACTGCTCAAAAGATGTATATCAAGCAAACATTTTATTAGAAAATAGGGGCACAAATCTAATTAAGTCGAATAAGCAAGCTTCAAATGCTGGTAGCCAAAGATGGAAATGAAAATGTCATATGAGAGAAGGTTCAATAGTAGATGAAAGGATACTAAATTAGCACATGGAAGTAATTATCGGTCATTTAGTTCTTGGGCTTCCAATTTTGGCAACAAACAACCATGTGTCAAAATTGTGAGAATGGATCAACTCGAGGGATTTAGGTAACACCAGACTGAATCATGACAATGATGCATGTGACATATCTAGGTGGAGAATGCAGAAGATTCTTCTGTCAGATGGAGAAGCTGGAATGTTCGGTTGTCAGGTACTTGGGACATCCGGACACTTTGACCCCCAAATCGCATGTCCGAATAACAATTTGTTGCTTATATGAAGCCGGGTAACACTTTGTCTTCTATCTCAAGGTTTCATCTTTCTAGATTGTGTGTCCCATAAGCATTAGTTTCCTTTGTACTAATCTCTCAAGTAAGTTGACCAAAATGGATGTGACGAGCATGGATGTATAAACATACTAAATCATACCATCCTTCGATTTATGGACACATACACTGGTAACGGATTGTAACTCATACATGGGGTGTTGTATACTGCGGTTATCCATAATCTAATCAGGTCCCAACCATGTACGAGTTTGTTTGCTAACATATGTGGCATTTATATCTTTTCTGAACTGACCTTTTTTTAAACTAATATATGCAAATGCTAATTTATGTATTTATTTTCTGAATGGATCTTAAATCATAAAGTGATGCAGAGAGCAACTGTCATCATATTTTTTGGTTTTGGTTTCCATTTATTCTCTTACTCTCTCATGTCGGTTGATACGTTTTCTTGTTCTTGCTTTATTATTAGCTTTGTCCTTCCATTTCTGGTTTCCTTCTTTTCTTGTCTCTCCATCTGTGTTTGTTGATAAGCTTCCGTGTTCTTGCTTTATTATGAGCTTGTCCTTTTATTCATCTTTCCTTTCCTGTGCGTGTGCACATGGGCGGACGTGTATTGTCTTTTAGGGATGTTGGAATCCAATTTACTGTCTTTTCGCTGTAATATATATATAATTTAGTAGGGCGATTCTCATTTTATTGTTTGCTTTCTTCTCGCAGAGGCGAGAAATCTTTTTGCAGTCCCGAATGCAGATATGAGTATATCTTAGATGATGATCACCCGGAGAGAGTGGAAGTACTGAAGCTCTTAGATGCTGATTCGCCTAGTTCTACTCCTCGCCCACTTGGTATGACTGCAGCTCAACATAGCTCATCGTCATACTTGCCCCAACAGCATGACTGTAAGTGAACCCCTTGTAAGAAAAACAGGGGAGGCAAAGAGCAAAGATAATAAGCGGATGATCCAGATTCCAATCAAATAATTGGACATCCCAGCATACAGGACAAAAATTGTTTTACCTGAATTCAAGTTAACTGGGCAAATTTTGTAGTTGACGACCTCTCAAATCTGTTTGCAGGGTATAAGCCCTGGAGAGAAAGAGAGCATAATGCAGTACAATAGAAAGATTTTGTTCAATAACAGAACATAAATTTTTGAAGGTTTTTTGGATATTTTATATGATGCATTCTATGTGAAATTATGGCCCTCATCAGTATTGTTGTAGCAGCTTGTTGATTTTTTGTTGGTTCATACTACTATCAGAACCTGAGAACATATTATCTGGTGCTTTCCTCAATCGTTGGCTTCATTATCAGTATTGAAGTGGGCATTAAAAAGGTATGTTTCATTGTCATTTCCTTTGTTAACTTCAAACAAGGTACATCAGTTTTACTTGCAGAAAGCACCTATTCTAAACTTTGAACTGGTAGCTTTCTGTATAGATACACTGTTGTTCGGGCCGGGTATTAGGTGATCTGGCCCGGTCCATTTGATATTTATGAATGAATGTAATGCATGCATGCATGTCCCTTTTTTTTGTTTCTTCACCAACCTAAAGTCTGTAGTATGCTGAGCAGTTTAGAGCACCAAATATATTTATACTAGAAATAACCGGTGCACATAGTGCACGGTGACCAAAGATAAAGTCCACACACAAGATGAGGTGCATGTGCGCAACCGACAAAAGAGCGAGAAGAGTGGGTGTGGGTGGTTATCGTCGGGAGGCGGCGGGACACCGAAAAAGAGAAGTGTGGGTGAGTGTATCGTCGGGGATAAAAGTGGCTAAATTGCAAAAAACTTTGGGGGTCAAAGTGCATAAATTCCAACCCAAACCCAAACCCGGGGGGGGGGGGGGGGGGGGGGGGGGGGTAAACATGGGAAAATCAGGCATTAAAGTGCAAAAAAATGTAGGGGCTAAAGTGAAAATAGATTTGATACAACCCCTGAATGGGCTGGAGGAAGGTGAACCGACCACTAGGCTCAGGACTGCACAGGGTTCCGACCCAAAGGGGAACCACGAGCGGGTTGGGATGCAGCGGCCCAAGACCGCCATTCGACAAATGTTTGACCCCGCTTGAAGGGGAAACCACTCCCCAGATCGCGCCCAACCAGAATTGGCATTAAAGCCGTTATTACGATTGCCTTGATCGCCATTCAAGGGACCACTAATGCGGGCGGACACGGAGGGAGGAATGATCAACGCCGTGGAGGCGCTGCTGACATGCGGGAATCCTATAAGTGACCCGAAGAACAAAACTCAAAGGGACCGGATTCTGGATACTTGACACCCAGGTATATCGAATCCTCTCAGACCTTCTTCCACCACACAGTTCTCCTCCACAGCTCGGCCTGAGAACCCGTGCTTAGTCTCTCAGTGAACCAAGCTCGATTCCACCAAGCACTTATCAGATCAGATCTGACTTAAGCATCGGAGGGGACTTGGTCAAAACCAAGGTCTGACTCCCCGACGTGTTCTTCGTTTTGCAGATCGAGGAAGACGTCACATCGCTAAAGCTTCCCTTCGGCATCCCGTCGCTCGGATCCGAACGCCCTCGTACCGAAGCCCGTTCATCCGACCGATCCTGGAGGTTGTCATCTCGTCGAAGCTACACTTCGGTCCACCGTCGCTCGGACCCACGCACTTCTGCCTAAGTGAACGCTCGGCCGACTGATCCCGAAGGCCGTCCACGTCTCTCAAGACAGCGACGACCCTCGGACCTTCAAACTACCATCCAGTGGTGAGAAAATACCCCGAAATATTTGGCGCCGTCTGTGGGAACGAATCTTCCCACACGTCAAACAACCACACAGGAAATGACTCGGTTACGCGCCAAGGGCCGCAAGAGGGCAGCCACGTCAGCTCCCACACTAGGCCCTGTCAGGACCAACTTTAGTAAGGTCACGTCCGTCGGATGCCCGTCCCGGACCAGGGAATCAGACACCTGATGGACAACGGCAATGGACCTAGACTGAGAGAAGACCGAGGATAGAGCTCAGCCGATCTGCTTCTCCGAGGAGGACCCGGAGGGGATCGACCTGTCACACGATGACGCCTTGGTCATCTCGGCCGTCATCAACAAGTCCGTAGTCCGACTGCTCGTCGATACGGGAAGCTCATGCGACATCCTATTCATGACAACCTTGGAGAAGATGGAAGTACGTGCCGACGACTTGGAGCCGAGCTCGGGCCCCATAGTCGTCTTCACATGAAATTCCACCCCAATCTTAGGGATGATCTGCCTCCCGGTGACGCTCGGAGAACCTCCCCACTCGATCATTCTAATGACAGAATTTATGGCCGTAAGGGTTGGGTCAGGGTTGGGTCAGCTCACAATGGGATAATTGGCCGACCGCTCCTAAACGTGGCCGGGGCAATAGTCTCAACCCTCCACCAAATGGTCAAAATTCGGATGCCAGAAGGGACCGGGAAGGTGATGGGCAACCAGACAAAGTCGAGGATTTACTACTAATTGTCTGGCCAAGAGCGTTGATATGCTCCTATTTTGCATGAATTATCGCATATTTTCATGACGCATTTTACCCTCCAAACCCCTATTTTATATGCTTTTACTCTATTATTTGGAACAATATGACTTTCGGAGCGTTTATGCCCATTTCAGGGATTTGGAGCGATATTGGAGAAATTTGGAATCAATGATGTAGGGATCGTCTAACCCTTGCAATATTAACAACACACATTAGAGGGGGGGGGGGGGGTGAATAGTGTAATGGCAATAAAATTGTCCAAATAAAATTTAACTTGCAAATGCGGAATTAAAAATGCAAGAGGAATTAAATGGCACAATCAATCCAAACGCAAACACAAAGTTTTACCCTGGTTCCCCAAACTTGGGTACATCCAGCCACACCAATATTCACTATATTCCCACACAGAGAAGTGAATACAAATCCCACAAAGAGATACCTCACAAAGAGGATTTATGCCCTACACAAGGACCCAACCAATCCTACACAAGGATCAAGATTCACACACAGAGAATCACTAACTCCCACTCAGAGAATTAGGGTTAGTCCTACACTAGGACACTAAACTCCCACAAAGAGAGTTACTCCCACAAAGAGAGTATCCTAAGTCCCACAAAGAGACAACCTCCCACAAAGAGAGAAACTCGCACAAAGAGAGAAAGTCCTAATCCCACAAAGAGAAATAGGAAAGCAATTTACACCTTGTAAAGTAAATACTCTTACCTATGCCTTGAGATGCTTACTCATGAATGAATGCAAGGCATGGAAGAGGATCTCCAAGTGTTGGAATATGCTTGAGAGCACTTGGATGATTTCCCTTGAGCTGGACTTCAATGCATGAAGAAAGATGAATGCTCAATAGAGGGAAATGAGGGAGCTTGAGAGTGACTTATTGATCTCTTGAGATTTTCTATAGAGTCAAGAGTTTTTCAAATGTTGTCAATAGTTCTCAAGAATGGCAGCACACTCATATATATAGGAATCCTATATCAAGCCCAAAAACCCAAAGAAACAGCCAGAAAATCAAATCTGCAACGGCTAGAAACTGGGTGAAAACGACAGGAACAGTCGACTGATGATCATAAGACAGTCGACTGATCAACGGCTAGAAAATATCCAACGGCTATAATCTGAGCCAGGACAGTCGACTGACAAACAGGACATGCGCCTGTAAATCCTTCAGCAGACGACTGCTGCAGGGGATGGATCGAAACAGAGAGCTGCACTCTTTCTCCAATTCTTCGCACATGCGACTGATGTTAATACTACAGTCGACTGTCGAATAGTCAGGCGACTGTATATTCTTCATCAGTCGACTACTGTAAAGTATGGAGAGAAGACAGAGAGATGCAGAGATTGCACTTACGCTAGACAGGTGATTGTTGACCAAATCTCAGGCGACTGCAAATGTACAGGCGACTGGGAACTGATTGACAGGCGACTGTGCGTAAAGCTCAAGTTTGAGTCAATAGAAATGTTGACTTGAGCAGTGCATATCAGGCGACTGTAGAAGGATCTACAGGCGACTGGAAATCACCCAGTCGACTGTGTTTCCCTCAACAGGCGACTGACAGAAGAAGTGAACCTATTGGGTTGGATTCTATGATAATCCTAAGGTTCACTAAGATGGTTAAATGCATGAGCATGAATGAGTAAACCATCTAGCAAGGCATTACATCAACCCTAGACTCAAAAGAGAGAGAAAGCAATAAAGTAAATTACATGAATTACAATGCTTTCAAAAGAGTCTAAGTCTTCAATCTTGATGCCTTGAAAGCTCTCCATCATCTCCAAGCTTTGGCACTCCTTGAGTCCAAACTTTGGACCTTCTTCACATGATGTCCATCCTTACACCAAGTGATTAGTCTCCAACAAAGATATCCTTGAAATAAACTGAGAGACTAAAACATGAGATTCATTAGCAACAACATAATGTTGTGATCATCATCAAAATAAGATTGGTATAAAACACCAATACTCAACAATCTCCCCCTTTTTGATGATGACACACATTATGTAAATCATAAAGAATTAAAGCACAAAGCTAATGATCTCCCCTTACTTATATGCACCAATTAAGTAATGAGCTACACAAAGGTAAATACTCATAAACCAATAACAACATGGTGACATATAATAGGCATGGATTATATAAACCAATTGCAAAGTAACAAAATCATGCAAACAAGAATGGTTTATCTAATCCCATATATCTCTTCCCCATAGAGATATCTCTCCCCATATGCATATGTATATATCTCTCCCCCTATAGATATGATCACATAATGCATATATATCTCCCCCTTGACATCGTCAAAAAGGTGGACATCAAAAACATCCCCCTTTATCATCTTAACTAAGATGTGACAATATGCAAGAAAAGAAAGATATGTATGATACCAAATACAAAATTTAGTGGGTATCAATTCACTATCCCATGCTACCCCTAGATCATAGAAATGGTCAACTTTTGACTTCTAGGATCTATTACCAATTAATTATTGGAGCCATGGGCCAAAAGTGTATCAAATCACAAGATATGGAAAAAAAACAAGCTTCAAAGATACACAAGGATATTGCCAAAAACAAAGGTACATGAAATAAGTTGGCAATAGACAAGAGGTTTGGTTTGAGACCAAAAATAAACCAAATATAAATAATGATATCAAAACAAAAACCTCTGAAATGAGAGTTAAAATATGTCTTAAAAATAATTTAAACATACATTATATTAACTCCCCTATTGACATACACATGGATCATGCATGTATGTCAATAAACCCTAAGGTCCCAATTTTCATGAAAAGAAATAAATTTGAAAAATATTTTCAAAATCATGAAACACACACAATCAATGGGTATGCATAAAATAACCATAGAAGCATAATACCCAAGCAATATGCAAATGTGTGAGGAACCTAAACATTAGGTAACCAAACCCAAGAGGAGTTTGATTTCCTAACATAATCACACGAGGTGATCACTGCCTCGTCTCAAATGATGTGAGAACTACTCTCAAGCGCAGGAGATCGTGCAAGTAATATCCTGGTGAGTCCAGGTATCGAATCCTCGGGACAACTGACCTGCAAAACTACGAATGTCAATCTGAAAAGAGTAATAATACGATGTTAACCAACCACCTATCGAACACAAAGATATAGGATCAAGAGTATGGAATAAGAAATGAAAATCCTACGATATTTACGGTGACTTTGGTAGGGGTACAAGTATGGGGAGTATGTGTTGGGTTTGATTTCGTTAGGGTGTGTGCAATCAATGAATGTCAATACCTTTTCTATAACTCAACGTCTCGTCCGGTCAGGGCACGAGAACGTCGGAAAGTATGGCGATCAAGCGTATGAAAACGTGCCAAAGAATTAATCAAGTGCAAATAGGGCGAAAAGATATAAGCATCAATAATTACGACACCCTAACTACGTCAACACCAACACATATGAAGTAGATGTGCTACGGTTGTGATTTCATTAGGAGATAATAATCGCTGAAATATCATGTCTTTTATATAGCTCAACGCTTCGTCCGATCAGGGCACGAAGACGTCGGAAGATGAAACTATGAAACCTAGTCCAATTGGCCATATACGTATCACTAGCAACATTGATTTCATTAAACTATAAACTCAACGATAAGTTCAGATTAGTGAACATAAATAGGCTAGCCTTGTCAGGGCCTAGCCATACGGGATGTAAATAATATCGACAATAAGCAAATACCCAACAAATACGTTGTAGAAATCAATGTTACGAGTGATTTTGACATGAAAATAGGGCTAAAGACATGAAATTCATCAAATAAATACTCCTAATTACATCACAACCATAGCACAAGGAGATTAGCCACGCATGGTGCAAAGAAAATCAGATTTCATAGCCAAATACATCGTTTTAATAGCCAAAATACAAAGAAATACACCAAATACGGGGTATAAGTTCAAGAATTTATCACCAAATCTCCACTTTAGAACCCAAAACTCCTTTAGAATAGGAAGAATAGCCTCTGGAATTTTTGATAATTTTCCCCTGGAGAAATACGCACAGTAGCCGCTCCAAAAGCCCCAAAATACGCCAGAATACGCCCCAAAACCCTAGAAATACGCTTAAATAATAAGATTGCGGGTTTTGGGGGTATAACGGGTCGAAACCCGCTCTATAATCGCGCCCGAATCCATCCTGTCCGTAGATCTGGAGCGGCGCAGCTGTGAGCCCTCCATCTCAGCGGGATCTCACCAGGGAGCGCCTCGTGTCGCTTTAATCTCCGTGCGACGCCCGCATCCGATATCGACTCCGAATGATGGCCGTCCGATTGGCTTCGAACGGCTGGGATGTACTTCCGCTCGCTGCTGAACGCGGGGTCGACACCGTCCGTTGGATCAAAATCCAACGCTCCGTATTAATCCTCGTCGAATCGCTTATGATTTCGAATGTAGGAGCGACATCGGCCGTCCGTTCCAGCGGGAGCCCGCTGAGATCATGCCACGTGTCCACGGAGAAGCGCGCGCTGCTGCTGCGTTTTCTTTCGCTTCGGGCCGTTGGATCTTGATCCAACGGCTAAAAGAATTCCTCGTCGTCCGCTTCCTTGCACCGTCGGATGAAGGCGGGAAGTGATCTGATGCGTCCACGCGTGCGCCAAGATTCGTGCGCATTTATTTTATTTCCAATAAATGGTATTCTGCATTCAAAAATACACAGTAATTAGCACAGATCTTAGGAAAATACAAATAAATAGTCGTTGGAATCGTGAGATCGAGACGATGCTAGGAAAAATATAAAAATGCAGAAATACACAATCAAATTCATGTTTTGTGCACAAATAGAGTAAGTTCTCTAATAAATGATGATGAGAAAAATACGAATGTATTAGAGATAAATTAAGCATCATATGGGCACAAAATAGGACTAATAAGGGGGTTAAATATGCAATATTCACTCCGAATCACACCCCCCAACTAGCGGTTTGCTAGTCCCTAGCAAAAAGAGCGATAAATACGGATGATCAATAAAAATTAATTCTATCAACCGCTTATGGCGTGGCTCAACAATACGCTTTCCAACATGATCTTGACTATCAATATACACATCCATGACCAAGATCAATCACATGATGTTTTCTCTAATTTAGTATGAATAAATAACAAACAAGCATCGTTTTGCGCAAGCGAAAGTATAACACGTCGTTTTTCTCTAGTTTTCTTGTTTCCAAGGAATTGGCCTATCATAACAATCATTCAAGATATGGGTAATGAAGTTGCTTAATATATATTCACCATTTCTTTTATTTTATTCGTTCCGCGTAACGCGCATCAAGCAACATTCGCAGAAAAATGTATAACTTGGATCGCTCCATCAAATGAGTGAGTCTCCTGTCAATGGCTCCCAAATTAGACGATAATAGGGCATTAGGCCAAAAAGGACCCCTCGGACTGTACTACTCGAGCCAACCAAGTAATTTATTAGTGACATACTTATTCATTCATTTTTCATCATTCTTTTGTCATTCATTTTTCTTTTCTTAAGCAACTCAATACCCGTCATTTTTTTTAACAAAGCATTAATACCCAAGGCCAAATTCCTCTTCAACTTGAAGACTTTTCAAAAAAAATCGTGTATACTCAAGCTTTTTCATCACATTAGCATGCATGAAATAAATTCAAACTATTTCGAGATATTAATCATGACAATCGAAAATTTTTCATGAATAGCATATTAACGGTAATTCATGAAGGAAAAAAAATTAATTCAAGCCATAAACAAGTAGCTAGATCCCAGTTAATGCATAATCATCCGCATTTGAGGTATATGAAGGAGTTTAAAATGGTGAGATTGGTGGTTCATTCTTTCCTTATGCCATGCTTTTTTTGAAAAAAAAAAAATCCTAAGGTCTCATACACACCCCCCAACTAAAGATGGACATTGTCCTCAATGTCGAAAGGGGTACGAGTTTATTCAAGCAAGCATCCTAGAAAGCAAATAAAATTCTACGCTACTGGAAAGAACACACCGTGTTCAAATGGCGGATCCTGAATCTTTAATGGTGGAGGAAGTTGTTCAATTTGATCCTTGCGCTCCTCGGCGAGTGATCTTCCTCCTTTAGCTAAATTGGACTCCAGCAACACAACTCCAAGCATCTCTATAAGCTGTTTACCAATGTCCTGCAAGAGATGAGTTATGTCAGTCCAAATTATTTTAAAATTCTTCGCCATAAACATATTCCAAATATAGTCATCAAAATAAGTGAAGTAAAATAGAGCATGGTGATGACAACTCCCTGAAAAATGTGCACTACGCTCGGTATGATGCTCAGTCAATGTGGAGAGGGGTAGATGATTTTGGGAAAAAACTGGGGAAGGGAATGGTTCGGGCTCCATAGCGATATTCTTTAAACCAATGTCCCTCGTCGTCTCCTCCTCCTGTTCATCCAAAATTTCTCGCTCGTCCTCTACTTTGCACACACTTCCTGCCATGTCAATGCTTTCATTCGTGACTTCATCGTGACATGGCTCGCTCGATATACCTGCAATAGAAGATGAAATCAAATTAGATTTTGTAAATTGAATTTCAAACGAATTATTTTCTTCTACGCAAGTGGAAATCAACTTAAGGTTTTCAATAGATTGCTGAATCTGCCGACTCCGAGCAAGGAAGTTTTCTTGGAATTGATGGGATGTGGCCTCTTGTGTCTGAATGAGAAATTGAACTTCCTCTTTCAAGTGGTGCAAAGGTACGTCTACACCTTGCTCCTCTGGATCAAGGCTTGAAGGCTCCGTTGAATCGCACTCTGAAGTCTCTTTCATGATTTCTTCGCCCTCTTGCAAAGACTCCATATAATTCCACGCCTCTGTCGGCGTCATGACTCCCAAGAATTCCTGCAGCTGTGGTCGTAGTCCACCTAGGAAGGACTCCATAAGTTCTTTCTTCGTAAACCCATGCTGCGGATAGCTCGATATTATGTCTGTGAACCTCCTCCAGGCCTGAAAGAAAGTTTCACAATCAGTCTGATTAAAACCAACGATCTTGAGCTTTTCCATCCTATGTTTGTGTGCCTTATCATATTCTGCATCATACAAATTGTTCGTGCAATAGAATTTCATGTATTCCATATACTCCATTTTTAAAAGAGAAAACAAAAAATAAAATTAAAAAAAATCCTAGACTATAAGATGGAAGGATCTCACCGAATGTTCCTCCAAACAAACTGAAATCGTAGATTGCAAGTACTGTTATCCCCGGCAACGGCGCCAAAAACTTGCCGCGTCTCAAATGATGTGAGAACTACTCCCAAGCGCAGGAGATCGTGCAAATAATATCCTGGTGAGTCCAGGTATCGAATCCTCGGGACAACTGACTTGCAAAACTACGAACGTCAATCTGAAAAGAGTAATAATACGATGTTAACCAACCACCTATCGAACACAAAGATATAGGATCAAGAGTATGGAATAAGAAATGAAAATCCTACGATATTTACGGTGACTTTGGTAGGGGTACAAGTATGGGGAGTATGTGTTGGGTTTGATTTCGTTAGGGTGTGTGCAATCAATGAATGTCAATACCTTTTCTATAACTCAACGTCTCGTCCGGTCAGGGCACGAGAACGTCAGAAAGTATGGCGATCAAGCGTATGAAAACGTGCCAAAGAATTAATCAAGTGCAAATAGGGCGAAAAGATATAAGCATCAATAATTACGACACCCTAACTACGTCAACACCAACACATATGAAGTAGATGTGCTACGGTTGTGATTTCATTAGGAGATAATAATCGCTGAAATATCATGTCTTTTATATAGCTCAACGCTTCGTCCGGTCAGGGCACGAAGACGTCGGAAGATGAAACTATGAAACCTAGTCCAATTGGCCATATACGTATCACTAGCAACATTGATTTCATTAAACTATAAACTCAACGATAAGTTCAGATTAGTGAACATAAATAGGCTAGCCTTGTCAGGGCCTAGCCATACAGGATGTAAATAATATCGACAATAAGCAAATACCCAACAAATACGTTGTAGAAATCAATGTTACGAGTGATTTTGACATGAAAATAGGGCTAAAGACATGAAATTCATCAAATAAATACTCCTAATTACATCACAACCATAGCACAAGGAGATTAGCCACGCATGGTGCAAAGAAAATCAGATTTCATAGCCAAATACATCGTTTTAATAGCCAAAATACAAAGAAATACACCAAATACGGGGTATAAGTTCAAGAATTTATCACCAAATCTCCATTTTAGAACCCAAAACTCCTTTAGAATAGGAAGAATAGCCTCTGGAATTTTTGATAATTTTCCCCTGGAGAAATACGCACAGTAGCCGCTCCAAAAGCCCCAAAATACGCCAGAATACGCCCCAAAACCCTAGAAATACGCTTAAATAATAAGATTGCGGGTTTTGGGGGTATAACGGGTCGAAACCCGCTCTATAATCGCGCCCGAATCCATCCTGTCCGTAGATCTGGAGCGGCGCAGCTGTGAGCCCTCCATCTCAGCGGGATCTCACCAGGGAGCGCCTCGTGTCGCTTTAATCTCCGTGCGACGCCCGCATCCGATATCGACTCCGAATGATGGCCGTCCGATTGGCTTCGAACGGCTGGGATGTACTTCCGCTCGCTGCTGAACGCGGGGTCGACACCGTCCGTTGGATCAAAATCCAACGCTCCGTATTAATCCTCGTCGAATCGCTTATGATTTCGAATGTAGGAGCGACATCGGCCGTCCGTTCCAGCGGGAGCCCGCTGAGATCATGCCACGTGTCCACGGAGAAGCGCGCGCTGCTGCTGCGTTTTCTTTCGCTTCGGGCCGTTGGATCTTGATCCAACGGCTAAAAGAATTCCTCGTCGTCCGCTTCCTTGCACCGTCGGATGAAGGCGGGAAGTGATCTGATGCGTCCACGCGTGCGCCAAGATTCGTGCGCATTTATTTTATTTCCAATAAATGATATTCTGCATTCAAAAATACACAGTAATTAGCACAGATCTCAGGAAAATACAAATAAATAGTCGTTGGAATTGTGAGATCGAGATGATGCTAGGAAAAATATAAAAATACAGAAATACACAATCAAATTCACGTTTTGTGCACAAATAGAGTAATTTCTCTAATAAATGATGATGAGAAAAATACGAATGTATTAGAGATAAATTAAGCATCATATGGGCACAAAATAGGACTAATAAGGGGGTTAAATATGCAATATTCACTCCGAATCAATCACATCCCTAACTAGAGAGTTGATGTAACTATCTCTCTCTTGCTCACTAGCCTTAGTGGGAATCCATAATCTCAAGGATTTCCTAGGCAAAGGTTTTGCCTTAGCAAGAGGGAAGGATGTGGCATGCTTAGGTGTAGAAACAAGTTTCTTAGCATGCAAAGAATGAGGATTTTGCTTCTTAGCAAAAAATGAAGATTCTTCATTCTTCCTCATCACCTTGTGATCTACATGCTTCTTGTGAGTGTTATTGTTATACAAGAGAGCATGGTGATTCTTCTTAGGTGCTTTAGCAATATTTCTTGAATTCGCACCAAAGGAAGAATTAGAGGTGGGTTTGGGAACCACATTTTGAACATAACCCAAACCTCCTCTATGATTTGCCGGATGTTGTTTTTCCAACAAATTGTGGAGTGAATCCCTAGAATACACAAAGCTTATGAGCTTCCGGGATTCCTCTTCACATTTCAACGTAAGTTGTTGAATGTGAGCATCTAAGCTAAGGTTTTGAGCAATGAGATTTTCATTAGAGATGCTCAATTCCTTAACTTGAGAGAGAAGTGCGTCTCTCTCACAAGTGTCATAAACATGCTTTTCATCATGAATTACACTTGCAGATTCTAACTCATGCACCCTACTCATAGCATTATCAAGTTTAGCTTTCATTTTTTCATAAGAATCGATGCACTTACTAGCCAAATTGGAGGCCACATTTAGGCGGTATTCAAGATCCTCATAGGAAGGTTTTTCCTCCTCAGCTTCTTCATCACTATCCTCCTCGTTTGAGCTTGATGAAGATTCTTCCCCATTAGCCATAAAATAACTTTCTTCTTTGGAGTTGCGCCATGTCTCTATCTCTTTATCGCTAGAGTTAGATGAAGATGATGAGGAATCATCAAAGGCAACGAAACACCTTTGATCGTGATCCTTGTCATCCTCTTCTTCATAATTAGATGTATCCCCATCGGAATCATCAAATGTGCCACTAAGTCCTTGCTTTTGGTTCTTGACCTCGGACTTGGCTTTCCAATGTTCCTTCTCTTTACCCTTATAGGAATTTATATTGGGTTTGGAAGGGCATTCGGTAGCCACATGACCTATTCCACTGCAGTTGAAACAAACCAACTTGTTAGACTGTGAAACCAACTTTGAAGAAGACATACCTTGATTTTCCTTGAGGAATGCCTTGATTCTTGAATTGCTTGGCAAGCTTGATGTAATCATCGTCACTAAGAACTTCTTCATCTTCACTTGGAGCTTCTTGTTGGAACTGCTTTTTCCACTTGAAAGACTCCTTCTAACCATGAAGAGCAATGCCCTTTTTCTTCTCGGGCTTGGTTGACTGAGTCCACTTGAAAGACTACTTGCATATGAGTTTTAGTTGATGTATTATCTTATTGAACCGTTTGTACACATCTTATAAGTGAACCGAGTGTTACAGCATTTCCTTCTCTACATATATCTTTTTATTCTCTACATATCACTTGAGTTCACCCCATGCAGCTACTCATACTGCATCTATTCACAAAAATCCATTGCAAAAGAAAACTTAGCTAAAAAAAGTTTAAAAAGCCAAAAAAGGAGCCAAAAGCCAAAAATACATATCATATAGCTCCTACAAAAATCCTGAAAGAAAAATGAGAATTTAAAAGAAAATAAAAATATTTCTCTATCTCATTATTGGAGCCACAAAAATACGTGGAAAAACCAAGGCAAAAATTCCACTTTCCCTATCATTTTCCTTTAGATGCGATGCCTCAAGCTAAGCTTGGGGGGGGGGGGGGGTGAATTCATTTGACCATAAGAGTGAGTACGCCATTAGAGTGGAGAGGTGCATGAATGAGAAAGTTTGATAATGCTGAAACTTAGCAAAATACTTTAGTTATGGAGATTTCTTATGATTCGATATAAATTTGTGAATGCCATGATTTATTCCATTCTCCATTGCATGCTTAGTGTGATTCTTATATGCTTTATTTATAACTTTTGATTGAAAAGTGCATCGCCAACATTTGTATATTCTATGAATTGCGTGAAGTGGATATAAGTTGATCGCATGAATTTAGGGAGTTCCTTTTTTTGTTCTTAAAAGCTTGCAAGTATCATGTTTAAGTAAGATGTGAAATCTTTATAGCATGTGATACATATTTTCTGAGTTATCGTGATGTGTAGCTTATGGCTTGAGATCTGAGAGAATAATCTAGCAACCCCTTCCACTTCGTATTCTTTTTCGTTATCTTATTTTTACCTCTCGGTGAGCTTCATATTCGTCTTCCTCAAGGACGAGTAAGAGTTAAGCTTGGGGGATTTTGATATGCTCCTATTTTGCATGAATTATCGCATATTTTCATGACACATTTCACCCTCCAAACCCCCATTTTATACGCTTTTACATTATTATTTGGAACAATATGACTTTTGGAGCGCTTATGCCCATTTCAGGGATTTGGAGCGATATTGGAGCAATTTGGAGTCAATGAGACGATCAGCAACGTGAGAGAACCTAGACGACTCATGATGACATGCCTGAGGTGCCAAAGACGAAGACGAGAGGAGGAGAAGAGAGCGAAAGATGAGAAGCTCATGCCATCTTCAGTTTCCCAGGCGACTCGACCGAGTAGCAACCGCTACTCGGCCGAGCTGATGCGCAGAGTTAGCACGGAAACGATCACAACCTACTCGACCGAGTAGAGGGGCACGAAGGCTACTCGGTCGAGTAAGGCAAGTGTCCAGATTTTCAGACAGCCTCTCACTCTTTTGAGAGATACTATCATTTCAGTTGGAAAAGTATTTTTCTAATATTTTTTATGGATAGTAGACTTCATGACGGTTCCAACGCCTCCAAGAACATTCCAATCGGAGGTCGGATGAAATCTGGAAAATTTCTGCAAGTTGACGCTACAGTGCTGAAATATGCACTCGACTGAGTGTTGTGTTCTACTCGACCGAGCTGGTCACCTACTCAACCCGAGTAGCGATGCGACCAGAGCGATGATTCTGAGCTTCTCCCCAGGACCCTGCAACTCGACCGAGCATGTCACCTACTCGACCGAGCAGCTCACCTACTCGACCCGAGTCGTCATCAAGCAGAGCAGCATTTTGGAGGAAGTTCTGATCTACTATAGCTCGACCGAGTAGGGGGCTACTCGACCGAGAACGCTGGGGCCCAGAACTTAAGTTGCAGCCAAAATTGATTTTGGGCACGAATTTCAGAGGATTTCTTTGCTAGGGTTTTGAGGGTTTGAGGGGACTATATATAGGGATTGTAGCCGTCATTAGAGGGGAGTTTTTGAGAGGTTAGATCTTATTTTCTTTGGAGATCTTAGAGACTCTTTTAGGAGTTAGGCCATGCCATACGCCCCTCCTCTTGTATAATGCTAAGTATTCTATCTCTTTAATTTTATTTTAGTTCTTCTTATTGTTTTTCTATAATGCTAGCAATGATCTCTATTGTTTTCATAATGTTTGCTATGCTTGAGTAGTCTTTTCTAGGGCTAATGGATTAGCCCTAGGATTTTAAGATTTAGATGCAAAGTTGGAATTTTTAGGTTGCGTCGGTATAAAAGGAACGTATTTTGGTTAATGTTGCAAAGTTTGTAGGAGAACTCGTACTGAGATCGTGCCCACGATCGATGGAATCGATTGGCTTAAGGAGCATTCTATAGGCTTAATTAGGAAGTTAGTGGATTCAATTAGGGCTCGTGACCATGCCCGACTCGTGTCTTGATGGGATCCACCGACGAACAATATTACTAATTGACGGCTACCGCCATTGCATCAATGAGAGCCACCAAAATACATCGAAACTCTAACCCACGAGAGTGGCATAAGTTGAGATTATTCTGACCATGAGAGTGGCATGAATAGTTGTCAATTCTTAATGCACGGAGCTTGTGCTCCTGTCGCGAGAGCGGGTTTAATGTGATACGTTAGACAAATGGTGCTAATGTTAGCTGGCCATTGTTCTATGTCTTAGATGCGACAACCCCTAATAAAGTCAAAGCAACGTAAGAGTTCTAACCTAGCATCGACATCCAACGATCCTAGTTGCGAGTCCTAACGCCCTAGTCTTTTCTCTTTTCTTTCTTTCTTTGTGTGGAGTCCTTTGTTTGCGATATCGAGTGACACGACTTTCGCATCCATCACATTACGACACTCCACGATCCACATCCACCAATAAATACGCAAGTCTAACTCAACCTAGGAGTAGATATGTAGTATAGCACCGCTTCCCTGTGTTCGATACCTGCTTGCCACTATACCATGCGCTTGTGGGAAAACGACATCGTTTCGGAGTAACTTTCGGGACGATCAAGCACAATGTGGAGTGGTACGACCCGATGGACCTCCTCGACCAAAGAGGGGGCTCAGGCAGGTCGAGACATATTCTTGTCGAAGAACCCGAGCTCCTCCCCGTCACAGGCGGGGATGGCAGATTCATATCCATCAGATCAAAACTTGACCCTGCCCTAAGAGACGAGCTGATCGGATGCATAGAAGCCAACCTGGACATCTTTGCCTAGTCACCCGACAACATGCCAGGTGTTGATACCCAGTGATCACCCACCAGCTGAACACCAACCCCAATTTCAGGCCAATCAGGTAGAAGAAGAGAAACTTGGGCGGCGAGAAGATGAGGGCCGAAGCTGAGGAAGTTGAGTGCTTGCTTGAAACCAGCTTCATCAGAAAGGTCTGGTACCCCGACTGGCTAGCCAATGTGGTTATAGTGAAAAAGTCAAGCGGTAAATGGCGAATGTGCGTAGACTTCACCGATCTCGACAAAGCTTGTCCTAAAGACAGCTACTCCTTACCTCATATCGACCACCTCGTAGACAGTGCCTCGGACTACAAGATGCTCAGATTCATGGACGCCTATCAAGATACAACCAAGTTTAGATGGACCCAGAAGATGAAGAGAAAACGTCATTCATTACTGAACGCATGACTTTTTGTTACAGAAAGATGCCCTTCGGTCTAAAGAACACAGTGGCGACTTACCAAAGAATGGTTAATAGTGTCTTCGGTTCTCAGATTGGGAGAAACAGAGAAGTTTATGTGGATGACATGTTGGTCAAGTCCAAAAGCCCTGCCGACCATGTCGCTGACCTTCAGAAAACCTTCGAGCAGGTACGAAAGCACAACATCAGGCTCAACCTGACGAAATGCACATTCGGAGTGAAGTCTGGAAAGTTCTTGGGCGTCATGATCACTAACCGCAGCATCAAAGCCAACCTAGACAAAATCGAGGCCCTGATCAACATGAAAGAGCCGACGACCATAAATGAGCTACAAAGGATGAATTGCCGGATCGCGGCCCTTAGGTGCGTCTTGTCCAAATCAGCGAAGAAATCGCTCCCATTCTTTCGAATTCTAAGGAAGGCTCTCACCGAGTCAGACGGGAATAGAAAGCGGTGGAATGGGACGAAAGCTGCAACCGAGCATTCGTCGAGATGAAGGAATTCCTCCGTAGCCCCCCGCTCCTCACCAAACCCAAGGAGGTGGAGCCACTGAGCCTATACTTGGCCAGCATGGAGGAAGCGGTGAGTTCGGTACTGATCAAAGAGGATGCCTGGGTGCAACGACCAGTCTACTATGCCAGCCGAATCCTACGAGATGTGGAGGGGCGGTATAGCCCCATGGAGAAACTGGCATACAACCGCGTCCTCTCGACGTGATGACACCGACCCTACTTCCAAGCACACGCCATCTTGGTTCTAACCGACTCCCAGCTCAAACAAAACCTCAAGAGGTTTGATCAGATGGGAATGATGCTAAAGTGGAGGATTGAGCTGAGCGAGTTCGACATCAGGTACAAGCCAAGGACGGCCATCAAGGGACAAGTAATGGAAAACTTCATTGTTGAATGCTCCCTTGGCGATACAAGGCCTTCCAACGGAGCAGGCCCAACCCGGTAACACCTCGCCCCTTATCTTTTCTTTTGACTGATGTTTCTCTTGATGTTCATCCAGAAGACAAGAACGCATGGGTCATCCACATATATGGGTCCGCACCCAAGACAGGCATCAGGGCTGGCATCGTCATCCGGTCCCCCAATGGGAACACGGTACAATACACCCTTCGGATTGAATTTCTGGCAGCTAACAACGTGGCAGAGTACGAGGCTGCCATCAACGGCCTGAAGCTGGCTCAGGCACTATTGGCAGACACAGTATGCCTCCTCAGTGATTCCAGACTTATAATCAGCCAACTACAGGGGGATTACATGGTTCGGGAGGAGACGATGCAATGATACCTTGCGTCAGCCAAGCTCAAACTGTCCAAATTCAGACACGCTGAGATCCTCCACATGCCAAGGTCAGAAAACGCCCGTGTCGACGCCCTCTCCAAACTGACTTCCTCTTCCCTCAATGAGTTTGGCCGCACTATCTATGTCGAAAGCCTCCAAAGCCCTAACACGGGAGGAGATGAGCTAATGAACATCGACAGAGAACCTTCCTGGATAGACCCGATCATTCGGTTCCTTACAACTGGCGAGGTCCTCACGGACCCAGAGGAGAGTCAGACGCTAGAGTGAAGAGCCCTCAGGTACGTGCTTCACGAGGGAGCACTGTACATGAGACGCTGGACAAAGACAGATGTCCTCCCCTACCTCAAATGCCTTGGATCACGATAGGCAGACTACGTCATCCGGGAGGTCCATGAAGGGCTCTGTGGAAACCACCACGGGGCAACTCCCTTAGCGAGGCGACCGTCCAACACTTGACAATTTCCCTCCAGCTTGGGTGACCGACAACGAAGGCCAGCCAGGATCGAAGGAGGGAGCACATCATCGACAGAGCATCAACAAACACATTATAAAAACCGACCGGAGCCAAAGATTCGTTTACAGAGCTTCAAAAAGGGAAGGGGTGAGCCACCAAAACAGAAGGTTAAGCCCTCGCTTCAAACTGGTCAACCGCAGCGACTTCAAAAACATCTCCTGCTGGGATGACATTGGCAGCCTCAGCATCCTCCCTAGGAATCATCTCCAGCTCCTCTAAAACGACCCCCGATCGGGGAACTTACGCTCGATCTCATGTCGGTAGTGGAGGAACCCCTCCTCAAACTCTTGGGACATCCCCAGGGCGGTAAAGGTCTCGGCGTATTCACTCACCGCTTCATGCGCTATCCGGACATGGTCTACCCTCTCCAGCTCCTTGACCTGGGCCTCAAGGACGCCAATCTGGCCCTGAAGTGCCCTTCTAATGCACACCACCTCGGTAAGTTCTGCCTTGAACTTGGCCTCCCGCGACTCCGATGCCACCAACAACTCTTCGAGCTCCTTAAGGCTGGTCAACTCCTCTTCTTCGACCCCCTCAGGCATAACCGCTAGGGTGGCCCTTTCCTCAGCTTTGGATTTATCGGCCCGTGCCACAGCCCTTGCGATGTCTAACCTCTCGGCCTTGGCTGAAAGCTCGGTGATCCAATTTCCATTGACCTCGTCTGAACCTCGGTCTCCTGAGCCGCTTCCTCAGCGGCCTCAACTACTACCTGCTTATGAGTGAGGCTTACCTCTGCATCGTCGAGCGCCACAGACTTGCACCGCAGCGACAGACCAACCGAGGACAACTGCACGAGGGGAAAAACCAGGGGTCAAGGCGTCCGCCAAAGAATATACACCAGGTCGCACGTAACCTTACCTGTTGATCGGAGAGCACTACAAAGGTAGCCAGCCTGTCACCCTTCACTTCATCCAGCATGGACCGTTCCTGGGGTAGGCAGGAGTTCCCAGCCAGCCGGACGGCAACATCGCAGTCAGTGAAGAAGGACTATTTCAGTCCCATAGGAAAGTAAGGGCAGAGCTATTCATTCTTCAGCTGTGGAAGGTCGGCCTCGGTTGATCTAAAGACGCCCAAGGACAACTCGTAATCTGTGAAAAGTGAACCCGGACAGACTGGAGAGAAGCCACCCCAATGCCACTTGTCCTCGTAGTGCTGAAAATGTGAGGGGTACAAGGGGGCCTCAGAGACTGGGACAATCCCAGCAGGAACCTCGCCCGGGATAAGGACCCATGCCTTCTTTTTCTCTGCTCTCCCTTGTCCTCATCTCACCATCGCCAGTCGGGCCTCTCCCGACCCGAGATGACCCCCCTCGCTGCTTCAGACGAACGACTAAGATGTGATTGCCTCTCCTTGGGTTGGGCTCGGGAAGAGAAATCGACAGGACGCGCAGAGACGAACCTTAGACGGCCTAACCTGACAAGACCGAGATGATGAGATGACCAAAGGTTAAGTGAAAAGTCGAACCCCAGAGACTAAAACTTACCGGTAGGCCACACGGTCCTCATCCGGACATGATCCATGAAGAGGACTTTGATGTACCGCCCGCTAGCAGGGACTGTGAACAACTTGTTAATCACCCCGAGCTCAGCATCCGTGAGGGTCCTCCCCTCCAGAGTTAGTGAGGGAGGATTGCCCCAGCAAACCAGGAAATTTGCCTCCTCGGGGAGGGTCACGAAAACATAGTCCTCTTTTCAATGCTTCACAGAGGACGACATCCCCAACACCAAGTTCCCACCCTTCCGAGAGGTAATGTAAAGCCAGTCGCCCAACTTGTGACATAAACGGTAAAAATGGCAGAAGAGAGGCATAGTCGGCTCAACTCCGTGGAGCGAACACAACCATATGAACCCCATTTGGGACCCAATGGCATTGGGGCTAAACTGACAGAGGGCGAGCCTGAATGCGGACAGAAATACGGCCGGGAAGGGATGAAGATGGAACATTAACCCGAACGAGAAGCTCTTCACATACACCCCTGACCTCACGATGGCCGGGGAAGAAGATCCTCTCATTCATTGAGGGAGCCCTGGCATGATGAGAGGGACAGAGGAACGAGGAACGAAGCTCCCCATGGAGGTAGCGCAGGCCACCGACGGCTGCCACATCACCTCTGGGGGCACGCCAGAAGGATCACCCCTGGCTAATCGGATCTCGACACCCGTATAAGGATCCTGTCTATGGAGAAAACACTAGAAGGGGGGTTGAATAGTGTTTAAGCAATTTAAAACGATAGTTACACCAAATTAAAATGCTAACCAACAATATAATGCAGAATTAGAAATGAACCCAAATAAGAAACAATTGCAAACATAATAATGTTTCTAGGGTTCGGATTACCCAAGTCACTCCCGACTTGCTCCCGGTAATCCTACGTCCCTTCAACCCGGATACCTCCGGATACTCAAGTTAGAACCCTAACTTGAGGTTTCCTTAAAACCCACTTGTAGCAACCTTACAAGTGAAATCGAATACAATCGATGTCCTTGACTCCCACAACTTGGGAGCAAGCAAACCGCTCTCACAACCCGAGAGCAAATTCAATATACGAAAATAGTGAAATCTGAAAGCAACACTTACAATAACCTATGCCTTGAAGTAGAACTTGAAGGAGTGGTGTGTTGTGTGTTGAAAACTCTCTTGAAAGAGAGGAGAAAGCCCTTTCTCTTGACTGCACCAAATACCTAGAGGATCACTCTTTGGTTCTAGGTTGGAGAGCAAGAGATCAAAGATTTGGAATTCTTAGGGCTTTGGATTTGAGAGCTTTAGACTTTAGAAATGAAAGCTTAAGAGATTTTGCAATAGCTTAGGTCTGATGAGTAACCCCTCAATGGAACAGTAGAAGCCCCATTTATAGGTTTCTCAAATCCACAAAACAGTTTAGGCAAAAACACTTTTGGAATCCGTGAGAAAATTCTCAACGGATAGAAACTGAACTCGCAACAGTCGACTGTTGAAGAAACCACAGTCGACTGATGCACAGTCAGCATGGGTAGGTAAGAATTCATAACGGTAACTTACCACGTGGACAGTCGACTGATGAAGCAAAGACAGTCGACTATTAAACCAACATGCGACTGTAATTACTTCTATAGGCGACTGGCCGAGAGATGGTAAGTTGAATGAAATCTGGAAATCCTGTAAGATAACAGGACAGATGACTGATGAGAATAATACAGTCGACTGTTAATCAGAACAGGCGACTGTAAATCCTTATACAGATGACTGTCAAATATCCTGAGAATTTCCAGAGAGCTGAGTCAATAAATTGGTTCACAGACAGACGACTGTTGCAGCATACACAGTCGACTGATCCAAGGGACAGTCGACTGTATATTCAACATTAGTCGACTGGCCGTAAAAGGCAGATCAACATAGGTTGGGTAGAAGGATGGACATGCAACTGATTTACAAAACACAGTCGACTGTCGCTAGGACAGGCGCCTGTGAATTGTTCATCAGTGGCCTGTGCGAAATAAACAGAAAGGCCCAAAACTTGATTGCAAAAGTTTGTGCATAACAGGCGACTGTAGAACAAAACACAGTCGACTGTTTTTGAGACAGATGACTGTAAAATGTTCAGCAGTCGACTGTTATAAACAATCCAAGCACAATCAAAAAGGAAATGAATTGGGGTCTAAGGACAATTGATCTAATGATGTCCTAAGACTGAAATGAAGATGTGTGTGAGTGCTCCATTAAAGTTCTACTTCTAAGCTACATACTAGAAGAGATAAAAGAAATTACATTGACGAATTCTCTCTTCTATCAATCGAGCTTGAAGTCTTCATGAAGCTTCAATCAACATCTACGATCATCCAATCCATTTTCATTTACCTTCAATGATCTTTGTGAGTCATCCATTGCTAGTAGATCTTCATAAATAGCTTAGGCAATGGATTAACTGTAAAATAGGGGATTAGTCACAAGTATTTATGTTTGCTCATCATTAACACCAAGTAGGGAGAAGTCCAATACTTAACGTTCTCCCCCTTTTTGATGATGACAAACAAACATAAACAAAAAGATAAATAATTGTGCGTAATGAAAACTTACTCCCCATACACAGATGCCAATCAAGTTAGTCAACAAATAATAGGGCATCTACATATCAATTGAAGCAAATGAGTAAGATATGCATGAATATAATTCAAGAAATCTAGGAATTAACATCCTTATTCATTATAATCTTACTCCCCCTGAATCTAAGGCAACTTCAATCTTAGATTCAAAGTGTTAGAACATACTTAGCACATTCATTATGAATCTTGTATTTTGTATGTTTATTTCTCTCCCCCAATAACATTATCCAAAAAGGTGGGAGTAAATAACAACAATAATCGTGCTAAATACAAACTAACAACAATCAAGGAGTATAAAGATATAGAGAATCAAAAACTCATAAAAGCACATCATATACTTATGTGAATAGAGGAATTAAATTCCAATATCAAAATTTTAGATATACAAAACGAAAATAATTTCAAAACAATTTCATCACATCAGAGATAGCATGAAATATCCAATATCAATTCCACATTGTCTCAACAAAACATCAGAAGAGAATAAATCAATCACTAAGACAATGAGGCAATCATCACACAGATAAGATAATCAATTAGACATGGTGTGACACATGAGATTCACCAGTAGCATCATATATATATATATATATATATATATATATATATATATATATATATATATATATAAAAAGATGTGAGTACATAGCAAACAGACATCAGCATGTCCAACAAAAAATACATACATCAATCATGATCACGCAAAAAAATACATCATGATGCCAAAAGTGCAAATCACATCAAGTATCTATCATAACATCAGCATACATCAAAGACACAACCATCAACAAGCTAACACCACACAAACACCTATCTAAAAGTGAGCGTCTCCAGGGGCTGCAGAAGAAGAAGTAGGCTCTATGACAGCAGGTGTATCCTCTGTAGGAGGGACAGAAGTAGCAACAGCAGCAGCAGCAGCATCATCATCATCATCCTGAGTAGAGGCTCCACCAGGATGCTCAACGACATCAGTAACAATGGGCTGAGGAGGCTCATGTGGCTGAGGAACAAACTGTCTCAGATCCTCAGGGATGATGCATGAAGGAAAGGGAAAGAAACCGGGAAAGTCCAGATACCATCTCAAAAAGAATATCACGAGATGGTGGAGCTGAGGTGGAAGGCTGGTCAGCTGGAGGAACTGTGGAGGAAGATGTGGCAGATGTGGATTTCCTCTTCTTCGAGGCAGACTGCAGAGCCGAAGAAGATTTCGACTTTGCAGATGCATCGAGGAGAGGACCAAAGGGCATGGGCTCGTAACGAGACAAATCGACACCAAAATGTCGGAAGACAAGAGTCAAAAGACCATTGTATGGAATGTGAGCAGAGGAGGAAGTAAACTCGACCTTGTCCATCCTGTCAAGGAGGACGCCGGCCCAGTTCACAGACATCCCAAAGAAAATCGCATACATACACTTCAGAATATCCTGAGAAGGCTGGTCAGATGTCCATACCTCGGTAGAATGTTGGACTTAACCACTAGGTGAACTGCCCAACCTCTAGCTGAAAACATAGATGACCTGACACCAGAATCCAGAGCTAAAGGTATCTCACGAAACATATCTCTAAGGACAGAGGGTTCAAGCTCGTCAATATCAGAGATGGAAATATCTAAAGGAAGAGATCCGGTAGAGGGAATCCTAAGAATGGTCCCTAAGAGTGTGGGAGTAATCTGGATGTGGGTTCCCTGAACAACGGTTTCAAGAACTCCGGTAGTGGAATACTCACCGCAAACGCAGTTAGCATAGAATAGCTTAACCAAAAATGGATAGGCTCTAGGAGATTCGCTCTGAGAGAAGCGAAAAAGATCGGCCAGGTGAGTAGCAGATAGAATGTCTGAAAGTCTCTCAGCAATAAAGGTGGAAAAAGCAATGTACCGCTCCCTAAGAAGCTTGATCCCTAAAAGAGAGTGGAATTTTGCCAAGCAAAGATCATCTCGGCAAATAGGAACTAGGGGATCAGGAGGTACGACTGGAGGCTCTTTTGAAGAACTCGAAGCAGAAGGGGATAAATGAGGAGCGTCAGCAGTAGGCTCATTGATGGCAAGACCAATGCGCTTCCACTGACGCTTGATCAGGGGCTGAGCATCGGAAGAAGTTGCTGAAGGAGAATATCCCTACGAAGAAGAATGCAAGGGAGACTCATCTTGATTGGTTCAGGCTTTATAGGGTTTCTTCTTCTTGGCTATAGGTTTCTTGGGTGTCCTATGTCGCTTAGGAGCAACGATTTTCTCTTTTCCCTTGGTTTTGGGTGACATGGAATCGAGAGAGAGAGAGAGAGAGAGAGAGAGAGAGAGAGAGACGATAAACGATGAAATCGAAAGACAAAAAATTCGCACGAGAGACTTGATAGAGAGACAAACCAAGTCGAGGGGATGTGAAGACGCAAAGACGAAGCAATCGACGAGCAGGGAGGAGGAGATCGACGGCTGACGTGCGTTTATATTTCATATATTTGCGCACGTTTTCTTCCGTGTTTTTCCGTTATTTACCGTCGTCTTGTATTCATTTTTTCGTACTATGTGTAACGGATCACTGAAGGGAGATTCCTCATTGAGTCCTTGCGCGCCGGGTTTGGACCCGAACCATTAGGGTTTTGAAGTGGGGCTATAAATACTCGAAGTTGGCCGACTGAAGGGAGATTCCTCTTCTCAGTTTTTAGGGCTTTTGCCCCTTTCTCTTGTGAGCTTTAGGTTAGGTTAGATTAGATTAGGTCTTTTTGTTAATAAATCTTGTATTGGATTGAAGATTCAAACTCAAGATAAGTATTTCTTTCTCTTGTTCTCCATTTTTTGTGTTGTATTTCTTTTGCTTCATGATGAATGTTTGTATGTCTTTTGTGTTGTTTGTTTATATGTTTTTCATCATGGAGTAGTATTGATGAACCCTAATACGGGTTAGGGTAAGATTGATGCTTGGAAATTTACATTAGACTTGGTTGCATGGCACGTGTTCGATGAAATGTGTCAATGGGGATTTCTAGCAATCTGGGTCCAATTCGTACGACGACACACTAGATGTGTTAGGGATTGGGGTCCGGTGCTTGTCCTGTCAAGATCCGCTTCGATGTATTGCTAGAAATCACATTTGACCTATTTGGCCATTAGGGTTACGCGGGGGTGTTTCATTGTCATTGGCGGGAGAAAGAACGCCTCTGACCGTCGGGCCAAGGGGGAATAAACTTGGCGGTTGACCCCCTAGCCATAGCTCACGCCCCCAGCGTAGACATCGAGTCCTCGCGCGCGGGAGCGTCTTGGACGAAGTGTTGGGAGATATCATTGTGGCCTTAATGCTCCCAGTTGCGGAAGGTGTTTATGGACACGGGAGTGCCCACCGTCCGGAACCGGGTAGGCCTAGCGTGCTTGGCACCGACCGGAATATCGGGCCATGGACGCTAGGTACCACCTTTTGGGGCAATGTCTCACCCTGGATCAAGTCAAATGCCAAGTGTCATGAGTGCTCTAGCCCGTGTTAGCGGGGATTCATTTTGTGTCATTTTTATTTCTTTCTTTTATTTCTACACTTCCACCCATATCATCCGCGTAGCTAGCACACGACCTAGGCGAGGCTAGTAGCCACTCAAGCCATCCACCTCCCTGTGTTCGATATACCCGCACCTTACACTAACCGTGCACTTGCGGTAAAACGACACCGCGCCCATACCGTAAACGGGGCGCCGGTCAACGGCGACGGCAGTGGAAAAGAGCGGGAAGTCGAAATGGTTCAATCGGAGGAGAGAGAATCGCAAGTGTCGAAGTGAACTGTCTCGAAGAATATATGAAAGAGGGAATAATCTGGGCTGTTGGATCAAAGAATCGACTGCTCATATCAAAGCAGTGAACCGTCACAAACAGTAGACAGTCGACTGATGAACGAAACATAGTCGACTGGATGAAGTGATAAGAAATAATCTCATGAAGACAGACAGTCGACTGTTGGGTAACATACAATTACCGGTCCGAGAGACAGTCGACTGAACATAACACAGCAGTCGACTGACCGAAAATCAATAAACTTCATCAAAAAATACAGAGAGCTCTGTAGAAAAGTTGACAGAGAGTACAGTCGCCTGATGAATAAAATTTAGTCGCCTGTTAAAATAACAGTCGACTGGAAAACAGTCATCAGTCGGCTGTGCGAAAGATACAAATTCTCAGACTGAGGAGATAGAGTAGGGCAGTCGACTGTCGAAGGAAAGACAGTCGTCTGTCCTGGTCCAAAAATGCACAGTGATAGAATTCCAGAGAATAAGAACACTCACCCTAGGACCTATACTCTAATCACAAATACATCATAAAAACAATGTAATATGATAAATCAATTGTAACAAACATCTCCAAAAACAATCTCAAAGAATACATGAAATCACATAAATCATAATAGCCTTTCTTAAACACATATATAACATATATCAAAAGAAGAAAGACAATATGATGAAATGAGCTCAAAAGGTGTTATAACATGAATGTTGAGCTTCTAGATTTCAGATTCACCCATAATTCCTAATTCTCCACGCAACCACACAAATGAATCTTCTTTAAGAGGTTTTGTGAAGATGTCGGCAATTTGTTTTTGGGTTTCAATGTACTCTAAGATGATGTCCTTCTTAGCTACATGATCATTTATAAAATGGTGTCTCACGTCTATGTGTTTAGTACGGGAGTGGTTGTACCGGATTCTTGGAAAGACATATGGCACTTTGGTTATCAACCATGATCGGGCAAGTATCACAGTTGACACCATAGTCCATAAGAGTGTGTCTCATCCAAAGAACTTGTGCACATGCAAGACCCGCGACAATATATTCCGCTTCAGTCGTGGACAATGACACCGAATTCTGTTTCTTAGAAAACCAAGAAACTAAGGAATTTCCTACGAAATGGAAAGTGCCACTAGTACTTTTCCTATCGGACTTGCATCCGGCAAAGTCGGCATCACTATATGAGATTAACTCATATGTGCTAGATTTAGGGTAAAGTAACCCATAATCTTTAGATTGATTGAGATAACGAAATATTCGTTTAACCGCAATCAAGTGTGACTCCTTAGGTCTAGCTTGATATTTAGCACATAGGCATACAGAAAACATGATATCGGGCCCACTAGCGGTTAAGTAAAGTAAGCTACCGATCATACCTCGATATAGACGAACGTCTACATCTTTTTCGCATTCATATTTGTACAGATGGGTAGTAGTACTCATGTGAGTCCATTTGCTTGAAGACGATTCCATCCCGAATCTCTTGATAAGCTCCCATATGTACTTTGTCTGATGTATGAAGGTGCCATTCTCCATTTGTCGAATTTGCAGTCCAAGGAAATACATGAGCTCTCCCATGTGGCTCATCTCGAATTCTTCCTTCATTGACTTAGAAAATTCTTCCTCTTGCCGGTAGCCTTGAGCTACTAACCTTGCTTTGTTCCTTGTGATCACCTCATTCTCATCCGTCTTGTTCTTGAAGATCCATTTGGTCCCAATGAATTGGTGACCACTTGGAAGAGGAACGAGCTCCCAAACTTCATTTCTCTCAAATTGCATTAGTTCTTCTTCCATTGCCACTATCTAAGAGCTACCCTCACAAGCTTCTTAGATGTTCTTTGGCTCAATGGTAGAGACAAATGCGCAATGAGAGAATTCTTCAATTCTCGACCTCGTTCGAACACCCACATCAATATCTCCAATAATTTGGCTATGGGGATGGTTGCGAACGGTCGGATAAGCGTTGGGTATTCCTGCATCACTAGGAACATCTTCAACAATTTCGTTAGTAGGGTTAGTATCAATAATCGAATCATTAATCTTAACACTACTAAGAGGATCACACAAAACATCTACACTATCATCATCAACACGAGAAAAATCAAAATCTTCATTAAATGAAACGTATAGTGATTCCTCAATCGTTGAAGAAGTTTTGTTGTATATCTGGTAGGCTTTGCTACGTGTGGAGTATCCAACAAAAATTCCTTCATCGGATCTTGGCTCAAATTTATCTAGATGACCGAAAGTGTTCTTGATAAAACATTTTGAACCAAAAACTCGAAAATATTTTACTTGAGGCTTTTTGTCATAAAACAATTCAAAACAAGTTTTGTTCATTCGGGGCCTCACTAGGATCCTATTGCGCACATAACATGCCGTGTCCACCGCCTCTGCCCAAAATTGTAGTCCTAAATGACTATCATGGAGCATAGTACGTGCACACTCAATAAGAGTCCTATTCTTTCTCTTTACAACACCATTTTGTGGTGGTGCCCGAGGGAAGGAAAAATTATGAGTTATCCCAGTGTCATCACAAAACTTAGTAAAAGATTCATTCTCAAATTCTCCTCCATGATCACTACGGATAGTGATAATGGTGGATCCTAAGAAATTCTGAATCTTCTTTGCAAATTTGGTAAACTCTTCATAAGCTTCATTCTTATTAGTTAAGAATAAAACCCAAGTAAATCTAGAGAAATCGTCAACGACAACTAATCCGTAATGAGCATTGCCTAAAGAAGCGGTTCTAGTTGGCCCAAACAAATCTAAATGAAGAAGTTCTAGGGGCCTCTTAGAAGTAATCCCTTCTTTAAGCTTAAAGGAAGATTTACTAAGTTTACCTCTTTGACACGAATCACAAAAGTTTTTCTTATTAAAAGCGATTTTAGGGAAACCTTTGACTAGATCATGCTTAGCTAACTTATATAAGTGCTTAAAGTGAACATGACCAAAACGGCGATGCCATAATAGTTGTTCACTTGTGTTAGCAACTAAGCAATGTTCTACAGTTTTAGGCAAGCTCAAATAATAAATATTTTTAAGCATAATACCGGAAAATAAAATATTTGAATCACAATCAACAATTGTACTCAATCCTTCTCCAAAGTTAACCTTGTAACCTTTGTCACAAAGTTGACTAATGGAAATGAGATTGTGACACAAACCACTAACTAGAAAAACATTAGTAATTAAGGGTTTTGAAGGATTACCAACGATACCTACTCCAATGATGGTTCCCTTTTGATTACCTCCAAAAGTGACCGTTGCACCATCCTTGATGCTAATCACTTCGGAGAGCAAAGAGGGATCTCCCGTTATATGTTTGGAGCAACCACTATCGAGAATTCATCCTTTCCCTTTACAGCTAATAAGACATTTATTGCTCTTCTTCTTTCTCTTGGGTACCTATATAATATACCATAAGCTCATGGTACCCAATGTTTGTTGGATCCAAGGGGATTAGCCCTTTGGAAGTCAAGTCCAATTGGACTTCCGCTTCCCAGCATAATTATTATTCCTAATGACATCATGAAAATAGAAATCAACATAAGCATTCCTATCATTTAGGCTAGTGTTCTTAGGACCCCAAATAGTGTAAATCATGGGAGTCATTTTCCTAGTTGCATGTATACTTGTTGAATTTCTATGTGGAGCATGCATCTTAGGAACATGGTTTCTAGGATAAACATGAGGAGGTGGATATGCATATGTCATACGAGTATTATAAGTATGCTTAGGAACATGCATGTTGTATGGAACAAATTGATTATGCATGACATTAGGAGGATGTGCATACATGTAGAATGATGCGTATGAGCATATGGGTGTATAGGAGCACATACATGAGTATTTCTCAAGTGTGGATTTGTACGTGTCTGTGGGTGCGGAGCATAAAAAGTGTCATGATTATCCACTTGTGAAGTAGGAGATTTCCTACATGGATGAGTGTTAGTGTACATATATAAGCATGGCCTTGCTTTTGGTTTCCACCCTTAGTGGGTTTCTTGCCAAAAGGAAGAGGAGGTGAAGTGGTGACTTTCTTGGTAGGTTTGCAACCTATAGTGTCTTTGACACCACTTGTGGATGCACCGGAGGAAGGCCTCACAAAGTCTATAGTGACACCATTATAGGAGGTGCGATCATTGGATGCATTTACTTTTAGAAATCCAAGACCAACACGATGTGTGGCCGGAAATTAGTTTGCAAGCAAATCATCCAATTGTCCTTTTCCCTTATTGAATCTCACAATACGGGAGGACATGAGCTCATATTTCTCCTTTAAAGAAGAAATGTTGGTATCCAAGGTGGACACCCGTGCTTTGAGCTCGTGCACTTGGGTTTTAAGAGAATCATTCTCTAAACCCAATTGTGTGTGTCATGTAACTAGATCACTATTATCCTTGGGATGTGTTTGATCTAGTTGAGATTTGAGGTTATTCACCTCATCGCTCAAAGTGACATTTTGAGAAGCTAAATTTGCTTTCTCAAGGGTTAAAGTATCAACAATGGTGTCATTGTTGATAATGCATGGATTGGATGACTTGCTAACATTTGATTTCTTTAAGCTAGTGTATCTAAGCATTAAAGATTGATATTTAGCAAACAATTCTTCATTAGCAATACGAAGTTCATCCATTATTACCTCGGTTTCATCCGTGTCGGAATCACTCTCATCGGAGAGTGGATCCTCTCGGGCCATGAAGCATATGTGGGCGCTCTCACCCTTCTTATCATCGAAATCACTCCATGATTCTTCACTTGAGTCATCAAATGTACCTACGAGTCCTTTCTTCTTGTCTCTCTTGTTCTTGTCGGACTTGTGGTACTTAGGTGCTTTCCACTTCTCTTTCTTCTTTAGCATTGGGCAATCCCTCTTGATGTGCCCTGGCTTGTTGCACTTAAAGAAAAGAGAGGAAGTAGCATTAGTAGACTCAAAATGTTTATTGGAGGAAAATTTACCTTTGCGAAAGAAGCGTTGGAACTTCTTTGCCATTTGGGCCATTTCACCCAAATCCATTTCATCTTCCGAATCTTCGCTATCGGAGGATGATGAATTGGCGTTGAATGCCAAAGCTTTCTTATTGGCCTCCGAAGGATTTATCATAGCTCGAATATTTAATCGGTTCTCTCGTCTTACCTCATAAGACATGAGAGTCCCGATAAGATTCACAACTGTGTAATTCTTCAGATCATTGACCTCCTCGATGGCGATCGCTCTCCTTTTCCACTTGGAGGTCATTCACATGATGATCTTCCTTACCTTTTCAGCTTCTGTGTATTTTTGGCCAAGGGCTTCCAATTCATTTGTGATGTCGGTAAAACGTCCGTACATCGATGCAATGCTCTCATTTTCCTGCATATGAAACAAATCGAAGTTTTGCACGGCAACATATAACTTCGAAAGTTTTACCTTATTCGTTCCCTCATGGGTAACGATGATATGGTTTCAAATTTGATATGCACTCTTGCATGTGCATATCTTGTTGAACTCATTCGTGTCCAACGCACAATGAAGAGCTTCATTGCTTTAGCATTTTTGATTTCAGCGGACTTCTCGAAAGACGTCCATTTGTCGAAACACTCTTCGGTGGGCTCGACGTATTCCTTGTGGAGGGTTTTCCAAAGCGAAGCACTCCTAAGGAACGTCTCCATCCTACACTTTCAATAACCAAAATTAGTACCATTGAAACGTGGAGAACGTACCGTAGATTGACCTTTGAAAAGTGTGTATGCTCCATCACGATCGTGATTGTTGTACGAAGTCGGCGGTGGAACGTTGTTGTTGTTGGATGCCATAGCTACAACCTTGCACTCTGATACCAATTGTAAGGATCATGTCTATGGAGAAAACACTAGAAGGGGGGTTGAATAGTGTTTAAGCAATTTAAAACGATAGTTACACCAAATTAAAATGCTAACCAACAATATAATGCAGAATTAGAAATGAACCCAAATAAGAAACAATTGCAAACACAATAATGTTTCTAGGGTTTGGATTGCCCAAATCACTCCTGACTTGTTCTCGGTAATCCTACGTCCCTTCCACCTGGATACCTCCTGATACTCAAGTTAGAACCCTAACTTGAGGTTTCCTTAAAACCCACTTGTAGCAACCCTACAAGTGAAATCGAATACCATCGATGTCCTTGACTCCCATAACTTGGGAGCAAGCAAACCGCTCTCACAACCCGAGAATAAATTCAATATACGAAAATAATGAAATCTGAAAGCAACACTTACAATCACCTATGCCTTGAAGTAGAACTTGAAGGATTGGTGTGTTGTGTGTTGAAGACTCTCTTGGAAGAGAGGAGAAAGCCCTTTCTCTTGACTGCACCAAATACCTAGAGGATCACTCTTTGGTTCTAGGTTGGAGAGAAAGAGATCAAAGATTTGGAATTCTTAGGGCTTTGGATTTGATAGATTTAGACTTTAGAAATGAAATCTTAAGAGATTTTGCAATAGCTTAGGACTGATGAGCAACCCCTCAATGGAATAGTAGAAGCCCAATTTAGTGGTTTCTCAAATCCACAAAACAGTTTAGGCAAAAACACTTTTGGAATTCGTGAGAAAATTCTTAACGGATAGAAACTGGACTCGCAACAGTCGACTGTTGAAGAAACCACAGTCGACTGATGCACAGTCAGCATGGGTAGGTAAGAATTCATAACGGTAACTTACCACGTGGACAGTCGACTGATGAAGCAAAGACAAGCGACTTTTAAACCAACAGGCGACTGTAATTACTTTTACAGGCGACTGGCCGAGAGATGGTAAGTTGAATGAAATCTGGAAATCCTGTAAGATAACAGGACAGACAACTGATGAGAATAATACAGTCAACTGTTAATCAGAACAGGCGACTGTAAATCCTTATACAGACGACTGTCAAATATCCTGAGAATTTTCAGAGAGTTGAGTCAATAAATTGGCTCACAGACGAACGACTGTTGCAGCATACACAGTCGACTGATCCAAGGGACAGTCGACTATATATTCAACATTAGTCGACTGGCCGTAAAAGGCAGATCAACATAGGTTGGGCAGAAGGATGGAAAGGCGACTGATTTACAAAACACAGTCGACTGTCACTAGGACAGGCGCCTGTGAATTGTTCATCAGTGGCCTGTGCGAAATAAACAGAAAGGCCCAAAACTTAATTGCAAAAGTTTGTGCATAACAGGCGACTGTAGAACAAAACACAGTCGACTGTTTTTGAGACAGACAACTGTAAAATGTTCAACAGTCGACTGTTATAAACAATCCAAGCACAATCAAAAAGGAAATGAATTGGGGTCTATGGACAATTGATCTAATGATGTCCTAAGACTGAAATGAAGATGTGTGTGAGTGCTCCATCAAAGTCTACTTCTAAGCTACATGCTAGAAGAGATAAAAGAAATTACATTAACGAATTCTCTCTTCTATCAATCGCATGAGCTTGAAGTCTTCATGAAGCTTCAATCAACATCTACGTTCATCCAATCCATTTTCATTTGCCTTCAATGTTCTTTGTGAGTCATCCATTGCTAGTAGATCTTCATAAATAGCTTAGGCAATGGATTAACTGTAAAATAGGGGATTAATCACAAGTATTTATGTTTGCTCATCATTAACACCAAGTAGGGAGAAGTCCAATACTGAACAACCCATACCAGGGAGCTCATCACCTACGCCAGCTAAAGCCACCAGCGTCCTCTCTGCACGGACGGGCCCAGATATCGACTGACTTCCCCTGGGAGTAGAGGTAGACGAAGAACACATGGCGAAGGACCACCAAAGAATGACAGCGAGCGTAAAATGACAGAAGGAAAAGCGACGCTAAAAGTGCAGAATCTTCATCCAGAAGGTAACGGCGTCCCTTATACCACCCTCTCAGGATCCCCTCCGTCATCTCCAACCGCGTGTTCCCGCGTACGTTATAACATCCCATGAAGGACGACTCTCCGAATCCCGCACCCAAGGAGCGGGAAGATCCTCGATTCCCTACGCCATGACGACTCTCATTTAATGCATCGTCTCGACTGACACACCCGTTAAGTCCACCCATATCACATCCGTCGGACCGAACCGCCACAAGTCGAACGGTCCGAGCGATGGGGGTAATTGATACAACCCCCGAGTGCACTAGAGGAAGAATAACCGACCACTAGGCCCAGGACTGCACTGGGCTCCGGCCCAATGGAGACCCAGGAGCGGGTTGGGATGCAGCGGCCCAAGACCGCCATTCGACAGACGGTTGATCCTGCTTGAAAGGGAAACCGCTCCCTAGATCGTGCCCATACTGAATTGGCATTAAAGCCGCCATTACGATTGCCTTGATCTCCATTCAATGGACCATTAATGTAGGTGATCATAGAGGGAGGAATTATCAACGCTGTGGATGCGTTGACATGCGGGACTCCTATAAGAGACTGAAAGAACAGAACACAAATGTGCCGAATTCTGGATACTTGACACCCAGGTAAACCGAATCCTCTCAGACCTTCTTCCACCACACATTTCTCCTCCACAGCTCGGTCTGAGAACTTGTGCTTAGTCTCTTCGTAAACCAATCTCGATTCACCGAGCACTTATCAGATCAGATCTGACTTAGGCATCAGAGGGGACTTGGTTGGAACCAAGGTCCGACCCCCCCCTGACGAGTTCTTAGTTTTGCAGATCAATGAAGATGTCAACTTGCTGAATCTTCCCTTCGGTGTCTTGTCGCTCGGATCCGAACGTCCTCGTACCGAAGCCCATTCGTCCGATCGATCCCGGAGGTTGTTATCTCGTCGAAGCTACCCTTCGGCCCACCGTCGCGGGGGCCCGTGCACTGCTGCCTAAGTGAATGCTTGGTCGATCGATTCCGAAGGCCATCCACGTCTCTCAAGACAGCCATGACCCTCGGACCTCCAAACTCCCATCCAATGATGAGAAAACACCCCGAAACAAGATCGATGGCAAACATGTAAATAAGTGGAAAAGAGAGGGACATTTGGCTTTTATGAAAAAGCAATGGTAATCTTGCAATTAATGGAACAACGATCCATTGTTTGGGTTCTCACCACTTACCCCAAACCCAAAACCTAATCCATCACCCCCTACCAGGTTGGGCCCACATTGCCCATATGGCACAACCAAGGACAATCCTTTATCCTAGTAGGACAAATGTGGGGCTACATTTTGACTTAGTTGAGGTTGTCTCCACCCTCAATTGTAAGATATACCAAAAAATACCCGTGCACATAGTGCACGAGAGCTGGGAAAAAATCGGAGGGAAGCCGTGGGCCAAAGAGAAGAAAAGAGTGGGTGTGTGTGTGGGAATTGTGTGGGGGGTAAAAATGCAATTTAATGGGTTTGAGGGGGTGTTTTTTGGGGTTTATTAAAGGAAGTGGCACACTTGTAATTAAGAGGAAGATGGTGGTTTTTTTTGTTGGGGGGAAGCAATGTGGCATGCCACATGGGACAAACTTTGTACACATGGGACAAAGATGGGGCCCACACTTTGTCACATTAGGACAAAGTGCTCATTTGTATAATAGACTAAAAATAACCCATATACACAGTTCACGGTGCAAAAAAAAAAACCACACGAACAGAATGCGGTGCACGTGTGCAAACGATAAGGAGTGAGAAGTGTGGGTGTGTGTGTCGGTATCGTCGGGGGTAAAATGGGAAATTTTGTTTTTTTGGTGTTGTTTGAACTTGGGTGTGTTTTTGGGTTCTTTTTGGGTGGGTTTTGTTTTTGGGGTGATGTGGAGGAATTGGCCATGTAATGCCCATATGTGTGACATACTATTTGCGTGTGTGTGTATAGTAATTTTGTTGTGTGTATGGTAAATTCCTACGTGAATGGTTATATGGTTGAATATGATGTGGTTGTTAGTATTAGTGTTATTATTATTAGCATTGGCATTAAATTGTTAATGTTGATTATTCTTACTATGTTGATTATTCTTATTATTATTGATTGGGGCTTTAACTAATTTTAGTAGCTAGAGATGGTTGGCTAGGCTTTGTTATTAGGCTTGAGTGATTAGATGAGAGCAGAGACTTTTATTTAGTGGAATGGCAAACTTGTAAATAGGGGTTCTCCATTTTATTTAATTCATTCCCCTTTCTCCATTTATTTTCATCCCCAAACTTCTTTAATTTTTCTCTTCCCTTTCCCAAGCCCATGTCGAACTCCCCTCTTTCCCCTTTTTTTGCTTGCTGTCGAATTCTCCAAGCCAAGCCATGGCTGCCGAAATTGTTCCCAGGTGAAAAAAAAGAAAGGAGAAAATATATGGAGAGAAGAAAGAAGAGGAGGAAGAGAAGGGTGGAAATCCAAAGAGAAGTTAGAGTTTTGGGTTTGAGCTTGGAGCTTTGGGATTCTTGGAGTTCTCATGAAATTGATGGAGGGTTTCATCAAATTGGAAGAGGATTTTGCATCTTGGTTGAGATAGGAGTCCAACCCCTCTCTCATGTTTCATTTCATTGTATTTTGGTGAATAAAAATTACATTTTAGGGGTTTTCATGAAACCTCTTGATATGGTGCAATTGACTTTGATTTTAATTGTTGTATGGAGTAATATAATGCCATGAATTGTTTTATAATGCTTATGCATGATTTGTTTCACTAATTTTGCAAAATTTCTCTCATAATTGATGTTGGAAACTTTTACTCACCTTTTTGAAATTGCTCTCATTCTAGGTTGAATTCATATGATATGTTGAGCATGTATGATGCTAAGATATGATTCATGACATCCTATAATCTTTTGTTTCAATATCAAGTAAAATTTATCTCATTTTGTTGGAAGCCATATTGATTTTGTGGAACTTGCTCTCATCTTGTTCTCATTAATTTTGTTGGAAGCTATATGTACTCTTTTTGTGAAATTGCTCTCTTTTCATGCAAGGAATAATATTTATCCCAAGTTCATGCATATGTTCTCATTTTTTTTGAAATATGCAAGCTATAGTTGCCTCTCTTATTAAGGCATGATGCTCAAGTTAGCCTTTTATTGTGTTAATGTGGAAATCTTCATATGTTGGGGCAAACCCTTTCTTGATATTTCCGCCTTGGGCCTCTTGTAATATTTTAATGTGGTAATGAAAACATGATGGTGTTGGAAAGAAGAAAATTAGAAAGAAAGCAAAATACAAAGAATGTAAGATACACCCATACACATGGGTTGTGATATGATGATGTGATTAGGACACGAAGGTGGAGTTCACGGGCTTGGACAAAGTTGTCGCGGTAGGAGGCGGGAGAAGTCGCCGTGGGCAACCTCTTGATACCATTAGGTGGCTTCACGTTGATAACGGAGTAGGTGCATAATACACATGCACGCCGGCTCATTCAAGGGATCCCATTGCAATGCATTGCATCGCGTTGTTTGTGTTTTGTAACGGTCGTTTTCTGATCATATGTATTTCTGCGTGTACGCTCTTTTTCGTATGTGTATTTTATTTGACTTCCTCTTGTATCCGAAGCATGCGATGTGATATGTCGTTGTGACCCTCTGAGAGGGTAGTTATTTGTGGGATTTTTAGTTAACGTTATTTCACGGGTCGTTCTCCCACAAATCAGCTTTGCTTGGAAGGGCGTCGTAACTTTAGACTTCGACGATGGACCTTTTTATTTTTAGTTCGTTTTCTGTGAACCTAGCACGTGATCGACCACTGTATCCTTGAACCTCTCGTCGCTGCGATCGTCCCGGTATTTTTCGGATAATTTTTCCGATACCAGTAGGACGACTTATCCCCTAATCATTTTATTTCCCTAATTAACCTTAACCTAATTCAAATTCAAATTTTAAACTAACCTAATCATATCCCCAAGATTCCTCCTACGTATCATTCCATATCAACTTTCCTTCTATTGTCACCTTAGCTTCCCCTCTTTGCACACCCCCTCTCTCACACACACTCTCACCCATCATTTAACTACACCCCTTTTTTCTATCTCTTTAGCAAACTATCAAGTTATAACAAAAACTTTTTCCCTTAGGGTTTGGATGCACGCAAGCAGCCACCACCCCCCATTTTCACGCGTCCGACCACCCTTGCCGCCGACAATCTTCTTCCTCACACCTTCGGCCAGTCCTCCTCCTCCATCATCCACGCAAGAAGGCTCCGGCCACCCCCTTTCTCCTAGACCACCAAGTTAGCTGCCCATAACTGCCGGAAAACTCCCAGGCTGCCGTTGCTCTTCACCAGCGCATGCCTGCCCTTCTCCCCGCGGCCACCACCGGCCACACTCATGTCGGCCTTCCTCAGAGCTTCGGCCAACACTCTTTCCCTCCTCCCTTTTCTCTCCCTCCTCCCTCTTCTCTCCCTCCTTGAGAACTCGCAGCCTGACATTTTTCACAAACAACCACCCAGCCTTCCTAGCTCACGTCGGGCCACCCGCAGCCACCGTTAGCGACCCCCTACAGCCCTCTCTACCTCCCTGTGGTGCCCCTTGCTCCCCCTCAGCCACGACTACCTCGTAACGACCCAAAACAGCCAGCAACCCCAAAACTATCCTTTTCGCCTTCTGACGACCGGCCATCACTGCACGCAGCCGTCGGCAGCCACCCCTCAGGCCGAGCAACACCCCTTCAGCCTCCACACTGTAGAGATTTCTGGGACCCTTAGGGCACAAAAACTCTATGCCCGTCCTAAGTCGGACGGAACATAGACAGAAATGGAAGCGGAAAAAAATCATGTTAATCTAATTAACATTTAACCCTAAGGTCCAAGACCCTAATCCAAGATCCATGCCGACTTGGGATGGGTCTGACCATCCCAAGAAGGATCTAGCCTACTGCGATTAAATTAAACTAGTGCTAATAAACACATACCCGGAATCTCAACCCTGGGGCAGGCGAGATGTTCTGCACCGTCTTCCGAGCCGCTCCTGTCCCACGCCGAGCCGCTCTTCGAACCGCTCCCCGAACCTCTCCTCGAACCGCTCCGCATCCCGAGGCGATCAATCCCGTGTCGCCGAGCCAACCACGCGCTGAAGAAAGTTTCACGCGAGTGAAACCTCTGCCTAGATTTCGGATATGAATCCGAACTCCTTTGCGGTTTTGCTAGAGCCCTCAGGAGCAAGACAGAAATTTATAGGGAGAGGAGAAATATTAATTTAGCTTAGATCCGAGCGTGCTCCAACATTTACGAGAGCCGCTCAGATCTAGAGCTTGGGACGAGTTTTGAGGAGGAGAGCAGACCCCTATTTATATAGGCGGCTGACTGCTCCCCTTTCCTCAAAATCCGATGTGGGACTAATTTAGAGTTGATCAAATTCAATTTAGTTTGCCCTTCACAAAGTGCAAACTTCCGTGAATTTTAACTCCCTCATCGTTGAACTTCAGGATTGATACAACCTATCAATTTGAAGGGTGTTCAACGATGAACGCATAGGAAAAAACCGTTCATCAATCGGAGTTCGTTTGACCACCCAATTGATTACTCAAAGTTCAGCCCACGGCTAGTTTTTCGCAAAAACTGAGCCGCCAAAATCTGCCATCAAACCTAGGGTTCTACACCCTGAGGTGGGGCCCAACCTGTGGGCCCCACAGCCTAAAACCCAGGCTGACTGGGCGCCTGGCCCAGGCCTGGGCACGGGCGCCCAGGCACCTGGCACCTGGCGTAGGCGCCTGGCACCTGGCACCTGGCACCTGGCACCTGGCGCAGGCGCCTGGTGCCAGGCACCTGGCGGGCGCCTGGCGGGCGCCTGGGCTCCCAGGCGCCTAGGCCCGCCTGGGCGACCTGCCTGGGTGCATGCCCAGCTGTCCAGCGCCTGGGCCTGTGCCCAGTGCTTGGCTACCTGGCTCAGCCAGGTCTGGCCAGGTGCCCAGTCCAGACTTGGTCTGGCCTGGGTCAACCTGATCTGACCTGGTCTGATCTAATGGCTGTTTTGACTTTAATTTAAGAATCTGGCATCCAATTTGGACGCCGTTCGAACCTGGGTCTAGACCGGGACATTCCCGTCTTACCCGTGATGTTTTCCTTGCATTTATATTATTAAATATTGTCTTAAACTATTTAAAACACATTTAATATCTTTTGCATCAAATGCAAAATAGTCCCTATCTAAGCTTAAATTATCATTTGCATCAAATACAAATGATCCGAGGGCATATTCCTCTTCATCTCCCACTTGCACTCAGGATCATTTATCCCAAATGCAGGAGATGAGTGCAAACATCTTTTGCAATATTTTATCCCTTGCATCAAATGCAATTTATTCTCCCTAACTAATTTCTACCTATTACTAGACGAAGATCGCACTCTGTGTGAGACCCTACAGCCTGACCCTTACAACAGGTTGGGCTCGAAGCCCTATACGGCAGTGACCACGAGCAGTGGTTGCCGTCCCTGCTTCAGGAATCATCATTATGTGGTTGACTCATTGACATGAGTATTGTCGGGATTTAAACCAGAAGGAGGACTTAACTTAGAGTCACTTACAATGGATCACACCAAGTCTAACTAAGTGTGATTCATACCTTTTGACACACGGATGTGTTAACAGACTTGACCTGAGAGAAAATCACATTTTCTTTTAATTACGCAAGATTTACTGCAGCTAAGTATTTGACCATTCGATCTAATCGAATCAGTTTAAATACTTTAGTCATTTCGTTCTTTATTTTATCAGACTTGTGTTTCATCAAGAACACGTGTCTTAATAAAATATACGAATAACTTAATTTGGTTAATCTAGACTTAGATTCATCAGTATGTACCAGATTGAGTTCGACAACTCATTCTCCCACTGTCTTACAGATGAGTTTCGGCCATTCTATCTAAGAGGATAAAACTCACAAGTGTCCGCAGACTTCATAATACGAGAGGTCAGACCCCTCTTTATGTGACTTGTGAAGCTTAGTCTCTCGATACGGCCTAGTCTATTTTTCCATACAAGTTTGCTACTCTCTTGTGTATTTATATATATTAACATTTAATATATATATTATCGTTATACATAAATTACTAACGCAAAACATTGCTTCAGAAGCGAGGTGACGACATTCGTCAAATTGTGTTAGACGTCTTTTGTATAACAATAATTATAAAATCGTGACATCAAAATATGTCACATTTTCATTTCCTCCTACTTATGCCTTTACTAATGATAAATTAAACTATTAAACTTGATTGACTTTCTGGAGTGACTTCTTCCTTTTCTAAATCACATTTAGATATAAATAGCCCAACATAAATAAATAGCTATGCAAGCATCTTATGTATCCAAACGCCTGAGAGGTGCAATCTTGAGTGTAGCTCAAGAAGTTGCTTGTCTCAAGATCCGGTTGGGATACATAGTCTTGCACCGCTCATGCACTCGTATTCGACTCCAACAGTTTGATCGAATTCTCAAACTTTGTGGATCAAAATTGTTTGTCCATACAACCTTGAGGGTAGCTCGACAAGTTGTAGGGAGAAACATATTTCGAATATCATATATGTTCAAGCTGCCTCATATAGAGACGGGTGACATGTAGCGTGAATTTATTTGTTGGACCCAGAACTTAATGAAATCGTATTTCTTAAGTCTGTTCTTTAGAAGGTCATTTTAATGTCAACGAGAGTATAGTTTAATCCTATCAATTAGAATTTAACTTGATATTCAATTAATCAACCTATTTGACCAATTAACTAATTCCATTAAAAAATTATATTTTGATTCCTTCGGTAAACATAGTCGTGCCCTAGTTTTGGCATATGTTCAAAATTAAATATAGGTAGAATGGCTTTTATCTATCTATATCCTCCCACTATTTTTACGATCGTTTCAAAGCTTAATAACGAACGATTTAATCAAATTAAAATTAATGGGTAAGAGGTCCAATCACCTTGAGCCTAATAACCTTGAGGGTAGCTCAACAAGTTGCTTGACTCTGCGATCGGAAGATGACTCTTCATCGATCATATCAGATATAACCCTCTTAATCGGTTTTTACCCCTAGCCATTTGTGATCATGAGGGTGCTCATCCAAATCACAATGTCTAGTCTAGTCAGACCCTTGTTTTTGTGTCTAGCATGACTTGCTCCGGCGCTCGGGGTATTCACGACACGTCGGTTTGGGTCAGGACTTAGACTACATCTAGTCAGACTACATCATTGACTTAACTTACGCCGGCGCTCGGGGTACGAGACGACGGTTTGGGTCAGTCAAGATTTCATCTTATGTATTTAAGGAGTTGGTTTCTACAGGGTTGCCATGTCACAGCTTGAGGGTATCTCAACAACTGTAACACGGGTCCTATAGTAGCTAACCCCTAAAACAAGGAGGGCTACGGCTAATCTTGAAAAAGATTATTAACGTATTTGACTTAGATATAGTCCAGGGTGTCATACAATTATGATTCGTGACATTGCAGTCCAACGGAACACAGCCAGGGAATTGACTAAGCCAGGATCACTATCCCTTAAAGGGTGATCCAGAACTCTTAGCCAAGCACATTGACTAGATCATGGTCCATTGAATGAAGCTTGTCATTTTTGTTTGTGTGCCATAGACTAAACAACTTTTATTAACAACTAATTAATCCTATCAACTAGTTGCATCCTTAAATTCAAAATTTTAGGATTTGTTTAATAACTTTTATTAAGACCTTATCAACTATAAGGTTCACGTGCTATCCTAATCGTTATTAGGATTTTAATAAACTTTATTAACAACACCAAAAGAGAAGTCCTTTAATGAGAATTAATAATAACAATTAGAATTAAGATTCATTAAAAGGACTACCCTAATCATGAATTAGGTCTTAAAGGGTTGTTAAAAGTTTTATTAAAACATAGCATGTCATTAAAATTCAAGTAATAAATTTTAATCATTTCTTAATGGCTAACCTAAAGGCTTGTCTTGTGTAATCAAATATGGGACAAGATTATGCATAGCCATTAACATAAGATTACACTAATTTTATCGCATAAAATAAAAGTGTACAACTATTTAACAATTTAAATAGAACAATGTCTATCAAATAAACAATTTTAGCATGCAAACATAAATTTAACATTTAAATTTAAAATATGATTTTAAAATATTTTATTTTTATCTCATAAAAACTTGTTTTTAAAATCACAAATTTGCATGCTACTTTAAAAAATTTATCGCATAAAAATTTTAACCTTTAAAATCAGTTTTAAAATATCTCATAAAATTAAAACATCATTTTAAAAACTTTCATGCTTAAAAATTTATCACATAAAATTTTTAGGCACTTTAAACTTATCGCATAAATTTTAAAAGATTTAAAATTAGTTTTAAAAATTATCACATAAATTTTAAAACTTCATTTAAAAATTTTCATATTCAAAAATTTATCACATAGATTTTTAAACATCAAAAACATTTTTAAATTTTATCTCATAACTTTAAAAACATTTTTAAAAGTATTTAAAAGCATTTCATATGTTTAATAAAATCGCAGGCTAGATCGTAACACAAACCATGCTTTGATACCACTGTAGGGATTTCTAGGACCCTTAGGGCACAAAAACTCTATGCCCGTCCTAAGTCGGACGGAACATAGACAGAAATGGCAGCAAAAAAATCATGTTAATCTAATTAACATTTAACCCTAAGGTCCAAGACCCTAATCCAAGATCCATGCCGACTTGGGATGGGTCTGACCATCCCAAGAAGGATCTAGCCTACTGTGATTAAATTAAACTAATGCTAATAAACACATACCCGGAATCTCAACCCTGGGGCTGGCGAGATGTTCTGCACCGTCTTCCGAGCCGCTCCCGTCCCACGTCGAGCCGCTCCCCGAACCGCTCCCCGAACCGCTCCTTGAACCGCTCCGCATCCCGATGTGATCAATCCCGTGTCGTCGAGCCAACCACTCGCTGAAGAAATTTTCACGCGAGTGAAACCTCCGCCTAGATTTCGGATCTGAATCCGAACTCCTTTGCGGTTTTGCTAGAGCCCTCAGGAGCAAGGTAGAAATTTATAGGGAGAGGAGAAATATTAATTTAGCTTAGATCCGAGCGTGCTCCAACATTTACGAGAGCCGCTCAGATCTAGAGCTTGGGACGAGTTTTGAGGAGGAGAGCAGACCCCTATTTATATAGGCGGATGACTGCTCACCTTCCCTCAAAATCCGATGTGGGACTAATTTAGAGTTGATCAAATTCAATTTAGTTTGCCCTTCACAAAGTGCAAACTTCCGTGAATTTTAACTCCCTCACCGTTGAACTTCAGGATTGATACAACCTATCAATTTGAAGGGTTTTCAACGGTGAACGCATATGAAAAAACCGTTCGTCAATCGAAGTTTGTTATACCACCCAATTGATTACTCAAAGTTCAGCCTATGGCTAGTTTTTCGCAAAAACTGAGCCGCCAAAATCTGCCATCAAACCTAGGGTTCTGCACCCTGAGGTGGGGCCCAACCTATGGGCCCCACAGCCTAAAACCCAGGCTGACTGGGCACCTGGCCCATGCCTGGGCACGGGCACCCAGGCACCTGGCGCCAGGCGCAGGCGCCAGACGGGCACCAGGCGGGCACCAGGCGGGCGCCAGGCGGGCGCCCGGGCCGGGCGCCCAAGGCACCCGGCCCAGAGCGCCCAGGGCGCCTGGGCTCCCAGGCGCCTGGGCGGCCCGCCTGGGCGCAGGCCCAGGCGTCCAGCGCCTGGGCCTGTGCCCAGTGCCTGGCTACCTGGCTTAGCCAGGTCTGGCCAGGTGCCCAGGCCAGACTTGGTCTGGCCTGGGTCAGCCAGGTCTGACCTGGTCTGATCTAATGGCTGTTTTGGCTTTAATTTGAGAATCTGGCGTCTGATTTGGACGCCGTTCGAACCTGGGTCTAGACCGGGACATTCCCGTCTTACCCGTGAACTTTTCCTTGCGTTTATATTATTAAATATTGTCTTAAACTATTTAAAACACATTTAATCTCTTTTGCATCAAATGCAAAATAGTCCCTATCTAAGCATAAATTATCATTTGCATCAAATAGAAATGATCCGAGGGCATATTCCTCTACACACCCATCCCTGATAGCCCCTTTCTCCTAGGAGTCCATGCACGTCACAGATCTCGCGTGTTTTCCCCGATGTCGTAGGCGCCACCGTGTTAATTCGTTGCGCTACCCGCAACTGGAGAGATCCTGACGACATACTCGCTGTCCGTTCCAGTCTCGCTATGCTACCCACGACTGAGACGTCGTTGATGACGAGGATCTATCGCCTTTCAGAACCGACGTCTGATCTATGTTCAAAAGCCGTAAAGGTTGGTCTCCTAACTCGTAGTAATAACCCAAATCGTAGTAAACCAAAACTTAATCTAAAAATCGCCAACATTAACTAAAGTTTACTTTACACTATTTAAAATGATGTTCAACTCTAGAAATCGACGAATGGACTTGATTATCTGTGCACATATGATAGCCGTCGATCAGGCGGAGCGAATCAATCAAAAATCGTGACTTCGAAATATTAGGGTAGCATAGTGGAATTTAGAAACGAACCATAATAGGATTGATGAAAAATGCATTCTGACACCGCCGTTGGCTCATTTCAGACAAACCATCGCTGACACACCGCTTCGACGAGACGGTCCAGACCGACGACTCACTCGCCACCGCAGGCAAGTGCCCCCACTTGCGTAGTTACAGCGAAGTCTAGGCCACTTCTTTCTTAGAACTGTAAACTGTTGAACAAAGAGAATCGGACGTGAAATGATAGCATCCGAGACCCACTCATGATAGCCTAGACTTGACAACGAAGTCTAGGTATAAACTGCAAACATGCTAGGAACTATCTGTGTGTGTGTGTGCGTGTGGACACCCAAAAACAACTATACCCATGTCATGCCATGTAACAGCATTCACGACTTGTCTTGCACAGCCTGTAGGCAATAGGGCACTCTTCAAGATAGAGAGAGTGACCCCTTGTACAGATACACGACCTGCAGGAAGCCCGGCACTCAACGAGCGAGCGAGTGACCCTTGGCAACCTGTGGGGATTGATACACCCACCTAGTAGAGTGGGTGATCCTTGTTACAGATTCACCTACGGGAAGCCCGTCACTCACCTAGAAGAGTGAGTGGCCCAGCAGACCGTGGAGATAGAGGCACTCACCTAACAGAGTGTACAGATTCACCTACGGGAAGCTCATCACTCAGCTAGCAGAATGAGTGGCCCAACAGATCGTGGGGATAGAGGCACTCACCTAGCAGAGTGAGTGGTCCTATATAGTGTTACAGATTCACCTACGGGAAGCCCGTCACTCACCTAGCAGAGTGAGTAGCCCAGCAGACCGTGGGGATAGAGGCACTCACCTAGCAGAGTGAGTAGTCCTATACAGTCATGTCATGTCATGTCTTGTCTTGTCTTGTCTTGGGGTGGGGTAGTGTTGAGCGGCCACCAGGTTAGTGAGTTTGGCCACTTTCTAAGCTGAAGGCATGAACCCTCTTGGTGTCGAGTTGCTTGGTATCGAGTCGCTTGGTGTCACACAGTCTTGTCCCGTTTTGTCTGGTCTTGTCTAGGTAGCTTACGCTACGACTTTGGTTGCGACGTTTACTTTCAGCACAGTCTTTACTTTTCCTTACTTATACATGTCATGCTGTGCAACATCTCATTTTAAATCAACTTTAAAATGTCCCTCTTAAATACCTTTACACTTGCAGTAGAGTCTAACTTTTCTTGTAGACTTTACCTGACATACAGCTCCTTTTCTCTTGGGTGTTGTACGTCATGCACCGAGTCAGAGACACAGACAAGCCAGCCTTACTCAAGGACTTGGAGCCAGAGGACATTAACCTGGGGTACGTGCCAGACGAGGACCAGACCTGGAGGTTCCTCACCATTGTTGTCTTACAGAGGTTACTACTTTCCAGTTTGGGTGCGTAGCACCACTTTACTTTTGTTTAGGTTGGGTGCGTTGCACCAATAGTTTCCTTTCCATAGATGCACCCATGCTGGGCTTCTTTTATTAGACTTGATATAATGCTGGATATGATCTCTTCTATTAATGAATGCAATTTCCTTTCGAGTACTTTTCTTATTGTTATGAACTTTTAAATGCGAGAACCTGTAAATTAATGGTATCTCTACAGACTCTTATTGGGCTCTAGCTTCACAGCTCCGGCCCATGCGGACCTTCGTCTCGTTCCCGTACCCATTTTCGGAAGCTGGGTGTGACAGGTTTTAGTGATGGCCCATGCAGGTCGTTCGAAAAGTTCAGAACAATAAAAGTACTCGCATTCATTTAAATGTCCAGCTTTACATGTGCAAGTCTAATAATCCATGGTTAGATTAGTGATCCTAGTGTGACCTTAGTTATGATCTCTCTATCTTAGGCACCATTTTAGTGTCTTCCTACCTGGCATTAACCTTGTTCAACTTCGGTGCATCTATGTACATCATAACCCAGAGATTCGTAACAGAACACTCCATTCCCACCCATACACTTCCTGAGTATTGGGACATCACTACAGGGAATGGAGTGGTGACGGTTAATTTGGGATGTCGCTCGATTCCGTTGGTGATCAGTGGACACGAGCTTTATGCCGACTTCATTTTCCATGCTCTGCCACATTTTGATGTTGTTCTTGGCATCGATTGGTTGTGAGATTTTCATGCCTCGATCGATTGCCGCAGCAAGAAGGTGGTGTTCAGGATTCCAGGCCACCTGGAGTTTGAGTTTCAAAGCAGAGAGCGATCGCTTGGGCCCATTAGATTTCGGGCCAAGCCGGAGGAGTCGATCGTTGTCGCCATGCAGATGGAGGTTAGTAGGCCAGTAGTCGTCAGAGACTTCAACGACATCATCCCGGATGACATCTCAGGTTTGCCACCCGATAGAGCTTTGGAGTTCAGTATAGATCTTATGCCGGGAGTGCAGCCTATTTCTAAGGTGTCGTTTCGGATGGCTCCTGCAGAGCTAGAGGAGTTGTAGAAACAGTTGGATGATTTGCTACAGAAGGGTTTCATCCATCCTAGTGTGCCACCATGGGGTGCATCGGTTCTGTTGGTGAAGAAGAAGGATGGATCCCATCGGATGTGTGTGGACTACAGAGAGCTGAATGCAGTGACTATGAAGAATAAGTATCCGCTGCCTCGGATTGATGATTTTTTTGACCAGCTTGGATTTGAGGAGCGGGTACCATCAGCTGAAGGTGAAGAAGGACGATATTTCGAAGACGGCCTTCAGGACAAAGTACGGACACTATGTAGTCATGCCGTTTGGCGTAACCAATGATCAAGCAGTGTTTATGAACGTGATGAATCTGATTTTCTACGAATTTTTAGATAAGTTTGTCGTCATCTTCATCGACGACATTCTTATTTACTCGAAGTCAGAAGAGGAGCACAGCCGTTATCTGAGGACAGTATTGGAGACACTGAGACGTCATAACCTGTATGCCAAGTTTAGTAAGTGCGAGTTCTTATTGGACAGAGTCGCATTCCTGGAACACGTGGTGTCCGGAGATGGCATATCTGTAGATCCGGAGAAAGTCAGAGCAGTCAGCGAGTGGTCGACACCGCAGTCAGCATCAGATATCAGGAGCTTTCTTGGATTAGCAGGCTACTACCATTGCTTCATTAAGGATTTCTCGAGGATTGTAGAGCCGATGACGAAGCTGACAAGGAAGGATATGGAGTTTGTCTGGTCAGAGGATTATGAGAAGGCCTTCAGTATCTTGAAGGAGAAGTTGACCACATCACCGGTATTGGTAGTACCGGATCAGAGCGGAGGCTTCGAAATTTATTGTGATGCATCTGGCAAGGGTCTCGAATGCGTTTTGCATCAGCATGGACATATGGTCGCGTACGCTTTTCGACAGTTAAGAAATCATGAGAAGAACTACCCAACGCATGATCTGGAGTTAGCTGCGGTGATATTTGCATTGAAGATCTGGAGACACTTCCTGCTGAGTGAGAGCGTGAAAATTTTCACCGATCACAAAAGCTTGAAGTATATTTTTACGCAGAAGGACCTCAACATGCCTCAGAGATGATGGTTGGAGCTGATGGCAGACTATGAGATAGATCTGCAGTATCAGCCGGGGAAGGTGAATGTAGGGCCTGACGCTTTGAGTAGACTCCCCACAGTGATGATGCATACCGCCTACTGGAGAGTACAACAGGAGCTGAGAGGGATAGACATTGAGGTTGTCCTGCCAGGAGTGATCGTTCGTTGATGAACTTGCAGTTTCAGTCAACGATCGTGGATCGTATCGAGGCAGCACAGGCAGGAGACCCGAAGCTGTAGAGGATTAGACGACAGGTGGAAGCTGGACTTCAGACGGAGTTTATTATTCACGAGGATATGTCCCTGAGATACAGTAGTAGACTCTGCATACCTGCAGGTGACATTAGAGATGAGCTATTGAGGGAGGCGTATAGCTCTCATACAACAACAGCTATCAGGCGAGCATTGGACAGACACCAAGAGGCGAGCTTTGGAGTTTCAGCCTAGAGATCATGCCTTCCTAAAGGTTTCTTCAAACAGCGGAGTCATTCATTTCGGGAAGAAGGAAAAGCTGAGTCCGAGGTATATTGAAACGTTTGATGTGCTGGAGCGCGTGGGCAGTGGCTTATCGCCTTGCTCTGCCACCATCTTTAGAGGGAGTTCACGACGTCTTCCACGTATCTCAGCTACGTCGATACATAGATGGACATTGTCTTCAATGTCGAAAGGGGTACGAGTTTATTCAAGCAAGCAACATAGAAAGCATATAAAAACTACACTACTGGAAAGAACACACCGTGATCAAATGGCGGATCCCGAATCTTTAATTGTGGAGGAAGTTGTTCAATTTTCTCCTTGCGCTCCTCGGCGAATATTCTTCCCCCAAAAGCTAAATTGGACCCCAGCAACACAACTCCAAGCATCTCTATAAGTCGTTTACCAATGTCCTGCAAGAGATGAGTTATGTTAGTCCAAATTAGTTTACAATTCTTCGCCACAAACATATTCCAAATATAGTCATCAAAATAAGTGAAATAAATTAAAGCAAGTTGACGACTACTCCTTGAAAGATATGCACTACTCTCGGTATGATGCTCGATCATTGGTGAGATGGGTAAATGATTTTGGGAAAAAATTGGAGGAGGGAATGGTTCTGGCTCCATGGCGATAATCTCAAAACCCTTTTCCATAGCTGTGTCCTCCTCCTGTTCATCCAAAATTGCTAGCTCATACTCTCTTTTGTACACACTTTCTGCCATGTAGATATTTTCATTTGTGTCCTCAACGTGACATGGTTCGCTTGATATACCTGCAATAGAAGATAAATTCGTATTAGATTCTTGAAATTGAGTTTCAAAAGCATTACTTTCTTCTAGGCAAGTGGCAATCAAATTAAGGTCTTCAATGGATTTCTGAATCTGCCGACTCCGAGCAAGGAAATTCTCTTGGAATTGATGGGATGTAGCCTCATGTGTCTGAATAATCGAGTGGACTTCCTCTTTCAATTATTGCAAAGGTACGTCTACGCTTTGCTCCCCTTGATCGAGGCACGAAGGCTCCGTTGAATCGCACTCTGAAGTCTCTTCCCGTGTTTCTTCAATTTCTTGCAGAGACTCCATGTATTCCCACGCCTCTATCGGCGTCATGCCTCCCAAGAATTCCTGCAGCTGTGGTCGTAGTCCATCGAGGAAGAACTCCATAAGCTCGTCATTTGTGTACCCATGCTGCGGATAGCTCGATACTATGTCTGTGAACCTCCTCCAGGCCTGAAAGAAAGTTTCACAGTCAGTTTGATTAAAATTAACGATCTTGAGCTTCTTCATCTTATGTTTGTGTGCATTAGCATATCTTGCATCATAAAGATTGTTTGTGCAATAGAAATTCATATACTCCATTTTTTAAAAAAACAAAAGTTTATGTACAAAAAATTAAACAAAAATTTATATACAGTAAAGTGGAAAGATCTCACCGAAGGTCTTCTAAATGAAATAAACCGTGGTAACAAACCATTCCTCCCCGGCAACGGCGCCAAAAACTTTGTGGGCCCAAAAAGGTGCTTCTCTCAAGCGCAAGAGTCAGTACAAGTAATATAATCTGGGAGTCCAGATGTCGAATCCTCGGGAGGAAATCTGTTGTAACCACAGCTCAAATCAAATAGAAATCTGACGTAGAGAAACTAACCACTTCAATAATGATGTTGATGTGCGAACAATACGAACAAAGAAGAGTCGTGTATGAAAGTATCGACGAAAAGTATGCACATGGGATGGGTTCGTTAGGATCAATAATTCGTATTAACTTGGTTGACAAGTATAACGCAACGAATTCTCCTTTTGGGAGCAATTCACCGGAAAATACTCAATATAACTCAATGAATTCTCCTTTTGGGAGCAATTCATCGGAAGATACCCTTTTGGGGGTTCAAGCACAATATTCAATAAGATCGTCGCTAAAGTTATAATACGATATGAAACTCTCTTTTGGAGAGATCAAAACTACGATATGAAACTCCCTTTTGGGGAGATCAAAACTTAATCACTTCTTTTGGAAGATGAAAAAGACGATTTAATAACAAAAACTACAACTTTAGCGACGTTAACGATCAAGCACAACGAATTTTCAACCAAACTAACACAAATCACATCCCCTAACTACACCATACCATGCACAAATAAGATTTAGCTACTCATAATCCAAGAATAAACAAGGTTCATAGCAAAATACATCAATCTAATAGCCAGACACACTAGAAAAGCATCAAATACGGGGTAGAAGTTTAGAATTATATCACAAATCTCCAAGTTAGGCCCCAAAACTCTCTGGAAATACTAAGAATAGCCTCTGGAATTTTACAGAATTTTTCCCTGGCGAAATACGGCTCCTAGAGCCTCCAATACGTCCAGAATACGACAGCCTCTCTCAAAAACCCTAGAAATACGCTTATATAATTAGATTGCGGGTTTAAATGCGCTAACGGGTCGAAACCTGCTTAAAACCGCATCCAAACCCGATAAACAGCCGGCCCAAATAAGAACCGTTGATCCGAGCGAGATTTAACCACATGCTGACACCTGTCCACGCGTATCGGATCCAATTGATCCACGCCCGCTCCGCTCTTCGTTCGCTGCGATGCGCGCCGTTGGATTTGGATCGGATGATCGAGATCATGCCACGTCGCCCTCTATTTCGACAGCGCCTGAATCCAGTTCGGGGTGATTATCGACCATCCGATCGCGTCTTTGCGGTCTAGATCTAGCCACGTCGCCGCTCGATTTCCTCTAGCACGGACCGTTGGATCGTCATCGCGTGGCTCTGAAGCGGCCACGTCGCCCTAACGAGAAATTCAAATCGAGCCCAGTCTGGATAAATCGTGGCCGTTTGATCTTATATCGACGGGCCAGAGGACACCACGTCGCCTTGGATTTAGAACTCGAGAGCAACTCTTTGGACCGTTGGATCGAGATCCAACGGTCTCCGTATTACCACGCAGCCCGCATTATGTGATAACGTTTGGGGCGCTGGGAACCGTTGGATCGGGCATGAGCGGTCCCGATGACGCCACGTGTCACTATCTGATTAGGCAGCGTCCGTATTTTCGTATTTCGAGCGTATTTCTTCATTTAAAACAGTATTCTGCATTCAAAAATTCACAAAAATTAGCACAGATCTCGGAAAAATATAAATAAATAGTCGTTGGAATCGTGAGATCGAGACCAAGCTAGGAAAAATATAAAAACTGCAGAAATACTTCGTTAATTACTGTTTTGTACTCAAATAAGGTGTTTTCTCTAATAAATAATTGTATACAAAATACGTATGAATTATAGAACAATGTTGCATCACATGAGCACAAAATAGGGCTAAATGGGGTGTTAAATATGTAATATTGAACCCGAATCACACCCACCAACTAGCGATTTGCTAGTCTCTAGCAATAAGAGCGATTAATACGGATGATTAATAAAACAATAAATTCTATCTATCGCTTATGGCATGGCTCAATAATACGCTTTCCAACATGATCTAGACTATTAATATACACAATCCATGCACAAGATCAATCACATGATATTTTCTCTAATTTAATTTGAATAAATAACATGCAAACATCATTTTGCGCAAGCGAAAGTATAACACGTCGTTTTTCTCTAGTTTTCTTGTTTCCAAGGAATTGGCATCTCACAAAGATCGTTCAAGTCATGGGCATTGAGGTTGCTTAGCTTATTCGCCACTTCCTTTCTTTTATTAGTTCTGCGTAACGTGCATCAAGCAACATGCGCAGAAAAATGTATAACTTGGATCGCTCCATCAAATGAGTGAGTTTCCGGTCAATGGCTCCCAAAGCAGACGATAATATGGCATTAGGCCAAGAAGGACCCCTCGGACTGTACTACTCGAGCCAACCAAGTTATTTATTAGTGACATACTTATTCATTCATTTTTCTTCATTCATTTCTCATTCAATTTTTTCTTTTTTTCTGTTTTTTGTAAGCAACTCAACGCCCATTCTTCGAACGAAACATTAATAACAAAGGCCAAATTCCTCTTCAACTTGAATACTTTTCTAATAAATCGTGTATACTTAAGCTTTTTCATCACATTAGCGTGCATGAAATATATTCAAACTATTTCGAGATATTAATCAAGGCAATTGAAAATTTTCATGAATAGCATATTAACGGTAATTCCATGAAGGAAAAATAATTTAATCAAGCCATAAACAATTTTTAGAACTCAATTAATGCGTAATCATCCGTATTTGAGGCATGTGAAAGAGTTTTAAAATGATGAGTTTTGGTGATTTATTCTTCTCAAAAAAATTCCTAAGGTCTCATACACCCCCCCAACTAAAGATGGACATTGTCCTCAATGTCGAAAGGGGTACGAGTTTATTCAAGCAAGCAACCTAGAAAGCATATAAAAACTACACTACTGGAAAGAACACACCGTGATCAAATGGCGGATCCCGAATCTTTAATTGTGGAGGAAGTTGTTCAATTTTCTCCTTGCGCTCCTCGGCGAACATTCTTCCCCCAAAAGCTAAATTGGACCCCAGCAACACAACTCCAAGCATCTCTATAAGTCGTTTACCAATGTCCTGCAAGAGATGAGTTATGTTAGTCCAAATTAGTTTACAATTCTTCGCCACAAACATATTCCAAATATAGTCATCAAAATAAGTGAAATAAATTAAAGCAAGTTGACGACTACTCCCTGAAAGATATGCACTACTCTCGGTATGATGCTCGATCATTGGTGAGATGGGTAAATGATTTTGGGAAAAAATTGGAGGAGGGAATGGTTCTGGCTCCATGGCGATAATCTCAAAACCCTTTTCCATAGCTGTGTCCTCCTCCTGTTCATCCAAAATTGCTAGCTCATACTCTCTTTTGTACACACTTTCTGCCATGTAGATATTTTCATTTGTGTCCTCAACGTGACATGGTTCGCTTGATATACCTGCAATAGAAGATAAATTCGTATTAGATTCTTGAAATTGAGTTTCAAAAGCATTACTTTCTTCTAGGCAAGTGGCAATCAAATTAAGGTCTTCAATGGATTTCTGAATCTGCCGACTCCGAGCAAGGAAATTCTCTTGGAATTGATGGGATGTAGCCTCATGTGTCTGAATAATCGAGTGGACTTCCTCTTTCAATTATTGCAAAGGTACGTCTACGCTTTGCTCCCCTTGATCGAGGCACGAAGGCTCCGTTGAATCGCACTCTGAAGTCTCTTCCCGTGTTTCTTCATTTTCTTGCAGAGACTCCATGTATTCCCACGCCTCTATCGGCGTCATGCCTCCCAAGAATTCCTGCAGCTGTGGTCGTAGTCCATCGAGGAAGAACTCCATAAGCTCGTCATTTGTGTACCCATGCTGCGGATAGCTCGATACTATGTCTGTGAACCTCCTCCAGGCCTGAAAGAAAGTTTCACAGTCAGTTTGATTAAAATTAACGATCTTGAGCTTCTTCATCTTATGTTTGTGTGCATTAGCATATCTTGCATCATAAAGATTGTTTGTGCAATAGAAATTCATATACTCCATTTTTTAAAAAAACAAAAGTTTATGTACAAAAAATTAAACAAAAATTTATATACAGTAAAGTGGAAAGATCTCACCGAAGGTCTTCTAAATGAAATAAACCGTGGTAACAAACCATTCCTCCCCGGCAACGGCGCCAAAAACTTTGTGGGCCCAAAAAGGTGCTTCTCTCAAGCGCAAGAGTCAGTACAAGTAATATAATCTGGGAGTCCAGATGTCGAATCCTCGGGAGGAAATCTGTTGTAACCACAGCTCAAATCAAATAGAAATCTGACGTAGAGAAACTAACCACTTCAATAATGATGTTGATGTGCGAACAATACGAACAAAGAAGAGTCGTGTATGAAAGTATCGACGAAAAGTATGCACATGGGATGGGTTCGTTAGGATCAATAATTCGTATTAACTTGGTTGACAAGTATAACGCAACGAATTCTCCTTTTGGGAGCAATTCACCGGAAAATACTCAATATAACTCAATGAATTCTCCTTTTGGGAGCAATTCATCGGAAGATACCCTTTTGGGGGTTCAAGCACAATATTCAATAAGATCGTCGCTAAAGTTATAATACGATATGAAACTCTCTTTTGGAGAGATCAAAACTACGATATGAAACTCCCTTTTGGGGAGATCAAAACTTAATCACTTCTTTTGGAAGATGAAAAAGACGATTTAATAACAAAAACTACAACTTTAGCGACGTTAACGATCAAGCACAACGAATTTTCAACCAAACTAACACAAATCACATCCCCTAACTACACCATACCATGCACAAATAAGATTTAGCTACTCATAATCCAAGAATAAACAAGGTTCATAGCAAAATACATCAATCTAATAGCCAGAGACACTAGAAAAGCATCAAATACGGGGTAGAAGTTTAGAATTATATCACCAAATCTCCAAGTTAGGCCCCAAAACTCTCTGGAAATACTAACAACAGCCTCTGGAATTTTACAGAATTTTTCCCGGGCGAAATACGGCTCCTAGAGCCTCCAATACGCCCAGAATACGACAGCCTCTCTCAAAAACCCTAGAAATACGCTTATATAATTAGATTGCGGGTTTAAATGCGCTAACGGGTCGAAACCTGCTTAAAACCGCATCCAAACCCGATAAACAGCCGGCCCAAATAAGAACCGTTGATCCGAGCGAGATTTAACCACATGTTGACACCTGTCCACGCGTATCGGATCCAATTGATCCACGCCCGCTCCGCTCTTCGTTCGCTGCGATGCGCGCCGTTGGATTTGGATCGGATGATCGAGATCATGCCGCGTCGCCCTCTATTTCGACAACGCCTGAATCCAGTTCGGGGTGATTATCGACCATCCGATCGCGTCTTTGCGGTCTAGATCTAGCCACGTCGCCGCTCGATTTCCTCTAGCACGGACCGTTGGATCGTCATCGCGTGGCTCTGAAGCGGCCACGTCGCCCTAACGAGAAATTCAAATCGAGCCCAGTCTGGATAAATTGTGGCCGTTTGATCTTATATCGACGGGCCAGAGGACACCACGTCGCCTTGGATTTAGAACTCGAGAGCAACTCTTTGGACCGTTGGATCGAGATCCAACGGTCTCCGTATTACCACGCAGCCCGCATTATGTGATAACGTTTGGGGCGCTGGGAACCGTTGGATCGGGCATGAGCGGTCCCGATGACGCCACGTGTCACTATCTGATTGGGCAGCGTCCGTATTTTCGTATTTCGAGCGTATTTCTTCATTTAAAACAGTATTCTGCATTCAAAAATTCACAAAAATTAGCACAGATCTCGGAAAAATATAAATAAATAGTCGTTGGAATCGTGAGATCGAGACCAAGCTAGGAAAAATATAAAAACTGCAGAAATACTTCGTTAATTACTGTTTTGTACTCAAATAAGGTGTTTTCTCTAATAAATAATTGTATACAAAATACGTATGAATTATAGAACAATGTTGCATCACATGAGCACAAAATAGTGCTAAATGGGGTGTTAAATATGTAATATTGAACCTGAATCACACTCACCAACTCGCGATTTGCTAGTCTCTAGCAAAAAGAGCGATTAATACGGATGATTAATAAAACAATAAATTCTATCTATCGCTTATGGCATGGCTCAATAATACGCTTTCCAACATGATCTAGACTATTAATATACACAATCCATGCACAAGATCAATCACATGATATTTTCTCTAATTTAATTTGAATAAATAACATGCAAACATCATTTTACGCAAGCGAAAGTATAACACGTCGTTTTTCTCTAGTTTTCTTGTTTCCAAGGAATTGGCATCTCACAAAGATCGTTCAAGTCATGGGCATTGAGGTTGCTTAGCTTATTCGCCACTTCTTTTCTTTTATTAGTTCTGCGTAACGTGCATCAAGCAACATGCGCAGAAAAATGTATAACTTGGATTGCTCCATCAAATGAGTGAGTTTCCGGTCAATGGCTCCCAAAGCAGACGATAATATGGCATTAGGCCAAGAAGGACCCCTCGGACTGTACTACTCGAGCCAACCAAGTTATTTATTAGTGACATACTTATTCATTCATTTTTCTTCATTCATTTCTCATTCAATTTTTTCTTTTTTTCTGTTTTTTGTAAGCAACTCAACGCCCATTCTTCGAACGAAACATTAATAACAAAGGCCAAATTCCTCTTCAACTTGAATACTTTTCTAATAAATCGTGTATACTTAAGCTTTTTCATCACATTAGCGTGCATGAAATATATTCAAACTATTTCGAGATATTAATCAAGGCAATTGAAAATTTTCATGAATAGCATATTAACGGTAATTCCATGAAGGAAAAATAATTTAATCAAGCCATAAACAATTTTTAGAACTCAATTAATGCGTAATCAACCGTATTTGAGGCATGTGAAGGAGTTTTAAAATGATGAGTTTTGGTGATTTATTCTTCTCAAAAAAATTCCTAAGGTCTCATACACCCCCCCAACTAAAGATGGACATTGTCCTCAATGTCGAAAGGGGTACGAGTTTATTCAAGCAAGCAACCTAGAAAGCATATAAAAACTACACTACTGGAAAGAACACACCGTGATCAAATGGCGGATCCCGAATCTTTAATTGTGGAGGAAGTTGTTCAATTTTCTCCTTGCGCTCCTCGGCGAATATTCTTCCCCCAAAAGCTAAATTGGACCCCAGCAACACAACTCCAAGCATCTCTATAAGTCGTTTACCAATGTCCTGCAAGAGATGAGTTATGTTAGTCCAAATTAGTTTACAATTCTTCGCCACAAACATATTCCAAATATAGTCATCAAAATAAGTGAAATAAATTAAAGCAAGTTGACGACTACTCCCTGAAAGATATGCACTACTCTCGGTATGATGCTCGATCATTGGTGAGATGGGTAAATGATTTTGGGAAAAAATTGGAGGAGGGAATGGTTCTGGCTCCATGGCGATAATCTCAAAACCCTTTTCCATAGCTGTGTCCTCCTCCTGTTCATCCAAAATTGCTAGCTCATCCTCTCTTTTGTACACACTTTCTGCCATGTAGATATTTTCATTTGTGTCCTCAACGTGACATGGTTCGCTCGATATACCTGCAATAGAAGATAAATTCGTATTAGATTCTTGAAATTGAGTTTCAAAAGCATTACTTTCTTCTAGGCAAGTGGAAATCAAATTAAGGTCTTCAATGGATTTCTGAATCTGCCGACTCCGAGCAAGGAAATTCTCTTGGAATTGATGGGATGTAGCCTCATGTGTCTGAATAATCGAGTGGACTTCCTCTTTCAATTATTGCAAAGGTACGTCTACGCTTTTCTCCTCTTGATCGAGGCACGAAGGCTCCGTTGAATCGCACTCTGAAGTCTCTTCCCGTGTTTCTTCATTTTCTTGCAGAGACTCCATGTATTCCCACGCCTCTATCGGCGTCATGCCTCCCAAGAATTCCTGCAGCTGTGGTCGTAGTCCATCGAGGAAGAACTCCATAAGCTCGTCATTTGTGTACCCATGCTGCGTATACCTCGATACTATGTCTGTGAACCTCCTCCAGGCCTGAAAGAAAGTTTCACAGTCAGTTTGATTAAAATTAACGATCTTGAGCTTCTTCATCTTATGTTTGTGTGCATTAGCATATCTTGCATCATAAAGATTGTTTGTGCAATAGAAATTCATATACTCCATTTTTTAAAAATACAAAAGTTTATGTACAAAAAATTAAACAAAAATTTATATACAGTAAAGTGGAAAGATCTCACCGAAGGTCTTCTAAATGAAATAAACCGTGGTAACAAACCATTCCTCCCCGGCAACGGCGCCAAAAACTTTGTGGGCCCAAAAAGGTGCTTCTCTCAAGCGCAAGAGTCAGTACAAGTAATATAATCTGGGAGTCCAGATGTCGAATCCTCGGGAGGAAATCTGTTGTAACCACAGCTCAAATCAAATAGAAATCTGACGTAGAGAAACTAACCACTTCAATAATGATGGTGATGTGCGAACAATACGAACAAAGAAGAGTCGTGTATGAAAGTATCGACGAAAAGTATGCACATGGGATGGGTTTGTTAGGATCAATAATTCGTATTAACTTGGTTGACAAGTATAACGCAACGAATTCTCCTTTTGGGAGCAATTCACCGGAAAATACTCAATATAACTCAATGAATTCTCCTTTTGGGAGCAATTCATCGGAAGATACCCTTTTGGGGGTTCAAGCACAATATTCAATAAGATCGTCGCTAAAGTTATAATACGATATGAAACTCTCTTTTGGAGAGATCAAAACTACGATATGAAACTCCCTTTTGGGGAGATCAAAACTTAATCACTTCTTTTGGAAGATGAAAAAGACGATTTAATAACAAAAACTACAACTTTAGCGACGTTAACGATCAAGCACAACGAATTTTCAACCAAACTAACACAAATCACATCCCTTAACTACACCATACCATGCACAAATAAGATTTAGCTACTCATAATCCAAGAATAAACAAGGTTCATAGCAAAATACATCAATCTAATAGCCAGAGACACTAGAAAAGCATCAAATACGGGGTAGAAGTTTAGAATTATATCACCAAATCTCCAAGTTAGGCCCCAAAACTCTCTGGAAATACTAACAACAGCCTCTGGAATTTTACAGAATTTTTCCCTGGCGAAATACGGCTCCTAGAGCCTCCAATACGCCCAGAATACGCCAGCCTCTCTCAAAAACCCTAGAAATACGCTTATATAATTAGATTGCGGGTTTAAATGCGCTAACGGGTCGAAACCCACTTAAAACCGCATCCAAACCCGATAAAACAGCCGGCCCAAATAAGAACCGTTGATCTGAGTGGGATTTAACCACACGCTGACACCTGTCCACGCGTATCGGATCCAATTGATCCACGCCCGCTCCGCTCTTCGTTCGCTGCGATGCGCGCCGTTGGATTTGGATCAGATGATCGAGATCATGCCGCGTCGCCCTCTATTTCGGCAGCGCCTGAATCCAGTTCAGGGTGATTGTCGACCGTCCGATCGTGTCTTTTGCGGTCTAGATCTAGCCACGTCGCCGCTCGATTTCCTCTAGCACGGACCGTTGGATCGTCATCGTGTGGCTCTGAAGCGGCCACGTCGCCCTAACGAGAAATTCAAATCGAGCCCAGTCTGGGTAAATCGTGGCCGCTTGATCTTATATCGACGGGCCAGAGGACACCACGTCGCCTTGGATTTAGAACTCGAGAGCATCTCTTTGGACCGTTGGATCAAGATCCAACGGTCTCCGTATTACCACGCAGCCCGCATTATATGATAACGTTTTGGGCGCTGGGAACCATTGGATCGGGTGCGAGCGGTCCAGATGACGCCACGTGTCACTATCTGATTGGGCATCGTCCTTATTTTCGTATTTCGAGCGTATTTCTTCATTTAAAACAGTATTCTGCATTCAAAAATTCACAGAAATTAGCACAGATATCATAACAATACAAATAAATAGTCGTTGGAATCGTGAGATCGAGACCAAGCTAGTAAAAATATAAAAAGTGTAGAAATACTTCGTTAATTGCTGTTTTGTGCTCAAATAAGGTGTTTTCTCTAATAAATAATTGTATACAAAATACGTATGAATTAGAGAACAATGTAGCATCACATGAGCACAAAATAGGGCTAAAGGGGGGGGGGGGGGGGGGGGGGGTTAAATATGTAATATTGAACCCGAATCAGCGTGTATGTACTTTTTCGGACGCGTATTTTATTTGACTTCCTTTTGTATTCGAAGCATGCGATATGATATGTCTTGTGACCCTCTAAGAGAGTAGTTATTTGTGGGATTTTTAGTGAACGTCATTTCACGGGTCGTTCTCCCACAAATCAGCTTTGTTTGGAAGGGCGTCGTAACTTTAGACTGCGACGATGGACCTTTTTATTTTTAGTTCATTTTTCGTGAACCTAGCACGCGATCGACCACTATATCCTCGAACCTCTCATCGCTGTGATCGTCCCGGTATTTTCGGATAATTTTTCCGATACCCGTAGGACGACCTATCCTATAATCATTTTATTTCCCTAGTTAACCTTAACCTAATTCAAATTCAAATTGTAAACTAACCTAATCATATCCCTAAGATTTCTCCTACGTATCATTCCATATCAACTTTCCCTCTATTGTCACCTTAACTTCCCCCTCTTTGCACACCCCCTCTCTCACACACTCTCTCTCCCATCACTTAACTACACCCCTTTTTTCTCTCTCTTTAGCAAACTATCAAGTTATAAAAAAAAATTTCCCCTTGGGTTTGGATGCACGCAAGCAGCCGCCACCCCCCATTTTCACGCATCCGACCACCCTTGTCACAGGCAATCTTCTTCCTCACACCTCCGGCCAGTCCTCCTCCTCCATCATCCACGCAAGAGGGCTCCGGCTAACCCCTTTCTCCTCGGCCACTAAGTTAGCCGCCCAAAACTACCAGAAAACGCCCAGGCTGTCGCTGCTTTTCACCCGCACGCGCCTGCCCTTCTCCCCGTGGCCACCATCGGCCACCCCCATGCCGGCCTTCCTCAGAGCTTCGGCCAACACTCTCTCCCTCCTCCCTCTTCTCTCCCTCCTTGAGAATCCGCAGCCTGCCATTTTCCGCAAACAGCTGCCCAGCCTTCCTAGCTCACGCCGGGCCACCCGCAGTCGCCGTCGGTGACCCCCTACTGCCCCCTCTACCTCCATGCGATGCCCCCTTGCTCCCCCTTAGCCGCGGCAACCTCGCAATGACCCAAAACAGCCCGCAACCCCAAAACTGTCCTTTTCGCCTTCTGACGGTCAGCCATCACTGCGCGCAGCCGCCGGCAGCCACCCCTCAGGCCGAGCAACACCCCTTCGGCCTCCACCCATCCCGACAGCCCCATTTCTCCTTGAAGTGCACGCACGTTGAAGATCTCGCGTGTTTTCCCTGATGTCGTAGCCGCCACTGTGTTGATTCGTTGCACTACCTACAACCGGAGAGATCCCGATGCCATACTCGCTGTCCGTTCCAGTCTCGCTGCGCTACCTACGGTCGAGACGTCGTTGACGATGAGGATCTATCGCCGTTCAGACCTGACGTCCGATCTACGTTCAAACACCGTAAAGGTTGGTCTCCTAACTCGTAGTAAGAACCCAAATCATAGCAAACCAAAACTTAATCTAAAAATCGCCAACATTAACTAAAGTTTACTTTACACTATTTAAAACGATGTTCAACTCTAGAAATCGACGAATGGACTTGATTATCTGTGCACATATGATAGTCGTCGATCAGGCGGAGCGAATCAATCAAAAATCGTGACTTCGAAATATTAGGGTATCATAGTGGAATTTAGAAACGAACCATAATAGGATTGATGAAAAATGCATTCTGACATCGCCGTTGGCTCATTTCAGACAAACCATCGCTGACACACCGCTTCGACGAGACGATCCAGACCGACGACTCACTCGCCACCGCAGGCAAGTGCCCCCACTTGCGTAGTTACAGCTAAGTCTAGGCCACTTCTTTCTTAGAACTGTAAACTGTTGAACAAAGAGAATCAGACGTGAAATGATAGCATCCGAGACCCACTCATGATAGCCTAGACTTGACAACGAAGTCTAGGTATAAACTGCAAACATGCTAGGAACTATCTGTGTGTGTGTGTGTGGACACCCAAAAACAACTATACCCATGTCATGCCATGTAACAGCATTCACGACTTGTCTTGCACAGCCTGTAGGCAATAGGGCACTCTTCAAGACAGAGAGAGTGACCCCTTGTACAGATACACGACCTGCAGGAAGCCCGGCACTCAACGAGCGAGTGAGTGACCCTTGGCAACCCGTGGGGATTGAGATACCCACCTAGTAGAGTGGGTGATTCTTGTTACAGATTCACCTACAAGAGGGCCGTGAACCGCAAGGAGTACCAGAGGAGAGCTTAAGCAAAGACACAAATGCTACAAATACGAGAGTTCAGGTACCCGAGCCTTACTCTCCTCCCACACCATGCCCACAGAGGCTCTTACCTCCAAAGAAAGAAAAGTATCAATCTGAAATTCGAGAAATTTTTCAAAGATGTCAGATTAATATTCCACTATTAGATGACATTAATCAAATCCCTGCATATGCCAAATTTCTTAAAGACCTCTTTATTGTCAAGCGAAATCTTATTGTTAAGAAAAATGCATTTTTAACTCAACGGGTCAGCTCCATTTTTCAACATAACATGCCACCGAAATTTAAGGACCATTGATCCCCTACCATTTCTTGCACCATAGGCACCAAACAGATAGGTCAGGCTCTTCTTGGCTTAGGGTCTAATGTTAACATTTTGCCATACCCTGTGTTTACTCAATTGGGGCTTGGGGAATTGAAAACCACACATGTTATTCTCCAGTTAGCTGATAGATCTATGAAAATCCCTAGGGGATGTGTTGAGGATGTACTTGTCCAAGTGGATAATTTTTATTACCCCATGGACTTTATTGTATTGGACCTTCAGGGACCCCAGTCTGCCACTCCAACACCCATTATTTTAGGTCGACCCTTCCTAGCTACTAGTAATGCTATTATTAATTGTAGGAACGGTCAACTTAAGCTTTCTTTTGGCAACATGTCTTTGGATTTAAATATTTTTAATGCTTGCAAGTTACCAACAGAGGGAGAGGAGTATGAGGAAGTAAATATGATTGACGCTCTTGTTGCTGATCATTTTAATGAAGAGGTCGTTTCTGCTATTGATTTTGTTGATCAATTATGCGACGGTATTGACGATAAATCTTTTTTGCAGGAAGTTGGAGAGGTGTCTTGGACCACCTGGGTGCCACGCTTTGAGCCACTACCATTGGAGACACCATGCCAAATGCCATCTAATCTTGAGCATCCACAGCTGGAGCTCAAACCATTTCCATCATATTTGATGTACGCTTATCTTGGAAACACCTGTACATTTCCTGTGGTAATATTTTCCAAACTCTCTTTAAATCAGGAAAATGAATTATTAGTTGTTTTGAAGAAACATAAGGGGGCAATCGGATGGACAATTGCTGATATTAAAGGTATTAGCCCTCTTGTGTGCACACACCATATATATTTAGAAGATGATACCAAACCTACCCGTGAACCACAACGAAGGTTGAACCCAACCTTAAAAGAAGTAGTTAAGGGTGAGGTCCTCAAATTGCTTGATGCGGCTGTTATATACCCCATTTCTGATAGTAGGTGGGTTAGTCCAACCCAAGTTGTACCAAAAAATCTGGGTTAACTGTTGTGAAAAATGAAAATAATGAATTGTTACCCATGAGAGCCGCCACTGGATGGCGTATGTGCATAGACTTTAGGAAGTTTAACTCCAAGACAAGAAAAGACCACTTCACTCTTCCCTTCCTAGACCAAATTTTGGAGAGAGTGGCTGGACATGAGTTCCATTGCTTCCTAGATGGATACTCCAGTTACTACCAAATAGAAATAGCCCCAGAGGATCAGGAGAAGACCACATTCACTTGTTCCTTTGGAACTTTTGCTTTTCGGAGGATGCCATTTGGTTTGTGTAACGCTCCTGCAACTTTTCAACGATGCATGTTAAGTATATTTGATGATATGGTGGAAAAGATTGTAAAAGTATTTATGGACTATTTTTCAGTATATGGTAACTCATTTTCTGATTGTTTGACTAACTTGCATTGTTGTTGAATAGATGCATCGAAAAGAACCTGCTTCTTAACTGGGAAAAATGTCACTTCATGACCACTAAGGGCATCATCCTTGGTCACATAGTATTCAGGGAAGGAATACAGGTAGAAAAAGCCAAGGTGGAAGTCATCGAAAAGTTACCCACCCCAAATGCGTTAAGGACATTCAGTCCTTCCTTGGTCATGCCGGATTCTACAGGCGGTTCATAAAGGATTTTAGTTTGATTTCACGTCCTTTATGCACACTTCTTATGCATGACACTGAATTTATTTGGACAGAAGAGCGTAAAAATTCTTTTAATACTTTAAAACAATCACTTTTATCTTCTCCCATTTTGTAGGTACCTGATTGGACACTGCCGTTTGAAATCATGTGTGACGCCAGCAATTTTGCAGTTGGCGTAGTTCTTGGACAACGGAAAGACAAATCTCCGGTTGTCATTTACTACGCAAGCAAAAGCTTGAATGAAGCTCAGAGGAACTACTCTACCACAGAGAAGGAGCTGCTTGCCGTAGTCTTTGCATTGGAAAAATTCAGGAGCTACATTTTGGGATTTCCCATTATTATTTTTACTGATCATTCCGCTCTTAAATATCTATTGTCCATGATGCATAGTCAATACTTATACGTTTGATTTTACTTTTGCAGGAGTTCCAGGTACAGATTAAAGATAAGATGTATACAATGAGGCGTTCAAGCATTACTAACATGCACAACAATATAGCAATAGTGATAGGCATGCTCCTCCTATTTTCAAGCTCCCCCTTGAACATGTGTTTCTAGTACTCCCTCTTCAACAAATAATACCAAATCTTTTTTCAACTTTTCTCCCTCTTTGTTATCATCAAAATCGTATTAATGAAGTCAATCAAATATTACATGAAAAATAAAGTATTATAAATTATAACTAGCACTTGCATGCCATTTTTCATAAAGGAAGCAATTCAAGTTCAAAGAAAATTATAATTTAGACTTCACCACCATTGTGTAAGTGTGATAATTAAACATTGAAGTACAAAGGGAGATTCAATCAAGAACACCACCCAAAACCAATCCACATTTTCCAATTAACATGAATATCACCTAGGATTGATTTTTTCCACCTCATTAAAAATGAGTTCAAGGTACCAAACCCCAAAACATAGCCTATAAGGACTCTTAGATATGGGGTGGCATTATTTGACGAGTAAAATACACCAACGCTAAAGATTACCCATAAAGCTTATGTTGGATACTCGTGGGTAGTGTGCTTGCCATGAATTGTATCCATTTTACATACGGAGCAATATTCATATTTTTTCCCATTTTTATGTCATAAACACCAATTTTTTGCTCAATTTTTATTTTTGACAATACACATCATATCCCTTAGATTATTCAGTTATTATCATCCTACATGCACTTTCCAATATTCATAGAAAGAATCTCCAAAAGTACAACAAGTTTAATATTTGTGAAAGTAAACATGTAGGTGTAGAAATCAAATTGTTCATTTCATGGAACATGCCATGGCGACTAAATAAAGTGTAACATGCGCATGTAGCTATAACGATAATACAATGATTTATACAGGGGTATGAATGAACATTCAATAATACCACTTATAAAGATTCATAAGGAGGTATTCCTTAAGCACCATTTTTTTGTTTTTGATTTTTCAATTTTTTTTTGCTTTTTACAATGAACTAAAACAAAAGGTAAAATCAAACACGCAAGCACACAAACAAGAAATAAATCAAGCACAAAAAATCTATGAAGGTATGCAATGAATGCAAAGAGGAAAATAAATATACCTTCTCGTCGCCATTTGACTAATGAGCTAAATAATAAAACTTTCAATTCATCGCCTCTCACCAAATCTCCATCTTACCTACACGGTAGATGTTATGTATGACCTTGGAATCCAACAAGGTCCACTAGTGTTAGTATCAAAGTTTTAGGAACCCACACTTGTTTGAACTTTATGTTTGTGTTCCTAAATTTACAATAATAAGACGTATGACCAACACTATCACAAATAAAGCACTTTGCATACATATTTTTGACAATTGAAGGCACATTGTGAATCTTCTTAAATTTAGGCTTTTCAACATTTTTCAAACCAAATTCAAGTCCTCGACTATTATTGCCATATAATTGATTTCCAAGAATGATATTTAAAGATTGTTTTCCTACAGAAAATTTCTTAATGGACAATTCAAGACTAAAGACTTTGGATTTCAACAATGCATTCTCATTCACAAGCAAAGTACATTTCCTAACAAAAGATTTCTTGTTTTCCTCTTCCTTCTTTTCAAACTCAATCATTTTTCTTTTAAGATCATTATTCAATATGCAGAATCTATCATTTAGCTCTCTAATCACATAGTCCTTTTCAGTTTCAAGCTTAATTAAATCTTGCTTAAGCATGCTAATATTATTCAATAAGGAAGGACAAGAAAGACAAGCAGCTTTTTCAGATGAGCTAGATTTTTCCCTTTTTAACAAGTCAATGGTTGATTTGCATGCAACAAGTTCCTCTTTTTAAATTTTAGATTCTTCAAACATGTCGCAATTTTCTTTTTGCAATTCAAAGAAAGAATTTCTATAGCATTCAACAGTATTATCTAGCTCATCAATTTCTTCTTACATTTTCTTAAAGAGCTCTACTTTAGTATAGGATATTACCTTATCGTTCTTTGCCATTAAGCAGAGGGAGGAGTGTGCTTCATTCTCCTCGAGCTCATCTCCACCATGTCCCATGTTAGCACAACGGCTTTTCCTTTCTCTTTTTGCTACCTGAGCCATCTCTTATGGGCAATTCCTCGTATAATGTCCCTTTCTCCTGCATTTAAAACATTCAACTTTATCATTAGTAATATTCTGTTTAGAAGTATTTCTAGCAGGATTATATTTATTGGAGCGATTAAACCTTTACGCCATCTCAGCTCTTCCTTGCTTTATCTTGATGTATCTGCTGAATCCTCTTACTATAAGAGCATGCTCCTCGTCATCGTCATCATCCTCGCTAGCTTGAAGAGCTAGTTATTTTGGAGCTTTCGCCTCAGGTTTCTCTCTTTATTCAATATTCAGCAACTCAAGCTCGTGGGATATTTGGTTGCCTATCAAGTCCTCCACCCTCATCTGTGATAGATCTTTCGCTTCTTGGATGGCGGTGACTTTAGGCCTGAAAGAGCTTGGCAGCACTCTTAATAATTTACTCACCTGTTCAAGGCTCATATGGCTTACCGAGCTAGCTAGACTTGTAGAAGATGTTGGTGAACCTCGCAAACATGGACTCTGATGGTAGCATGCGAAAGCTCTCGTACTCTGTGCTCAAAAGTGCAAGTCTAGACTCCTTCACCTGTGACGTTCCCTCGTGCGTCAACTTCAATGTATGCCATATTTCATGCACAGTTAGACAATGTGAGATGCGATTGAATTCAGATTTATCTAATAAACAAATAAGCACATTCATTGCTTTAGCATTAAGAGCATAAAGTCTCCAATCATTGTCATCCCATTTATCATCAGTTTAAGCATATCAACATCTCCAACTTTAATGACAGGTGGCTTATAGCCATTTTCAACAATTTTCCCAGCTTTATAATCAACAGATATAAGGTAGATTCTCATTCTATTTTTCCAATATGCATAATCTACACCATTAAATCTAGGGGGCGAGATATGGACTGACCCTTAGAAAAAGCACTATCAATGGGGTTCATGGTCAATCCTAGGCTAGATCCTAATAGACTGACTTTGATACCAATTGTTGAATATAGATCTAAGCCTAGATGGAGGGTGAATAGGCTTATAAAAATTCTCGCGCAACCCACAAGAAATCACACGCAGTTTATAATCACATGTAGTGCAGAAAGTATGCAATCACAGAGTACGCACAGATATACCCTGGTTCGATCGTCCACCGACCTACTCCAGCCCCCAATCTAATACTAGCATTAATGTGTTCCTTTTGTACAAAAACAATGGGTCTTGAGCTCCCTGCCCCCCCACCAAGAACGTACCACACTCCCCGAGTGCAGAATACTATCAATCTAGTAAATGCTCTATCTTGACAAGTCCCACTTGTCAAGACCCTCTTGTCTAGTCCCAGACTAAACAAGTCCCAAAAGAATACAAAAGTGGAAAAGTTTCTCCTAGCAGAGATCGCTACACAAATAACACGGATATAAAGTATAGAGTTTAGGGATGCTTAGATCGTATCTGCATGGTCGTATCTACCAATAAGCACGGGCCAGCACTTGTCTGGCAAGATGTAGATGTCTCGTCTCGTTTGCAACTCAAGTTACCACTCTCGCTTGACTCCTCTTTGATTATTGCGGCCTTATCTTGATGGTGTAGCGGCAGTGTCACGCCCCGCTTCCCAAGTATGGAAGGCGAGACGTGAAGTGGTCCGCTCAGACTTGGAGCTGTGAAGCTACAGTCTGATAAGCGTCTAGTAATCTAATCCATTATCAGGTTCTTTACATTACGACGAAACAACAACAATAATAATGAGGAATAGAAAAATAAAATTATCCAACATCCACATATTTTATATCAAACATTACAGAGTTATAGTCATAAAATGAGTACAGAGTCTGAAAGCAAAAGGGCCTAAGCATGGCCAAAACTACAACAAGAGTTGGTGATAAACACCGAACAACCTAACAACAACTACTAAGAAAGTAAACTACAACTAAAGAAAGTCACCGGCTGAGACTAAGGGTAGAACTCCAGTGTCCTCGAACTGGAAATCAACAACTAGTTGTCATCTGCAACTAACTCAGGCTCAAAACCTGACATGTGACACCCAAAGAGAAAAGGGCACATGTCAGCGAAAATCTCCAAAAGGAAGGGAGACTTTTGTGCAAGGAAACATAAGAGCAAAAGTGTACAACTAGCAGTTCTAAAATAATGGAGATGACATGACATGAATGCAGCAGTTTAAACATGAGCATGAATGTAGCAGTTTAAGATGAACATGAAAGTTAACATTTGCACAACACGTTGTAGCAAAAAGCTACAAAACAAGATATCATGATTTCACGATGAAAACATGCATTCACATTGTGCACAGGGTTTACGCCTTACAGCTGAAGTTGCTGATCTGGCATACTTCTATACTGAGTGGTCGATTAACCCTACCCCAATCCCAGAGTTTACACCTTACAACTGAAGTGGCTGTACGGGCACACTTCTACGCTTAGTGGTCGCTTAACCATGCCCCTTCACGTGTATATATTCTGGATCACGAGCCAGGAAGTGTTTTTCAATATGGCATAGGGGTGCACCTAGCCTCAATTAATATGTAGAAGTCAAGATCCTACTCGCCGCAGCTTACAATTTTAAAGTAGCGTGTGCTACACAATCATGATTGAACAAGTTGATGCATGAGATGGCATGGCAAGATGCATGAACATGGAAATAAGCAATTAAATGTGCGTACAGATAATTTGAAAGTAAACATGGCATGTGGCATGAAATGATAGCATAGTAAAGGTGTCGGATCTATCTTCGTAGTCAAGCTAGATCAAGTGGAGTGTCGGATTTAGTTTCATTGTCAAACTAGATCAAATATGGTCATCTAGGCGACTATCATTTCACCGCCTAGTCTCTTTTACACAATCGTACAAAATGGCCTAAAACATGGCCTAACAAATTATTGTGCAAGTTTCACTTTCCTGAAAAGAGACGTGCTGTAATCACAGATCAGAGAGGTCCAGAACTTCCTATGTGCTCAAACCATCACCCAGCCTACAGTCCCATATTGTTAATCTTCAATTAGTAATTTTAATCAACACAATAAAGATCACGTCTTTTATCTTGTTTAGCATACGATGTTTGAGTTCCTACTGTTCATGTATACCTTAGCACGATGCGAGAGCTATACTGATGTCGGGTAGCGACGTCAGGGGTTGTACTCCGATAGCGCAAACGGTACGGCAGACAGCGCCGATGAACGACGATCAACCGGGTAGCAGTACGATCACCAAACAGCGACGCGAAGGGGATGGACAGCGGCACAGCGTCCTACGAAGTCGGGAAGGCATGGACAGCGGTACAGAACGCGAGAGAGACGGCGGACAGATCTTTCCGCGGGTTCAGGGGTAAGCCAACGACATTGGAGACCGCTAGAGGGTGGTCGGACCATTGTGCTAGGGGAAGAGGGGCTGCCATGAGCTATAGGGATGAGATGGCAGATTCGCGTGAAGAGGGTCATTTAAGGGGCTTGCAGCAAAGTGGGGGAGGAGGGGACTGTCCAAGGAGAGGCAGTATGTTTGAGTGATGGATGGTTATTGGTAGGAGGAGGTTTGTCACACGGGGGCTGTTGGTCGGAGCAAGGGCGTGTCGCGCTGGGGTTGTCGGACTGCCGACGGCTGCGTGGAAGAGACCAGCAGATGGTGCGTCGAGGGGTAAAAGAGGCAGTTTCAGATCTGGGCGGTCGTGGGGCTAGGAGGCTTCGGCCTGGGGGTCTGTTGTGCGCGAGAGGGTGCGGCCATAGATTTTGTTAACCAGAGGATGGCCGAAGTTGGGTATGTGGCGAGGGAATCGCTGACAATGGAGGGAAGTTGGAAGAGTTCGGTGGTTTCAAGCTGGGTGCTGGGCGGCTTAGAGGAGCACCGACGATCTTGTGGAGCGCCGCTATGGGATTTGGTCGGAGGTTGAGAAGGGGTCACCGGCGATGCTTGGGAGGTGATCGGCCTTGCACCGTCGAGGGAGACTGCTCTTGGAGATCTGAGCAGCTATGTCGGAATGGGGGAGAGGCTCTCGCAAGTGTGGGTGCGGGAGGGTTGGATGTCGAAGCAAGTCGCAGGCAGCGGGCTTGGCCAAAGGTGTTGGTAGCAAGGGCAAGTGGCCGACAGTCATGGAGTTTGGGAAGAAGATGTGGTGGTTGATTTGTGTGTTTGCGTGAAGAAGCAAGAATACCTAGGGTTTTTGCTATTTGGGTGTTGAAAAGGGTGGATTTAGGTGATAAGGGAGAGAGAGAGGATGTGAGAGGGAGGGTGTGTAAATAGTGTGGCTAATAGATAGGAATAAGATTCAACATGTGATACGTATGATGACTTAGGGAAATGATTTAATTATGGTTAATTAGTGCTTGATCCCTGAATTAGTCTAGGCTAATAATAGTCTGGAGATAATTAGTGTGAAAGGCCAACTAAACGGTGTCCGAAAAATATAATAAAAATATCGAAACGACCGTGTCGACGAGAGAATCGAGGCTACGATGGTCGGTCACGGGCTAGGGTAATGGAAGACGGAACTAAAAATAAAGAGGTCAAACGACGAAGTCTAAAGTTACGATACCCCTTCAAACAAAGTTGTTTTGTGGGAGAACGACCCGTGAAATGACGTTCAAAAATAATTCCACAAATAAGTACTCTCTCAGAGGGTCACAACGACATATCACATCGCACATTTGGAAACTAGAAGAGGCAACTAAAAATACGCGTACGAAAGGAAAGTACGCAAACAAAAACTTACGATCGAAAAGCGACCGTGACATCCTACCCACCTTAGATTAAAGTCCATCCTCGGACTTTCTAACTATAAATATACCTGGCCACTCTAATAACTACCCCAATAGCATCACACTATAATACAAACCATGTATAATCACTATAAGTGCTTACATATGCACTAGATAGTCAAACATTAACGCTACAAACATGTATACATATGCACACTCTATACTTATACCTACCATAGACAGTCAAATTCATACACGTACTTCAATCATGCATATAGTTACGTACATCCCCATATACTAACACACTCTTATCACATAACCAAGGTACACATACTTACACCAAAGAAAGTTCACAGTAGCAAATACAATTATAGTACTCACGTATATATGTAACCACATATGCACAACAACATGGATATACTGCTCACTATATCTCCTAGTATACATCCACACCAAACATATCAACACATGTAATCACACCACATACAGTCCTATAACTATATTCAAAACACACCACACATGCCATAGTCACAAATACCTATAACTAAGCACATACTTACCCGTGCATGGTGCGCGCCCACACACGCTAACATACCATTCATACATACCACTCATACCACTATATACTTAGCACATTCTACACACCAAGTTTAGCTAACAGATATACATTCAACCTGTAAAACCTTAGTAAATAACTATACTACAAGACCAACACATGTAACTATATAATGGTATAGTCACCCACAACCACATGCGTAACGTAACCATGCTCAACCAAATCTATCACTAATACACACATCATCCATTACTATGTTCATATCACTATACACCAACCACAGACAAATCAATACACTTAGAGTATACCCACTCAAGCATGAGTGAGACTCAAAGACCATACAAGAACCAAAATACTTATATGTACATAACATGATATTTATACACATACAAACACCACACCAATATATATATCTACCAATGTAAACACATACATACCATAATATCAATCACACTTTATATTTAATCAAGTAGCACCCTCATAATGCAATCACTTTACACCCTATAATAATATTACAAATATCAGCACACATATAATTATAATACACCCTCTAATACATGCATTCATTATATAGCCACATACCTATAATATATATTCACATCATATAAATTTTACATATAATTAGTATACTAATACATATACTTATACATACATAGTTAAGACATACAATAATCGTGTATACTTCATGGTATACATGCACATGCACAACATCCTGTAAGGCAAGCAATACCAATAAATCTATAGTCATATTATCATACGTATATCATACATATTCATATAGTAAGCACATACCTACGTACGAGCACACGCACATACGTACTAACATATAGATCAAATAATAGGCATGCACATTTAACTATAGGTACCCTATTATCATTACACTTAACCTGCACATGACTTACTAGTATATTATTTCAAGCATTTGCAAGTATTTTCAAACCACACACTCCACTAGTATATATATTCCGATGCTAATTTTAATATACACAGACATCCCTAAGGTAGTATAGCTATCCACACATAAATAAATACCATCATTCACATAACTTCATACATATATCACGAATAACACTGAGTATACATACATAACACAAGAGACAATCATTAATATCCTAAGGATAGCACAGTCATAAAGGTCCACACATTCTACCTAGATACGTGCACCACGACGACATCACAAAAATCAATGGGCCCACTACTAAACTAGAGTTGATACAGGAAACGACATGCACCAATGTCTAAACAATAGGAAGGAGACCGAAACCAAAAGCGTAACAAAACAAGGTCGGAAAGAACGACTTCCGATAATGCGAGGATAAGGAGATAGCTGGTCGGGTGGAACAAAGATATTGCTGTAAATAATTAAATTGGTGGAAGGAAAACATGTGTAAAATATGATATCATATATATATATATATATATATATATATATATATATATATATATATATATATATATATACTTATAATAATATGTAGAAATAGCGAGTAAACGGTAAAAATTTAAAACTCGAAAAAAGTGTTAGACGAAGAAATAAAGAGTAGGGTGAGGTAGTGATTGGTTTGCAAAAGAAGACGGATGTTTACAAAGATTTTTGAAGTATGAGTACGATGAACTTAGAACTGATATATATATAAATATTGAAGTTCTATTTAGCTTAGAAAAATATTCTAAAAGTATGTACGGTAAGTGGTTAAAAATAATAAACTTAGTAGTATAGAAAGGAAAGAATGATGTATTGAATTATCAACATGGTAACAAAGTTTTAAAACCAAAAATACGAAAGATATAGGTTAGAAAATGGTTATGAGATAGTAATTAAAAATTACGACCAAGAAGACTTCAAAATCTAAAAAAGAATTTTAACTCAACCGAAAAGCTAGGAATTCAAATATATAAGAAGGGGTTTTCAAGAAGTTAAACGGATCGAAGGATTTAATAAGGAAAATAAAAAATACTTTTGGAAGAGTCGGGATTTGCAATGGAGAAGATTCGAAAAATTAACGATAATCGTCATGAGGCGATCACGTGATTCGAGGGCAAAGAATATGATCGCACTATTGATACATAAATACGCCTAGGATATGATTCATGAAAAGCAACAATGGAATTCTACGATCGATAACACAGAAGTATAATGATTAGGGAGATGCTAGAAAGCAAGGGTTCTAATTACCGGGCCGTCTAAGGATTAGGAGGAACTTAGCACTAAGACTTTCTAATGAGCTATACTGTACTGGAAGTCTCAGGGAAGGGTCCTTAGGGAATCATGATTACGTTTTGCTGGGCCCGAAATTTGATGAACCCAAGCGAACGACTAAAGAAACTCTAAAAACTAATATGGTCTGAGCTAGGTAAGCAACCACTAAGGAAATTCCTAAGATGATTATACCAATTCTTAGTAGGATGTCTAATTAACAATCATGGATGCCTAACTAGCATGCACGGATGTCTAACTAAGTCCTCCTATAGTCCAGGTCGAATGGATTACCCCTATTACACGCTTTCTAGCCATCTAAGACAAGGAAACGTTCAGATTAGACTCAATACATGATTTGAATGTTTCGAATATTTAAATGGATGTTGTTATCATTATTGTTGTTCCGATATTTCGCAGATGCAAAGGGGACCTGCATGGGCCACCACTAAAACCTGTCACACCCCGCTTCCCAAGTATGTAAGGCGAGACATGAAGAGGTCCGCTCAGACTTGGAGCTGTGAAGCTACAATCTGATAAGCGTCTGGTAATCTAATCCATTATCAGATTCTTTGTATTACGACGAAACAACAACAATAATAATGAGGAATAGACAAATAAAATTATCCAACATCCACATATTTTATTCCAAACATTACAGAGTTATAGTCATAAAAGGAGTACAGAGTCTGAAAGCAAAAAGGCCTAAGCACGACCGAAACTACAACAAGAATTGGTGCTACACACTGAACAACCTAACAACTACTACTAAGAAAGTAAACTACAACTAAAGAAAGTCACCGGCTGAGACTAAGGGTAGAACTCCAGTGTCCTCGAACTGGACGTCAGCAACTAGTCGTCCTCTGCAACTAACTCAGACTCAAAACCTGACATGTGACACCCAAAGAGAAAAGGGCACATGTCAGCGAAAATCTCCAAAAGGAAGGATAATTTTGTGCAAGGAAACATAAGAGAAAAAGTGTACAACTAGAAGCTCTAAAATAATGGAGATGACATGACATGAATGCAGCAGTTTAAACATGAGCATGAATGCAGTAGTTTAAGATGAACATGAAAGTTAACATTTGCATGACACGTTGTAGCAAAAAGCTACAAAACAAGATATCACGATTCAGGATGAAAACAGGCATTCACATTGTGCACAGGGTTTACGCCTTACAGTTGAAGTTGCTGATCTGGCATACTTCTACACTGAGTGATCGCTTAACCCTATCCCAAACCCAGAGTTATGACTTACAGCTGAAGTGGCTGTACGGGCACACTTCTACGCTGAGTGGTCGCTTAACCCTACTGTAACGGTCCGTATTTTTTCAATACAATTATTCATGTAATTTCAATTTTTAAAATTATTTAATAATGAGGAATAGACAAATAAAATTATCCAGTATCCACATATTTTATTCCAAACATTACAGAGTTTTAGTCATAAAAGGAGTACAGAGTCTGAAAGCAAAAAGGCCTAAGCACGACCGAAACTACAACAAGAATTGGTGCTACACACTAAACAACCTAACAACTACTACTAAGAAAGTAAACTACAACTAAAGAAAGTCACTGGCTGAGACTAAGGGTAGAACTCCAGTGTCCTCGAACTGGACGTCAGCAACTAGTCGTCCTCTGCAACTAACTCAGACTCAAAACCTGACATGTGACACCCAAAGAGAAAAGGGCACATGTCAGCGAAAATCTCCAAAAGGAAGGATAATTTTGTGCAAGGAAACATAAGAGAAAAAGTGTACAACTAGCAGCTCTAAAATAATGGAGATGACATGACATGAATGCAGCAGTTTAAACATGAGCATGAATGCAGCAGTTTAAGATGAACATGAAAGCTAACATTTGCACGACACGTTGTAGCAAAAAGCTACAAAACAAGATATCATGATTCAGGATGAAAACATGCATTCACATTGTGCACAGGGTTTACGCCTTACAGTTGAAGTTGCTGATCTGGCATACTTCTACACTGAGTGATCGGTTAACCCTACCCCAAACCCAGAGTTTATGACTTATAGCTGAAGTGGCTGTACGGGCACACTTCTACGCTGAGTGGTCGCTTAACCCTACTGTAACGGTCCGTATTTTTTCAATACAATTATTCACGTAATTTCAATTTTTAAAGTTATTTTATAATGGTTTGTCAGGAGTTTTACGATATCAAAATTTCTTATAAAAATATTTTGAGATATTAGACTAGTCATGAAGTATTTCAGTAAGTTCGAGTTTCATCAAATACTCAAAACAATTCTGATAAAAATTCATTTTCAATTATTACTGTTTTGGCTTAATGAATTTATTTTCTATACAAACATTTTCAAAACGTTTTCAAACTTCTACAATAGCATCCTATGATCAATTAGGGCTTCCCACATTAATTTCGTAATTTTCTGAAGTCAAATCAATAGGGAACCCGCAAACCCATTTTCTAAACGTTTTGGCATAAAACTAGTATCTCCGTAGCTCGAAACCTGAAACGGATCTCGTATTTGCTATCCTCGCGACGATATGATCATGTGGGTATGTTTTCGTAATTTTTCGAACACGTTTACTAGTAGGGGCAAAATCGTAATTTTGGTTTTGTATTTTACAAAATACTTTCACTAATAGAGTTTTACTTTTTACTAATCACTTACCTTAACCCTCACCTACTCCCACGTTGGCAGCCCACGAGGAACTTGCCAAGCCAATCTCCACACTTAGTCAATACCCTATACCTAACACCACCTAATCTTATTATTTGTTGTTGACTACTTAGCATAATTAATTATATAATTTAACTATAAATTATTCACTAAACGCTCTCTCTCTCACCCCCAGGCTATCAACCCCAAACCCTATACTCACGCTAGCAGCAAACCCATACACACAGAACCCCCTCTCTGCTCACAAACAAACCCAATCCCCTAACCTCTCTCTCATGTTCTCAATCCCACCCAGTCTCTCTCTCTCTCTCTCTCTCTCTCTCTCTCTCTCTCTCTCTCTCTCTCTCTCTCTCTCTCTCTCTCTCTTTGTTCCTCTTACGAAGCCCGCACCAAAGCCCGTACGCCGTGTCCGACGAGGCAATCCCCGCTCCCCTCGAGGCAGCCCCGCTCCACCTCATTCGCCGCTGCTCCCCCTCAGTCCGACGAGCTCCGACTGTCGCCTGGAGTGTCGCCGCCCACCTCTCGACCGCCGTGACACCACACGAGAGCACCCCGAGCCCCACGCTCATCCTCGCCATCGCCGGAGCCCCGCAGCTTCTGCCAACACTGCTCGACATCGAAGCCCCCACGCTGCACCCACACCATCATCGCTAAACTCCCCGACTGCAGAGACCACCGGAGACCCATCCTCCGTCGAGAGCAGCGTCCGAGCCCTGCTCAGCTCGTCTCCGAGCTCCGACGACTTCATACCGCCCGCCATGAACCCACCATCTACACACCCCGTCGCCATCTGTTCCATGACGCCGTCGTCAGTGAGCTCCGATGCTCGAGCACCGCCGTAGAACCCGCAGAAGCCCCTGTCTCCGATGAGAAGCCACCAACACCACCCCCCTCCATCGTGCTCCGACTGTCGCTCAGCCATGTCTCCGATGGCCCCAAGCCCACTGCTCCGCCTCGCTGACTTCCTCCTCCGTTCGACATCGACCCTCGCCGCAACCACCACCAAACCCCGCTGCACCGTAGAAGCCCTGTTCCTCGCCGTAGCCCACGTCACCGCCCTCCGCCATCCGAAGAACACCGCCCGCATGCCTTCGCCGTACAGTAGCCTCGCACGACACCCCCAGAGCCTGCTCCTCCGTGAATGCCCCCACCGTTGCCACATTCGCCGCCCAACTCCGCCATCGTCGCTACTGCCCTCCGACGTCAAGAGCACAGGCCCCGCCTCGCATGCACGTAGGAACGACGGGTGAGGGTTAATTCGAAACGAATTAGTTTTAATACGAAAACGTATTTCGTATATATACGCGTATTTGCGTATTTTAGTAATTAAATATATGGATTTAATAGTAAATAATTCATAACTAATCCTACAAGCCTCAGAAAAATGTGAGACTAGCTCCAGAAAATTAGAAATGACGTTCTGGACCCAATGGCACTAGTTTCGTCTCAATCGGACGCTTAGATTTTTCAGAATTAATTTTTAAGCCTAAAAGTTAAATAAGTTATTTTCATTCAAAAATCAGTAACTTGCTATTTTTACGTAAACCGATATGAGATAAAAATATATGTTAAAGTACTCTTCCAGACGGTCATTTTGACATCTCATTTACAACATTCCGATGCAGATTTCATCTAGAATAAATTATTGAATGATTACGTTACTTAATTAAAAATTAGTTTTTAAATCTATTTTGAGCTTTTAAAAAATATAAAAATTACTATATGCTTTAGAAAATATTTCCTCCTACAATAAGATTATTTTCATCATATCTAGACTATATAAAAATTTAGAACACTTTTCGACACCGTTTCAATCGGTTATGAAAATCAAAACGATCAGGTTAAGAAATAGAATGAGTGTATTCATTAACCAAGTATTCTTGTGTTTGCAGGTATCAATCCTCGTGCACCAGCTACTCTAGCTCTAACATCGTCTTGCCACGACGAGCTCGAAATTAGTAAGTCACGACTAATTCTAAAATTAGAAAATTAGTTAGTGTCCTCGTATGTAATTAGGAACTCTACCTATAGCCTCAGAACGGCTACTTGACTTGAACTGAACTAGAGACATAATCTATGGGGAAGTAATCAACAACAGATTACTTTGCCAACTTTCAACCTTGGTGATTGTAGCACACAACCATCAACTTGGGTAAATTATGTGCTAACGAAACTACCACCCTTAAACCAACAATTTTTGTATTCCATGTTTGTTGGACTTGTCTTTATCCTCAAATTTCTTAGCATCCACTTTGCTTTACTTTCTGGTTTTTAAACCAGTGGTCCTGGTTAACTATCATTGTGAACAAGGAATTGATAACATCTTGTGAAACATGTTGAGGAATATCTTGTGGAATACATCTCATGGAGCATCTTGTGGAACATCCCGAATAAAATATGTACATAGAACACTTGACACTTCACTGTGGTTTTTGGGGTAACTCATAGTTTGAGAGAGTGCGAGAGTGACTGGAGTTCAATCTACATGTCTAGCTGCCTGGGTTTTCGGCAATCATGTCTAGCTGCCTGTGTTTCGGCAAACAAAATATGCTGCATGTCAGCATCCTGTCTAGCTGCCTGGGTTTTCGGCATTCGTCTGGGTCGCACCTAGGCAAGAGATGAACTCGATGGTCACATATTGTACTCTCTGACTTGAGTCACGTAGTGTAGTTACTTTTGCACAGTCACTTTTACTTTACGCATTACACCTTTACTTTACGCATTACACCTTTGCTTTACGCATTACATTCACTTTACCTATTACTCCTGTGCAGTCAGCAGTACTTTACTTGTCGTACTTTTAGCGGTAGTATGTTTCACTTGCCTAGCCTGCTTTACACTTGCACTACCACCGTACAGTTGTTTCTCTCCTTTCAGTACTGTTTACTTTACTACTCAACTGTGTACCGTTGTTGCTCAGTACTTTACTTTTCACTTTGGTCTGCTCGTACGTAGTTACTTTTGTCATACTTGTGCACTGCTTCTTTTCTATATTTAGAATTGTTGTGACTTACCTACGGTTCCATCTCCGTGGCACCGCAGACGACGTACATATGGAGGTAGATGCTCCTGCACTAATAGCGCCAGAATTCAACCGCAGCTTCCAGAGTTATTTGCACTTATGTACATTTCTTCTTTCATGTATATTTGTTGGGACATATTGTACAGTATGGATTGTAATAATTGGAGACTATTTGAGTATTTTTGTACATCTCTGCATCGTGGCTATTTTGTTTTCACTGGTAACCTGCAGGACCTGCGCAAATATCAAATAAGTAACGGGCCCCCCAGGAGCGGGTCATTACACCTACCCCTCCATGTGTATATCTTCTAGATCACGAGCCAGGAAGTGTTTTTCAATATGGCATAGGGGTGCACCTAGCCTCAATCAATATGTAGGAGTCAAGATCATACTCGCTGCAGCTTACATTTTTAAAGTTGCGTGTGCTACACAATCATGATAGAACAAGTTGATACATGAGATGGCATGGCAAGATGCATGAACATGGAAATAAGCAATTACATGTGCGTACAGATAATTTGAAAGTAAACATGGCATGCGGCATGAAATGATAGCATAGTAAAGGTGTCGGATCTAGCTTCGTTGTCAAGCTAGATCAAGTAGGATGTCGGATCTAGTTTCGTTGTCAAACTAGATCAAATATGGTCGTCTAGGCGACTATCATTCACTGCCTAGTCTCTTTTACACAATCATACAAAATGGCCTAAAACATGGACTAACAAATTACTGTGCAAGTTTCACTTGCCTGAAAAGAGACGTACTGCAATCACAGATCAGAGAGGTCCAGAACTTCCTATGTGCTCAAACCATCGTCCAGCCTACAGTCCCATATTGTTAATCTTCAATAAGTGATTTTAACCAACACAATAAAGATCAAGTCTTTTATCTTGTTTAGCATGCGATGTTTGAGTTCCTACGGTTCAGGTATATCTTAGCATGACGCGAGAGCTACACTAACATCGGGTAGCGACATCAGGGGTTGGACTCCAGTAGCGCGAACGGTATGACGGATAGCGGCAATGAACGACGATTAACCGGGTAGCAGTACGATCACTAAACATCGACGCAAAGGGGATGGACAGCGACACAGCGTCCTACGGCATCGGGAAGGCACAGACAGCGGTACGGAATGCGAGAGAGACGGCAGACAGATCTTTTCATGGGTTAGGGGGTAAGCCAGGGACATCGGAGACTGCTAGAGGGTGGTCGGACCATCGTGCTAGGGGAAGAGGGGCTACCATGAGCTATAGGGATGAGATGGTATATTCGCGTGAAGAGGGTCGTTTAAGGGGCTTGCAGCAAAGTGGGGGAGGAGGGGACTGTCCAAGGAGAGGCGTATGTTTGAGTGATGGGTAGTTATTGGTAGAAGGATGGGGTTTGTCACGTGGGGGCTGTTGGCCTGAGCAAGGGCGTGTCGCGCTGGGGTTGTCGGATTACCGGCGGCTGCATGGAAGAGACCAGCAGATGGTGTGGCAAGGGGGAAGAGCGGCAGTTTCAGATCTGGGCGGTCGTTGGGCTAGGAGGCTTCGTCCTGGGGGTCTGTTGCACGCGAGAGGGTGCGGCCATGGAGTTTGTTGACCGGAGGATGGTCGGAGTTGGGTATGTGGCGAGGGAATCGCTGACAATGGAGGGAAGATGGAAGACTTCAGCGGTTTCAAAGCTGGGTGCTGGGCGACTTAAAGGAGCGCCGGTGATCTTGTGGAGCGCCACCGTGGGATTTGGTCGAAGGTTGAGAAGGGGTCGTCGGTGATGCTAGGGAGGTGATCAGCCGTGCGCCGGTGAGGGAGGCTGCTCTTGGAGATCTGAGTGGCTGTGTCGGAATAGGGGAGAGGCTCTCGCAAGTGTGGGTGCGGGAGGGTTGGATGCCGGAGCAAGTCGTCGACGACGGGCTTGGCTTGAGATGGTGGCAGCAAGGGCAAGGGGCCGGCAGTCATGGAGGTTGGGAAGAAGATGTGGCGACTGATTTGTGTGATTGCGTAAAGAAGCAAGAATCCCTAGAGTTTTTGCTATTTGGGTATTGAAAATGGTAGATTTAGGTGATGGGGGGAGGGAGGGGGGAGAGAGAGAGAGAGAGAGAGAGAGAGAGAGAGAGAGAGAGAGAGAGAGAGAGAGAGAGAGAGAGGATATGAGAGGGAGGGGGTGTAAATAGTGTGGCTAATAGCTAGGAATAAGATTCAACATGTGATACTATGATGACTTAGGGAAATGATTTAATTATGGTTAATTACTGTTTGATCCCTAAATTAGTCTAGGCTAATAATAATCTGGAGATGATTAGTGTGAAAGGCCAACTAAACGGTGTCCGAAAAATATAATAAAAATATCAAAACGACCGTGTCAACGAGAGAATCGAGGCTACGATGGTCGGTCACGGGCTAGGGTAATGGAAGACGGAAGTAAAAATAAAGAGGTCAAACGACGAAGTCTAAAGTTCGACACCCCTTCAAACAAAGTTGTTTTGTGGGAGAACGACCCGTGAAATGACGTTCAAAAATAATTCTACAGATAAGTACTCTCTCAGAGGGTCACAACGACATATCACATCGCACGTTTGGGATACTAAAAGAGGCAACTAAAAATACACGTACAAAAGAAAAGTACGTGCATGAAAACTTACGATCGAAAAGCGACCGTGACAGGCAGTGCGTGGACTGAACCCAACAGTGCACTGAACCCTGCAGTGCATGGACTGAACCTGCAGTGCATGGATAGAACCCTGCAATGCGTGCACAGCCCCCCCTCCCGCAGTGTGTGGACAGCCCCTTGTTTGCTCTAGCAGTTCATGTGCAGACCCTTCCTTAATGTTTTAGCAACCGCCTCTTGGTGTTTGGCTGTTGCAACTTGCGGCTATGGTCTCTCCTCTTCAATGGCAACTTGTGGCAATGGTTCTCCTTAGAGCTTTGTGTTCTTCAATTGATCCTTGCAAACAAAGACAAGAGTGAGATAGTTAGCTTAATTTTTAATTAACAAACACAAAGTTGTGAAGGCAATATTGGAGTAAAAAGTTGCGGCATTCCCTTGTTGATTGCTTGCTTGAAGATCCTACTTGGCTCTTGGAGAGGAGGAGTTTTGGCCTTGTGAGAAGTTGCGGTAATGGCTTCTTTGGTGTCTTGAGCAAGGTAATGTTCTATGAAGCTTGGGCTCTTTTGGCTTGGAGAAGATGATGGAGTGGGATGCACTTTGGCCTTGGTAGAAGCTTGCGGCAATGGGATATTGGAAGAGATAAAGAACTTTGGCCTATGAGATGATGAAATATATGAAGTTATTCAGAATATAACTCATGCTAAAATAAATACCACTGATTTAATACAGAGATTAAAATCAGAAAAATATCACCATGTTATAGAGCACTGAGGTTTGATTGTCCTGGCATAAACGGTTCGTCAATCCGAGCTCTGTGGAGAAAGTTATGCACTTTTTAGCGTTGTCCGTCGAGCTCCTTGCAAAGTTGCGGCCATGAAGGTTTTCTCTAGGGTTATGGCCAAATTTCTTTGGTTTCCTCTCTCTCAAAATCTCTCTTTGAATATGGGTTTATATATGAGAGGATGTGATATGATAGAATCAATTAGAATCCCATATTTGATGAAGATATGAAGGAATCCTAGTTTGATTAGGATTTGAATAAATCTATTAGGATATGAAGTTTGAATATGAATGACCATGGAATTCAATTTGTGTAGCTATAGGATTTGAATTAGATCTCATTGCAATACTAATTGGATTAGGATTTTGGATTCAAATGGGATAGGAGATTTAATAGGATCTTTAATTGATTTGAATCAATCAAATGAGATTTGAAAAAGATACTCCATATCTCGCCATACTGGAATAGGATTAGAATGTCAATAGGGATTTGAATCAATCTTAAATTGATTTGAATAAGATCCTCTCCAATTTGACTTGGTCCAATATTTGTATCTATAGTCACCATCACTTTGACCAAGTCCAAGTTGTTATATGAATATCAATTTCCCCATCTTCTAATTTGCTATATGAATAGCAATTTCTACACCGCGTTGACTAAGTCATCAAATGTAGATTTACTACTTTGTCATTCCTGAAATACACTTAGCACACATGTTAAATAGTTCGTACACGTTTGTTATTGTCAAACTAGAGATCCTAGATCATTGCTTCCAACATCTTGTACAACAATCTGACAATTAAACAATTGGTGGTATCCAAAAACCTTTTGGATCCAAGGGGTTAAGGAACAAAATCAAGTAGTCGAATAACCAATCATGTACCAATTGTAAATAAAAACCATCCATAAAAATGCATGACATGCATTGATAGGAGTTATTATAATCATGAAAATCGTATACAAAAGGAATTAACAATACTCAACCATTAGGAATTTAGATACACGTAGACTAATAATTCACATGCATATGATTTAATCATAATACATAACGCAAGAAACATCATTATGAATACACACATCTAATACAATAGTGTGTGTGCTAGAAAGATTCCCCATTCAATATGCATATATGCAGAAAATAAACGTTCACGGCACAACACATATTGATGGATGGCATGAAAAGTGATACCACAAAGAGTGTGCATGAAAAGCATATAGTACAATTTTTCATAACAAAATTTCTCTTCCTCTTTGGCATATCAACAAGATGTGAAAGTGCAAATTGATAATCACCAAGGGTTAGGGAAACCTACTAATGTATATGCACAATATAATATGAATGAAATGCAATGACATATAAATGAAAATAACATGATAGAAATCAAACATTTCATACTCCCATATAATCATACAAAATATGTAAACTTGGAAGTAATGAACGAACTCACACATATATGGGTACAAAAAGTAATCATGCAATCATAGTACCCAAGCAATGATGTGCAATGTGAGTGAGTTAGCAAGGTGAAAATCAAACAAAGGCTGAGTTTGATTTTTATATATAGTCGCATGAGAATATGTCATTACTAATATACGATTCTATAAATGTGTTCCTACCATGCCTTGAAAATTTCTTAGGAATCCATAAAGATAGTGATTTGGGATTCTTAAGGAGAGGTTGTGTAGTGGCATGAGTAGGAAGTTGGGATGCACGCTTGTGAGGTGCAAAATAAATATTAGCGTGTCTTGTGTATGAAACATGCAAATGAGCATTAATTCTAGCATGAAATTTTTAAGTCACTAGTTACAAATAATCCATGAATAAACATATGAATATAGATTATGAATACACAACGCACATGAGTCAAGAATTTGACACAAATGACATACATAGACATGAATGTCATAAAAGACACATAATATGCAAACATAGGATATGCATGAGATAGTCTCAAATACAAAGTGACATCTACATGCATCCAACACACATAGATACCAAATGTAAGAATATACTTACAACATTAAGCTTCCCCAACTTTGGTGCATCACTTAAGCACCATCAACTCCATTTGAATGGAAATCTTTGCAAATCAAGGAGTTGGTAGAGTTGGTATCCCAAAGTGGATTGGACCTAGAAAACATAATTTTGGTATCCAGAAACCTTTTTGGATCCTATGGGTTAGAGAACAATGGTCTCTGTGTATAGTAACTTCAGTGCAAATCAAAACGAAGTTGGGATGTGCACACAACAACCCTTTAAAAACTTTTTTTTCGCCCACGCTGTAGTATTGCATGTATAGGTCCCACCCCAGCAAATAGTGCTTATCGTTAATGGCACAAAGAAAAAGCTTGTGTGGGCATCGTCTTCAAATCTCACATCATGGCAGCGTGCAGAAAATGGCAATGAACTCTCGACAGAGGCAGCAGGGAATCACGACGGCTACATGCAACCACGTTGCCACTTTGACCATGCAAGTGGCACAGAGATCTTCTTCACATTTGTAGCTTGAACTTTGAAGATGGAAGGCTGCGGTTGATGGCTTCGGCAAGGTGGTCTCCTCTGATGGCAGCAAGGTTGTCTCACTTGATGCTGGATGTTGTGGTAGGGTTTTACAGCAGTAAGCACGATGTCAAGGTGAAGAACTGAACGGTAGGAAGTTGTCATCGGCAAGGAGATCTGGCAGTAAGGAAGAGAACTCACAGCAGCAAGGTGTGCATAGCAGCGAGCTGATGATCTTTGGTTTTCTTATTGCCGCAGCAGGGAAGTCTACAACCAAGTTCTTTGAAGGCGGCTATTTGAAGAAGAGGATCCATGGCGACTTGGCAACAATGCGATGAGGTTACGACAGCCTCTTAGTTTCTCGGCACAACGGCGACGATACGGCAGCGATATGATGAACTCCGCAGCGACTTGATGATCACGCAAGAAAGTCGATGGCAGGGAGGTGGTTGATTGACGCATAATATAACATTATTTTCCTATCACTGGACCCCAATTTGTGCATACATAAGTGCTAAAAGAGCTCTAGTATAGTTATAATCAGAAAATCATATAATATTATAGCTTAATCTCATAGTTTACACAACTACTAATTTTTATAAACTAATTTGTGTTTTTTCATATTTTTCAAGAGTAGTAGAGCTCGAGCCCATGATTCCAACGGTTATTTATTCGTATTTTTCGGAGCTCGGGGGAATTTTCTACAAATTTTGGAAGCAAAATAGTTCATGTTTATTAAAGAAAAAGAAAAAAGAGCTATGCGAATTTATTCTCAAATAAAGAGTGGGGAAATGAAGAGCCATGAGAATTTATTCTCAAATAAAGAGTGGGGAAATGAAGAGGCGTGGAAATTTATTCTCAAATAAAGAGTGGGGAAATGAAAATCCAAGCACCATAAACCCCTTTGGGATTCTAAGCCTATTTAAAGAGGGGAGAGCTTCATTCTTTTCATGTAATATTCCATATAGAATTCCATAGCCAAAATTGAGAGTTTCTTGCGTTTTAGATAGCATTGTGAGTGAGATTCATAAGATTTTTAGAAGAAGAAGAAGAAGGTGTTTCATATGCAAAGAAAGGAGGGTGTAATCGGTGATATATTTTTGAACTCATTTGTTTTCTTTCAAGTTTCTTTCCTTTGAATAAAATCATGTTTATTATATTTATAATCTCTACTATTTTCAATATGAGTGGCTAGATTTTGATTGTACATGGTATGGCTTAATTAGGAGATATGATTTGTGCTAGTTTTGTTGAGTTTTTATTCTTTCAAAGTATACGTTGTTAATGCTTTTATCTTTTCTATTAAACTTCTCATTCATCTTCCAAAAGAATATGAATGAATGGTTGATTACCCCACAAGGGTAAATCTCGATCTTTCCAAAAGGAAGCTTCATATTTTATAAAGATTATTGCGTTAACAACTAATTTTTCATTACCGTGGGTAAGCCCTACAAAGGCATCTTCTGATGACTTTCTCCCAAAAAGAGATGTCATTGAGTTAACTGTATTCAACCAAATTAGAGCATATCATGGATCCTAATGAAACCATATCATGTGCATACTTCTTATAAATATTTTCAAAAAACAAAAACAATAATGTTCTTTGCTCATTTTTTTCATAAACTTAAAAACCATATCCAAAACCATTGAATCATCATCATTCAAAGTAGTTAGATTCTTTACGATTATTCTCACTTGATTTGGACTTGTGGTTGCAACAAGATTTCTCCCGAGGATACTGTTACGCCTTAGAGGCCTGCCTATGAAGTCAAGGCCCGTATGCACTAGGGGCCCGTGCAGACACATCACCAATTCTCCTGATGGGACACCAGCCGAGCTAGAAGATTGCCTCGACTTAAAGAAGCTCGCCTTGCCTGGCCACAAGCTTTCCTCCAAGATCAAATAAGAAGCCCACATGTGCGACCTACAAGTTCGCCATGCCAAGGACAAGCTCGCCTACCCTCCAACAAGAAGCATCGACCGGAGAAGCTGAGCTAGATCGCCAACCTATGGCTCGCCCCTGAGGGCGGCCAAGCATAAATATCTCTGACAGGGTGATGTAGGCTCACCTACTCTCCATTAATACCAGGGGTTAAAGGCGAGAACCGATGACCACCACTCGCATCTCATTAATGCTCCTGACACATCCTGACACCATTAATGTGGTAAATATCCATGACACAGTCTCACTACTCAAGTGCCAACTGGGATGATTCGACAGCTGACAAGACGGCGAGTAACCGCCTCTCAGCCCTATAAATACCCCCCTCCTGCATCCATAGAGGGGGTTGGTTGGTTGGTTGGTTGGTAGTTATTATCATTTTCAATACACAAGTTCAGATATCTTTCATATATCTGTGCCTTCCTCATAAGACCGCCGCACTTTGCGGACCTGTCTTATAGTCACCCAGTTACTGGGCACCTACATTTTATGTCACCTGCGGACTTAGGCATTGGAGAGGCTAAGGGCTGACAGCCAGCCTTACCTTTCTGACCAGTTGTTCATCCTAGCAGGAAGCTCCCCTCAGCTACTGGGAGAAGGCGACCTTCAGGCTATCTCCAGACGAGCTTGGAACCTTCACCTCTGAAGCGAGTTTCGAGTCGTGCTAGCCTCTACACCATCCAAAACCATGTAAATCATTATACACATGATTCCCACTACAAACAAATTTTATTGTGTGTGGATCTGACCCGCAACAGTTGGCGTCATCTGTGGGAACGAGGGTTACACCCATGTCAGGATCCACATGTCCTCAACATAACCCTCTTCATAGCAAGTCTCCTGTCGGCACACCCCCTACGTCCCAGAGGAGGCCGGGTCCACTCCAGACCATGATCGATGACACCCTGAGGCTACCTCTGGCTGAAGGACCTCGTTCTCCAAGAAGAGCTTCCCCAGTGAATCAACCCCTTGAGGGGTCAGCCACGGCCATTCAGGACACAGCCCTCAGCATCTACAAGAGCTTCCAGGGCTTCACCAGAATGATGGAGGAATGGAGCGTTGCACAGCAAGTAGGACCATCTTGGGAAGAAGACCCCTTCAAGCTCTGCAGTGTGAGCAGAGACATCCTCCCTCAGTTTGATGAGGAAGTAGCAGTTGCACAGCAGATTCAGTTCGAGGAAGCGAAGATAGCTGCTCTACGGAGGGAGATCAACAGAGGGAGGAGGATGCCCAGTACAGGCATTTACAGGAGGAAGCATCCCTTCGACGACTTCGTTGCCTTGATTCAGAGAGGGAGAGGCTCCAAGAGGGGAGCCAAGGAGTCCCCTTGGTGTCGGTCTCGATGTTGCAGAGGGACGCCCTGCCGGACCATCCTGTCGAAAGATACCGTCACGGAAGATCACCTAGCCCGAAGCGAGGGGGCGTGAATTTCGTGACAGGAGCCCCCTCGGCGAGATCATCGCTCTCCTAGGCATATGGACAGAAGGCGGAGGAGCTGTGAACGTAGTCCTACCCCCGGGAGAGAGGGAGGAACGCCTCTGAGCACCGAGGTGGCCCATCCAGTGATTCCAACTGACGGGATGGAGAGCTAGCACCTCCCACAGATGCCGAAGAGGCCAACTGACGTACGTTTATATTTCATATATTCATGCACGTCTTCTTTTGTGTTTGTCCGTTATTTTCCGCCGTCTCGTATCCGTTTTCTCGTATTTTCTAGTTTTCTTTCACTTCTCCGTGTTTTTGCATGTTTGCAGGAGTTTGCCAGCATAGGGGACACATAACGAAGATATCATAAGTCCTCGGAGTAACGGGAGGAGTCATGCGTGATCCAGGGGATCAAACGGGAGGAGTCACTTCTCCATTTATATTTTTTAACCCCGTATTTACATTTCATGACAACCCATCCATCGATTCGGGCTAGCTCACCCCTAGGGTGAATTGGTTCCTTTCTGACACAAGCACAACCACGCCTCCCCGTGTTCGACCCCCAAGCCACACTACAACATCGTGCACTTGCGGTTATAAATATTTTAAATCTGGTATCGCCAATCCAATTGCACTCTTATGCTACAAAACTAGGGGACGCCAAGCTTTATGGCGCCGTTGCCGGGGAGGCAACGTGCTTGTTATTTCTGGATCTTATGAACCCTTGAGTCTAGCTCACATCTCTATCTCACGATAATTTTCGCATTCTTCTTTTTTCATTTTTATTTTTCTTATCCTTATCTTCTATTTTTTATCTGTTTCTTTCCCACTTTTGCTTCACGGGTGTTTGTTGTTTTTAATGCGCAGGAACACAAGGAGTCTTGACGACTTGATTCCTGTTGATCCTGAGATAAACGCCACCCTAAGGCCTCTGGCCGCAGAGAAGAGAAGAAGAGAAGAGTCTGAAGCCTTGGGGGAGAATACTCCACTGCATAAGTCCCTGATGGAGTACTCGATGCCATCCATCGAGTCTACCTCCGCCATCCGACCTCCTGCTATTACGGCACAGAGCTTCGAGCTTAAACCATCCTTAGTGACGTGGATCCAGCAGGATCAATTCTCTGGGGCACCCATGGAGAGCCCTATCGAACATCTGGACTCCATCTTAGAGAAGTGTGACATGTTCCGGATAAATGGTGTCACAGCTGAAGCAATCCTTCTGAAGCTATTCCCCTTCTCTCTGCGGGATAAGGCCAAGTAGTGGCTAAGGGGAAAGGACCCAAACACTTTCAACACTTGGGAGAAGCTTTCGAATGCGTTCTTGATGAAGTTCTTTCCTCTGGGGAAGACCATGAAGCTGAGGAGTGAGATCTCCTCCTTCTCCCAGGGCAGCCACGAGTCCTTGCATGAAGCTTGGACGAGATACAAAGAAATGCAGCGGAGATGCCCTCATCACGAGCTTCCGAAGTGGCAGATAATTAATCTGTTCTATAATGGATTGACGGACGACTTGAAGTCCTCGATGAACGTGGCGGCTGGAGGGTCCTTTATGTTTAGGAGTGAAGAAGATGCCGGACAAATTCTTGAAAAAATGGCATCGAACAATGAGCGGTGGTGTGACGAGAGAGACACACCTAGATTTAGGGGTATCCACAGGGTCGAGGACATCGACAAATTATCCAGCAAGTTTGACTTGCTGTCGACCCAGATCTCAGCGCTGATGGTAGGAGCCGGTGGTGTCGGTACACAACAAATTGCAGCGGTGGAAACAGAAGTCATGGCGGACTTCGAGGGTGGTGACATCTCACCACCGTTGGACCAAGCGAGTGCACTATTCTACAATCATACGGGAAATGCGATGTATCCACCATGGACTAGCTCCAATCCGGCCTACTCTCCAATTAACCGGAATCACCCCAATCTTAGCTACCGGGCGCCTTATCAGCAACTGCAACCACAAGTATATTAGTCGCCTAGGCAACAGCAGCAGCAGTTTCAGCAGCAACAGCCCCCACAAGCATACCTGCAGTATCCACCAAGGAACCAGCAGCCCATGCAACAGTAGCAGCAGCAGCCGTACGGCCAGCAGCATACTATCTCCCCAGTTGAGTCCCTCTTGACTCAGTACATCTCAAACCAGGAGAAGATAAATTTGAAGCTGGAAATGGGGCAGAGGGCTCTCACTGACCAAGTGACCCGGCTGGGGTTACAGGTGGCAAACCTTCAAAGGTCGCAAAATCTATTGCCGCCACAACCGGAAGTGAACCTGAGGGGAGCGAACCAGACTTTGGCACTCACGCACGAGCATGTGAATGTGTCCGCTATCGTCTTGAGAAGCAGAACACAAATCCCCACAAGAGCGCCCGCCAAGGAACCGGAAGCACCGTCGGTCGTAGAGCGACCAATTGAAAAATCCAATGACAACGGTGCTTCGTCACCAAAGACTACTGCTTCGGAGGGAGTCCCTGAAGAGGAGAAGAAGAAGGACGAGGAAGGGAGCCTCAAGGTATTCAAGCCCGTTGTGCATTTTCCACAACAACTTGCCCAAGCAAAGATAGATGAAAAGTACGGTAAATTCTTTGCCATGGTCAAGGATCTAAGCTTGCAAATCCCCTTCCTCGAAGCTATTGAGACAATTCCATCCTACGCAAAATTTTTAAAGGATTTGGTGACATGAGGGTCCAGGAAGGAGAAGGTAGTTCTCACGGCGGAGTGTAGTGCTCTCATTCAGAAAGCGAATCCGCCCAAGCTAAAAGATCCGGGAAGTTTCTCCATCCCTTGTTCGGTTGGGGAAGTGAAAATCCATAGGGCGCTCGTGGATTTAGGAGCGAGCGTCAGCTTAATGCCCCTATCGCTATACAGGAGGATATGGATGGGAGACTTGGAGCCCACAGGTATGACACTTCAATTAGCCGATAGATCGGTTAAATACCCGGTGGGAGTAGTAGACGACCTAGATGTTGATGTCAGTGGAGTGCAAGTGCCGGTGGACTTTGTGGTGATGGACATGCCTGAAGTCACCCATACACCTATCATCCTTGGATGGCCCTTTATGGCCATCGCCGGCGTGCTAATAGAGGTGAAGAAAGGGAAGCTTTCCCTTAACGTTGGCAACGAAAAGGTCGAGTTCGACTTGGGGTTATCAATGAAGCACCCCAACCCCCCGGATGATCCAAGTTGCAATATGTTGGACTTAGAAGAAGAAAGAGCTGTGGAAGCCAGGCCTGGGAAATTCTTTCAAGGAATCCCCACGATAGCTTGGGGGACTTAGAAGAACATGTCGGCCTGAAGAAGAAAGAAGTTGATGAGAAAGTAGGTGCGTCACATACGGTCCCTCCCGGATTTCAAAAGGCTCATCTGTAACGACTGGTTTTCGTGTAATTGGATTATCTATATCAAATATATGCTTGGTGGATTTTCTCCTTGAATGTGTGGTTTTTGTCGCCATAGCTTTCACTTTCGATCGTTTCGTCGTGATTTTCTAGCTTCTTCCTTCGATCGTCGATTTCGGAGTAAGTCATTCGTGACGAGCTTCAAATCGCTCATATCTTAGAGTTAGAGTGATCTTAGAAGCCATAGGAATCTTCCCGAAGCTCTGCGATTCAAATCGGCACTTTTAGTGCATCTTAGTTGGTTCGAGAAGGGGAACCAACCGACTAGATTGAGATCTAGTCGTTTGGCAACTCTACTCAAACCGACTAGTTCCTTGGATTAATTTTACTTAAGTTACTGTTTCTGTTTAGTCGGTCTAAGTTCATCTTTCGACCGACTAGTTATTAAACTAGTCGGTTAAGTTTTGTACTCAGACCGACTAATTCTTAGTTCTTCTGTGCAGTCGAGTACTGTTCATTCTTAGTCGGTCTAAGAACATTCGTCGACCGACTAGATAAGAAACTAGTCAGTCAGTAGTTGTTCTTTGACCGACTAAATCTAAATCCTATTTCTGTACAGGAGTTACTGTTTGGACTTAGTCGGTCTGCGTTGGTCAACCGACCGACTAGTTTCCAAACTAGTCGGTCAGTGGTTGCTCTTTGACCGACTAATCAGTGTCGAAACCCTAATTTCTGGGCAGCCGCCAGCCCATCCTATTTAAACCCCTCCCAAACGTTTTCTTCTTCTCCCTCACGACCTAAAACCCTAGTTTCTCCCCCATTGAGCCCACTTCTACCTCAAACCCTTATTCCTTCATCCCAAGCTCAAAATCCATCATCCAAACTCTCCCTTAACACATTCTACCTCTCATCTTCCTCAAAATCTCATCAAACCCCCAAAATCCCCCAAAACCCTATTTCTCCAAACTTCTCCATCCGTTTCTAGATCTGAACCCTAGGTTTTCCCCGATCGTTCTTCCGTTGCCGTGCTTGCTCGGCATCGATCTTCCGCTTCTATACGGTAGGGTTCGATCCTTTGGTTTTCTCATAACTCTCCTTGTGATTTTATTGAAACCCTAATAATAAACTAGGTGGATGTTGTTTGATGATTGTTTCTCTGTGGCAGCGATTTCCTCTCCGTAGATAACTTTTGTGGCGTGCCTCGTTGATCATCTTCCTCGGTGCTAGGCAAGTGAAACTTGCTTCTCTTGGTTTGGGCCATGTCTTAGGCCTGTTCCCTTGCTTTAGCGTAAAAGAGACTAGACGGTGAAAGGATAGCCGTCTGGACGCCTTTGATCTAGCTTGACAACAAAGCTAGATCAGTCACCCTCATCATGCTTGTATGTCATGTTTAATTCCTATTAACGGTACGCAATTATCTGTTCATATCATCCCTGCATCTTTGCCTGTCATGTTTAATTCCTATTAACGGTACGCAAATATCTGTTCATGGCATTGCATAGTGATTATTCATCGTGATTGCGTAGCACACGCTACAATATTATATTCCTGGCTCATGTTCCAGAAGCGAGCCCTGTAGTTGGAAACCCCAACGCTCGGATACCGGCTAGGTGCACCCCTATGCCAAATACACTTCCTGGCTCATGATCCAGAAGCGAGCTCAGTGAGTTGGAAACCCCAACGCTCGACACATATGGGTGGGGTAAGAGATAAGCGGCCACCTGAGCCCCGAGTTGGCCTGATCCGCCACTCCGGCCAGCAGGCGAAATCTCTAGTGCATACGTGATAATCGTGATAAGTGATAATCGTGATAAGTGATAATCGTGATTAAGTGAATTGGTAGCTTTCGCTACATCGTGCGTGCTTGTCTCTCTTTTAAACTGCTGCATCAAACTAAACTGTCAAGTCATTGCTTAATATTATAAGTGCTAGGTTGTTAGTTACTTTCAGTTTCCTTGCACAAGTCTTTCTAGACTTGCTGACATGTGCCCCTCTCTCTTTTGGGTGTCACATGTTAGACCCAGAGCCAGAGCTTGTTGCAGGGGATATGGTGTTACTGATGCTGATGTTTGCTGTGGAGGTGAGTGGACACCAGGGGCCTGTCTTGAAGACCGCTCGTGTTCACTTCTTTGTTTAGGTTTGCTGTTAGTTGTTGGTGCGTGGCACCTTTGTATGTATGTTACACCTTGTTGGCCATGTTTGGGCCTTAGACTCTTTTTCCTTTAGCCTGGTGGCTTTTATGTGATATTGTAATTCATTCAATGGATATTCAGAGATTTCTCTTTTGTCTATTTCCTTTATTATTATTGTTGTTTCGTTTGCGTTGCAAGGACCTGCCATATGATAATTTATACGCTTATCAGACTTGGAGTTTCGAAGCTTCAAGTCTGAGCGGACCTTCTCACGTCTCGCCTCCACATTTTTGGGAAGCGGGGCGTGACATCATCCGACAAGGAGAAAAGGAAAGGAGCCCATGGGGCTCACCGGTGATGAGATCCGGATCTTGAAACGAGTGGCAGTAGACACCAATATAAGGGAGAAGCCCCCGGATTCCATCAACGAAGGGAGGGTCGTCGAGCAAGTCTTCTTGTCACCGCCGACGACACCAAAGGCCACCAACTCTGAATCTGAAGCGATGCCAATCTTAGGGCATCACCCCCGTCCACCATGAAGATCATCTACGGGCGTCGAGCAAACGACGTTAAACAAAAGCGCTTCATGGGAGGCAACCCATGCTCTAAACTTTTATCTTTGTTTTTGGGATTATTTTTAGCTTTATTTTTCTTATTTTAATAAATAAATCCAGCCGTGGGAACTCCCGTCGAGAGACTTAGGCCATTTGTGAATTTTTGTAGGAAACAAGCCCTCACCCGATCGGGTGATCATTCAATCGATCGGGTGAGACGTATCAGACAATGGCCGTATCTGTTCTCCAGCGAACCGGTCGGGTGAAGCGAGCTGAGACCGGGTGTCTGGCCGTGTGGGAACGGCTGAAGTCTCGGAAAATTTGGGATTTGATCAACCGATCGGTTGATATGAAGCGTGGTCGGGTGACCGACCAGGTGAGCTGTACCGAATTCTCGGGAAAATGGTGAAGCGGCCAACCGATCGGTTGATTTCTCAACTGATTGGTTCACCTGTAGCCTCTTTTCGGCAAAGTTTTCAACCTAATAGTCAACCGATCGGGTGAGTTTTCACCCGATCGATTCGACTTAAACCCTATAAATACGCAGCGTCCTCACCTGTTCATCTCCCTCACCCGATTTCAATTTTCCTCGCCGTTTCGACTTCCTCTTCCTCCAACCGGCGACAATACTCCCTCAACTGACCACAAACCACCCTCGATCGATCCCTCCATTCCCCATCTCCTTCCCTCCATCTCTCTCTCTCTCTCTCTCTCTCTCTCTCTCTCTCTCTCTCTCTCTCTCTCTCTCTCTCTCTCTCTCTCTCTCTCTCTCTCTCTCTCTCTCTCTCTCTCTCTCTCTCCCCATCTCCCATTTTCACCCCGTCCAAACCCTAATTTCCGCCCCCACTTCCCCCACCATCCTCTTCCATCTTCACTCACCCACGTTTCCTCGCACTTGAGAGGGACGTGGCCACCATCCTCCGCATCCTCACTCACGTTCACGGACCTCCTCCTCCCATACCACCCCCCCCCCCTCTCCACCACTTTCACGCCCTCGACGATTTTCCCCTCCACCATCACATTCTTCACCTCCACCATCACCCCCTAGGCGACCATTCCCTCCTATCACCCCTTTCATTCCCACCACCTCATCCCCTCCCACCACCACTATTTCCATTTCTACCACTTCACCTCCACTCACGACCACCACTGTCGCCCCCACAGATCCACCACCCTCCACTTCCGTCACCCCATATGTGCGCCGCAAGAAATTACAGGTGCGATCACGATCACTTCCCCCACCATCCTCTTCCGTCGCCGTATCCACCCCATCTACCATCTTTTGTACCCCATCTACCACCGCGTTGGTCGCCCTTTCACTACCACTCACCATCACCACCACCACTCCACCCATCATTCACACCTCCACACCCACCGATCCATCACCTCGACCACTTTCTCCACTTCTCCGCACACCAGTCACCTCTCCCGCCCACTCCCTCGCATCCCCCACATCTTCCACCGAGGAGGACGAGGACGATTCCTCTCCTGTTTTTTGATTCCATTTTGGTTTCTGACCTCCCCCTGGCACATTTCTGCATTTTCATGATCATATCATTTTGCTAGCATTGTCATGTCTAGCTTGGGGGAAGTCATTTTTTCTGTGTGTTATCGTGTGATGTTTTCTTTGTGTGCTTGTTATTAATGTCGTGTGGTGTGATTTTCTATTTTTATTTTCTGTTTCTATGTCATGTGGTGTGATTTTCTTTATTTTCCTTTTTCGTATGTGTGTTTTTCTTGTTTTTCACTTCTTTTTGAGTCGGTGCGTATCTCCCCCCATTTTCATTGCCCTCCCGTATTCACTTTTATTGCATTGAGGCCAATGCAAGTTTCAGCTTGGAGGAGTCGCACTGCGTGCGTCATTTGCTTCTTTTTCTTCGTTTTTGAGTCGTTTTCATCGTGTTTTTATTTTTTTCTTTTCTTCTTTTTATCTCTTTCTCCTAGAGATGACCCCATATGATGAATTGCCATAAAGTTCACACACACACACACACACCTAGCTTGGCTTCAATAATCACATTCACTAACCCTAGGAAGCCGAGTCCTCTTGCATTTCATGCATCGTGGGTCCATTTTTCTTTTGTGTGAGTCGTGTGTCGTGTCTAGCTTACGGTGTGCTTCCACTTTATGATTTTGATTTATATACTTGTCCAGGAATGACCCTTAGATTATCATGCTTCGATTTGAATATGTGGTATTTGCTCCTCATGTCTGCTTCTGTATGCATGAATATAATTATATCGTATATTTCAATTCGCATGTGTCGGGATTCCACAATTAGGACTAGGATAACCCATTTCGCCTACGCTCTGATTAGCGATGAAAATCTCCCCGGCCCAAGTGTTTAGAATCCGATTTCTTTTTTATTTTACTTGGTGCAAATCCCCTCGTCATGTACCGTTCTCCCACTTGGGAGAGTACACACACGTATATATCCAAAAATCCAAAAATCCAAAAAAAGAGAAAAGAAAAGAAAAAGAAAAAAATATATATGTATAGCCAAAATTCCAAAAAAAAATACATATCCAAAACCCAAAAAAAATGTGTGTGAATATTTTCCTACCTACCGAGAATAAAGGGAAGGTGAGAATTTGCACCGAGTGTTCTACTCCACATCATCTCAGCCCCCCATTGCTTTCGAAAAGACTTGGAATAGGGAATTTCTAGCTATTATCTAGGCGATAGTGTGGTGATGTCCAAGTCCCTAGCTGTGGAGTCCCTGACACATGATACGTTTCGATTCTCACTTTCCTCTCTTGCATGCTTGAGCTTTATATTCACCGCTTATTTCAGATCGAATCGATATTTGGGTCTTTTCTTGGAATTGTGTATATGGAGCTTATAGCACAATGTAGATAGTGACACCGTCTGCTAGCACACGACCACACTCACTCGTGCTTCACCGCGTGGGCCCACGACACTTATCTGGACTCGTTTCCTTGGGTTCAGTGTTGTGATTTGACGTTTGCTTGCTTGGTGTGGCGTTTTTGATTTTGTTGGCCCCGATGGGTGATTTAGGAATTAGAGTTCTCTTTCTCTCTCTTCTCCTCTATTTTCTCCCTCCGAGCTCCTACTCTCACTCGTCTTCCTCGAGGACGAGGAAGGGTTCAGCTTGGGGGATTTTGACGTGCGTTTATATTTCATATATTCACACACGTCTTCTTTTGTGTTTGTCCGCTATTTTCTGCCGTCTCGTATCCGTTTTCTCGTATTTTCTAGTTTTCTTTCACTTCTCCGTGTTTTTGCGTGTTTGCAGGAGTTTGCTAGCATAGGGGACACATAACAAAGATATCATAAGTCCCCGGAGCAACGGGAAGAGTCACGCATGATCCAGGGGTTCAAACGACCAAGATTTCTATCTTTCAGCCCCCACGCGCTCGGTTGATACTTCAACCGATCGGGTGATGCACGCGTGCACGACCCGGACAGCCGCTGAAGCAAAGTGAGCATCAACCGACCGGGTTGACGACTGGTTCAGCCCAACTATCTTCTCGGGAATTTGGAGCTGAACTCCAACCGATCGGGTGATATTCACCCAATCGGTTCATCTGTAACAGAATTCCTCCAAGAGATGACCCGGAGAGATCACCCGACCGCCAGCTGACCGTGCCAAAACGTCGCAACTTTCTGTCTTTTGGGTGACGTTTCCAACTGATCGGTTGATTTATCAACCGATCAGTTCACCCGGTGACCGCAAGATCCAAACGACTAGGCGCTTCCGCCAACCAACCGTGTCGCCTGATCGGGCGAAGTTTCTGAAGACCGCTACCGAAGATCGCAGCAGGTCACCCGATCGGTTGATACTTCAACTGATTGGGTGATGTCCTTATATATATATATATATAAACCCTAGGTTTTCAGAAACGAGGAGCTGTTTTTATTTTCTGTCTTTTCTGTATTGCGACGGCTGGAATTTTTTGTTTATTTGTAAGTGTTCAGATCTTTATGAAATTTTAATATAGTGTTAATTGCATTGCTATTACTTCGTTTCAATTGCTCGATTATGTTTTTAACGGTCGATTTTCATTTAGATCACCTTTTAGCTAAAATGTGTGAGTAGTTCCCAAATCTGGGATTTTGGTGGAAACCCCTTCGTGGGTTCTCCCTAATGCGTCCATAGGACTAGGATATCGATAGGGAATAGAAATCTATTGGTTACGCGGGGTGTTTTATTGTCATCGGCGGGAAAAGACCGCCTTTGACCGTTGAGCCAAGGGGGAATAAATTTGGCAGTAGACTCCCTAGCCATAGCTCACGCCCTTAGCGTAGACATCGAATCCTAGCTCGCGGGAGCGACAGGATGAGATGTTGGGAGTTATCGTTGCGAGCTTAGTGATCCCAGAGTCGGTCAGTGTTAATGGACATGGGAATGCCCACTGACCGAATCTGGGTAGTCCGACGTATCATCCTTGGCACCGACCGGAATATCGGGCCCATGGGACGCTGGTATCACTCTTAGAGGCAACGTCTCACCATTAAACCCTAATCCCGATCATTATCCTATCCACCGGTCGTAATAGCGAGAACACATGATAGGGTGGAAACCGAAGTCCCGGGTTTCCATTTATATTGTTTAACCCCATATTTACATTTCATGACAACCCATCCATTGATTCGGGCTAGCTCACCCTGAGGGTGAATTGGTTCCTTTCTGACAAAAGCACAACCACGCCTCCCTGTGTTCGACCCCAAGCCACACTACAACACCGTGCGCTTGCGGTTATAAATATTTTAAATCTGGTATCCCCAATCCAATTGCACTCTTACGATACAAAACTAGGGGACGTCACCAACCCACTAACTCACAGGGTAATCTCAACCCCGGTACCATATAGGTTCAAGCTACCGCATGTTGAACTCTATGACGGTTCGGACGATCCCCTGGAGCATGTAGAGCTATACCAGGGAGTCATGGAGATCCAGGGGGCAGGGACGCCCTCCTTGTCGAGCTTTCAGAACCACCTTGAAGGAGGCGACGGTGGAGTGGTATAACAGCTTGCCCCGTGGCTCCGTTGATTCGTTTGGCGATCTCTCATGGAAGTTTTGCCACCAGTTCCTGGTGGGACGGAGGAAGAACAAGGCATCAGACTATCTATTCACAGTGGTCCAGAAGGAGGGGAAACCATCCGTAACTTCATGCAGCGATTCAACAGAGAGCGACTTGGCGTGACGAGCTGTGATCTCCTCATGGCAGTCTTCAAGAAGGGACTAGCGAACAGAAGTCTTCACAAGTCATTACTCCGAGAACCGCCTGTCGATCTCCCTGCCCTCTACGCTCGGGTAGAGAAGTTTATGCTGAGTGAGGAGGCCCTGGGGATGATGCCGAAGGCTCCAACCGTCGTGGATCCCCGTGTAGAAGTCAGTCCCCATGAGCAGCAAAGGCAGGATGACTGCCCCCAAGGCCACAACCAGGATCGTAACAGGGGTCGAGACCCATACTGCCCTCGAGGGTGTGACCAGGTGGGCCCCCGAGCACAAGATCGCCCCGGACCTTTGAATGGGTTCTTCTCTCCCAGAAACCCAGCTCCGTGAGGCGGGCCAGAGAGGGTGCAAGAGGTGGCACACTACACTCGGCTCAATGCCCCTCTGGCCAAAGTGATGGTGGCAGCCCTGTCTGGCCGACTCCTTAGAGACCCACCCCCGGAGATGAGAGCAAGAGCCGGCGGGAAGAACATGCAGAAATATTGTTGGTACCACCGTGACAACAGCCACGACACTGATGAATGCTTCGCCCTGAAGAGGGACATTGAGCGGCTGATCCAGGGCAGGCATCTATGGAGATTCGTCGACCCAGAAAGGCCCGACTGTGAGAGGAGCAGCTACAGGACCTGAACAACCGACCCATGACACCGAGCAAGTGGCCCACCATAGGCCTGAGCCGATCGTGCGTGTGGATGTTATATGCGGCAGGTCGGCCCAAGGTGGCACATCTACGTCGGAGAGGAAAGCATATGCTCGACAAGTCCTTACGATGGATGCCGACTCGGGGGAAAAGCAGAGGAGAGTGGCCCATTCCCCTATTTCCTTCTCTGATGATGACCTGAAGGGGGTCGAGCTGCCCCATAAGGACGCCATCTTCATTGAAGCTCTCGTCGGGCCGATGATTGTGAGCAGGCTTTTGGTTGATATAGGTAGCTCATGCGACATCTTGTTTTTGTCCACGATTCTGAAGATGGGGCTGGATCGGGCGGCCCTGAAGCAGTGCTTAGGCCCAATTATCAGCTTCATCGGACTTTTGGTGCCCATAGTTGGGGTGATCACACTGCCGGTCACATTAGGGGAGAGGCCCAATGTCGTCACTTGGATGACGTAGTTTGTTGTCATCGACGTCACCTCGACATACAACGGGATCATAGGGAGACCTTACAGTGACAGCCGTCGAAGCTCTCCCCTCACTCCTACATCAGATAGTGAAGTTCCATACTCCGCATGGAGTTGGACTGGTGCAGGGGTCACAGAAGCTCTCCCGAAGCTGCTACGTTGGCTCCACTAAGCACAAGGGGTCCGAGCAAGCCTTACCGATCAACCTTCTCGATGATCGAAAGGACTTTTCTCATCAACGACCTGCTCCTATGGAGGACGTAGAAGAGATACTGGTGGCAGAGGAAGCTGACAAGACGGTGTCGATTGGCACGAAGCTTGTCGAAGGGCTGAGGGCGAGCCTAATTGACCTCCTTAAGGCAAATGTAGACGTCTTCGCATGGTCTCCCTCAGACATGCCCGGAGTCGACCCCGACGTGATCGCCCATGAGCTACATGTCGACCCCGAAGCACCCCATCCGACAAACGAAGAGAGGGGCAGGTGGCGAGAAGAAGCATGCAGCGGAGGAGGAGGTAAAGCGACTCTTGGAGGCCAAATTCATCAAAGAAGTAAGCTACTCTGAGTGGCTCGCCAATGTAGTCATGGTGAAGAAGCCTAGCGACAAGTGGCAGATGTGCGTGGACTTCACTGACATGAACAAGGCATGCCCGAAAGATCACTTTCTGTTGCCCAGGATCGACCATCTGGTGGACAACGCCTCCGGTTATGAATTGCTAACCTTCATGGACACCTTCTCCGGTTACAATCAAATCCAGATGGCGCCCCATGACAAGGAGAAGACTTGTTCATCACTGACCGAGGGATGTTCTGCTACACCAAGATGCCTTTCGGCCTGAAGAACGCTGGGACGACTTATCAGCGGATGGTGGACAAGATTTTCCACCACCAGGTCAGCAGGAACCTGGAGGTCTACATCGATGATATGCTAGTGAAGTCTGAGAAGACCGAGGACCATCTCGCCGATCTTAAGGAGACCTTCCAGAAGGTGTGGCACTACAATCTGTGGCTCAATCCGATGAAGTGCATCTTTGGCGTTCAGTCTGGAAGTTCCTCGGCTTCATGGTCACGAAGCGAGGAATCGAGGCTAACCCCGACAAGATATCCGCCATCATCAACATGAGCGAGCCAAAGATAATCAGAGACCTACAGAAGTTGAATGGCTAGATCGCACATGCATTAAGAATCCACAATGTTTATAATGGTTATAAGGGATTGTAGCATCTAAGATGTAGAACTCATTGCTCTAGGCACCAGAGTCTAACGTATAGCATTAACCCTGCTCTCGCGATAGGCGCACATGACACGTGCATTAAGAATCCATAATGTTTATACCACTCTCATGGACATAATGATCTACAAGCACGCCACTCTCATGGATTAGAGCTTCGATATATTTTGGTGGTTCTCATTGACGCAATGGCGGTAGCCGTCAATTAGTTATATAGTTCGTCGGTGGATCCCATCAAGACATGAGCCATACATGATCACGAGCCTTGATTGAACCCACTAACTCCCTAATTAAGTTTATAGGATACTCCTTAAGCCAAACGATTCCACCGACCGTGGGCACGTTCTCAGTACGAGATCTCCTATAAGCTTGCTAGATCGACCAAAATACTTTCCTTTTACACCAACGCAACTTAAAAAAATCCTAACTTTACATCTAATCCTAAGATCCTAGGACCAATCCATTAGCCTTAGATGGAACTTCTCATGGATCATAGCAATAGATAATAGAACGCAAGAAAAATTTATTGCATGCATCAAAGAGAGATAAACAATAAGAAATCATTAAGAATTAACGATAAATTAACGAGAACAAAAATACTTATCTTGATACAAAAGAGGGGCCTATGGCGTAGCCTAACTCCCAAAAGATCGTCTCCAAAACTTCTTAGAACTCTCTAAAAACTCTCCAAAAGTCTCCTCTAATGAAGGCTACAATTCATATATATAGTCCCCTCAAAACTCTAGCAAATAACCCAAAAACCCCTCTGAAATTCGTGACCAAGATCAATTCTGGCCGCAACTTAAGTTCTGGCCCCAGCTGACTCGGTCAAGTAGCCCCCTACTCGGTCGAGTCACCAGTTGGACACAAATTCCTCCAAAAATGTTGCTCTGTCTGCTCGGGTCGAGTAGGGTCTGCTCGGTCGAGTAGGTAGCTGCTCGGTCGAGTAGGTGGTCGAGTACAGATTTCAGCACTAAAGCGTCAACTTGCAGAAATTTTCCAGATTTCATCCGACCTCCGATTGACGCGTTCTTGGTGGTGTTGTAACCATCATGAAGTCTACTATCCATAAAAAATATGAGAAAACTATGTTTCTCTCTGGAATGATAGTAGATTTCAAAATAGTGAGAGGCTGTCTGAAAATCTGGGTGTTCACCTTACTCGACCGAGTAGCCTTCGTGCTCGGTCGAGCTACAGTGCCTTGGGGTGAATCTCAAAATAGTCGCTCTGGAAATTGACGACTCGGGTCGAGTAGCTACCCTACTTGGTCAAGTAGGGTGTATCTGTTTCCTCTGCGAGAATTACGTGTCAGCTCGACCGAGTAACGAATGCTACTCGGCCGAGTCGCCTGGGAAACTGACTCAGTCGCTCTTTGGCTGCTCCTTTCTCTTTCTCTCACTCTAGTCTTCTTATTTGGCACCTCAAGCATGTCTTCATGAGTCTTCTTGGTGCTCTCATATCGCTGATTGTCTTATTGACTCCAAATTGCTTCAATATCGCTCCAAATCCCTGAAATGGGCATAAACGCTCTAAAAGTCATATCGTTCCAAATAATAGCGTAAAAGAGAATAAAATGGGGATTTGGAGGGTGAAATGTGTCATGAAAATATGCGATAAAACATGCAAAATAAGAGCATATCAAAATCCCCCAAGCTTACCTCTTACTCGTCCTCGAGGAAGACGAATACGAAGCACACCAGGAGGTAAAAAAGATAAGAAAACGAAAAAGAATACGAAGTGGAAGTGGTCGCTAGATTATTCTCTCAGATCTCAAGACATAAGCTACACATCACGATAACTCGGAAAATACGAATCATATGCCATAAAGATTTCATATCTTACTTAAACATGGTACTTGCAAGCTTTTAAGAACAAAGAAAGGGACTCTCTAAATTCATGCGATCAATTCATATCCACTTCACGTAATTCATAGAATTTAATATACAAATGTTAGCGATGCACTTTTACATCAAAAGCTATAAATAAAGCATATAAGAATTACACCAAGCATGCAATAGAGAATAGAAAAAGAGTCAACACAATCACATTTTCATATCAAATCATAAGAAATCTCCATAGCTAAATATTTCGCCAAGTTTTAGCATTATCAAATCTTCCCATTCGTGCACCTCTCCATTCTATTATCATACTACCTCATATGGTAAAAAGAATTCATCCCCCTAAGCTTAGCTTGAGGCATCACATCTAAAGGAAAATGATAGTGGAAATTGGGGTTTTTCCCTTGGTTTTTCCAAGTATTTTTGTGGCTCCAATAATGAGATAAAGAAATATTTTACCTTTCTTTTTGGACTTTTTGTTTCTCATTTTTCTTTCTGGATTTTTGTAGGAGTTATATGATTTGTATTTTTGGTTTTTGGCTCCTTTTTGGCTTTTTGGACTTTTGGAGCTAACTTTTCTTTATAATGGATTTTTGGGAATAGATGTGATATAAGTAGCTGCAAGGGGTAAACTCAAGTGACATGTAGAGAATAAAAAGATATATATGTAGAAGAAAATGATATAACACTCGGTTCACTCATAAGATGTGCACAAACGGTTCAATAAGATAATACCTCAACTAAAACTCATATGAAGTATGGATATTCTTAATCATCTCAATAAATAGTGAAGTCAATAGGTAAAGCGTACAATCATATCAGGCATGCAACAGAAGGTGAATAAGACAATAATACAAATGCTTCAAATATACAAATAATGCGTGAATCTTGGTGCATTTCCAACAAAAGCATACTAAATACTATTGCATACATTCAGCTTCGATTAGTATCATGCATTCATATAGAGTAATCATCAAAATAATATATTAGCAAGCACATGGATAATAGGATACTGAAAATACTCCAAATAACATGGTAAGAGATATAAGCATCGTGATGGCTACTAAAGCAATACGAGATATCATCATAAGGAACAAATCTAGCAAAAGAAGGAAAAGAGAATAAAGAAATAAATACAAAAGAGAAGAAGGAAAAGAAAAACAAGCACACAACATGATGCATGAACACACATAAAAGGAAAATAAGATGGAAAAATTTAAAAGATGATGCGAAAATTTGAAAATTCTAAAAATCCTAAAATGAAGTAAAAATGCAACTAAATGGCATGGAAATGCACTCTTCCAAGCTTAAACTTCACATTGTCTTCAATATGATCATAAAAGGTAATTATGAGGAACAACGATAAATTTGAGGGGGGTGAATAAAAAATGATGAAATGAATGACAACAAATCCTAATGCAACTACATGCACATGCAATGATGCATGAGAGCGCCTTCCGCTAAGCTTATACCAAACAATCCTATTCAAATGACTTGATCAAAAATGTCTCGGCTTTGCTAAGCGAGATCAAGTCAAACGAATAAGAAAGTAAGATTTCACTTAAAAGAAATGCTCGATGGTAGTGAGCAAAATGGTGGGACAAATCAAAATGTGAAGATGGAAATTAATATATATAATGGGTTTGGGGTGTAAAAGATTACTGTTTCCGTCTTATGAGGTGATCGTTATTCTAAACAAACTAATCAAGCAAATCTATATGGTCCTCTCCCTGTTGAGAGGATTTGTGTTTATTTAAAGCATAAAATACTACACTACTGGATTGATATCACATATAGCAAAAGGCGGATCCAGTATCTTTGCCGGTGCAGGCAACTACTCCTTCCGTGGCTCTGCCAGATCCGTGTGTCCATGGACTCCATTGATTCCAGCAATGCGGCTTCCAGCATCTCTCCGAGGACTCAACCTGTACCTTGCAAGAGATAAGCCACATCAATCTGATGTGAATAATTCTTCCCTAAAATAAATGTCTTCCAAAGAGGGTCATCAACAATAGTATTTAAAATTAAAGATGGTTGACAAGACTTCACTGGAAATAAATCTCTGCTCTTGTGCACCACGTCGATCAACTCCTCGTTGTTCGCCTCAGGTTGTTCAGGTAGCTTTGGCATATAAGCGTGGGTCTCATCAGGCAACTCCTCATCATCTTCAGACTTATTCCATTGCACCTCCTGATCATATTCAATAACATCCATGGAAGGTGGCTCCTCACTCTCCTCATTATTAGACACGCCCCAATGTACCACATGGTCGAATGTGTAAGTGTCCTACAAAAATGTAACATGTCATCAGTACCTGAATCATCATAAATAACATGAGTGGAAATAGATGCATGCAAGATAAAAGAGTGGGTAAAAGATTCTCCTGAATGGGAGCAATAAGCTCTGTGGGATGTCCTCTAAGGGATGCTCAGCCTCTGTAGAAGGTGGGGGTGGTTGTGGTAGCTCGAACGGAGGGGGGCACATTTCGGGCTCCATCTGTGTGCAGATGTCATCGTCCCAAGTCACATCCTCCTCGATGACCTGCTCTGCTACTATATGCACGATCTCCTCAGTAGTAGGTACATGTGGCTCTATGGGATCATGTATCTCGACCGCGATATAAAAGTGGGTATTGTACCCCTCAACTACAGCGTAGACTCCATCATCAATTGTGCCTGTGGAAAAGATACGATGAGTAATAAAGTTTTGAAATCCGAGCTCAAAAGGATCACATGTCGTTATTGTTAGTGGACCGGTGTCTCGAACCACGTCCACGATGTTTCTCAATAGGTCCATATATGTGTCGTCCTCTAACAACTTAAATGTCTTTATTTGTGGAGTGTTGGTAGTGTAAAGGTGGATACTATCACCTTTAAGTGAAACATACACTCCGTCTATGATAGTACCTGCACCAGAGACATTAGCCATAACGAAATCAATGAATACTTAGTCGGATGATTTACCTGCCATAATGGTTAGCGAACCAGTAGAGTGAGCATCATCTATCATTTGTTCCAAGGCTGCTGCCAACTGCAGATCACTAAACTTTCCCACGTGCATCATCCTTATAAACTCACGTGATGGTCCCTTTAGCCCTCTAGCGAAGATATGGAATAGCTGGGAACCATCCCACACATAGTCTGACTCTGCTTGGAACATTTCAAACATTCTTTCGAACCTGCACAATGCTTCCCTGAAGGACTCTCCATCAGCCTAAACGAATGTAGCGAGATATTTGTGGGATCGTGAAGAATTCAGTCGTATCTTTGGAAGCACTATTGCTGCATCAATTGTACCTAATCAAGCAAAGCAAACAACCTGGAAAAGACGTCAGTGGCACAAGAGAGATAAAGATAAAAAATAAATAATGTGGTGGTGGGGAAAAATCACTCTCTGTTGTTTTTGGTGTGTTTTTAATGCAGTCTAATCAGCCTAATTATGGTAAATAGATAATATGGTGGAACGCCTTTCGACAACGGTGCCATAAACTTGATCGAACCGGAATTAACTCCGAAACGATGTCATTTACCGCAAGCGCACGTTATAGAGGCGAGCGAGTATCAAACACGGTGAAGCGGTGCTATACTACCTATCTACTCCTAGGTGGAGTTAGACTTGCAGGTTTATTGGTGGATGTGGAGTATGGATGGTCGTAATGGTGATGGAAGTGAAGGCCATGTCACTCAGCGTCGTAAACAAGGGATTCCACACAATATAAAAAGACTAGGGCTTTAGGACTCCCCACTAAGATCGTCGGATGTCGATGCTAAGCTAGGACTCTTACGTTGCATTGGGTCATAAGGGCTTGTAGCATCTAAGATGTAGAACGCACTGCTATAGGCACATGAGTCTAATGTATCGCATTAACCCCGCTCTCGCGATAGGCGCACACGACACGTGTATTAAGAATCTCCAATGTTTATACCACTCTTGTGGACATATTGATCTACACTCATGCCACTCTTATGGATTAGAGCTTCGATGTATTTTGGTGGTTCTCAATGACGCAATGGCGGTAGCCGTTAATTAGTTATATAGTTCGTCGGTGGATCCCATCAAGACATGAGCCGGGCATGATCAAGAGCCTTAATTGAATTCACTAACTCCCTAATTAAGTTTATAGGATACTCCTTAAGCCAAACGATTCCACCGACCGTGGGCACGTTCTCAATACGAGATCTCCTTTAAGATTTGCTAGATCGACCAAAATACGCCCCTTTTATACCAATGCAACCTAAAAATCCTAACTTTACATCTAAATTCTAAGATCCTAGGACCAATCCATTAGCCCTGGATGGAACTACTTATAGATCATAGCAATAGATAATAGAATGCAAGAAAACTTCATTGCATGCATCATAGAGAGATAAACAATAAGAAATCACTAAGAATTAATGATAGAATTAACAAGAACAAAAATACTTATCTTGATACAAGAGAGGGGCCTATGGCGTAGCCTAACTCCCAAAAGATCGTCTCCAAAACTTCTTAGAACTCTCTAAAACTCTCCAAAAGTCCCCTCTAATGGCAGCTACAATTCATATATATAGTCCCCTCAAAACCCTAGCAAATAACCCAAAACAACCCTCTGAAATTCATGCCCAAGATCAATTCTGGCCGCAACTTAAGTTCTATGCCCCAACTGACTTGGTCGAGTAGCCCACTACTCGATCGAGTCAGCAGTAGGGCAGAAATTCCTCCAAAACGCTACTCTGTCTGCTTGGGTCAAGTACGGTCTGCTCAGTCGAGTAGGTAGCTGCTCGGTCGAGTAGGTGGTCGAGTACAAATTTTAGCACTAAAGCGTCAACTTGCAGAAATTTTCCAGATTTCATCCGACCTCTGATTGACACGTTCTTGGCGGCGTTGGAATCGTCCTAAAGTCTACTATCCAAAAATATATGAGAAAAATACTTTGCTCTCTAAAATAATAGCAGATTTCAAAATAATGAGAGGTTGTCTGAAAATCTGTGTGTTTGCCTTACTCGACCGAGTAGCCTTCATGCTCGGTCGAGCTACAGTACCTTGGAAAGAAGCTCAAAATAGTCGTTCTAGAAATTGATGACTCGGGTCGAGTAGCCACCCTACTCGGTCGAGTAGGGTGTATCTGTTTCCTTTGCAAGAATTGCGTGTCAGCTCGACCGAGTAACGAATGTTACTCGGTCAAGTCGCCTGGAAAACAGACTAGGTCGCTCTTTTGCTGCTCCTTTCTCTTTCTCTCCATGTAGTCTTCTTCTTTGGCACCTCAAGCATGTCGTCATGAGTCTTCTTGGTGCTCTCATATCGCCGATCGTCTTATTGACTCTAAATTGCTTCAATATCCCTCCAATTCCATGAAATGGGCATAAATACTCCGAAAGTCATATTGTTCCAAATAATAGCGTAAAAGCATATAAAATGGGGATTTGGAGGGTGAAATATGTCATGAAAATATGTGATAAAACATGCAAAATAAGAGCATATCAGTGGGTGATCACCATCGTCTGGTGTGGGCCACGTGGCAAGATCCAGGCGGGTCCGAGCTGGCGCCTCGAATTCTCCTCCTATCACCTCAGCCATGCATCATCTCTTCAGTGGATGGATGCCTCGAACTCTCCCCGATGCCATTTTGCCATCATCATTTCTGAGATTCAACCGTCAGAGTTCATTAAATGCAACTGGCCCGCCTTCGTCCAGTGGGAATGCGATTTGTCATCCAAGCTGAAGCTGGGCTGGCCATGTCGACCTCGAATGACGGGGGCAATTGTTACGCCCTAGAGGCCGTCCCATGAAGTTAAGGCCCGTATGAACTGGGGGCCCACGCAGACACATCACCAATTCTCCTGATGGGACACCAGCCAAGCTAGAAGATCGTCTCGACGTTAAGAAGCTCGCCTTGCCTCGTCACAAGCTCGCTTCCAAGATCAACTAAGAAGCCCGCCTGTGCGACCTACAAGCTCGCCATGCTAAGGACAATCTCGCCTACCCTCTAACAACAAGCATCGCCCGGAGAAGCCGAGCTTGATCGCCAACCTATGGCTCGCCACTGAGGGCGGCCAAGTATAAATATCTCTGACAGGGTGACGTAGGCTCACCTACTCTCCAATAATACCAAGGGTTAAAGGCGAGAACTGATGGCCGCCACTCGCATCTCATTAATGCTTCTAACACCTCCTGACACCATTAATGAGGTAAATATTCCTGACACATCATCACTACTTAAGTGCCAACTGGGATGATTTGACAGCTGACAAGACGGTGAGCAACCGCCTCTCAGCCCTATAAATACCCCCCTCCTGCATCCATAGAGGGGGTTGGTTGGTTGGTTGGTAGTTATTATCATTTTCAATACACAAGGTCATATATCTTCCATATATCTGCACCTTCCTCATAAGCCCGCCGCACTTCGCCGACCTGTCTTAAGGTCGCCTAGTGTGCCCGGCGCCTACATTTTACGTCGCCTGCTGATTTAGGCTTCGAAGAGGCTATGAGCTGACATCCAGCCCTGCCTTTTTGACCAGTTGTTCATCCTCGCAGGAAGCTCGCCTCAGCTACTGGGAGAAGACGACCTTCAGGTGATCTCCTGACGACCTTGGATCATTCACCTCTGAAGCGAGTTCCGAGTCGTGCTAGCCTCTATCCCACCCAAAAACTTGTAAATCAATGTACCCATGATGCCCACTACAAACAAATTTCATTGTATACAGATCTGACCCGCAACAGATACGATAACGGACTCCCGAAACTTTACTACTTGCACGAACTCTTACGCTTGAGAGTAGCACAATTTGCAGAGAAGCAAGTTTTTGACGCCGTTGTCGGGGAGAATGGTTTCCTACCACAGTTTATTTCATTCAGAGGACCTTTGGTGATATCTTTCCACTTTGTTGTTTATAGATTTTTATTTTTCTTTCTTCAACATAAAAACCCATAAAATTGGAATTTATTTAAATAAAAAAAGAACTTGTGCTTGAAATTGGTTTATATGGCATAGGACTCCTAGGACACAGAGGTTGACTAGACGCTTTGAAATGGCTGAAAATAATACTAACAGTTATGAAACACTAGTAACAACAATGAAAATAATATGCAACCTGGAGTTCATAGAACTTTAAAAGATCTTCTCAGGCTCACTAGGACTAGCACGGCTTCATGCTTTGTCTTACCAACTGATGCAAATTCTTTTAATTTCAAACCAAAGGTAATCCAACTCTTAACCACCTTTCATGTGATGGATAAGGAAAACCCTTATCTTCATATAAAGGGATTTGAGGAAATGTGATTGATATGTTTCGATGGAAAGACTAGTGAAGACACGATATATTTAAAATTGTTTCCATTCTCACTAAAAGATAAATCTAAAAACTGGTTAAATGCCTTACAACCACGTTCTATCACTACATGGATTGAATTGCAAGCTGAATTCTTAAAGAAATTCTTTCCTATACACAGGACACATGGATTGAAAAGACAGATCATGAACTTTACCCAGAAAAGCGAGGAAACATTTTATCAAGCATGGAAAAGGTTCAATGAGCTACTGCTAGCATGTCCACACAATGGCTTCAATAAAAGCAGGATTATTGGCTTCTACTACGATGGACTGCAACCCCAAATGAAATAATTCGTAGAGATGATGTGCAACGGAATATTTTTCGATAAAGAGCCAGGTGAAGCTTGGACGTACTTGGAGGAGATAGCGGAGAATGCACAAACATGGGACACTACTTTTGAGTACGAAAGGGGTGCCATCCCAACACCTTCACAACCATCGCGTGGAGTGATGCACACTTTGAAGCTAGAGAATGCTATGGAAGCAAAGATGGAAGCTTTGCTCACAAAGAAGCTTCAAGCCCTCAATTTGAAAGGATCCAAAGGAGTTGGGGTCGAACAAAGCAGTGCACTTTGCGAGGTTGGTGGCCATGACACTAGTACTTGCCCCACACTATCAGCTTTGAAGAACATGCTAAGCAATCCTATGGAGGTAAACCAAGTATCAACCAATTACTAAGGTTTCAATTCTAACAATATGGGTGGCGCAATAATCCCAACTTAAATTGGGGACCCCAACGACCCCAACAACGGCAACAACAACAACCAGCTCCTCCTCCCTTTTGACAACCACAATTCAACAACAACTACCAAGGGAGAACCAGAGGAGGAATCAAAAGCCAATGCAAGAACAATAGATACAACCATTTGGCGATGCACTTCAGCAGCTTATTCAGCTGCAGCAAGCCCAAATGCAACAACAACAGGCTCAATTCCAGGCTCAACAGACCCAAAACCAACAGATGAGCGAAAGCTTGGCTAAGCTTACTGCGACTTTGGAAAAAGGTAAGATTCCATCACAATCATTTCTTAATCCTAATATGAGCTCATCTTCTTCTACAGTTAACAACATAAAGCCTTGCCAAGCTATAGCCACACTAAGGAGCATGTGGGAAATTTCGAAACCTGATCCACCAAGTAACGAACCTGAACAAGAGGATGAGATTCAAGGGCAAAAAGAGGTGCAGGAGGATAGCGCAGACGATGACCTGAACAATAAAATCATTAAAGAGAAAAATCCTGCACCATATGTACCTTCAGCATCATTTTCTCAACGGCTACTTCAAACGAAAAAAGATAAGTATCAATCTGAGATTTGTGAAATTTTTCAGAAGTGCCAAATAAACATTCCATTGCTTGATGCCATAAATCAGATACCTGCATATGCTATATTCTTAGAGGACTTTTGTACAATTAAACAAAAGTTAAAAATGTGAAGAAAAAGGCCTTTTAACTGAGCACGTTAGCTCCATAGTACAACAAAACACACCACCAAAATTTAGAGATCCTGGATCACCCATCATCACTTGTAATATTGGCACTAAAAAGATTGAAAATGCTTTATTGGATTTAGGATCTAGTGTCAATATTTTACCATATCCCATTTTCACACAGCTTGGGTTAAGGGAGCTAAAACCAACATCGGTCATATTGTAATTAGCTGATAGGTCTATTAAAGTTCATAAGGGATGTATTGAAGATGTCCTCGTTCAAGTAGAAAATTTTTTTACCCTGCAGACTTTATAGTCCGAGACATCCAAGGACCCCAAGTTACAAATTCTACTCCCACCATCCTTGGTAGACCTTCCCTTGCAACATGTAATGCCCTAATCAATTATAGGAATGGTCAACTAAAAATCACTTTTGGAAACATTTCTTTTGACTTGAACATATTTAATACATGTAAGCTTCCAAGTGTGGATGATGAAGTTGAAGAGGTAAATATGATTGATTCATCGGTGAATGATTACATATGCTCTGCATTTGTTGATGACTCTACTTTTATTGAAATAATTATGGAGGATATGATGACATCTTTTGTTTGTATGAAAATACGAAGGAGCTCAATGCGATATGTGAGCCTAGGTTCGAGGTTTTGCCATCACATACATCAACTCAAAAGCCATCTGAAATGGAGGATCCAAATCCTGAACTCAAGCCACTTCCTAAATTTCTTAAGTATGCCTTTGTTGGAGAGGAAAACAGCTTTCTCGTGGTAATATCGTCTAAACTCTCTTTAGAACAGGAAAGCTCTTTAATTGAAGTTTTGAAAAGGCATAATGGGGCTATTGGATGGTCAATTGTTGATATTAAATGAATTAGTCCCATTGTATGCATGCATCGCATTTACTTGGAAGATGACACCAAAACTACTAGAGAATTACAACAAAGGTTAACCCCCACATTAAACGAAGTAGTGAAAGGCGAGATTCTGAAATTATTAGATGCAGGTATCATATATTCAATATCTAATAGTAGATGGGTTAGTCACATCCAAGTTGTACGAAAAAAGTCTGGCCTCACTGCGGTTAGAAATGAGAATAATGAACTCCCTGTTAGAACCACCACATGATGGAGGATGTGTATAGATTATAGGAAGCTGAACTCCAGAACTAGGAAAGACCACTTCCCTCTACCATTCCTTGACCAAATTTAAGACAGAGTGGCTGGACATGAGTACTATTGTTTCCTAGATGGTTACTCATGTTACTATCTGATTGAGATTGCACCAGAGGATCAGGAGAAAACGACTTTTACTTGTCCTTTTGGTACTTTTGCTTTTAAGAAAATGATGTTTGATCTATGTAATGCACATGCTACTTTTAAGCGATGCATGCTTATTATTTTTGATGATATGGCTGAGAAAATTGTAGATGTATTCATGGACGACTTTTCTGTGTATGGTAGCTCTTTTCATGATTGTTTAGCTAACTTGGCTCGTGTTCTTGACAAGTGCATTGAGAAAAACCTCCTATTGAATTTGGAGAAATGCCATTTCCTGATCACCGAGGGATTGTCCTTGGTCATGTAGTTTCAAAGGAGGGAATTCGGGTAGACAGAGCCAAAGTAGCAGTAATTGAGAAGCTAACAAGTCCCAAATGTGTGAGGGACATCAAATCATTTCTTGGTCATGTATGATTTTATAGGCGATTTATTAAAGATTTCAGTGCCATTGCTCGTCGATTTTAATTCGTCACCTAAGTGTCAACATTCTTTTGATACTTTAAAGAAGTTGCTAATTTCAGCTCCCATTTTGCAGGTTCCAGATTGGTCCCTACCATTTGAGATCATGTGTGACGCTAGCAACTATGCAGGTGGCGCGGTGCTTGGATAAAGAAAAGACAAGCATTCAGTGGTTATTTCCTACGCCAGCAAAACAATGAACGCTGCTCAAAGGAACTATACGACCACAGAGAAGGAGTAGTTGGCTGTAGTGTTTACCTTGGAAAAATTCAGGAGCTATATTTTGGGATCTCCTATATTGATTTACATAGACCACTCTGCTTTAAAAATATTTATTGTCTAAAAAATATGCTATACCACGACTAATACGATGGATTTTATTATTGCAGGCGTTTAATGTCATAATCAAGGACAAGAAGGGCGTGGAGAATTTAGTAGCTGACCACCTATTACGATTGACAGTCGGCCTTGACTCAGCAGATGTACCAAGGAGGACTCCTTTCCTGATGAACATCTTTTTAGCGTCTCCACCTTACCATTGTATGCAGATATAGTAAATTATTTAGTGACTGGTAAGACCACTGAAACTTGGTCATTTCAAGATTTTTAAAGGTTCAAGAATGAGGTAAAAATATTTTCTTTGATGATCCATATCTCTATAAATATTGTAGTGACCAAATTATTAGGAGGTGCATCCCGGACCATGAGGTATGTAATGTGATACAATTTTGTCACGATGGGGTGTGTGGTGGACATTTCTCTGCAAATAAAACTGTGGCTAAAATCTTACAATGTGGCTTTTATTGGCAAACCATGTTTAAGGATACCCTTAGGTATTTGTAAGACATGCATTCCATGCCAACAGTTAGCAGGTATTACTAGGCGAAACATGATGCCATTAAACCCCATTTTGGAGATAGAAATATTTGATGCTGGGGGTATAGATTTCATGGGACCTTTCCCACCTTCATTTGGATATGCTTATATATTAGTTGCCATTGATTATGTTTGTAAATGGGTGGATGCTATTTCTTGCAGGTCGAACGATGCTTCAATTGTGCTCAAATTTCTCAATTAGAATATTTTTTCTAGGTTTGGAGCACCCAAGGCCTTGATCAGTGATGGAGGGTCTTACTTTTGCAACCATTTGTTTGCTAATCTAATGAAAAGACTTGGGGTCACGTACAAAGTCTCTACTCCATATCATCCCCAAACTAATGGTCAAGCAGAGTTGGCGAATAAAGATATTAAAGGGATCCTACAGAAGACATTGAATCCCTCAAGGAAGGATTAGAGCTTGTGCTTAACTGACGCTTTGTGGGCCTATATGCCGGGTTATAAGACAATTTTATGGATGTCTCCGTACCGTCCAGTCTTTCAGAAGTTTTGTCATTTACCTGTTGAGTTGGAGCATAGATCTTATTGGGCTATTAAGAAATTGAACTTTGATATTGATTCATCTTTTGCCTGTCGCAGGATACAGTTGTTGGAGCTAGAGGAGCTGAGGAGAGATGCCTATGACAACGCTAAAATATCTAAGGAAAGGATGAAGTCTGTTCATGACAAAATGATCCTTAGGAAAGAATTCATGCCAGGCCAGAAAGTTCTTCTCTACAATTCCAAACTCCACATTTTCCCTGGGAAACTTCGCTATAGGTGGTTTGGACCTTTTATTGTTAAAGATGTTTTCCCATACGGAGCAGTCTTATTATTGAATGAGAAAGATGGAAGTGAGTTCAAGGTGAACGGTCAACGATTGAAGCGTTTTCATGAACCTTGGACCAAGGAGGCAAGCACCATCGATCTCACGGACCCACCTTTGGGTGGCAACCAATCAGGTGTTTTCTCTCCATGCATACTCTCCCTTACATTGAGGACAATGCTTATTTTAAGTTGGGGGGAAAGAGTATAGATTATTATTAGAATTTTTTGTTTTCTTTTTCTCATCTTTAGACTTGACTTTTTTATCTTCTTCTTATTTTTTAGACTTTTCTTTCTTCTATTAAAAAAATAAATAAAAACTAAAAATAAATAAATAAATAAATAAATTTTTTTGAGAAGGATTCATCATTTTTATCACATTCATTTTGCTTAGTCCCTAAATGCTTAATTCCATGCGATTTTTTCGAATTATTATTTGGTATCAAATTCAAAGATGTTTGATTGGCATGTGTTAATTTCTTTTCCACATTGGAGTCAAATGTTAATATGCCATGTATGAAACTAGTTTATATGTCATGATACTCTCCTTGAAATAGGTTGGGAATAGTTTGGTGGAAGCTATTGTTATGTGGTGAGTGGGATGAAGCAATTGAGTTGATTGGTTCTAAATTGGATAGGATTTTGGCCATTTGCGTATGTTTGGTGACTCCTAAGGAGTGGGTGATTGAGTTGATAGCTCAAGTTCAGAGTGAGAGAGAAATATAATAAGTGAATAAGTGAATGATTCTCCTAGTCAAGTTGAGTAGTCGGGGCCCCATGAAACATTGGGAATGCCGCCAAAGACGAGATTTAGGGGGGGTCATTCTAATACTTTGTCTATGAAGCGTTATCGCGTGTACACAAAGGTAGACGTGTTTGTATTTCATAGCGTTATCGCGTGTATGTAAAACAAAAATATATAAATATAAAAAACCTGAGTGATGCAATCTTAACCCCCATAACTTAGAAGATGCTTTGCATTGCTTTGACCAAATCCTTGAAGATGGAAAACTATGATATGATTTGTGATATATCCTAACAAATGCATACAGTGCTTACTACTTTACTCTTCTCTGGATTAGATTGAGGGGCATGTCATATGTTATTCTCTTTCATGCATTGTGTATATTGGCTTTGAAACCATTTGGAAATAACTTTTGGAGTATGCCATGATAATATCATGAGTTTGGTACATTGTTTTAATTTAATCCGAATTTATCGCATAATTTTCTATAGACTAGCAAATAGCTAGTTGGGGGTATGATTGCAGCATAATATTACATTATTTTTCCCTCATTTGACCCCAATTTGTGCATACATAAGTGCTAAAAGAGCTCTAGTATAGTTATAATCAGAAAATCATATAATATTAGAGCTTTATCTCATAGTTTGCACAACTATTAATTTTTGTAAATTAATTTGTATTTCTTCATATTTTTCAGGAGTAGAGTTCGAGCCCACGATTCCAACGGCTATTTATTCGTATTTTTCGGAGCTCGGGGGAATTTTCAACAAATTTTGGAAGTAAAATAGTTCATGTTTATTAAATAAAAAATAAAATAATAAAAATAATTCAGGAAAAATTCTACCAATTTGTGACTCTTCAACTTATTCACATGATCAAAAGCCAAAGAGTGGGGAAATGAAGAGCCATGCGAATTTATTCTCAAATAAAGAGTGGAAAAAATGAAGATGCATGGAAATTTATTCTCAAATAAAGAGTGGGGAGATGAAGATCCAAGCACCATAAACCCCTTGGGATTCTAAGCCTATTTAAAGAGGGAAGGGCTTCATTCTTTTTATGTACTATTCCATATAGCATTCCATAGACAAAATTGAGAGTTGCTTGAGTTTTAAAGACCATTGTGAGTAAGTTTCACAAGCTTTTTAGAAGAAGAAGAAGGTGTTTCATTTGCAAAGAAAGGAGGGTGTAATTGGTGATATCTCTTTGAACTCATTTGTTTTCTTTCAAGTTTCTTTTCCTTTGAATAAAATCATATTTATTATACTTATAATCTCTATTATTTTCAATATGAGCGGCTAGATTTTGATTGTACATGGTATTGCTTAATTAGGAGATACGATTTGTGATAGTTTGGTTGAGTTTTTATGCTATTAAAGTATACATTGTTAACGCTTTTATCTTTTCTATTAAACTTCACCTTCATCTCCAAAAGAATATGAATGAATGGTTGATTCCCCCCCCCCCACACACAAGGGTAAATCTTGATGTTCCCAAAAGGAAGCTTCATATTTTATAAAGATTATTGCGTTAACAACTAACTTTTTCATTACCGTGCGTAAGCCCTATAAAGGCATCTTCCGATGACTTTATCCCAAAAAAGAGATGTCATTGAGTTAACTGCATTCTACCAAATTAGTGCATATCATGGATCCTAATGAAACCATATCATGTGCATACTTCTTATAAATATTTTCAAAAAAACAAAAAACAAAAACGTTCTTTGCTCATTTTTTTTCATTAACTTAAAAACCATATCCAAAACCATTGAATCATCATTCAAAGTAGTTAGATTCTTTACGATTATTCTTTCTTGATTTAGACTTGTGGTTGCAATAGGCTTTCTTCTGAGGTTACGATAACTAGATTCCCGGAACTTTACTACTTGCATGAACTCTTATGCTAAAGAGTAGCACAATTTGGAGAGAAGCAGTGGTCTCCAATCGACAACAGGCTAGGGAGGACTTCGGTGGCCACTGATCGCTCCGGAATGTAACCCAAAGAACGGTTGTAGTTTTACCGCAAGCGCACGGTATAGCGGCGAGCGGGTTATCGAACACAGGGAGGACGAATGACCATGCTTGTTCCAATCAACCTGGCTATTTAAGAAGAGAGAAATTTTCCTTTGGCGATCCTGTCACAATCGTCAGACAAAGTACGGAAATATCAAATCAAATAAAGAACGTCTAGGGAATGGGGAATTCCCACTACTCACCGTATCTTGTCAATGTGGTTCCTCGGTATCAAAATTGCAAGAATAAGATTTTAGATGAACTAGTTGCAACTGAATGTAGAACCAAGCTCACGCTCTCGTGCTGTTGCCGGTCTATAGCTATCCTAGGTTCGGGTCCAATCTCTTGCAAACCCTAGCCTAGGAAAGCTAGCATTAGGATCAACATCATCGTTCAATCGCGCACCGAGCCCACTCTCGTGCAAACTCGGGCCACGACCTAGGTTGGGATAGTTCCTAACCGTCCAATCTCTTGCAAACGGGTATCGACACGGAATTGCAACCGGGAACCCTAGTATCGGTCCAATCTCTTGCAAACCGACACTACGGAAATTCGATTCCAACCCAATTCGGATTTCTAGGGTTTCCTATCGAATTGGGATCCAATCTCTTGCAAATCCCAATCGGTATGAACTCCTAGCTATCCGTAGTAAATCGATCCCAATCTAATCCCTAAACAACAATTCTAGCAAAATTTCTACCAATTCATCACAAATAAGAAATTAGGCTTGTAGGGTTCATCCCCCGCCCCAAGACGTGGAGACTACTCACGATTCATAGCAAGATCACAAAAATAAGCAATGAAATAAGCAAGAGAATTCATCACAATATTGAGATATGCAATAAAAAAATAGAATTTTTAGAGAAGAGAGACACAAACCAATGGAGTTCTTCAAATAATCCAACAAAAATCAACTTTTGTCTCCTCTCCAATCACAAGAATAAAGCTAAAAAGTTAATCTAAAAAGCTGCAAAAATCTAAGAGAAAGCTCTCTAAAACTAGGGTAAAAACAGGGGTTAAATACCCCCCAAAATCGTCCAAAAACTGTGACCAAAATACCCCCGCGCAGCCTGAAATCCGCAATTTTCGCTACAGGCAGCGCGTCGCACTCGGTCGAGTGACAAAAGTCGCTCGACCGAGTGAGAAACCCTGTAAATTTCCAGTAAGTCTTGATCTTCAGGGGTCTCTACTTCGGGGGCGGCTCGGCCGAGTAAGTTGTCGTCACTCGGCCGGTGGCTTCTTGGTACTCGGGCGGTCGGGATTATCCACTCGGCCGAGTGGGTCTTCTGAAGCTCAGGCAGACGAAAAACAGTAAGTTGGCGATTTTTGAATAGCTTCGTCTGGGCGCCACTCGGGCGGACGGGGTCTCGTCACTCGGCCGATGTGGTCTCCGTTGCTCGGCCGAGTGCACGTATGGAACGTATCCGATCTGGTCGGCCGAGCGGTGTCTCGCTGGTCGGCCGAGTGGCTCCTCCACTCGGCCGAGTGGGACACCAAAAATGCCCAAACAGCTTGTTTTGGCCTCCTCGTCGCTCCTGCGACGTCCGTTCTTCTTCCGCTCCTCTCCAACAGCGAAATACCCCTTGGGGAGGTCGTCGGTGACCCTCTGGAGTAAGCGCATCTCGAGATCACTCCAAATCGCGCCAAATCAACTGAAATGCGGCAAAAACAACAAATCGTGAAAAGCATCGCAATATCGTCGATATATCGTGAAAAACATGATTTGGGCGATCTAAATGGCATGCAAATATGCGGGAAAAAAGTGTAAAATAAGGAGTGATCAAAATCCCCCAAGCGTACCTCTTACTCGTCCTCGAGGAAGATAAGTAAAAGGCGAATCCGGTGGATTCGGAAAACGAAAACGGCGAAAAAAGAAAAATGAAAAACTGAGAAGAATGAAAAACGAAATAAAAATAAAGAAGAAAGAAAGAAGCGAAAAGGTAAGCTGCTAGATCATTTTCTCAGGACGTGGGTTCCGCTTACTCATATAGCGTGCACTGAATGAAAAATACATGTCAAAGAGTTTTATTTTGATATCATAGTATAATAGTGCAAATAGAAATAGAAAACCCACGAACAACGATATAATCATGAAAAACGGAATAACTTTAGAATTAACATCGTCTGAATCATTTAAAACGGTATACAAATCGCAGATCACACACTTTTCAATTGAATGCTTTCTATGAGGAGTATAAGAGTATCACACAATAGAATAAAGAGAATAGAAAAGTGTGGATTTCATGATATGAATGCTAGGCTTAGATTTCTGGATTTCGTAAAGCTAAAAAAAATCTCACCGAGTATAGAATATTACTTAGCCTAGGTTGTTGTGCAACATCAAGTAGTCACTCTCTCACACATCAATGGATTCCCTCCCCCAAGCTTATCTATAAGCATGGTGGCATAAAAAATATTCACATCCCCATTTTTATAAAGCTCCAAAAGTAATAAAAATGAACACGAAAAGAGAGAAGAAAGAAAGAAAGTGAGATGGGATCTTTTATTGAGGATTTTTCCTCTTTTTTTTTAATATAGCATATATACACAACGATCCCAACTCAAAGAGAGATAATGATATACAAGAATATTTTCTCTTCTCTCTTTTTTTTTGAATTCGGGAAATTTGGAGCTAGGAATTAATAGCGGGGGAAATGCCATATAATAAAATCGCTAAGGGGAGATTCACCAATGATTTTTGAAAGTAGAGAAATGATGTTCAAGATTTGTGGAGAAAGAAATAAATATATCTCTCGGTTCACTCTATAAGACATGCACGACAACTTCAGCAGGACAATCTAATCTACTCAGTTTCGATCACAAAAAAGCTAACTAATCCAGATTTATCATAGCTAACATCATTCAATCATCCTGAAGTGAAATGTACAATTCATGCATATAGAAGTGATATAGGAAAGGAAATCGGTACTCCAGATATAGGCATTCAATGCGTGAATCTTGGTGTGTTTTCTGTGATAGCATACATACGAATATTCAGACTCAGCTAATAATAAAATTTCATCCATTTTCATGTGGAAAAAGTGTGGGTTACTATCTCTAAATGCAAGGCAAGTCATAGCATATGATATCAGAAATAAAGTCTAAGACATGACAAATATAGCATGCATATAGAGTAAGCTAACTCCACGTCATCATCATCATCATAGAAAAGTCATCTCTTGCATGAGATGAAAAAGGAAAGAAATAAAGATAAAGGGAAAATAGAACTATTTACAATGCGGCACACAGAAAAATAAGAAAAACGTGATGCATGGTAAAATAAAAGAAAATTGATGAAAATAAGTGCAAAAGCGGAAAATGGTGTGAAAAACTAAAAATAAAGGTGGCAAATCGAAAAAGAACGTGAGAACTCACTCCCCCAAGCTAAATGGCACAGTGTCCTCAATGTGCAAAGTGTGGCACACCGAGAGACAAGTAATGTGAGGGGTAAGTGAGGATGCATGCATGATGGAAAAAAGAAAATAAAAATAAAGAAATGAAAAATAGGATGCGGACATGATGCATGCAAATATAGGAGTGATACAGATATATAGATGTGGCACCAAAAACTCTCCCTCTCTCCCAAAAAAAGATATATAAAGATACGATCAAAATGAGAATCTCAAAAATAAGTGAGGGGAGGGGGTGGACAAAAATGCATCAGGACCCAGCAGAAACGGGGAGCACAATGGCAAAAATAATCGATGGCATCAAGGGTGCCTAGGGTGCCTAAGAAGGTGGTGCTGCGCCGTCTCCGTCCTGAGGCGGAAGTGGCGGTGGTGTAGGCTGCTGAGCAGGGGTGGGTGTGGAAGTGGTAACAGGCTGAGTGTGTGTGGAAGTGGGGGTGGGAACCTGCTGGGTGGGTGGGGGTACGCGTGGGAGTCGCTTTAGGACCTGGGTAAGACAGTAGTGAATGTGTGGAAGCAGGTCGAAGCGGTGAGCCATATCGGTGACGGTGGCGGACAGGGTCCTAAGGTCACCTCTGAGGCCACTCACCGCCCCCTCTAGAGCACGAATGCTCTGAAGTACAGTGTCAGGGGGAGGTGGTGCAGAGGGACGCACCGGTCGGGGCTGTGCAGGTCGGGGCTGGCGTACTCTGGTGGCGTAGGTGACGGGCTCAGCAGGCAAGGGAACAAAAGGTGCTGCACTCGCTGGTGGGGGCCTGGCCTCAGTGCGAGGCAGGGCAGGACGGTGAGAAGCGGAGGCAGCAGCAACGAAAGAAGAATACAAAAGTGGCAGCGAGGCGGCCAGAGAGGTCGGTGGCACAGAAGTGTGGACAGACGCCACGACACTCTCAGAAAATACAGCAGCAGTGGAGACAGAGGCGGAGACAGAGGTCTCAACGGCGGTGGAAAAAGAGGGCTCTCCGCACTCAACTATGGTCGGCGGGCGCTCGGGTGGGGCAGAGGAGACAGGCTCGGCAGACAGAGGGCCAGTGGTGGTGGTGACAGCCTCAGAAGCAGTGGAAGTGGGCTCAGCTAAGGTACTCCTGACACCGACAGAGGTGTCAGGAGCAGCGAAAACATCAGGGATAGGCTGAGGGGCCATGGGGTCAACAGGGGTAGCAGGCTCGGCAGGTGCAACAGGGTCTGCTGGGGCAGCGTGGGCAGCGTGGGCCTGCTCGGCCTCCTCGGCCTCGAGCACGTAAGCGGCTGGGATGAGAACATCCATCGCAGGGAGCCAGTCCACATGGGCCGGTGCAATCTGAGTCTGAGCTGGGCTCGGAAGAATCATGTAATCGGCACCGTAAGGGCCGTGCAACCTGACCCAGTGTCACTCACCGTGCGGACGAAGCATCTTCATCCGGGCCATAACATCAATCGACAGAGAAGTGGCGCCCGGTGCTCGTCGCATGTCGTCAGGGAAGTCCTCGCCGGTCATAAGGGCAAGCAAGGTGATCAGGCCGCCGCAGTATATCGGTGAGCGAGCGCCCACCGATACGATGATGCGGTCCAAAAACCAAGCCGCGACATCAATCACGACAGCGGGGACCAGCTCATCGCCATCCCTAGATAGAGCTCTGGGCCGTGTCATCGCGTAGAGCATGTAGAGCTCCGGCGTAGACATTGTGCACGGCTCATATCTGGCCAAAAAGGTCGTCGCCATAAGGCGCTGAGCTATACGGAGGCAGGGATGGACAATGGCCGAGGCCTTGGCCCTACTAGGGTCAAAAGCAGCGTGAAGACCCGTAATCCGGGCCCAGAAGGCACCGGCGTCGAAGGAAGGTGGGGGGATATGGGTGGGGGAGTAACCTCGGTCGGCCCCGGGGACATCGGGCCACGAGAAGAAGGCTCTCATCATACCGAGAGTGACCTGGCACTCCCGGTCCATGAACCGAAACGAGCATCCCTCGTCGGTCCGGGCGATCGAACTAAGTACCTCCAGTGTCGGGCGGGTAAACGTATCCGCCGACACCTGAAAGAAATCTCGCCAGCCCACGTTGTCGTACAACGTGAGCATCCCCTCTAGTACCCCCAGGCGTCCTAGGTCGGCAAGGTGTGCAAACCTGGAGGGTACGATCGAGCGCTGGGAGATACGCTCGAAAGCGACGCGGTGTGCGTCGTTTCGGAACGTGATCCCCAGCGGCCCGATAAGTGGAGCCGGAGGTGGTGGCTGTGGAGCGGCAGGGAGCGGCTGTGCGGGGTGTAAGGGCTGTGCGGGGCCTGCAGGCTGTGCGGGGCCTGCAGGCTGTGCAGGGTGGACGGGGTGTGTGGGAGAAGGCGGAGGAGAGTCCTCCAACTCGTGGGAGGGGCCGGCATCATCCGACCACTTCCGCTTGGCGGAAGCTCTCTTCGACCGCGGCCGTGTCCGGGGCGGCATATGGGCCCCGAGCGCGCGCCAAAAAGAGTGAAAAGTGCGGCGTGTGCAAAATAAAGGAAAGAGTGTACCACGACACGCCGCGAGTGCAAAGCAATGGAAGCGTGCGAAGACAACGCCTCCGCGAAGCCCGAATCAGTCCCTAGAAGCTCCTCTGGGCTCCCCTAAGCTCCCAGAAACAGCCTGCGCATGAAATGGAGATATCAGCGGGTAATATTCAAAACGTATGGAGCATTAGGGGTATAATAGATAGATATAGAAATTAATTTGGGTTTGGGGTTCGTTTATCGCATGGATCGTCGAAAAATACACAAAAAAGAGGAGAAATAGGCTAAATGGGCGATACCTGAGGTGGCCGGAGTGGTGGCCGCCGGCGGCGACTCGGGCGAGGAGCGGCAGCGGCTCGGCCGGCGGTGGCTGGCCGAGCGGCGGAGCGGCGACGTCGGTCGGGCGAGTGGGGGCGTGAGCGAGGGGAACGGGCGAGGGGAATGCGAAGAGTCGGGCGAATTCGGTTTGCGTCGTTTCGAAAAACGAGCCCGACCCCGCCCCCTTTTATAGAAAAAGTTACGACTCGGCCGAGTGACAGGGTCACTCGGCCGAGCGAGATCAATGAAAAATCCCTACCCGCTATCGCTTCGGCCGAGTGGCCTTGCCAGCCTCGGCCGAGTGGAGTAAGTCCATTCGGCCGAGTGGCTCAAGCTACTCGGTAAGACTCGCCCTAGGAGCGTAACCGTTTTACTCGGCCGAGTGAATATATATACTTGGCCGAGTAGCAGTTATACTGAAATCAAGAAAATAAACAGAGAGTTGGGTACAGCAGACTTCCCTCGTTCGTGGGCGGCTCGGCCGGACGAACTTGTGTACTCGACCGAGTGACTAGTATACTCGGCCGAGTGAGCCTTGTTTTCTGCTGTTTGTCTTCGTTTGGGCTCTATACTCCGTCTTTCTTCCTCCAGTCGATTTCATCTTCCTCCTAAGCATCGAGTGCCTTCCTGGGGCGCTCCTCGTCGCCTCGTGCATCCTCCTAATGATGGGTACCTCATTCTCCTCTCCTGTCAGGAAAAATAGGACCCGTTATCACAAGATTTTTGGGCGAGCGACTCAAAACACTAAAAATTTCTAAAACAAAAATAAAAGAAAAATGAAAATGAAGCGATAACCGTCGGGTTGCCTTCCGACAAGCGCTCGTTTAAGGTCGTGAGCTCGACCCCCTATGATTTTCAATTAATGCGGGATGTTTGGTGCATATGAGATGCACCCATCAAACTTTCCGGGGAGAACGCTTGGATTCAGAAGTTGCGGCGGCGTGTTCTCCCTCGGTGGTCTCCCGTCTCGAATAGTGTTGAGGGAAGGCTCCCCCAAGCTAGCATTTGCTCCGGTCAACGGCTTCACCGGTGAAGCCGATTTCCGTATCGGCGGAGCTTTCCTCGGAGACCTTAATTTCGAGAGCTTGCAGAGCTCTCGAATCCTTGCGACATCAGCGTCGCCTTCATCATTTTCAGCGGAGAGGTCGGGAATCATCTATCTTCTCATCACGGCCTAAATCCGGACCTTCCTCGAAATCCTCATCGAAAAGAGCGCCAATCGAGTGGGGGATCGCCTCCTCAATTACCTCATCAAGGAGGTCCATGTAGTCAAGTTCCTCGTGGTAAGGCATGTGTTTCATAGCCTTAGGAATGTGAAGCTCCACCTCGATGTTGCCGACGTTTAAAGTTAGGGTACCTTCTCGCACGTCGACAATGACTCCGGCGGTGGCGAGGAACGGGCGTCCAAGTATCAATAACGTGTCTCCCTCCTCCTTAACGTCCATGATCACGAAGTCACATGGCAAGCATATTCCCCCGGGACTTGTAGCGGGATGTCTTCGGCGATCCCTACCGGCCTCGTTATCCGCCCATCGGCCAATTGTATCCACATGTTGGTAGGTTTCAACTTCGTCCCAGTGTTTAGCCTCAAGAACATGGAGAGAGGCATGAGGCTTACACTAGCCCCTAAATCTACCAACGCCTTTTGAAGAGGGACGCCGCCCAAGGTGCAAGGAATTCAAAAACTCCCCGGATCTTTGAATTTAGCCAGCTCCTTCTCTCTCTTGGTGAACCAAGAGCCCTCCTCGGCTAGCATGATCTTTTCCTTCCTCTTCCCCCCGAAATCAAATCCTTTAGAAATTTAGCATATGTGGGGATTTCCACGATGGCGTCGAGGAAGGGAATGTTGAGGCTAACCCCTCTTAGATACTCGAGAAACTTTGCTAGCCTTTTCTCCATTTTCGCTCTAGCAAGCCTTTGTGGGAATGGGACCGGTGGCATGAAGCGCCTCTCCTCAATCAATTTCTCCGCTCTAGATTTCTCCTTTTCTTGCGGCTCTTTCTCCTTCTCAACTTCAACTACCGGCTCAATTGGCTCCAAACTTTCCTCCACGGGCTCCTCGGTAGGAATCATGGCGGGGGTGGTATCCTTCCCGCCTCTAGTAGTAACGGCAACTACGGCATTGATGTGGCCGGTGTTGCCCCGTGGGTTTTGCTCGGGTTGCGCCGGAAATTGTTGAGTATTCCGATTAAGCAACACCAATTGCTCCGATATTTGAGCCACAACAGTTGTAAGGGAGTCTTGCCCCGCCTTCAAGGTAGCATTGACCTTCTTTTGCTCGACCATAAACGCCTCCACTCTAGCTTCGAAGTCGGATTGTTGTTGAGCTTGTAGAGGGTTTTGATTTTGATTTCTCCACCCTTGATTGTATCCGGGCGGCCTATAAGGTGGAACTTGTTGCTTCGGTTGGGAAATTTTGTTGTGGAGGCCCCCTCGGTGGATAGTGTTGTTGTTGGGGTGGTGGTGGTGGTCGAGCTTGTTGAGGTGGTGGTTGTGGCGGGTTCAAAGCTCCTTCATTGTTGGCATAAGAGAAACCGGGATGATTTCTTGTGGCCGGATTGGCCCAATACCATTGGTTCCCCGCGACATATTGTACTTGCTCCAAGGATCCTTCTCCTTGTTCTCCTCCCACATACATGGCTTGAGATTGGTCTTGCCAATCACACATTTGGTTCGTTGGTGCGGAGGTGGAAGGGGCTCCTTGGGGCTCCATGATAAACTTCTCCAGTCTCTCCACTACCTTGTGGAGAGAATCAAACTTGCTTGTGAGCTCCGCTACGGCCTTCGCTTCATAGATACTAGTCGGATTCAAGGAGGACGTAGAGTGTCCTCGCTCATCGCCCCATTGTTGATTGTTTGAGGCCATCTCCTCAATTAGGGCCGTAGCTTCTTCGGGAGTCTTTGATAAGATAGCACCATTCGCCGCGGCATCAATAATTTGTTTGGTCCCCGGTTGGAGACCATTGTAGAAGCTATGAACTAGCTCCCAATCTTCAATGCTATGGTGCGGGCATTGATGCTGCAGATCTTTAAAACGCTCCCAAGCCTCGTAGAGCGTCTCTTGGGGTCCTTGCTTGAAGGACATAAGAGCGCTCCGAATCTTCACCGTCTTGGAGGGCGGATAGAACTTGTCAATGAATGCACTCGCCAACTCGTCCCAAGTGGTAAAGACTCCCTCAGCCTGCGTTCTCAACCAATAGAGTGCCTTGTCTTTTAGTGTGAAGGGGAAGAGATGCAGTCTGATGGCATCGATGGAGACCCCCGGCATCTGAAATGTGGTGCACTTCGACAAGAATAATTGGATGTGGTAGTGGGGGTTTTCATGGGCATTCCCATGAAATGGATCCTGCTGCATCAGAACCACTAGTCCAGTCTTTAGCTCAAAGTTCTTGTCAGTCGCCAACTCCGGCATGGCAATGGATGAGGTCGTAGAAGAGGTCTTAGGACGAACTCGCCATCCTTGCCGCTAATTGGTCCGCAGTTTCCGGGTTGGTCATTAACCTCCCTTCCCGATCTTGTCTCCTTTCCGCTCTAAGTCTCCGCGCGGTACGTTCGATCTCGGGATCAAATAATAAAGCTTCAGGGTCCGCCGTAGATCTCGTGTACATGCACAGGAGAACAAAGTTTCAAAGAAGTGATTAGCACAATGGAAGGGTTAGGTAAAAGAAAAATAAGAAATAAAATAATAATAATAATAATAATAGCTAGGGTGGTAAGATCAAACGCAATCGCCTCCCCGGCAACGGCGCCAAAAACTTGATCGCTCTGGAATGTAACCCAAAGAACGGTTGTAGTTTTACCGCAAGCGCACGGTATAGCGGCGAGCGGGTTATCGAACACAGGGAGGACGAATGACCATGCTTGTTCCAATCAACCTGGCTTTTTAAGAAGAGAGAAATTTGCCTTTGGCGATCCTGTCACAATCGTCAGACAAAGTACGGAAATATCAAATCAAATAAAGAACGTCTAGGGAATGGGGAATTCCCACTACTCACCGTATCTCGTCAATGTGGTTCATCGGTATCAAAATTGCTAGAATAAGATTTTGGATGAACTAGTTGCAACTGAATGTAGAACCAAGCTCACGCTCTCGCGCTGTTGCCGGTCTATAGCTATCCTAGGTTCGGGTCCAATCTCTTGCAAACCCTAGCCTAGAAAAGCTAGCATTAGGATCAACATCATCGTTCAATCGCGCATCGAGCCCACTCTCGTGCAAACTCGGGCCACGACCTAGGTTGGGATAGTTCCTACTTGTCCAATCTCTTGCAAACGGGTATCGGCACGGAATTGCAACCGGGAACCCTAGTATCGGTCCAATCTCTTGCAAACCGACACTACGGAAATTCGATTCCAACCCAATTCGGATTTCTAGGGTTTCCTATCGAATTGGGATCCAATCTCTTGCAAATCCCAATCGGTATGAACTCCTAGCTATCCGTAGTAAATCGATCCCAATCTATCCCTAAACACCAATTCTAGCAAAATTTCTACCAATTCATCACAAATAAGAAATTGGGCTTGTAGGGTTCATCCCCACGCCCCAAGACGTGGAGACTACTCACGATTCATAGCAAGATCACAAAAATAAGCAATGAAATAAGCAAGAGAATTCATCACAATATTGAGATATGCAATAAAAAATAGAATTTTTAGAGAAGAGAGACACAAACCAATGGAGTTCTTCAAATAATCCAACAAAAATCAACTTTTGTTTCCTCTCCAATCACAAGAATAAAGCTAAAAAGTTAATCTAAAAAGCTGCAAAAATCTAAGAGAAAGCTCTCTAAAACTAGGGTAAAAACAGGGGTTAAATACCCCCCAAATCGTCCAAAAACTGTGACCAAAATACCCCTGCGCAGCCTGAAATCCGCAATTTTCGCTACAGGCAGCGCGTCGCACTCGGCCGAGTGACAAAAGTCGCTCGACCGAGTGAGAAACCCTGTAAATTTCCAGTAAGTCTTGATCTTCAGGGGTCTCTACTTCGGGGGCGGCTCGGCCGAGTGAGTTGTCGTCACTCGGCCGGTGGCTTCTTGGTACTCGGGCGGTCGGGATTATCCACTCGGCCGAGTGGGTCTTCTGAAGCTCAGGCAGACGAAAAACAGTAAGTTGGCGATTTTTGAATAGCTTCGTCTGGGCGCCACTCGGGCGGACGGGGTCTCGTCACTCGGCTGATGTGGTCTCCGTTGCTCGGCCGAGTGCACGTATGGAACGTATCCGATCTGGTCGGCCGAGCGGTGTCTCGCTGGTCGGCCGAGTGGCTCCTCTACTTGGCCGAGTGGGACACCAAAAATGCCCAAACAGCTTGTTTTGGCCTCCTCGTCGCTCCTGCGACGTCCGTTCTTCTTCCGCTCCTCTCCAACAGCGAAATACCCCTTGGGGAGGTCGTCGGTGACCCTCTGGAGTAAGCGCATCTCGAGATCACTCCAAATCGCGCCAAATCACCTAAAATGCGACAAAAACAACAAATCATGAAAAGCATCGCAATATCGTCGATATATCGTGAAAAACATGATTTGGGCGATCTAAATGGCATGCAAACATGCGGGAAAAAAGTTTAAAATAAGGAGTGATCAGCCACGAAGATGAACGACATCGAACACTCAACAACGACAGCAGGGAGGAAAGTCACAATAGCTTGTAGGGCGACTCCGGCAGCAAGAGATGATGACTGGCAACATGAGTTCCTCTCCACGGTAGCACGAAGATGGAAGCGAGGTGAACTAATCGACAGTGGAAAAGAACTCCACGACTACAAGGATGTTGGCGCAATGATCTCGACGACAAGATGATGAAGATGTCGTGTAGTTGTTGTTGCCGTGAAGGGTATTCCCTAGGGTTTTAGTTGTATGCGGTTTTGTTTTGGAGTTGGCTAGGTTTTTTTTATATTCATTGTTTCCCGCATGCTTTTGTGAGGTGAAGGCTCTAGGCTTTTTATATGGCTGTGTGATGTTGCTTTTTGAACTCGGGTTTTATTTTATCAGCTGCATGCGTGTGTTGATCTTTGAAGGGGGTTTATATATAAGAGTAGGTGATTGTGTTTGGGTCAAAACAAATCTCTAAAGAATAGGGATTGTATGTGATTTGAATCAATCAATATGGATTTGTTTTTGAATTTGAAAAGAAATTTCAAAAAGGTTCCTTATCTTTTCACCAATAGGATTAGATTTTATATTTGAATAAGATTTCATCTCTACATCACTTTGACCAAGTCCGCCTTTGAATATTCACAAGCTTGCCACCGTCTCCGTATTATATCATTGCCACTTCCGAAACACATTGCACACACATCAAAACGCTCACACGAGTTTGTTATCATCAAACACGAAGTCGTCGATCGTTATATCCAACACTGTTCGACCTTCTTGCTGGGTCGAACTCCGAACTTTATGCATCACATACAATCATCAGGGGGATCGGATCTGGGTTCCGACCCATATCACAATCGATGTTTAAGTTAGAATGGGACTTAAGAGAAACTTGGGGCTGTCAAGATCGACCAACGGAGGTTCTTCTGGAGTCAGTCACCTTAAGCATTTGGAGGAAGAAATATGAATGAGTGAAAGGAAATAAGTTTGTCAGAATACATAGTGTTTTGTACCTCAGGAATCTGAACCCTTCTTCTGTTGTCCTTTCGCCTATTTATAGTGAGTGATTTCCTTTGAAAATGCATAATGGTTCCACATTGTTGGTGGCGGGATCTTCCCCGAGATTGTTGTTAATGGATGCTCATTTACTCGCTCTTGATTAACCAATCCCAAGTAATTAGCAGGACCCTAACAGGCAGATGAGTTGTCCCATTGACTGAGCGATGGCTTATCCCACTGATGGGCTTTTGGGTTATCAGGCCCAGGCTTACATCTTCCAATGGGCTTCATTGTTTTGTCCTTGCGTTGTAGGCCGTACCCATGCATCAACAGCTATATTTCACAATCACAGAGTGCTTCAAATCATTGGATATAGGTTAGGGTGTAACAACTTCATTCTCAAAAGCAAAAGTGTAAGTAATAACCAGAAGGTTGGTTGGTAAGTGGTAAGTTATATCGGTTGTTGTACTTGTGGAAAACTCTCACTTGTTCGAGGTATGTTCGGTAAAGAGGTTATTCAGTTGTGGAAGCCCTTTTATTGGAGAAGAGGCATTGTTGTAAGAAGCCCTCATTTTTAGGCAAGGTTGCTCTCTCTTGAGAGTTGCTTAGTGGATAGTCCAAGCAGTGCTAGGGACTGGACGTAGACCACATGAGGATGAATCAGGATAAAATTACTTGTGTTTATGTGTGATTGAATCTTATCTCATGTCTCTATTATTCTCATTACTTGCATTGCTATTGTCTATTTTCGATGTGTGTTAATCTCTGGTGGCAAGTAATTGAGTAGTTGACTAAATACCTGGCGAGATTACCCTCGTAGGAGACTTAAGCAATCTTTTAGAAGGATTTGATAATTTTTAATATAGAATAATGTAGAAAAGGTGGCACCTGATCTAATAGATCAGGTGTTAAGACACTAAAAGTTGGAAAGTACAAGTCCCATATGTGTTTGTACTTTCTGTGAGGCCTGCCTTTTTGTGTCTTGCACATGATCTATTAGATCAGGTTCCATCTGATCTACATGATTCCCTTTTTAATATTCAAGGTGTGACCACGACAATGTACGACATGAGGACGATGCGATTTGTGTGTGGTTTGCTTGGTTACCAAGTCAAAATAATACGGAATATGCAGGCTCCATCTTAGATTCTTAGCCAACATTATTGGTTGTGTGTTCTTGAGGAAAACAAAGTCTCTTACCAACCACATGAAGGTAATGCAAGCGACATTTGTGGTAGTTAGTGAATCACAGTCATTGGCTAAACTTCTATTCTAATAAATCTCTCAAACTGGCTTTTACAATTATATCTGGATGATTTTTTTCCTTTGCCCGTAACATTTTATCCCCCAAGTCTCACAGTGAGTCGAAAACTATATCGTTGCTTATTAAATTTAAAAAATGGTAAATTAAATTAAACATCTATGTGTTGTGAACGATTATTTAACCGGAGTTGGTTTAGATTCTGGGCTATCCTAGAGGTAGGCCCATATCAATGTAGCCCATATTTGTATTCTCCCCACTTGCCTATAAATAAAGAGCTGTGGGCTCCTCCCCTAGTAGTTGATTCATAACACGTTATCAGCACGAGACTCTAGAAAATTTTTCTTTCAACAAATTTTTTTCGTTTGTTGCAAAGGCGAAGGCGAGAGTAGACGGGAGATCCATGCGCGCGGTGCAAGACTTCCTCAATCGAGCGTCGTCATCCGCGTAGGGCTTCGTTCAACCGTCGCTATATCCGGAGGACGGATATAGAGGTAAAACCACTAAAAACGAAGTTTTTAATCATACGTATGATTGTTCTACCCCTAGATCTCGCAAGATCGATACAGGGATTTGCTAGATCGCCTGAAAACGACGAATTTTTCGTCACAAAACCCCAATTTTTAGGGTCCCCCCACCGTCCATGGCCGCCCCCCTCTTAGGGGAGGCGGCCGGCGCCGTGTACGTCCCCCCTGCAGGGGGCAGCCGGTGCCCCGCCGCCATCTCCCATGCAGGGGACGGCGAAGCCCATGCGGCCCCGCCGTCCCCCTGCAAGGGGGCGACGACACCATGCCGCCGCCCCCCTGCAGGGGGCCGGCGGCGCCCTGCCGCCGTCCCCCCTATAGGGGGGCGGACGCCCCCCCTCCTCCGCCATTCGGTGGCTGTACGGGGGCGGCGGCGGCTAACCCTAGCCGTCGCCCCGAAGCCCTACTGGGCATACGAGCCCAGATTCACAAAAAAAAAAATTTGCCTGCGGGCCTGAAGCCCGCAGCCAACCTGCGAGCTTCAGGCCCGCAGGCCAGTATTTCTCCCAAAAAAAATTGCGGGCCTGAAGCCCGCAAGCGAACTGCAGGCCTCAGGCCTGCAGGCCTTGTTTCAAAAAAAAAGGAGAAGAAGAAGAAGAAGAAACGGGTGGAGAAGGCTAAAAATAAGCCTTAAAAGGCTTTTGGGCTAAAAATTAATTAAAAAGGGCGTTTATGGGCCTAAAAATTCGTGAAAAATCACGGTATACTATGGGGCAATAAGTGGACATATAAGGAATTATTGGGGACTATTGGGGGATATTGGGGATGAATTAAAAGGAAAACTTCTTCCTTTTACAAAGAACATGTTTAATTATTGGGCTCTCTTTCCAATTCTTGGAATAAACCCAAATTTTGCACAACCCTTGCATTAAATGATTTCTTCTATAAAATCATCTATACATGCTCTGCATCACTGGCCTATTCTGTGGATATTATATGCGTGGTTGTGCATTATATTTAAGCTTAATAATTAGGAAGATCCTACGACCGCTCTGCCGTTAGTCACCTAACCTAACGGTGAATGACGTTACCTAGTGGTCCAATAATTATTAAGTGATTAAATTGTTTATCCATCTCTGCGAATATTAAATGCATGTGATGCCTGTGATGAAAATGTCTGATGAAAATGTCTGATGAGCACAAATTTTCTGCATGGATGGCTAATTATGGTTTTTGGATCGGCTGTTTAAGTTCCACATTTTATTTTCCTGCACTTTTCTTTTACTTTTGAGAGAAATTGTAGTGAGGAAATTTTGTAAATGTCCAAAACCGAAGACCATTTCCCATGGAGACGGAGGCCACAATTGAAGCTGAAGATCTTATATGGGACCCGCGGAGGTTTCCAAAGTTGCAATTTCTTTTTAAAGCTTTCATTTGTGTAATATGGACTGTAATGGGACTTTGGACTATTATTTATGTGGGACTGGCCGATCCACGCAATTAGCCCTTCATATTAAAATTGCCTCCGCATGAAAATATTTATGTTTAAATTATTAATTCATGCATATTTGTGCTCTGCTAGATAAAATGGCTAAAATTGCAAGTGTCGATTTCGAAGTGCTAGATGCATCAGGAAGAAACTATCTGAGCTGGCAGCTCGATATGAAGTTTCATCTGCTGGCAAAGTCCTTCATTTCTGCGGTGACTAATAATGAAAATGTAAGCGATATAGAAAAGGCGCAAGCCATTATCTATATTCGCCGCCACATGGACAAGACCCTAAAGGCTGAATACCTTACAGTCGTAGATCCACTTGAGCTATGGACTGCCCTTGAGGATAATGGACTGCCCTTGAGGATAGGTATAAACATCAGAAAGATGTTATACTCCCAAAGGCATGATATGAGTGGGAGACCTGAGACTGTAGGACTTTAAGTCCATTGCTGAGTATAACTCAGCACTTTTTAACATCACCTCACGCCTGAAGTTGTGTGGTGAAAAAGTCTCAGAAGATCGCATGCTGGAAAAGACGTATACGTCCTTCCATGAAAAAGATGCGATACTAATGCAGTAATACCATGAACGCAAGTTCACCAAGTATTCTGAGCTATTGTCATGTTTACTCATGGTTGAACAAAACAGAGAGCTTCTCCTCGCCACTCACAACATGCACCCCCTGGCACTGCCCCCTCCCAGAAGCTCATAATGCCTCTTCTTCGCGAAAGAAGAGGGACAACAAATGAAAAGAAAGACCACATAAAGGGGGACAGAACAAAAAGGCTATGGGCCAAGTCCAGCAACGAAGAAATGAAAGTAAGCGGAAGTTCACGTGGCGCAGAAATGACAAAAATAGAGATGATGCACCTCCACCCAAGATGGAATGGGAAGACCAGTGCCATAGCTATGGCATGAAAGGCCACTGGTCTAGAGTGTGCTAAACTCCACAGCATCTCCAGGATTTGTATAAACAGAACAAGAAAAATAAAGCTGAAACAAACCTGATGACCTCTGATGCTCCAGTCAAGTTCACAGTTGACGACTTCGAAAATGATGACATGCTTAATTAGCCCCTATTTTTATCTTAGCAATTTGTTTTGAGAATAATTTATGTTATGAGAGCATTTGAATTATGTAATTTATTTTGAATGAAAATGTTTATCTGAAAATGCATGTGCCTATTTGATTCATCTTTTCATAGATGAACTGCTCTCATGACTGATTAGTAGACAATAAACACATACGATCTTTCAATATAAAGCCCAACATTATGGCCATATTGAAGATCCAGGGAACGCAACACTGTTGCCTCCAAATGACACAGAAACAAAAATAAAGGATGCACTAATCTCTCTGAATTCCAAAAGAAACTTTCTAAGTTTCAAGGACATCTGTTTCAACGGATTCCATTTGGAAATAGCAAATGTAAATGAAAAACAAATTACTGTATGTAACGTCTCAAGAAAAGGAGTAAAATCTATACTTGAACGTTTTGAGAGCCTTACAGGCCTCTACCATACAAAGATTCAGGGAAAGAAAGCGGAATTAAACGGAGCGCCTGAAGTGCCCGACATCAGCCGAGTTTTACTTTGGCATGATGACTTGGCCACCCTGGATTTCTGATGATGCATCGCATCTTATCCTATGGGTATGACTTGAAGAACCAGAAGATTCTTCAGAAGGGAGAATTCCCTCGCATCCCTTGCTATAAGGGAAAACTAATTACAAGGCTATCTCTACGAAAAGTTGAAAAAGAAGCTCCACGCTTCCTCAAAAAGAATATAAGGAGATAGATGTGGATAAAACACATTCCCTTAGTGGGCTATTTCAGTACTTCATTGTACTGATAAATGCATCCTCGGAATATTCGTATGTGTGTCTACTACAGACCCGCAACTTAGCTTTTCCAAAGCTATTGGCACAAAATAAAAATGTTGCGGGCACATTTCCCAGACAATCAAATATAGAAAATAAGTCTGGTTAATGTTGGGAAATATACCTCTCGGTCAATTCAAGAGTACTGCCAAGCAACGGGAATAGAAAATGAACATACAAGTGCCGCATGTTCATACCCAAAATGGGTCGGCAGAGTCACTTAAAAGTAGACTCCAATGGATTGAACGTCCATTAAATCCCCATTGCCTATAGATGCATGGGGACATGCAAATTCTGCATGCTGCATCGTAAATGAAAATAAGACCCTCTGGAGGTCAGAGTCTCCAATGCAACTTGCATATGGAATGCCACCGAACATTTCTCATCTGAGAATCTTCGGTCGCGTAGTTTAAATCCCCATCGCACCACCACAGAAGACAAAAATGGGTCCTCAACGTCGCATAGGTATCTATGTAGGGTTTGACTCACCCTCAATTATAAGATACCTAGAACCCCAAACGGGGGATGTATTTAAGGCACATTTGAAGACTGTGATCTCGATGAGACGAGTTTTCCCAAAATAGGCCCAGACACTGAGAAATCTGGTGCAAAGCAAATTATAACGTGGGATACAAAAAGTTTGACCCACCATGATCCGGTAACAAAATAATATGAAGATGAGATCCTGAAGATCCTCTACATATAGAACAAAGTTCACCAGTTACCGGACTCATTTACTGACAACCAGAAGATTGTCAGATCACACATCCCTGCTGCAAAAACTCCAACTAGGATTGACATCCCCGAGAATGGATGCAATCCACTAGCAGCAGAAGTGGCTGATCCTTAACAGAAGAGAGGCAGACCACTAGGCTCCAAGGACAGAGACTCCTGGAGACCTTAAGACAATACTACCACAAGACAATGAGCTCCTGTCCACACCCTCACCCTTCCCGGAATCCACTGCAGAGGAACTGCCGGGAAAAAAACTGAAATTGAAAGTAAATGTTGTACGTACTGGGGAGGTGCTGGACAGATAGAATATAAATTTTCGACAATGTATTCACGTATCATATTGCCATATACATCGCAAAAGCGATGATGTTTATATATTATCATTCCATACTCCGTTGCTAAGAAGCAAACATAGAGATTGGCCAAATGTGGAACGAGGCAATAAAAGATGAGCTGGACTCACTTATTAAACGTGAAATTTGTATTGCATACATAAGGTACAACCTAAAGGTGTCAAACCTGTGGATAAAATAAGTATTGCAGACATAAGAAAAATAAATAAATACAAAATCGTATGCTATAAGGTACAACATATAGCCCAAGGAAAATTTCGATGAAACTAGGGACTGAACAAATTAAAATGAGCATGACTCATAAATGATGCATCAGTCTCCCTAAGTTATCAGATGTGAATACCTTACGATTTAGCAAAAGGAAATTATGGATATGCTGTTATTGGATGTTGTGATGGCATACCCATGTGGATATCTTGGTAAAGACAAATTCCACATTTCCTTAAATGCTTGAATAGACTTCAGGACGTCTATTCTATAGAAGAAAAACAAAAAGGATAATGATAAATGTACAACCAAGAGAATCACTTGACAAAGCAATGATTCCTACGAGGGTTGTCTTTGCATCTGAGCAAAGAACAGGATTTGAGATTAAAGTTGTAAACAACTAAAATCTCATAGGATCTTCTGAAGAGAAAACCGAAACATCTATTCAAGCCTGACTTTTAAACATGAAATAAAAAGACCTAGGCAAATATAAAGTCATGGCTCATAGAATCCTGTTACATACGCCCAGAAGTGCGTTTGAGAAATTAAAAGGACCATTGTCATCCAAAGTACACCTATGGTAGTATACTTAATGGATGTACAAAAAGAATCCTTCCTATCGCTGGAAGAGGGGGAGGATATAACTGGTCCTAAAGTCCCTTATCTCAGTGCAATCAGGCACTCCTGGCTAACTGCACGCATCCCGATACAGCAGTTGCAGTAAACTCATTAGCCAGAGATAGTTGGCACCTAAAAGGGCCATTAGACCGGAGTTATGCCTTCTGCGCTTCCTCCAAGGGTCAAAAAAATTTGGACTTACATTATAAAGTATCATCCTCCAAGTTTATGCAATGCAGGTTACTGGTCCGATCCCTATACTGAGAAGTCACAGACATGGTACCCACAGTGGGATGGCAATCTACTACAGATCTGCAAAGCAACTTATGAAGGCAACATCATCCTATCATTCCGAGATCCTCGCCATTCCAGAATCACACCAATGGTGTATTTGAGAGTGCCTGGTGGTACATCACATCCCAGTGACGACTGGGATAGAGGCTGGTATTGTGGAGCTGACCATATAGTCCGAAGACCACATCAGAGGCGAGGAAACTTAGCACACCACTCTAGAGTTTCTGGATTCAGCAGCCGCTTAATGGTGGCAATATTTGTAATCTGTGTATACCTTCGGAATGTTGTAAATAGGAGTAATGAGATAAGCCTAAGAGATCTGAATGCCTAATGGCTTTTACAGATCATGGGGAGTTGAGAGAATTTGTACTCTTTTCCGTAGCTATGGTTTTTTCCACTGGGTTTTCCATAGCCAAAGGTTTTAACGAGGCAAATCACATCAACTCTGGATCCTGAAGTATCCACCCCTATGTGACGCTCAGAATCCAGAAGTATTCATGAGCAGAGTCACTTGTATAAATCAGGGGGAGTTAAAGAGCGTTTGTACTCTTTTTCCTTAACTATGGTTTCTCCCACAGGTTTTTCCATAGCTAAAGGTTTTAACGAGGCAAATCTCATCAACTCAGGATCCTGAAGCATCCACCCCATGTGAGACTCTTCTATGCTCAGAATCCCGAAATATTCACAAGCAGAGTCCACACCTATGGCTGGATAAGGGGGAGTGTTGTGAACGGTTATTTAACCAGAGTTGGTTTAGATTCTGTGCTATCCTAGAGATAGACCCATATCAATGTAGCTCATATTTGTATTCTCCCCACTTGCCAATAAATAAAGAGTTGGGGGCTCCTCCCCTAATAGTTGATTCAGTACACTATGTACTTTCTTCGATTTTAGTTTAACACTTAACATACTGTCATTTTCTAGAATAAGGTTGATTTCGTTACTTTTTCTGTATATTTGGGCCCCATTTGGTAGTCATTTGGGCCCCACATGAGTTTTTATATAGTTAAATCTAAATTAATATATGAGTTTTTATATAGGTAAATCTAAATTAATATAAGATAAACGTGGACCAAGTGACTGTAAATATGGATCTAACAAAAATTTTTAGAAAATGATAGTATAAATGATGTTAAGCTAGAATCAACCAAAATAAAAAAATGATGTGTATGTTGTAAACGTGGTGGCTATGGAATCCATAGCCCTGTATTTATAGCAATAAGGTTACATAATGGGTGGATACCCACTAACGAGTTGGGCCATCAAAAGCCCGTTTATAACACTTCCCCTTATCCATCCATTGTTATAAGCCGTGAAGAATACTTCAGGGTTCACAGAGCTTATCTGATCATGGGTCTATGGATACTTCTGGATCCCAAGTTTAAGAGTACTTGCCTCGTTAAAACCTTCGCCATGGAAAACCTAGTGGGAAAAACCAGTGGCTAAGGGAAAAGAGTACAAGTCTCTGTAACTTCCCTTGATCGATGGATATCACTAGAGGTAGATACTCCTGGATCCTAAGTTAGGGATAACTACCTCGTTAAAACCTTTAGCTATGAAAAACCCAGTGGGAAAAACCAATAGCCAAGGAAAAAGAGTACAGTTTCCGTAACTTCTCCTGATTAGTGGAAGTATTTAGGGGGTGGATACTTCTGGATCCAGAGTCAATGAGGTTGCCTCATTAAAACCTTTAGCTATGGAGAATCCAGTGGGAGAAACCAATAGCCAAGGAAAAGGAGTACAACACTACATTTGACTCCCCCTGATCTGTACAAGCTGCAGGCTTACAATCTCCTAGGCAACTATACATCAATCTCTTACAGTGTTCCGATAATAAGTACAAAGTACAAGGCATCGCTCACCTATACAAGACATCACTAATCTATACAAGTATCGCTCATCTATGGCAGCTACTGAATCTGAGGGAGCTCTTTTAAAGAGGAGTGGTCTGCAGACTCGGTAGGTAGCACCACGTCTCTGACCCAGTCGTCACTATGTCTGCGAGGTACTGCAGGACCTGGCTGTGTGTACTTATGATTTGCTTCTTGGATTGATGAGCCTCTCGGGATGGTGGGATTGATGTTGCCTTGGAAGCATGCTTTGCTGGTCTCCAGGAGTTGGTCGCTTCTTTGTTGCAGTCATCGCGATGATCTGTAACATGTATCTGCTAACACATTAACATGTTGGATGATCCTTGACCCTTGGAGGTAGCGCAGAAGCTATATATCTCTGGTCCAGTGGTGCGCTGCAGGCACTGCACTGTATCTGGTTAAAGGGTTTACTGCCAGATAAAGGAGTGTACAAAAGACATTTGAGTATGGCACTTCAGGACCTAGGATATCCTTCCCTTCTTCCAGCGAACGGAAGGGGTCTTAATGTGCATCCATACAACCAGTTGGTGTATTATTGGATTGCTGGATGGAACGAACTACAAAGACCCCTTCCAGTTGAGAAGAACGTGCTGGATGGAACGAACTACAAAGACTGGCTTAGGAACATCAAGTTGGTCCTTTCCCTAGCCGGAATAGGATACGTACTGTTCGAGGACGCTCCAGATAAGCCGGATGAAGATTCGACCCACGAGGAAAAGGAAGCCTACAAATTGTACCAGAGGGATGCAGAGAAGGCCAGGTGCCTTACTCTGGCTTCGATGACCAACGAGTTGCAGAGGAAGCATGAACATATGGATGTTCAAAGCATGCTCCTCAACGCACAAGAGTTGTATGGCAAGCGATCAAGAGCTGCCAAGTTCGAGGCCACTAGCAACCTCTGGGTCACCAAGATGGGGACGGAACCCGTACAAGATCATGTTATCAAGATGATCGGGTACGTGGAGGACGCCGCCCAGTTAGGATTTGTCCTGGACAATGAGATGTCCACGGACATTATCCTAAAGTCTTTGACTCCCGATTTCAAGCCTTTTATAACTGGCTTTATAATGAACAGCCTTGAGACGGATCTTCCGGGTCTCCTCAATATGCTCTGGCAGTTTGAGGAGATTCATAAGAAGCCGGCTGCACTGGTTGTTGGCTCTGCTACTTCCGACCAGCCGAAAGGCAAAGGAAAGAAGAGGCAGGTCCCACAACCTGCGAAGGCTAAGAATGGGAAGAAGAAGAACAAAGGGGCCCCGTTGAAATCTGAGTGCTTCCATTGCCACAAGATTGGCCACTGGAAGAGGAACTGCAAGATCTATCTTGCAGAGAAGAAGAAGGGGCATACTGATGCCTCCACCTCAGGTACAAATTAAAATTCAATTAAATGCAATTATTTCCATTCATGAAGTATGAGATACTTATAGACATCTGTGTACTATATACAGGTGGCTGATAAGAACTGGAGATTGGAGAAGTACGGAGATCGGTCGGCAATTAAAGCAACAGTTGCTGCTGGGACCGCTCAAAGACTTCTGGAGACGCTGATCGCGATGGAGATGATATTTTTCTTATTTGAATAAAATGTATCATCTTTAAGGATCGAAAACAATGAATGGCTTTGCACTCAAGGTTTATTTTTGATAAACAAATTAAGGTTCCTTTTATGAACCCGTTGTTTTGGAATGGATGTCTCATTTGTTGCAATTGAGATTGAATTGGCTCAAATTCTGTGGATGTGGCTTTTCTGTGATGGTTGCGTATATTTTCGAATAATGGTGTATTGCTTCGATAATATTGATTTTGAAGCTGACTAAATGTCTGAAGTCAATCAGTAGTCAAGTATAAGTTCCAAGGGGGCGTATAAATTGTGTGCAATCACAGTAAATACGCATATCAAGTTTAACTCGTGATTATCTGCATTTAGTTGTTAAAAGAGTTAATACTAAATGTGGTTAAAGGAATTAGTACAGTGTAGAACGTTTTGATTGAACGAGTCAATGTCAAGATTCCTTAAAACGATCTTGACTTGACTCATTCGTCAAACCGAATCTGACACTTGTACATTCCATCTAAGGCACTTACCAAAAGGTTATTTTTGCACATAAATCTAAATATGATTTAGTGATTATGTTGAAGTAATTTAACCAGGTAATTCTCAAAGTCAGTGGGAGCGAGTAAGTATACTTAGTTCCGGTTTTTCCGGACTAAGTAAAAAGGATTTTTCACTTTAATGAATCTTCTATATAAATCATTAAGTCAAAATTGTTTTGATTTAATCGCATATATATAGAGACTTAGGGTGTCAAATATGTACTTGACATATTGACACAGTAAAGTGGAGTGAGCTAGAACTGACTTACGGAAATGTTAGACCCCACATCTAAATAGTATAAGCTAACTGTTAGCTATAGAAAGTTAGGAAAATTGATCCAGATCATTTTTCCAAAGGATCAACCCTGTGTGATCAAGAGATGTAATTTCAATCCATTAAAATTCGTTGTAGATACTTATTAGTAGAACCACTTTTAGGTTTGCCATATCAAATGTCAAAGTGACTGATATGCTATAACGGCATGAGATACCGAGATAAATAGCCTAAGTGCAAGTGGGAGATGTAGGAAGATATGTGCCCATAAGGCAATTTATCTTGATTATACGTCTTGTTCATACCGTATATGGTACGTATTATTCTAAGTATAAAGTATTTGT